>OY735219.1:48846552-48911835 GCA_963457665.1 Thysanoteuthis rhombus | reverse complement strand
GGATCGCCCAGTTTATCTTATGTCTTTATGCAATGCAAAGCACTTGAATTTCAAGAAACCTTGACGTTACGTCACTCCTCCCCTTTCTCCCCCTCTCTCTATCTCTCTTATTCTTTCATTCACTCAATTGCACTCAAGCATCTACTCTTCCTGACCACGCATGACGTTGCTTAACTTAGGTGATCACCCATGAACCGGTGTATCCGTCACAGTAAGACTGTGAAACTTATGGTTTCGATAAATCACTCGGGAGTTTCTGAAATCCCTGAACTTTCAAGTGATCTCATGACATCCCTATTTTTACTCAATAAGCATGTGATACTGACAATTACTACTGTGGTACGTTCGATCCACATTGAGTACCCACTATTATTGCCTTGTGTTAAACTAAGCTGTATATACACTATAAATACTGAAGCAGAATATGATTGATATTTACTAAGTTCAGCTTAGTTTGACACAAGGCCACAGCAGTAAATCACCCTGTGAGGATCGAAATCATTTCATTGGTAATGTTCAGCTTCACAAATTTATTAGCCAAGGCTACAATAATTGTGTCTGCTTGGATAGTGTAATGGTTAGCACGTCTATCTATATATTCTAAGCTATTTGATAGGATACAGGAATCCTTTTGATGGACTTGCATCCTGCTAAGGGGATGATCATAAAGAAGTCCTGGTCTCGACCAAACTTGATGCATGGAATTAAAATTTCGTCACCAACCTCCGTGTTCCATTGGGAGTTGTCTCTTGAGGGACGGGATGCCTTACTTTTACCTTACATTGATTGTGAAACTAGGAATATCATAAAATTACTGAAATATTCAAGAATATCACTTGTTTCACATTCTTACTGTAAAATAGCCAAAATGATTTGGTTGCAAGCCAAAAAAATATAAAAAGACATATTAATTCTTTAGCAGAAAGAAGTGTGTACGTTTTAAGCGAAAGCGGACAATGGGTCTTGGCTGAAATATTCTGAGTCTGCAAGAATACAATCTGGTATTTCACGTCCAGGCTGGTAAACCGGTCGATTTTGAAATAATCCATAGCTTGAATAGAATTGTATGTTATCTTTCAACCCGGTTATCTAAATCGATAACGTTATCTCACTCTTTCTCTCTATCTCCATCTCTCTCTCTCTCTTTCTATATATATATATATATATATATATTAGCATGGATAGCAAGCATACGGGGTAACTTAAAATATAAATAAAAAGGGACCAATGTTCTTTGATATATTTCTTCTTACACAACACAACCATTGAAAAACGATTAAATACACTATATACTTATGGAAAATTAGTCGGAACGAAAAAATAATCTGATGAACAAAAAAAAAAATAATCGATGTCGTTGTTTAGTTCTGACAGGGTTTTTGGATACGCTGCATAAGTGTTTTCCCCATTGTCATGGGAAAGGCATGGATAATTCTGCAGATATTGTCTTCGCATCGTGTTACAATTTCTAGAGATGATCTCAGATGACCTCTGGTGACTCCCAGCATCAACCACACATTACCTACAACTTGATGTAACCTAATGTATTTCTAATGCAAAATTCTTGCATCATGGGTGCAATATTGTGGTCAACTTATAAAATATGCTAAAAATTACCAGAAATGACATACGATGACTATGAATGACACCAATGTCAAAATCACATTTCTGAATACTTTGGTCTTGGAAGGATCTACCAATACGCCAAAATCCAGATTTGAAGGTGCAAAATGGATAAAAAATTGGAAAATTAGCTAGAAATGACCAGAAATGACATCTGGTAATTCCAGAGGTCAACTGCACATTGCATATTAACTTCGCCATGGAAATATGTACCCAAGTGCCATATTTCAGTTCCATAGGTTCTAAATTGTGGCCCCCAAAACTTTTTTCTTCAATTTTTAAATGGCTTGAAATGGCCTGTGGTAATCTTGAATGGCTTCAGGAGTTAATGTCACATTGATTACGATCTTTACCGTGAGAATATGTAACCATATGCAAAATTTCAGTATCATTGCTGCAAAATTGTGGTCACAACTCAGAAAATTGGCTAGAAAGGATTAAATCTCTGGTGACCTCGAATGAACTCAACTTCACATAGCTCATGTGGTCAGTTGATCTCTCCTCAGTCTTCATGCAGAATATAACCTGTAGTTTTTTCTGAGAAGAGGCACGAATGAACAAACAAAGGCATATATATATATATATATATATATATATATATATATATATATATATATATATATATATATATGTGTGTGTGTGTGTGTGTGTGTGTGTGTGTGTGTGTGTGATTGAATTTATTTAATAGGACCAAGAACGGATTCAAACTGATATAATCATCATACCAGCTTGTTATTACGTCCTAAATAGTTGGTCTCAATGCAGTCCTATTAACCGGAATTCACTATATATATATATATATATATATATATATATATATATATATATATATATATATATATATATATATATATATATTAGATCAGTAATTCTGCAGGCTGGCACGTAGTAATTAGCTGAATTTCAATCTGAAATTTCAAAGTACAAGTTCGATTTATGTAATTAATGCTGAATCGTTGCGTAAAGTGCATTGACAAGGAAGGAGATTATGTTGCAAATAAATATTTGTCGAACAAAATAAATATTTTTTCATCACTAGGCCACGGACTTATCGATGCACCAGTGTATGTGCATCTGTATAGAGAAAGGAACTCCTATCAAACCTACGACCGAGCTGCCTTGCTCCTACTTGTCGGGTCGGAGGTGCACGCTTTGCACTTCACGTAAAGCCTTCATCACGCAGGCTAGGGAGTCATTTCACGTACATGGTCGTTTAATGATCACATAATCATGTAAAACCCTCCCGAAGCCAAGCCTTGTATATGTATATTATTGAAAAATGGATACATAATCAGACAGAAATATTTATAAATGCGTTATATTACTTTGAAACTCTATTTGAAATATTTGATATTATCCAGCGAAATTATCATTTGGCTTACACAGTGTAATTAGTTAAACAATTAAAGAAAACAGGACTGCTTAAGGAATCGAATCTGCGTCCAATTAGTAGCTGCTTCAGTGTAGCATTGTTCTTACTATTGAGATAAACAGCTGCCGGTATGCAAAGGCTGGAATCCCCGAATCCTAAAAGTTCAATGGTCAGAACAACGCAGTGTTGAAGCGGCCACCATTCATGTCTCACTCTTTCCCTTTCTTTAATCATCTCTAAAGAGAGAAAGAGAGTAAGACATGTTTTCAGCCAAGCTTACACACAGACACCACAAACTTGGTTTAGTTTAGAAGGTTTACTGTGTCTGTATGTCAGTTACAGCAGTCAGGCACGGCACGCTCTAGCTGCTGGCCATATTCAGTCACATAAGTCTTTCTCTTTTCCTTTCTTTAATTAGCTTTGAAGAGGGGAATGGAGTAAATATCCTATGTATATTAGCGTGCATGGAAAGATATATATACATTTATAAACGTGTTGACAAGTGAGAACTTCAAATACAAGCGTAGTTAATGAAGGTGTTACCTTTGATTTGTCTCAAAAGATACAAACCTCTGCCCAACATGTATGCTCCCTCCCTCCCTTCTTTCTCTCTCTCTCTCTCTCTCTCTCTCTCTCTCTCTCTCTCTCTCTCTCTCTCTCTCTCTTACTTTCTCCGTGGGTGTGTGTGATCCATGGTGACCCAGTATATCTTGAGATTCAAGACGGTTTTCATTAAACAACAATCAACTCGATGTTCAGTTGTTAATTTTACTCTTGTTATTTCGACAAAACCAGCCTTTCGTTTCTTGATTATGATTACTCAGCTGTTTATAAATAAAACGTCAGTACACAACTTAATTCATAAATAAAAATAGACCTGTTATTCTCGACGTTAAATACCAAGCCTGTTGCTTACAGAGGAAAACAACAACCTTTCGTAGATATTCAGCTCAGGTCATCTCATACAAATCATTGGAAAGTGAGTGAAATGAAAACATTTTGTTGAATCCTTTGGAACAAAAAAAAATTAAATCCCATAAGCGATGTGGTGACGATTTTTTTTTTACTATCTAAAATTCACAGAACAACTGATTGTCTGCGTGGAGAGTATCCAGCCATTTTGAATATCTCGTAAATCTGTTGCGTCACCTTGGCCAGCAATCAGAGGGAGCCTTACTGCACACTCTCGTGGAGGATGAGGTACCATTGAGTGAGTTTGTATACTATGTGACCGTTGTATTTACAATGACTGAGCGAGTAATTATTCATATGGAGAGCGAGGCTTTTAGGCGAAACATCGCATCACCCAGGTCTGTTAACCCTTCTTACCTACAATCCAGATGTGACTCACTGCGACTTTTAGCTTTTATGCAATTGGACTGGAGGAGATTTCAGATTGTGGACGAGATTAAAGCCACTGATACATCGATTATTAATTACAAATTTATCGTCATTCTTCTACCCACTTCCTCTCCAACTTTCTATGACATCTTTCCTTTGCCATCAAGGTTTTCTAAGTTGGTCTTGGCGGAATAGGTATGTATCACAAGCACGGTCCACACCAATGTAGGCAAAGGGCTGAAAAATGAAACATTTACTCCATACCATGTCTAGAAAAAGAAATGTTTTTTTAAACTCCTTTCCCGATAGGTTTTAAGGGGTGGTCCAATTTACAATGCAAGTTTATGATAAATTGATCCCTTAATTTGAGTCCGGGAGTAGTCGTGATTGTTTTTGAAAATTCATATTATTCTAGTGATCACTGCCCAGCAAAAGGCAAGAGAAGTAACTTATTTATTGATCACCTCTTCTCTTGATTTTAATTGATTTTCTGCAACACAGCATGCTGTCAAAAGTCATCGGCTGCACGGCGGTTTCTATTGAGCGTTTTTGCTGATCTTTTGGTGAAGTCGATCAACTCTCCAACTGCTAAATTGAACAAACGTAGCTTTCAAAGATGGCGACTGGTTCTATCCTTTTTTAGACATGCATGTGTTTGTTTGTGTGTTTGTTTGTATTTTCCAGAGTTCCTGGACATACTGTTTTGTCTTCAGACTTGGAAATAATCATCAGCGCTCCACTATATCCCTTCTAAAATGAATACGAATACATTGATTCTTGAGATAAAAAGTATTTTAGGGGGTTGTAAATTTGAACTTACCTTTGTCTAGAAAAGTTGGGGCTTTTTGGTTTTGGTTTTTTTTTTTTTCAAATCCCCCACAAATAATAGGTTTTTAGTGTGGGGTTCAATTCAATTAAGTTTGTGCTAGATTGATCCCTTAGTTTATGCCCAGCTGCATTCGTGCTTGTTTTTGTTTTTGGTTTTGTTTTTTTTTCTTTTGAAATTCGGACTTTTTTTTTCGCCAAACGGAAGGCGACAGAAGTATCTTTTTCGTTGATCACCTTCTTTTCCATTTTTTTTTTAATTGTTCATCCAACTCGGCCTCCTGCCAAAAAGACGACGGTCACGGTATGGTTTCTATTGAGTGAGAAATCATACCTGTTCTTTGTAAATTATTTGGATTTAAATCAGATTTGATAGAGGATAGGGTTACATAATACAAACGACAGTTCAGAGCAATAAGAACATGGCTATGTACGTGTCTATATTTACAATATTGGCTCATGTCTGAACACATAGCAACTATCTATCGGTTGGTGCTTTGCAATTGGACACGAACTAAGCACGTTGACTATTATTAACGCTGGTTTCGATTTTTCAATTGGTCCGATATACAATTAGTCATCAATTATACAATGTGTCTCAAAAGTGAAACTACACCTTTTTTTTTCATTTCTCTTTTCAGATATTTGTACAATTTTAATGAAATCGATTGCTCAATGTCTGAGAAAATGTTTTGCCCATTATTATAGCGATGACACTAATGTTTGAACTGAGGTTCAAAATCACTGCTATGCAATCTCCAACTGAATCGCAGCAAATATTCAAACCTGCATAAGGACAACGCTATGCTCCAACCTCGAGGACAATGTACGATATCCACACTATGTTTGTGAAGACTGCTTAAGAAATTTATAGACAAGGATCATTTTTAATGGACCGTATAAGCAACAGTCACATCAGAATTTGACGTCACGGGGTTGATTTCATATTTTCATACGCTTTGGTGGGGTGTGTACAAATATTTTTCCAAGGAATAAAACTTCAAATTTTTTATGGTAGGAAAAAATATCATAGATAAAGGGAATTATTAATTTTTTTCGAATGACCTCTTTCCTACCCAGGAACAAAGGTTAGGCCATCCTATACGTAAATAATTCGTTAGTCAAAAAACCTTTGTAAAACCTTAAGAAAAATATTTTCCAGGGGTAAGTAACCTAAGGTATCATGAACCCAGTTCAAGTTTTCAATATAATCGTCATTGAGCTAAAATATGTAACAACTTGGCATTTTATTTCATCGTAATGAATCTCCATAAAACCAAATCGTATTTTCATCATTATTTTGTCTAGTTTTTGCCTTTATCTTGATTTTTACTTCAACGATTCAGAAATAAATGCTGGTTGCCCTAGAATTTCGGCCCAAATCAAAGTTGTGATGAAAAGCAACTGATAATTAGAAAGGTGAAAACTAATCAAAATTAATGATACAAATATTGTGCAACAATACTTCATCCAATAATAAGAAATAAATTAGAATCAAAAATGAATTTTGTAAGATTTCTGACGGACGAGGTAACGTCATCCAGTGAAGAGTCAAAATGCGTTATTTTCAAATTCAATCAATTCTGTGGTGTCTGTCGTCTATTAGTTCCTAAAAGTAAGTGTATTGTGACTTTTGAAGCATCCTATAGATTTGTAAAATCTTCCCTAATTGTCTCAGACAGAGAAAATCAATAATAAATGAGTACGTTTCGGAGCGTTGCTCCAAGCCCCTTTGGGGATCAAAGCAAATGCGATTATTAGATTATTCTCTCTTATAAGCCACAGATTATTCTATCCCAGTATCAGCTGAGGTACGCCTTGATATAACAATGTCAAGATGGGTCATGTCGCAGAAAAATAGAATTAATATTTTCTCGTGGGATGTGGGGTGGGAAATGACACTAGATGTCTTCAAGTAGAATTTGAAAATATTATCTTGCTTTAATTTTTACTCATTTGGCAATTTTGTACTTCGCAGTGTACAGAACATATTCGTATTTAAAAATACTCAGTATTCAGTAATTTCTCTCTCTCTCTCTCTCTCTCTCTCTCTCTCTCTCTCAGTGTATATATATATATATATATATATATATATATATATATATATATATATATATATTTATATGTATATGTGTGTGTGTACGTATGTATATATGCATATGTGTGCGTGTATTGAGAAAGAGTTGCGTGGTAAAAAGTTAGACCGAGGTGGAGTGTGTTGTGGATATGGAGTAGTTTATTTAAATAGTGATTTCGAAGCCGTTTCGAAGCGAAAAAGCTTCATCTTCAGCGCAAAGATCTGACATCTTCAGCGTTAGAGGAGCTGTAGACGGTTATGTAGAACCAGTAAGATGATAACATATCATTTCAAGTCAACTCTGCAGCTGTGGGTCAGGAAACTGAATTGATAGTGATGGCTGCCTTGAGGATTGGCTAACGGTTTATGTGAGTAGGGGTCAGATCCCCCAAGAGACTGGTTGCCATGGGGACATTTCGGGTGGTGACAGAAAATGTGTAATGGAATAAGGGGATTTAAATTGGAAAGGGTCGATGATCAGGAATCTTGATGTTTAAAATCCATTTGAGATAATACAGTGAGTAGTTTCATTATCAGGACGTGTACCAGAGATCAAAGGTTCTTATATTATTGTAGACACAGTCAGTTTGGCTTCGATTTTTTTAGTAATTTTCGTTCTCATTTTTTTAAATTCGTTTTCATGTTTATTTGTTCATTCATTTTATTCTTTTGTGATTATAATTTTCTATTCCTATTGGTAGGATGGCCTTGTTTTTTTTTGTGAAAATTTAGGGGTGTATTGTAATCTTTTGTCTTATGGGTGTATGTTGGTTAGGGCTTGTGAGCTCTTCGGGTATTCTGTAATGATGGGTTGCAGTTTGTATATTTATATACTCACATACACACACACACACACACACACAAAGTGCTACTAAAAGACCGGGGGATTTGATAAGTTTTTGGGTGAGTAATTTTTTTCATGGTCAAATTTCCATTGTTTGGGTGAGCACTTCGGTAAGATTATCATAACTATTACCATCATCATCAGTCTTTTATCGTCCATCGTTGGACATAGACCTCCCTCGGGATTTGCTAGAATTCTCTATCATGGCCATCACGGGGCCAGTACTTTCTGAACTTGTCTGGTTCGTCTCTCCATCTTGTATTCTGCTGGCCATGGTAACTCATGTGATTTCTGGGGATCAACATAGTGAGTCGTGATATCCATCGGTTGTTTGCCATTCTTGCAACAGGACCAGCGCATTGCTACTCGATTTTCCTAATGGATTCTGTGATATCTCAGACTCCTGCCCACCCCACCCGATATATTGTGCTGTCTTGTGATCTCTCCACCGCATAATATATCAGGGGGGAAAACAGGAGTCCGAGACGTCATAGAATTCATTAGCAAGCTAATGGATGGATTTTATAATTTGTACATGGGTGTACGCCAATTATACAAGGTGTGTACCTATCCAGAACGTAAGATTGATAGCTAGCTTGGTAGATAGATAGGTAGGCAGCTTGGCTGAAAGACAGGAAATGGGGAAAGATTAAAGTCAAATAAACAAGGAAACAAAAAAAAAGAGGGGTACTTTTTATCTTCTATTTTCTGACATTTCGGTCCTGAACTCAGTTCCGAATTAATTGGCTTGGTGTGGGTGTTGGCAGAGGAATCTCATTGAAAATTAGATTAATTTCGATGAATTTCTCCGTCAAATTCGGCAGACGACACAGAAAAACGCCTTAGTAATATGACTCGTCAAACAAACACGTTGTATTTTCACGTTGTCTGAATTTTTCAGATAAGGAATCGTCACAATACAGCAATACCTCAGACAGTGTGTTTTTTCTTAGTCCGGGTCTCGACGTAGTACGGTTAAGTTATGCTGTACAAAAGAAGGGAAAGATAAAGTTGTGCTTTCTTTTTATCGCCGACTAGATACTCTCGACAACATAGGAAACGAATACTTTTCCAACCATTCTTATTATAGAAGGCACAAATATTTCCTACAATAATATCATTTTTTATACAAGTTTCGGGCCTTTTTGCGTCTTATAATGACTGGTCAAGGAAACAGTAGTGACAGTAAAGAGTGCAGCAATACCTTGGATGGTGCAGATTTTGATGTGATACGATTGTGGTATTGCTACACAAAGTGATATAACTATAAGCTGGCAAAACACATTGAATTATGATATCTGCTCGAACAGTGTGATTTGGGAACAGTGCTATTTGGAACGAATCAACCGCGTTATTCAAGGTATACCTATATAGATTTTTTTTCGGACTGTTGTCCCCATTTTGGTTGTTTTGGGGTTTTTTTCACAGAATGTTTCGGTCGTTGTACCCTCCAGCCATACTAGAGTGTATGTCATGAACGAGTGATCGAAAGTTGGGACAGTAGCCCCCTTTGATGTGCTGGAACAGAATGTCCTCATTCCGTTGTCTGTGTCCGTATGAGGTCTTACACGACGCTATGGTGTAATTATGCCTATTTTTGCTTTCGTTTTGTTTTTGTTTTTTTCGGGGGTTGTAAAAAGGTTATCCAATTTACCAAATTACGAAAATAAAAAGAGAAAGGATGAAATATATATCACGACGAACAGATGAGGAAAGCCGTAAAGTACAACGACCAAAACGTTGTATAAATACGTTGTAATTTGTTTTAAACACTACTTCTAACATTGAGGATAAACGTAATAAATATCTTGACATTTTTGCTTCTTGGAATGACCAAATTTTATCATGTAGTTCAAGATATTGAAAATGATCTTGTAAAAAATCTTTTACAATTCAGGTCAGAACTTTTTTTATAAAAAAAACGGAACAAATCTTGTCCGTCAGACAACTGTGAGTACTTTTTGAACTGCGTATCCTCATTATAATATGAGTATATGTAACACGACTTCGTCATCATGACGAACGAACGAACGAACTCTCACGCGCGCGCGCTCTCTGTCCATGTTTTCGTTTACTGTGTGCTGCTGAAATAACTACAACTACTACTACTGCTACCAAATAAATAGGTAAATATGTTTGACGTTAAAGCTTTAAAAACCATTTGTCTCATCATTACTGAGTAAGGATTTAATGTTATTCTATGTACATATATAGAATGTACTATACTTTTTACGTTTTTTCAATTTTGAGAACTGGATCACTGAGCAGGAAATGATTCTTTATGCGTTTCCTGTACGAACTTCCTATTATTTGGGCCGGAACGTGTCGTAGTTTTCACGGAAGTTCAGTTGATTCTTGAGAATTTGTCTATGTTAAACGTTAAAAATGACTCTAAAAGGAAGTTGAGTTCACTAACCTTATACCCCCCACCCCGTAGGACAGGTTTCGGCTAGTTAAGTGGTTCTTGACCGTTTCTCTCCATGCACACCTTTCCAGATATTTACACAGGCTAGCATCCCTATATGAGTAAAAAGAAAAATAGATGGGATGGGAAAAATATTCGTACCTTTGTAGGGGAATCAACCATTGGAAATAAGCTACAGAGGGAACAGTCTGGACCATGAAAACTACCAGACTTCGGTTTGCAGGTTTTTGCTCTATATGAATATTGCAATTGCATCTAAATTGCATTTTGAATGAGTCTAAAAATGTAAATATATAGGCAAAAAGATAGACCAAATGCTATGACTTGACCCAATACGGGTTCAAAGATTTGTTGCGCATATGATAGCGTTCCTGTACAACTAATACCCCTTTGAGAGTTCACAACGCCCCCAGGAGGGCACTACCAACCATGATGAGAATCACTGGGTTTGTTCAAATCACAAATGCTCAGTATTGGTAAGTAGCAACAAAATGCACTGTGACTGACGGATAAGTCGCCAAATTGCCAAGTTTTTTCTTCTCTCATTTGATAAACTGTGAAATTCATTCAGAAAAGATAAATTCCCCATAATATTCAAACCATTTATAGTCAACTAACAGAGGAGCTTAAAATCTATAACTGAAAAGGATTTTTAAAAGTCTAAGAGAGAGATAAATGATTTGATCAATCATTGTTCCGGTGTCACATTCAAGGAATAGATATCTTCTCTGATTTCTCCAATTGAATAAAACGGATTCCGCCGCACAAGTGCTACCTATATATATTTATGCATATATCTTTATTATATATACTACTCACTGCTACTACTGTTTCAGTACATTCGGTGATGTGTGATGGAAGGAGGCCACAAACTTCAATTAAAATCAATTTCATTGTAAGAAATCTTTTTGCCATTCGTTATAAGAATGATTGGAGATTTTGATATAAAAATTATTCATTTCGTCGGCTATAAAAAGAAAATGGGCTTCCGTACATTAAAATTGTGGAGGTTTGTTTCTGAATGGACCAAAAATCCTTCTTTTTTTATTTCCAGAATCGTAGAACTATTTCGGAATATAGTTTAAAACATACCCCACTGAACTATCTTTCGCATAGAACCGTTTTCTTTGGGTAACACGTAATTTGGATTCAACCATTTCAGGCAAAGTTTTATTACTATGTAGAATTATCACTGTAGGAGATGCGAGTACGATTTGTGATGTTTGAGCTTGGTCATCGTTGTTCATCTCTGAACTAGTACAGCAAGTGGAAATAGTCATAGCATCAGTGGTAGTTGTTGGTGACGACTTGAGTAATGGAAGCAGAGCGACATTTAAGATCAAATTACTAATAGCCTTCACCTTTATCTCTACTATCAAGCATTTCCGACTATCTTTTTTAACAACCAGAAATTTACAGACACTGATCTAACTCAAACCCTTCCTTTCACTTTTCTGTCTTTTATTCTTTTCTTTCTTGCTTTCTTTCTCCCTTTCTTTCCTTCGCCCTTACTTTCTTTTCTATTCTTTCTTCCTTTCTCTCACTTTCTTTTTTTTTTTTTTTTTGGTCCTCTCTTTTCTCTTTTCAGGAAGTCTATATCTGGTGCGAACGCATCACTTGAATCTAATTTTACATTTGATAACGACAATAGCAAGTGTTATTTCTCCTTGACGTTTATAATCCAATGAAAACTAGGAAAACTTTCAGTATGGCAGACTCTATTTGAATAGGTATGCCTGCATATCCCTGTTGGCGCGTACACCTACCCCCGTTAGTGATGACTGTGCATTTAATGCCGGGTTGTCCAGTGGGAAATAGAAAATCTGGAATGATGCCTACAATTCTAACAAATCCGTCTACAATTAACAGAATGATTCAAATTTGCAGTTTAAGTGTGATGGTACCTTTATTGTATGAGGGGGAGTAATTGCGGCAGTTGGTTCTGTGTTGCAGTGGTGTAGTTGTTGAGAACAAAGGAAATTGTCTCCATGTGTTTTGTTTTTACCGCCCTGTGCTGACGTCACTACAAGTGTTGATGAAGGAAGCTAGTCGATAATCGCAATGACAGTAGGAAGAATTTAGACGAACCAAGTGTGAGTGTGGACGCGGAGATTAAACTGAGTTCATAATCATAATAAAGACACGTACGAATGTTTCGACCAACAAATAGGACATTCATTTAATCATGAGACATTTATAACAATACATATAGAGCTGAAAAGAAATATTGTAAACATTAGTAGGATCGATCATGATAGAGAAAGGCCTGTTTAGATTAAATTGCTACGTAGCATTTTTATAAAGAAGGAGAGAGTTGGTTACTATGTCATCATTGGAAGGAGATTGGATCTGTGATATAAGGGTATGTAGTTTAAATTTGTCGCTAGTTAGAAGAGGAAGTTAGAAGATAGCGTCTAAGCGAAAGGTAGGAGCTCTGTGCAGAGTAGTCGAAGTAGCCGTGTGTTAATGGAGCGGAGGTACTGGGATTCTTTGTATCCATTTGGCTTGGAGAAGACCAAACCAAGTATTAGTGGTATGCCTAACTGCCAAGATGTGGGCGATGAATTTTGGATTATGAGCAACTTAGGGGCCATTCTCAGACGCTGAAAAGCATACGACAGAAAGACCATTTATGCCACAGAGGACACATGGAGTTTAATCTATGTGTATTTTGTGGGGTAAGAAGAGATAGAAAGAAGATAATCGTGACTGTTGTGTGGTGAATGCATTGCCATTTCATTCACGAAAGACAGAGATGTAAATACGCGTTTTTCAGTAAGAGAAGAGGACACGATTGATTAAATTAAATTGGCAGTGTTCAGTTAAGTGATTGGTCATGGTGGGAAACGGTAAAGTTCGAGTCGGTCGGTAGGCTGGCGAAATAATACCGATCCTAGCGAAAAAGAAAGGAAGAGAGAGAATTTACTTCAAATGAGCGAGTGAATACGTGCGTTCGGAGCTCTTATAGACAATAAATAAAGGAATTGGCGTTTGACGTAAGGAGCCGAATTCAAGGTCTGCTATCTAAAGTTATTCTTATTTATTCTCATATTTAATTTGAACTAAATATAAAGGAGCTACTGTTGCAGTAACACTTCGGTCAGCGTGTCGGGATTGTAGGTTCATGATTTCATTAGCTTCATGTGGATAGGTTCTTGTTTCGATGGAAACCATTTTAATATAAAATTGCACATTTGTTAGGAATACAGTAAATACTTGTTGTAATGTCACAATTTTATGATTTGTTCAAGACTATTGTCGAAGATTGGTTTGCAGGAACAGCATATGAAAATTTCTTTGTACCATTTTTAAAACTAAAATTAGTAAACCCTTAAGATAATGCCAGCTAAAGTAAAATAGGGCATTAGATAATGAAAGGATCATAAAGAGACGCTTTTGCCCGATTTTTTTTTATCAATACCCTTCGTATAAAACAAAATGCTTAAATCCCGGACGTTGCCGTAATACCTGGACCTCGCTTAACTTTGGTGATCTTACGAGAATCGGTTAATCCAACATATTTTTCGTCGTAACCCCTTTGCCCCAAGGAGAGTTTCATCAATCTTAGTCCTTGTGTTGAGTACTTAGCAGATGGGCATTAAGTGCCATTTTTAATGTTTTGGTGTGACTCGTTGGTTAATTGAATCGGTATAGAATATCGCATGTTCTATTTTCGATATTACCTTTTTCCGTTCTTCCGCCATTGTTGTCCTGCGCAAAGAGCGCATCGTTTTTCGCATCGATTTTCTGTTCCGTTCCTTGTTTTGTGTGAATCGGTTTCCAACATTTCCATGCGTCACATTTTTTTTAATGGAAAAATACTCTACAGGTGTTTCTCTAAATCGGTCAAAATATTCTCCAATTCCCGTGCACTGATTAACATATCAGTGTTAATTAGGCGAGCTTTTATGAACCAGCACAAATGTTACAAAGCAATGTATTACATTTTATGAAATATATTCCGGTTAACTAGAACACATCGTAAATGAAGCTATTTGGTCCAGTTGAACACCTGCCAAGGTTGTGCGAAACAACAAATAAACAATTTCATGCACCTTACGTGATCAGGAGAGAATCAAGGTCAATATCACATGGAGAGATCACAAGACCACACAGAATATTAGAGAAAAAAACAGGAGTGAGAGATATCAAAGGAACCGTTAGAAAACTCAAATGGCGATTGGTCCTGTTGCAAGAATGTCAGACAATCGCTGGACATCATGACTCACGTTGATCCTCAGAGATCAAATGAGAAACTGCAGCTGGCAAAAAATAAGATGACGTGACGAACTAAACAAGTTCAGAAAGTATTAGCTCCGCGACGCCCATGATAGACAGGTCTGGCGAATCATGGGGAGGGGTTATATCGGAAGTCAGCAGCTGCTGCTGCTAATGATGATGATGATAACCGATCACCGTAGTTGTGTGTTCAACTCCGGTTTGGTAGGCCATGGTTCAATCCATCACCTAGGTATACCAACGGCTTTTAAAATGGTACCCAATAAGAAAGAAAACAGGAGTCCGAGACATCATAGAAACTATTTAAAAAGTATAATGCTATGGGCAGGCCACGTTGCAAGAATGAATGACAACCGACGGACATCACAATTCGTAACATGGATCCCCTGAGATCACATGAGAAACTGAGGCTAACAGAATACAAGATGGAGAGATAAACTAGACCAATTCATGAAATACTGGCTCTGCGATGCCTATGATAGAGAATCGTGGCGAATCCTGGGGAAGATCTATGTCCAACGACGGACGATAATAGACTGACGACGACGACGACGATGATGATGATGATGATGATGATGATGATGATTACGGCTAAATTCCGTTGGATACACCTGTCCTCGTAAGGTCACCGAAAGTCAGTGCCTAGATGGTTTACCATAAGGATATACAGGGTGCTGCATGCAGAGCAGCAGGTCTGACGAGCTTGGCCTTACTAACAATTGCTTGTGTGTACCTAAACCTGCAACGCCATCAATGAGGGTACAAGCGGAGAACAATGATACAAACATTGTCAAGATATTGGCCTGGATTTTGAAAATGGCTTCAGGAATAGCAGGGGGGGGCGCCTGCTCAGAAATTTGAATGCAATTGTTGTACACAATATCAACTGATTTACGCACGTTCGTTAGGAAATAAGAGCGATAAACGAGAGTAAAAATAAATTTCTTGTTATTAATGGATATCAATACACATTATGTTCGCAGATAAGTCAAATAGTCCGTAGCCTAATGATGAAAAAAAGCATTTATTTTACACAACAAATATCTATTTTTCAAAATAATCTGCTTTGAAGATAATGCACTTAATCCAACGCTTTTCCATGTATCATATAGATCGAACACTATACATTGAAATATTCAGATCTAAATTAGCCAATAACTGAGCCAGTCTCTTCTGCTTTTATCGATCTCCTCTCGTGCATATATTGTGATATATGTATGTTTGTAGCTAGTGTATTTTCGCGTTTGTCACCGTGAGGTGGTAAAACTAGTGATTTCATGAGATGCCTCATGATTTAGTCTCACAATCGATTTGTTGACAAGACTTTGTTAACAAATACTGTAATGAATTCGATCCGCACTGAGTACCCCACTGCCTTCGTTATATATTGAACTAAGCTTAACTCAACAAATATCGAACGTTTTCTGCTTCATAATTCACAGAGTATATACACTTTGATACAATACCATAGTAGAAGGGAACCCAATGAGGAAAGAAATCATTACAGTTGTAATGGTCTGCGCCACAGGCTTATTAACCATGATCCCACGGATTGTGCAACTAGGGATTTCATAAGATTTTTTTAAATGTTCAGGGATTTCACAAAATCTCTAGGGATTTCACAAATCTCCAGGGATTTTACAATCTTACTGTATCATATAATTCTTATTACTGACATGATGTCTGTGTGACACGAAGAGAGACAAAAGGAAACAGAGGGGAAGGAGAGAGAGAGAGAGAGAGAGAGAGAGAGAGAGAGAGAGAGAGCATACATAGCCGAAGAAGGGGAGGAGGTCATGTTGACGAAGTAGACAGGAAAGAAGAGATGAGAGAAGGGGGGGAGAGAAAGGTAATATCTTTAATAGTATCTCCTCTTAAGCCTCTTTTTGACATTTAAATATACATTTGATTTGTGACATTTATATATATTTACATAGATAATTTGTAATGAAGTCGAAAGATGAAACAAACCTGTCGACACTGACGTTTGGCTATTGGCCTAATTGTTTCATACCAAATGTCCCGACTATTCATTCCTAGAGATGGAAATACTAGAACTTCACTCGGGGCAAATAGTTCCGATTCAAATGGTTTTCGCTCTATACTGACACTTCATAGCAGGGCTACAAAAAGAGATTTACTGAACGTACCAAAATTACAATCCACTTGGATAGTGTAATGGTTACTACGTCTGCTGCACCCACATGAAGATCACAGGCTCGATTCCTGGAGGAGTATAGAAAACACTTCCTTAGGGAAAATTACCTTGCGCATTCTGCAGCAAATAGAATATACTGTAACATTGTACATGATTGAGATGGAGGCATCCCTTCGATGGACTTGCATCCTGCCAAGCGGGTGGGCAAAAAACCACTAAGAATGAAATTTTGACTAGACTTGAGACTTGCAAGGGTCACTAAGCTGCAACGGAAACTGGCCGCCATAATCATATTGGGGATGGTCTCAGGACAGGCACTATGCGTTACCTTACATATATTATGAGCTAAAACATATCAAATCCATACTCTATATATATATAGATATAGATATAGATAGATAGTGTCTCAAAAATGTACGCTCACTATCAAAAAAAATTGTGGGTGGGGTTATTGACTCATCCCCTTGAATTCTGAGGGGCTTTACTCATTGTAGCAGTGTGTGCACATTTTTTTAGATACCCTGTAATATACATGATAATTATAATAAGACAGTGTAACATTTTTATGGAAAACTTATTAAGAAAGGATACAAGTGAAATACATTTGTTTTATTAGAGAGAGAGGCAGTGCCAAAATTATCTTGAAACAATTTCAAGTTTACATTCGCACAAGCATTCAGCACACACATTCTTTTGTCACAGGAAAAAATTGCACTTTACAAGATTGTGGCTCAAGGAAAAGATTTGCACAAAATAAGATTTTTGCGCCCACTGACAGCTAAGAATTAGTGGGATGTGTATTGCATCGGGTTATGTCAGGTGCAAAACGCGAGCTTTGATGTGTAGACGACGTCCATGGAAAAATGTTCGGTTTGGGAAACTTAATGGTTTTCAGAATCTTTGGTAAATGATGGCATACCAGTATTTCGATGCCCAGTAGGACGGTAAACACTTGCTGAAACAAATTAATTTTCATCAAAGCCAAAAATTTGTAATAACCAATGGTTGCCCCTCGTTCGTTGAATAAGAAGTAGGTTCGGCAGTTACCGCATTTAACGAACATTGTTCGGTTAATCCGAAGGAAGTTCGGATACCCATCGTTTTGTTTTCGCCTTTACCTTACATTCTGTAAATAATCATAAGAAAGTTCGTGGGACTATCGTAGTTTTGTGGTCCAGCCTTTTGAGGCATTTAGTACAAGATCAAAACGTATTATCGGTTTTCCTCACGTCAATGAACGAAATATAGCATTAACTTCCCGTTTTCAGTTTTAAACGTTATCATAGTTGTATCTTAATTAAGTTTTTTTTCATGATTTTTAATTCAATTTTGATTTTTTAATTGACAAAATAAGCAAAATGTTTTTCTTAAATATTATAAAACAATAATCAACATGAGAAACACACAAAGATTTAATTACAAAAACACAAATCAATTTATTCTGCTACAACATTTGATGATAATTGCTGATTTTGAATTAAGTAATAGAAGAGTTGTTAATATGTATGAATTAAAATGATTTAATGAAATCAAATAACTTGCCCTTTTCACGATGTGAAATACGAGCAGAGTAAACTTTAAATTTTATAACGGGAATGCTAGGTCACATAGTTTTCAGTGACGACAGTAAATAAGATTTATCACAGCGTTTGTCCTTGTCGATTGAAAAAAATATTCAAATTTAATTGAAATTCACAGAGAAAAAACTTAAATTACAACCTTGATAACGTTCGAAATTAAAAACAGGAAGTTAATGGTATGTTTCGTTGACGTGAAAAGAACAGTTACTACACTTTGAACTTGGTCTAAAGGCTGCTAAAGGCTGAACCACAAAACTAGCATAATGCCAAGTTTTTTATGCTTCATGCATTTGCAGCATTTATCAGACTTCAGTTATTTAGTAAATAAAAACTTCGTTTGGGTCAATGTGTTCATTAGAACCGGAATCTGTTATATTGAGGTTCGTTATAGAGAGGATAACTGCAGGAATTAAGATAAAATAAAACCAAATCGTAATTAAATATTTATTGTTCAAAGAAAAAGATTGTACAAAGATGTGTTCGTCTTTTCTTGGAGACCAAAACAAAGACGAAAAAAATAAATTCAATGATAAAGAAAAAGTAACTTTGAACATGATACATTGCTTTTTTGCTTTTTTAATTTTCGATGTGGTATTTATCAAAAGACAGATGAAAATCCTTGAATGTTGGTAATTAATCGCATTAATAGGCGTCTGTTTATGTTAAGCGTGTATTTATTTTCAGAGACCATTTTATTGTTTAAGTTGTGAAACATATAAAGAAATAAATAAGAATTGCAAAAACAATAAGAGCAAATGAATTTTATAATACATTTTTTTTCCAACTTGGATAAAAAAAAAATACCTTGGTTCTCACTTGGAATCTTGGTCGTCCGCTTGGGGCGTAAACAGGGGTATTTGCCCCTTTCCCCCTCCCTTTGCCGAGGGAAGAGGGTATGAAAGTTGAAACCTCGCAAAAGCTGGATATCAAGGGGGCGTGCTATGAGCAGTAACAGCTTAGGACAAGTCACAGCTTAAGCACACCCTGGTCCCTTACCTGACAACCGACACCCGGATATATCTTTTTGCCTCCCGCCCTGTAATATATCCTTTTGTCCCTACCCCATGGAGATGTCCCCAAGCGGACGCCTTTGCCTGGAATAAACAAATACGTTTTTCATCGATTTTACCAACATCAAATTGGATTTCAACATTTTTCGTTTTATTTTATATTTGTCTTTGTTTTATATATTCAGCGAATAGTTTCTTCTAAGTCATATATCTTTTTATGTTACTTGTAGGATGTATTCCGGTGTATGATAATGCATACGTGTATAAGATGTGCTTATGGAGATGTAAGTATATTCATTGTGCATGTCTATACAGCAAAGATTAATATACTGCTCCTTTGAGGACATAAGAGTCCCTTCATGTACGGAAATTTGCAACGACACAGATGTACCGGAGTGTGCATGAACTCAAAGAAACTTGCCCAGGGTTGAAGAAACTTCTTCTTGGTCGAAATAACTCATTTCGAACACGAACCAGAATTAAAAGTTGCACAGGTATACAAAATATTTAGAAACTATCGCTATGATTGCACACGATTGCCATTTTTTACTGTAGTTTCTTAACACCAACATTGTTTAAAATGATAATTTCTTGCTAACACTAAAATAATAATATGTGGACCGGAAGTAGTCATATCCACCATTGGTGAAGACGTCTGAACGTGCTATGTGTGACTAATAGTGCCCATGTAGAAATATCTTTCATGTATTGAATAATATTCGTTAAAAAAATACTACTTCGTAATTATGTTAATATCATCGTAATCTTTCATAAATTTTCCAAGTAGTAACGATAAAGGAGACCATGTACAATTACTAAATGTGCTCAATTAAATTTTTCCAGAGTTGCCTGTTTAACTTATTAATTGCAAGCTGCCTGAAGAAATTCTGATGGATATTTAGTACAGGGTAAGCCTAATGTCAATAATTTTATTATTATTATTATGAACAATAATATCTTAAAAGCTGTTCTAGATAGAAACATTAATGTTGTTGAATTACGTGGAACAGTATATTTTTTCTGTGCTGGTGGCACTGCAATCAACAGTACCAAAATGGTGTCTACATGTTTAGACTTTTTGTTCACACTCTGTAGTATGGAATATTGATATATCTTATAAGTAAGTAGATGACTTGATTCCAAGTCTTGGTACGTCCAATTGTACCTCATGAGGAATCGATATATGACATTTCTGTGTGTGCATGTGTGTGTATGCATGTGGATAACTTCATATGTGTTTGAGTGCGTGCGTATGCGTTTCTGCATGTCTCACACGTGTGCATAATGCCTATACAGTATGTTTTCGATTAAATAAAATGATTTTGAATTGTTTGATTGAAAACTCAGTTCAAAAGAGCAGCAGGTGAGAAGAAATTGAAAAAAAGTGCAATAAACGTAAATATTTATACATATATTTCAAGTTTACCAGTCTTTGTCTTTTGTTTTGTTTTGTTTGTTTTATTTTCTTTGTTTTTAGAATTTATTTTTTCTTTTCATTTCTTTTCTTTTTCTTCATTTTTTTTGTTTCATTTTCCCGCGTAAATTCTTCTTTTATCCAAGCCGAGATTTCAGCAAATAGTTCCCAAATGCAGAAGGATCAATCTGTCACAAATCCGCCATTCGCCGGAAGTCCTTGTTGCTGACGCCAGCACGCCAGTTGATGTTGGAACCAGCGCTACAACAAAAAAGAAAAGAAATAATTAAATGTTGTGTTCATACGAAACAGTTATGTTTGAATGATTTTCAATTAGAAACAAAGAATATAATGTAAATTGTTCGTTTGAGAATTCATCATCATCATCAGTCTTTTATCGTCCATCGTTGGAGAGAGACCTTCCCCAGGATTCGCCATTCCTCACTATCGTGGGCGTTGCAGCTTCAATACTTTTTGAATTCTTGTTCATCTCTTTATTTCGTATTCTACCGGCCTCGGTTACACATGTGGTTTCTGGGAATCAGTGTAGTACGTCGTGATGTTCATCGGCTGTCTGACATTCTTGCAACATGACCAGCCCATTGCCATCTAAGTTTTGTAATGGATTCTTTGATGTCTCAGACTAGTGTTTTCTCCTTGATAAACTGTGCTGTCTTGTGATTTCTACACGTGAGGTTGTGCAACTGGTACTTAGTTATTAATTGACCTAGTTTTGGCCTGGTATTTAGTTTTTTTTTCTACATCTCATTGACTGCTGACCTAGTTTTCAAAAACAAGAAAAACTAGGTATAAATTTAGTCAAACTGCTTCAGGGTTGGCAGTCGAGAAATTAAAGATTGAGAATCTCGTTTTTGTTCTCGGAATTTTCGAGTCTCATTTCTCTTTTTTGAACGAATTCTTATCTCGTTTCTCGATTCAACACCCAGATTTTATGCAAGACTTCAATTAAAAATTTCAATAAGGTGAACAGTTTTGGTCTAGTTTTTGACTGACTATTAACTTAGTTCCTTTTCATACTAAAATCTGACCGATTATGACCTAGTTTCTTTGAAAACTAGATACCAACTAAGGTCACTTGCTAACCTTCCGCTATACAGAAACTTGTCGCGGTCAAGTCGAATGTATAATGTTTGCAACAACTATCAGCTTTAAATTGAACCCCTTACTTGATAGGTACTCACTCTTTTGACCAAAATTCTGAAAACTGAAAAGCAAAAGGTGAATATTTTTTCTATAGCTGTCGTCTGCATACCAAGCACTCTTTTTGAACTTCCATACTTCGTTCAAAATTAGGATCGCTATTCGAGAGTCGCTCCGAAGTACAATTCATCATGGAAGTTTTAGGGAGATCTCTGTGTTTAAAACTGGTCATGGAGGAGTTTCTTCTTCGCTATCTGAACTTTATCTCCCCAAGTAAATCAATAAATATGGCGAGCATATCAAAAATACAGAAACAAACTTATAACTACAGCGGCTAAGTTTTAAAATGCGCTGATTGTTTATATTATGTCTTTTTATCATTGTTCATTTTGAAAATTCAAGGTTACTAAATTTATAACGAAAAATGTTTGAAAAGGAGCTCCACAGCGAATCTGAGTTAAGCTGGGTATCAGGGTACATTCGTCCGTTGACGTATGCAAACGTATGGGAAATTTGTAAATTCTCAGTGGGATTGTGGAAGTGAGAGCGGTCAAGTTCCCCTAAACCTAACAAAAACAAAGAGAATGAAAAATCACCAAAGTGAAATGATCTTCCTGGCCCACTGGGAGTGGTACTATCGGGGTTGTCACATGTTATCGCGTTTCCTCCTACTAACCCGATTCTCGAATTCGCCAAACGGTCGGACCCTACAATTCCAGAATTGATAGATGGCACGACTCCCTTATTTGGTTTTCCTGTCTTCTCCAAAAACTTGTCACCCCAGCCGAGTAAAATGTTTCGCATAATCATGACTCATCACTTGATTGGTCTCACTATTCAATCAAATTTGCGTACAGTGGTTAGCAATAAGACTCTCTCTCTCTCTCTCTCTATCTCTCTCTATCTCTATCTCTCTCTATCTCTCTCTCTCTCTCTCTCTATATATATATATATATATATATATATATATATATACATATTCCTTCATCATCATCATGCGTCGTGAGTCCATTGCTGGATAAAGACCTTTCCTGTCTCCTTCCATGACGTCCACGATTGTGTTTCGACCCCCCCTTGTGGTGCCTCAAGGTAGTTGTACGCCTCCAAGCTGACTATGTCTAAGCTTAGATAATTGGGTGATTAAGTCTTGCAGCATCCTTCATATTCACTTGACATTTCTCCAAGGATTTTGAACTTTATCAGTAATTAAAGTTTCAATGATAAGAAAGTCTTAGTTCATGACCTTGCCGATTTTGTGACTTCTAAACCGGGCGATTTTTACAGATACTATATCATCATAAAAGAGTCGTTGGAACAAGTTTTTTCTTTAAATGTGTCATAATTTGATTAGATATTTATCAGTTGTTTTGTTTTGTTTTTTTTCAACATCCTTCATCTTACAATTCAAACATTTCATGAGCAACATCATCATCATCATCATCATCATCATCATCAGTCTTTTAACGTCCATCGTTGGACATAGACCTTCTCCAGGATTTGACACACTTCTCTATCATGGGCGTCGCAGAGCTAGTACTTCTTGAACTTGTCTAGCTCGTCTCTCTATCTAATATTCTGCCAGCCTCGGTTGCGCATGTGAGTTCGGGGGATCCAAGTCGTGAGTTGTGATGTCCATCGGTTGTCTCCCATTCTTGCAACATGGCCAGCCCACCGCCATTTGAGATTTTAAATGGATTCAATGATGTCCCTGACACTTGTCTTTTCTCGGATGCGCTATGCTGATGATACACAAATAAGCGAACCGCAAGGGATTTGTACAATAGGCGGGGTGCGGTGAAAACGGATTCGGCGAAGGGAAAGGTATTATTGGTTTCCCTTTGTCGGGCTTTTCTCTTTTCTCATCTGAAATGAGATAATTATTTTCTGTCTCGGTTTCGCCTTTGTGAGGCACTTCGTCGACATGGGAAATCAAGAAAGGTGCGATGAAGGGCCTCGTGTGGCTTTTCCCTCGGTTGAACCGACAGAGCAGAATCAACAATAGCTCTCTGAATTTTGATTGGGAGGAAGGGAGGAAGAAGATATCTTCCTTCCTGGTATCTAGGGGTGGGGCGTTGTCTCGTTCCTCTAGTTTCACATTATTTTATTTTTATGAATATTTAACACATTTTCTATTATCCCATTTACTGTGGAAGGCGGCAAGCGTTATACTTATCCATTACAAGTAATCCATTACACACTAAAAGCCCTGACTCACAGAGAAAAATGAGTTTCCAACAATCACAATGAAAACGAAAATTTTATTGAGTTAGCCTTACAACTGCAATGGCGGAAATTACCCTCTTTCACAGTTAATGTATTAAATATAGAAGTCTAATAAAATGTATGATATTTCGTCTGTTGTGTATATTGCCGTATATCAAAGGTTAGCTATCATGCCCGGCAGATTATTATTACTGTAGTGAACCAATTCCTATTAAGTACCCTAAACTTGTGACCTTGTGCCATACTAGTATTTTGCAAATCTCTAGACCAAAACAAACGTGGGCCAGTTGGCATGGCCCTACGATATTGCGGGGGCCTGCCCCCCCCCCTTACTAGAGGCAAATGTTAATGTATTTTCGGTGACTTTTAACAGTACTGTAATCTATTGTCTTATGTAAATTTTGAATAAAACCGCATGTCTCCACCTCTTTTTATAAATTGCTCTCGTTGTTTCATTAGATACACAACATATACATGTATCTACTCAAACATAAATCGTATGTATTCTGCACTGATTGCAAAAATGCTTAATGAGCAGTTCAAAATGACGCCTGCATTCAGGGTTACCGTGTTGGAATTTGGTACTGATCAAAGTTATTTAGTTCCACAAATAGAGATTTGGTACTGAGGGATAATTTACAAAAGATAACAAACCTTTACACACGAATAATATGATACGGTATCAATATGCATGAACATTAGACTCAAAAATATGTATTTTGATACATTTTTTCAAGCTTAGTCGGATGATAGAGTTCAAGTTATTTTACTTTTCTGGCACTGAAACTACTTAATTTGATCCCAAGACTATACAAAATTTGGTCTTGTGTGACTAAATACATCTGATAACCCTGAGGTATTCTACACACATACATACACGCACACACACACACACACACATACATATATATATGTGTGTGTGTATATATATATATATATATATATATATATATATATATATATACAAAAACAATTATATATATGCATATATATATATACATATACATACACATATATATACAAAAACAATTATATATATGCATATATATATATGTGTGTGTATGTGTGTGTGTGTGTATAAATCATATGTATTCAGCATTTATTACAAAAATGCCTAATGAGCAGTTTATATGGGATCTAAATTCTCCATCTGGCCTTGGTCTATTACCAGCTTTGCATGGTCCTGGTCCCTGGTATTTCTCTAAACCCGGTGTATATGGGACATTTTTCCAGACAAGTGTATGCTTACACTTGCATATTTCGCCATCCCCAGTAGTCCTGACCTGTGCGAAACAACCATCCTTTTTTCATAAATGCCCCCCCCCATGTGACTAGATTCTTTAGATAAATAGAAAGAAAAGGGAACGAGTTTACTCAAATACGACGATAAAACACTGAAGCTAATCCTTTTAAGCATAGTAAATCTTTTCTCCTCATCCCGAGAGACCTGACTCTTCCGCACACGTACGACTCAAAACCACAACCCCCTAATCCCACTTTTGAATCATGCAAACAACAACAACAACAACAACAACACTTGTGCATGATTGCTGTTCAGCCACTTGCTACTTGGTGCTACCCCCGTTGAGGGCTACCCCGTAGAAAACTGATTCGCTCTTTTTCAAAAACTTTTCGTGGTAAATGTTATCAGCATTTTGGCGTCCGTCGTTGGACATAGACCTTCCCTAAGATTCGCCAGACCTCCCTATCTCGGGCCTCGCAGAACCAATATTTCATCGACTTGTCTAGTTCGCTACACCATCTTACTTTTTGCTGGCCAAATTTTCGCACGTGATTCCAGGGGATCCACGTTGTGAGTCATAAGTAATTCAGTCCAAGCAAAAATTTAGTTCCTAAATTGTCATTCTTTATGTCATATATATATATATATATAAATATATATATATAAATATATATATATATATATATATATATATATATAAATATATATATATACACACACACACACACACATATATATATATATATATATATATATATATATATATATATATATATATATATATATATATATATATATATATATATATATATATATATATTCTTGTAATTTTCCGTAGCTTCTCGTATTTATTACGCCACCCTCAAATGGAATGATTCAGCACCCCCCAAAAAAGAAACAAATTATTTATGCTTTGATTTTTATCCACTCGATACAAGTAGTAGAGAAAATCGTTCTCCTCTGCTTGGTACAAATTTGCATTTCTTCCAACCAATCAGAAAGTCATTTTCTTTCTCCTCTATACAAGTAGAGCGCAACCACTTATACCATCTGCAAATTATTTTTGGTAAATGTCACTAAATTGGAACCAGCTAAATATTGCCTCATGTGCCGTGGACTCTGTGGAAGCAATTTTACTTTGATTGCTCATGATATCAACTAGCTGAAGTACCCACCTATGTTGGGTCAAATATTCAAGAAGTAGAAAAAAAAAGACTAAAGCTTTCAGACTTGTTAGAAAAAAGGTTTGTCTTCACTTTTGACCCTTTAAATGGGAGATTGGTTACACTTTGACCCCTCGAAGGGAAAATGATTTTCCTTTAGTTTTACTTCTTAAATGGGAAAACGTTCCCCTCCATTTTTGACTCCTTACAGAAACATAAAATAAGAAAATATGTACATGTGTATGTTGAATGAAAAGTAAGGATCCAGTTAAGAATCAAATTTTCCCCTTTCAAATCTTTTTGAATTTTCTCTGAACTCTTTCCTTTGAAACCTTCCCTAGATCTAATGAGTATACATGCCAAATTTAGTCGGGCTGCGCCCACGTTTAGTTAGTTTCTAAAGCGTGACAGACAGACAGGCTGTGAGACAACTCTCACTAATATATACATGTGAGACGGTACTGATTTACAACAGACTTGTTCTGTAAATTAAAAGTGACGCGCAAAAGATTTGCTCATTATCTAGATGCCCACTCATCTACTTGAACATCCACTAAAGAGCGATTTGTGATTTTAAGTGGACGGTACTTCGTTAAGAAAACTCATTTTTATGTTAGGTGAGTGGTAGCATGTTTTAATCTCTTTAAAGTACGTCAAAGTGGGCGGTAAAGGGAAAAAAGGATGAATACCCCTTCTTTAGATAAACATAAAACAATTTCTTCACCTGATCAGCGACAACATCAACTCTTTGCACCTGACCAAAATATGCGAAATATGTCCTACAATCCCAAAGTTCAAAAGCAGGGAACATGTATCTGTTTTTACATTGGATGTAACTGAAGATGATTGTTGTTTTTTACTAGCTTAAAATGAAACAAGAAACGGTAGTTGGTTTCAAAGAAGCAATTTTGACTGAATCAGACGACAACCCAAGGATCAAATTATTTCAATGTGTTGTCTTTTATTTCTGTGCACTAATAGTGCTACAATAAAATGCGGTGAAGCGTTTGTTTGTCAAATGTGTGGAATGTATGTAAATGCCCTTGAGCTGGTGACGGCTTCACTCGTCCTTGTCCAGGCTCTACATACAACAAGTTTTCTTTTCTTAGTCTGCGATATTTGAGATAATTTTCGAGGCGACAAGCCCCAAAGTGGTATTACTGTCTTCACCTGGTGCTATTTTATCCATCGCTGGCGCTTACAGTATCTGATCTTCCTAAATGCCTCCGCCTAAGTACTGCTCAGACTAACCATAGCTCAACTTCGGTGATATGGTGAAATCGAAGCTTAAATTCAGTGATCAGTTTCAGTGAGACTTGATCTTAAAAAAGATATGGAGAATAGTTTCTTTATATATCCTCCTTTTAAAGGTTATTGATATTTTTTACAATGATAATACAGATTTTTCCCGCTATCCGAAAGTACAGTGTTCAATAAAAGAAACTTCTCGTAAGCCAAAATGGCGTAAAATGAAGAAGCAACATTCTTTTATTTACATGCGAAAAACTTTTGGAGCGTCCAAGACCTCCCCCCCCACCCCATGGTGATGATGGTATGTTAGACTGAGTCATCCAAGGTGATTGGACGTA
This sequence comes from Thysanoteuthis rhombus, assembly GCA_963457665.1. Classification (NCBI taxonomy): domain Eukaryota; kingdom Metazoa; phylum Mollusca; class Cephalopoda; order Oegopsida; family Thysanoteuthidae; genus Thysanoteuthis; species Thysanoteuthis major. The sequence continues at coordinate 48,883,548 of OY735219.1, read as the reverse complement.
CAGGCGATTCGAGCGTAGGAGAGACGGTAAGAAAGTATGCGCTGACTCTGTAACCGTTCGTATGGGTCTGAGGAGAACTGTTCGCTGGCTCAGGCACAAAATGAGGTTGAAAGGGAAGCACACCCTCATCAGAACAAGTTGAGACTCACCGAAATATAGCAGACACCAAAAGGAAGATACGGCGACTGAAACGTTGCAACACCTCGAATCAGACAAAAGTCCATTTTGATAATGTGCATAAAAGAACTCAATTATGCATTAGCTTAGAACGGCACAGCACCAGGTATGGTGTTGAAGATTGAGTCGCACCAATTTTCCAAATGGGAAGTCATACCCATCTAGAAAATCAGCATTCGAAATCTTGGCTTTGTACCTGGGTCCAGACACAAACCTATGACATTGGTGGAAAAATACTTCAGCTATACTAAATACCTTCTTAGTGTTGAGGATTTTGTAATTTAAAGCTAACTATTGAAGATATAATAGCAAATAATGTAAGCGAATTGCAATCTCAAACCTCACCAACTCGGCACTCAGAGCCAATTTTCATTTATTTATTTATTTATTTATTCAGGTTTAATTTGGTTCTTAATCGCTTTCCGGTAATATACCGAAGTACTTTTAGCGAGTCTTTATTTTGACCTGTACCGTTGGTGTTTGCTGACATTGTAACTGAACCGTAACAAAAGTGACATAACTGAAGCTTGAAAGAAAATACGGCTTGCATACTTTTCTCTTCCTCACTTGTAAGTCACGTTTTCTTTCGATAAATTTGCAAGAAAGGCATGTGAAATAATCCAAAGTCAGTGGTTTAGGGCTAAAAAAAAAAGTGAAGTAAAGGAACACAGGGTTGCCTGCTCTAACGAGTGCAATGATCTGATGAGTGAAATGAAGATCGAAAAAAAGATTTTTTTTCAGCGTTCTTCATGTTGGAGCATCTTAGAGTTACCTTGATTTAAAACACATCTAACTACGTCTGGAGAAATCTCTGTGTGCGGGCGTGCATGTATCATGATTACTCGACATCTGGCCATTGTAAGAAATTGATATTCAACAGTTATAACATTTAGTATACAATGCAGAGCTGTGTTGAGCTTGGAGATTTTTAAAACAGTGGTTCTCGAGAAGTCTAATAAAAATGAATTTTAAAAAATACGGATTACAGATTTATCAAGAATTATCGAATTGAATTTAGTTATATAATATCTAAATTGGCAATAGATCTAAATTCAGGTAAAAAAAATATCTAAATTGGCACTAGACCTAGATTTAGATATAGAATATCTAAATTGGAAACATTAAAGAGAAGTAACCGAAATACTTCGAAGCCGTATTTTCGTGCAGCGGACAGAAAATTATTTTACATGATCATTTTAGCTGGCTGCTTAACATACCATAATGTCTGACCCCTTCCAAACATGCCCCTTTAGAACGGACACCGCCATTGTTGCTACAATGCCACGTTTCGGCTAATTCGTGGGAATTAACAGATAAACAGAATGAAAATTCTAGTAATATTTATACATAATGAGAGAACGCCCCATCCCGAAAATAGTAAGGGAATGACGTTCTCATGCGTTCCTACAGCACTACATCACCAACTAAAGCATATCTGCAATGGAAATAATTTCTTTTTTCTTTTTGTTTCAGTGTTCTTAGTCATTTGTTTTTAAAATTGTACCTAAAATGGTAAATTTTTAAAAAAATAACTTAAAAACTTATTGTTTCCAGTGATGGATGCCTTTGATGTACAGGTTACGGCTGTTGAGGCTATTTTCAACATCCCAATTGTTCAACCGTCACTATTCAGTAAGCGTTTGTAGACCTGAGCAAACTTATACAAATCAACTTCTGATAGGCAGGAACCAGCTCAGCTAGAACCAAGAAAAATAAATTTCACATAGCAACTTATTCATAACGACCGATGCGACTTGAAACGCTCAAAAGCGCTATGCATACAACAAGCCTCTCTTTTTGATTTATACATGATCCATGCCAAGCTTTTGGAACAAAAACAAAGGCAAACGCCCAACTCGTTCATCTCTCGCAGTTAACTTTCTTCAAGCTCACTGTATATATAAATAAATCTGATTAAAACAAAATTAAGGATACTTCAGCAACTAGTCTGTTAATTTCTCATCGAGGCTAGGGTCAGTGGTTAGGAGTTATCAGCCAGTCAGGGCAAAAGTTCGTTTGTTTTGGAAGCTATTAACTATTTTTTATTCACATTTATTTAGAAATTGGGATGTTCCTTCTTCTTTGATCAATATGCTTTGGCTCGAGCCTTCGAACAGGTTGTTATTCCCTCTCTGATCTTCGTAGAAGCACTTGAAAGATCTGCCATACCTAAGTAGGTTAGATACGAACATTGTTGTGACAAACGATCGTTTACCAAATAGAAATTGGGCGGTGTCCGATACATGCAGACAAAGGCAGGCAGAACTTACGAAATATCGGTCGAGCAAAAAATGCAGATAACAAGAAGAGAGAAGGTCGATAAAAAGTTGAATAATTAGAGAAGAGAAAAAGGAAGAGGAAATGTGGTAAGGTATTGGGAACCCCGCCGCCCGTCCCAGCTGAAAATGAAATATCGCCCACGCCCCATAAAAGAAATATAAATAAATACCCAGTATCTAACATGAAAACTAAAACACAATCATCATCATCATCATCATCATCATCATCATCATCAGTTCACTGTTGGACAAAGGCCTTTCTCAGCTGCTTCCATGTTGACCGTGACTTTGTCAACCTCTGTCATTTCTTACCGGCAAACCTTTTTAAGTCATCTCTCCGTCTATCTGGTTTTCTCCGACTACGTTCGCTATATCCAGGTTACCATTCTGTGCACCTTCTGGATAGTATGTAATCCTTTTGTCTTACAATTCATTAACCCATCTCTAAGATTTCATTAGTACCACCTTATTCGATATATTCAATGTGTTCCTCCATAGCCCACGCCGTTTTAAGAAGGTACCCCATACATCTAAAGAGCTTTTTACTATTGGCTACCTGGGGGCAATACCATAGAGTTTTAAGTTAGTCCAAGAAAAACACTATGAACCGTGCTTTTTAATAGTTAACCACCCAGTCCTATTGGTAATAATTTCCTATTATTATTCTTTATAGCTTACTGTATTTGTTCTTGTGTGTTAGTCCCTAAACTTGATCATGCATCACATTTCATTTCACCTTGTATATTTTATGTGCTCCTGTTAGCCAATAAATTTTATTCTGTGTCTGTGTTAGCCACTATACTTTTATGTAGGCTTTGTCAGCCGCTATATATCATTATGTATTATTATATAAATTAGGACCCTATGTTTTATTATGTGTTCGTGTTAGTCCATATATTTTTATGTAGTTTTGTTAGTCCTTGTATATAATGTATTTTATGAATATTAGGATCCTTTATCTTATCATCCAATTATGTTAGCCGCCATATTTTTCAATGTACACATGTTAGCCATTATGTTTTATGTGTCTGTGTTAGTCATTATATCTTATTACACACCTCATATATTCTATTATGTAGCGATGTTGGCCCCTTATATTTTATTACGTAGCCATTTTAGCCTCTATATTTTATGGTACAACTGTGTTGGCAGCAATATTTCATGATGTACCCGTCGTAGCTCCTATGTTTAATTATTTATTTCCTAATGTATCCCTGGTAGTCCCCATATTTTATGATTCATCCTTGTTAGCCCCTACAATTAATTGCGTAACCGTAATAATCCTGTATCTTATAATGTTTACGGATTAGTTCCCATATTTGATATTGTATCTATGTTAGCCTCCATATTTCATTACATCTACAGAAGTATATTCCTACTATAATTCACCAAATGTCTTTTTATCTGTCTGTCTGTCATCCTTCAAGGACGACTAGAGCTATGGTTACCCCGGGGCATGTTTTTAGCATATTAGTTTTTGGAAACTCCCTAACTTCTAAAGTTTTCATCGAGGGCCACATCTACGATGTAAGTACAGTGGTACCAAATATAGCAGGGGATTCTTAAAAGGAAATTTCACTTAGGGAGAGGTTCCAATTGTCAGCGAAAAACCTTTTAGCGAAATGAACAAAACAAACGGACGAACATTTGGTGAATTATAAAATTATTTAGTTATTTATAACATTATTTACAAGTTTATTTGTATTTATACATTATTCAGAAAGTAATTAGTACATTGAACATTATTTACACGGTTATTATCAAGGTATCAGGGATCTGATATTTTCATTTGGAACAAATTTCTGAAATCCCATAGGTTCAATTATCCACTTGACGAATATTCATCTAAGATGACGTTTTGTGAAACGGATTGCCCTCGTTATGAAAAGTACCACTGTATAATGCTAAACTGGACTTTACTTTGTGTCCATCACAATCTAACAACTCGCTGGCTGCCTAGACCACTACTAAGAGTTATGGGATGCTCAACTAAAAGGGGAGTACATTCTCTCAGCCATTAAACATGGCACTTTTGTAACTTACATAACCTATGCATCAGCCTGAACCTTACTCCCACAAAAGCTTATATAATCGAATACATTCACTATACATTGAATCTGATGTCGCTACATCACTATGAATAGACAGTAAGTTATGTAACTCATTCATTATGCTAGGTTAACCGTATGAAGTAGATATCTTGGTGAAAAGCTCGTCCATAAAATCTCTTCCCATCTTACACGAGTTAAGCAACAAAATCTTTTTCATTCTTTTCTTTTTCATTCATGTTCATTCTTTCGTTTTTATTCTTTCATTCTTATTCTTTCCTTCTGAATTCATTCATTTGTTTTCTTCATTCTTCTTTTTCTTCCGTTTTCTTCTTTATTTTTTGTCAATTTTTCCAGTGCCATCATATATATATATATATATATATATATATATATATATATATATATATATATATATATATATATATATATATATATATATAAAATCTGTTTCGTACCAAGTTGAACTTATGAATTGGGTAAAATGATTTTATATTCAGTGTTTCGTTGTTTGAAAATTTCGAAATCTTACGCTTTGTTTTTTTGTTGTTCTTTTCACATCGAAAGCAAATACATATATATATATATATATATATATATATATATAAGCGAGTGTGTTTGTGTGTGTAATTACTTTCTTTTATCATTCACCTATTTCTGTGCAGTTTATCTTCCCAAGCAAAGCCTCCACCCATAATTGTTCGGAAGCAATTCTCTTTATATCAAACAGATAGGCGTTTGAGCGTATACATACATTTAATAGGTACATAAGTAGTGGTAGAAACTTATATATATATATATATATATATATATATATATATATATATATATATATATATATATATATATATATGTGTGTGTGTGTGTATATATATATATGTATATATGTATATATATATATATATATATATAAGAGTATGTGTACTTATATTGGAATGAAGGGACGATTTGGCGTACCATATAAAGGACAAATGAGATCTCTTTAATTTAATTTGACATTTCGTTAATTCGTAACCATCTTCATCAGATCAAAGGTGTCTATCTTATAGACCCCATATCCAGTTTTTAGTGTAATGTCTCGGATGTGGGCAGTTGTTGATAACTTTTCAATTGAATCATGCGGTTTTCAAGTGTCCCGAATATTGGGGTGGTGATTTATTTTTTATGACATTAATTGCATACTAATGAAACGTCATATCAAATGAAGAAATCTTATTCGTACACCATATGGCTTTTCGAATCGTCTCTTCACTCTAATACTCTTGAATGAATTATGATCCTCATCGATACACTGATGATATATATATAGTATTTTCTACTCTGTCAACTTTCCACTTTAGACTGATTTCCCTAGTGATTTTCTGTCGAATTCTCGAAGCACTGGATGAACTAGAGCATCCTTTGGAGTTAGCAAACATTCTGCGAAAAATCTAATCTGTTGCAGCGCGTTGGAACACCCAAAAGCCCATCATCTCACGTACAACAACCACGAAGAAGATAAAAGAAAAACTCCATCTGTTTCATTCGAACAACAACAACAACAAAAAAGAAAGAAAATCAAACAATCAAAAATCTGTGCATTCCCTTGGAAGAAGATTAGTGAAAGACGTGACGATTTAGGTAAGAGTTCAGAAGATATCGGCACTGCAAACGCCCACGATCGACAGGTCTGGCGAATCTTGAAGGAAGGAAGGTCTATGTCCAACGACGGGCGTTAAGATGATGATGATGATGGGGGTGGGGGGGGTGATGATGATGATGATGATGATGATGATGATAGAAAGATGGACACACTACCAGCGCCTCATCCCTCTCGATCCAACGCAACCCCCGATACAAGCTGAGATCAGAGAGACGGGCTGAACCCGGAAACAACGTTAAGTACCAGATGGTGCCCGTGCCGCCTAAGCTTCGACGGCGAGAATTTAGGGAAGAGCTCTTTGGCTGGGAACGAACTGTAAACATTTGCGTTAGGATCTGTTCATGACGGGCCTTAGAAAGAAGCTTGGCTGCGCTACAGTCAAACTCCCTTACTTCATCAATCTAGAAGGTAAACGAAGCAGGATTCATTTCTCCATACGATATTATTCCAAAACTATGCGCCCCATTTCAGCTCCTTTATTTATTATTAGCTCCTGTTAATGGGATTTGTGGATTTTAGCAAAACAAGCCGAATTGGGCTTTCGAAGAAGGAAGTGAATTTGTCATCAGTTTTTAGTGCATGTGGCACTGTTATTCGTGCATGACGTCACTGGTTTTTGGTCAGGTCATTGTTGTTCGTCGTTGTTGTTATTTACGAAAATGATTTGACAAACGTATAAACGCAAAATCTGACAAAAAAGGCGCAGTTTCGTTCGAGGGATGGAAAATTATTTCACATGACAATTATGGCAAGCTGCTCCCCACACCATAAAGTCTGGCCCCTTCCAAACATGCTTTTTTGGAACGGACACTGCACCATTAATGAGAATTTCAGATCCAAATTTAGCTAATAATTGTTTCAGGCTACAGGCTTATTCATCCACCCTCGAATATCCACTGTTGTGTATATATTTCTATTTTCGGAAAGTGCTGTCACGCACAGTCCCCTCTAATTAACTTAATAGCCATAAAATAATATTGACTAATAAAAACAAACTAGATTTTCTACGGCTTTGTTACCTCAACCGTCTCCCTGTGTTAAACAGATGTCTCGGCCAGATTGCATGAGGTGAAACTGATTCAAATACATAATAATAAGCAAGCTTTAAAGATGAACTAAGAAACGGGCTGATGGCTTTACGACAGGCGAGAGTCTACCATATGCTATGGCTTTCCTGGCAAGTGATGATGGCTGAGTGTTGCATATCTGACAAGATTCAATATCAAGAATGAATAAGAATCATATGACCCCCCCCCCCGTGCCTCTCAAAAAAGATTCTGATCGCATGCATCCAAGATTGTCTAAAATTGCATTCCAGGTCATATCAGCTATTAGAATTAACTTTTTATAAAATGCATGAGAATTTTCCTTTCACACGTATGAGCATGAGAATTTATCAAAATGCGTGTATCTCACGCTTTCTGGAAAGAATAGGGTGTTCCAACGTATTGGCGAGTGTAAGAATTCTTGTGTGGGACGCGAGAGGCATGCTTACAAATCCTTTCATCATGGGAAATCAGCCGTCAAAGATAGACACATTTGAACTGCATCACCAAAAAGAGATATATAGATAATCTATCGCTATACTGGTGATGCATAGATATGAAGATGCTGAGATAGATAGATAGATAGATAGATAGATAGATAGACTCGTTCAATCCTTTCTTTGTTGTTCACAACTGGGCCTGTCAGAGGCAAGGGGATCCCAGCTTGCATTATTGAGCGCAGTGTAGAGATTGGTCCTCTCCAGGAAGGATTACCGGGATAGCCATGAAAGGCTTCCTAGCTGCTTGCAGGACCTAGTATACCCAGTTGGTCATCCATCTAGGTTGTGACCAGGCTCAACGTTTCTCAACTTCGGCGAATGTATGAGATCCGGTGTATCTAACGCAATTTGGCAGTAACACAATACATACATACATACATACATACATACATACATACAAAGTTTTGTTCTCGTCAGAACTTTGTCAAAGAACAAATCTCATATTGTCAGCTCAACCACAATCCATACCAACATTTGATCATAAATACAAACATAAGTAGACAACTTTCACAAAATATTGGAGGGGGCACTTTAAGGAGCCAAGCCCCCCCCCCCGCCCTTCGGTCTCCAGCTATGACTCTAATAGTTATATCTCTTGAAAAATGTTAAAGACAAAAATATAGACATACACGTTGCGTATTATATAGGAATATTGGTAGAGAGCAAGAGCACTTGCTGAGATATTTCAGAGGTTCAAGTGCGATGTTCTAACCATCAAGCTATACTCTATAACAACACAGTGACGCACAATCACTGACAACCAGCTAATTATTCTTTCAAGTACGCATTAATAAACAGATTTAAAGCTTACATTTGGGTCACAGTAAGCACTCGTATCAACCCCTTTCATCCACGACAGCCGACAACCTAATTTTGTGGAATGTAACTCAGATAATCGTACGTAAAAAAGATAGAAACAAATCAAACAAAAGGAAAAAAAGAAAGGACAATGACTGCTGGGGAATACATAATTCAAGGTATTTGGATATTCATTTCTCTTGTCTGATTAAATATTTGCAAGTATGGAACAAAGGTTATGCTGGGGATTGTGACCAATCAGTTGAGTTATCACCTATCTTTTTTTCTGATTACCAGCCCCTTCAAGGGTATACATCTCATCAGCGCCCAGCCCTGTAATGTCGGTCAAAAATGATACATTGTAAATTGAACATTAATAGTATTTTTTTAGTTCAAGCATTCATTTGAAATGAAAAATGAAATTGTACAAAAGTATCTAAAAGTACTCGACGTATGAGGTATCGATTGGTAATCTTGCCTTTTACTACCATCGCCTTCTATATCTTCCATTGCCCCCTTCGACTTCTTTGCTTAGGAAGCACTCTTCAGTCTCCATGGGGGTAGTGGCGCCCTCTTTGGGAATCTCTAGATTAGTTGGGGCCCAACTTTTGCAAGATTTGTTTACCTCTTATAGGAGAAATCGGCCGAAGAGAGATGATTTATGAAATTTGTCTAGACCCCAAGATCAGTGTAGCAGTGACGTCAGGATTACTCCGAATCCTATAATTATAGTGCAACGGCGTCGTGCTGTCCCGATGTTGGAATCCCCAGGACTAGCCTCAACTCGTCCATGTAGCATTCCACCCGAAGACAAGAACACGAAGGGGGATCAGATATGCCTAGCTTCACACTAAGCTTAGTATGTGTCTACTTATCTAAGAAAATTAGATGTCTGTCACAGAGAAATCATTAGCAAGCTAGTTTAGCAGGCCTCTGGTGGTAAGTTTGATCCTCACGGGGTGCCTAACTTCTTTGCTCGTGTGTCAAACTAAGCTAAGTAAATATTAGCAACAGTGGAGGGTTCAAACACAAAAGGGTTGATTATCGCTCCTAAATGGAACGTGACGCTAGAAACTGAGAAAGAAAATCCTTAAACCAAATTGTAATTCTATCCTCAACACACACCAAACGGAATGAAAAAGTAGAACGTTGTATATAAAGAATGATAAACATTTTTTCAACAAAAGGGAAATACTATAAAAATAGAATCGAAGAATTCTAATGACGAGTAATATTTATATGAACCAAGAACGAATAGATATAAAATAAACAAGAGGATAAAATGAAAAGGGGAGGAATTTGTGGAACGATCCCCGAGAAAAGGAAGAAGAAAAAGAGGACGTGATATCAGTGAAAGAATCCGTTGAGAAAAAAAACCGCACCCATAATGACATCATTTTGTAGGTACACAACTGAAACAGTGTGTCAACAAATGACGAGAAAGAAAGCAATGGCGGCCATTGTACCGAGGCGACTCTTCAAACAGCATTTTGTATTTGGGCGGGAATGGTAGATTTTTGGCGGGAAAAGATGGCTTCACGTTTGTTTAGTTTCAGATCCTGTTGATGACTTTATTCAACAAGCCGAACATTAGATTTTTAGCTAGCTCCTGGTAAAATCTAAATTGGGTCTTTAGTCCCAATGAGAGATCATGGATTTGAACTGTGTATTTATCGAATCAACGCTTGTTCGAAAATCTGAGGGAATTTCACAAAAAATGCATAAATCGTTGATAGATGTTATATTATGTTGGACGTATACGTCATGAATTGTCAGTTCTCTTGGGGTAATGGCGTATATTGGGCTCATCGTTATTTTGGAGATAAAAACAAGGAATAATACACCGGCGATGAGGGGAATAGGCTACTTTTGCTGTTGTCTTGAGGAAGATATTCGGTTCAGGGTGGCCGAACAGTTAAGGATACATATAATAAACTCTGCAAGCCGAGTTGAAATTTTGACTTCATCCACTCCATGCTAATGCCAATGGGAAAGCATGAATCCATCTCCTTTCCGCCAAACTATTGGTAAAATAGTGAACAGTGGAGTGAGTGACTACACTACAGGCTCTTGTTGTCTCCTTATCTATTTCAGACATCACAAACCTCGAATAACTTCGAAGTCGCATGTTCCACACAAACATCTTCTCCTCAAGAACTTCTGCTATGTGGAAGAAACTCCCTTCTGAATGTTTTCCAAACGATTACAATCTTGGCATTTTTAAATCCAGAGAGAACAAATGCCTTACCCGATGTTAGTCTTTTTAAATACTTTCTTACTGCTATTCATTTTAATATTTCTAACTCTTACAAGTCATTTTAATTCTCTTATTGCTTTTTAGTCATTTTAGTCTTCATTTTAAACATGTCATCTTTCAGCATTCCAACATAATTTAAACATCAATAAGCTATTTTGACCCTTTGATCAGAAAAGCGACCGAATGTCCTTGCCTTGGATTCCTAAGAGTAATAAAGAATTTTTTCAAATGTGTACAGAAAAACTTGTGATATGTGAAACCCCGGTAGTTACGGCTGATACCGTAGCCAGCATAAGAACACTATTTATCTGTTCATTTATTATTTATTTATTGGGTAGGAGGTTAGCATTTGCAACTTATGGATGCCCAGCGGTGTCAAAGTTTTCATACCGCTGCACTACCATAAACTGCAAATGCATGTTGTTGCAGATAAGGAAATATACGGAGGTGTGTAACTTTTCAAAGTGGAATAAAGACACATTTATGAGTTTGTTTACCAAAAGAGAACGAAGCCATTATTTTGCTATTGATGAATGGATGCACTTTTCCCCCGCCTTTTGGACAATAAACAAAGAATTATGGTGTTTACAGACGTAGATCATATGTGATCTTGCTTATGTCACACCGAATCGGCAGAATTGCCTATTTGACGAATAATACTCATTTGTAAGAAAAGGTTTTGATTTTACCTCGATTACATGAGCTTCTGATCGTAACAGATCGCTTCATACTTATTTCGATTAGATAAACTCAATCAATTTAAAACTGTGTATGTATTCATTAATTGTAAGAAGTTAAAAATACGTATTTAAAAGATTGCTTTCACTTTGATTATATAAGTTTTTGATTGTAAAAACATAGATTATATCTTTTTCATGATTGAATAAACCTTTGATCAAATTGAAACTACGTGTTTATTCATTTTTCGTTAAGAAGAAGAGTAGAACTTTGCCAAATAGACAAGTTCACCGATTCGGCTAAACGCATATTTGCTGTCTTCATCTGAAGTTTATGTATAGTCTTTGATACACACACACACACATATATATATATATATATATATATATATATATATATATATATAGAGAGAGAGAGAGAGAGAGAGAGAGAGAGAGAGAGAGAGAGAGAGATCCAGTGGAGCACAAACTCACTAGTAACGATCTACGAGGCCACTTATTTTTCAACTATTCCCCGACGGTGAGCCGAAGTTTGCGAATCTTGATTAAATGATTGGATTTAATAATTAGGCTGAACGTAGTATAAATAATCAAGTGATCAATTTAGCTATTTTGGAGCTAAATTGATATTTTGAAGTCCACCATCTACTGGCGTTATAACGCAAATCGTGCTAAAACAGAGGAGGCTCGAACTGATATTTTTATTAATAATAATTAGATGCCTGAATATAAGGATCAGGCAAAGTAAGTATTTGGAAGTTCCAATGGACAAATGCTTAGCAGCACAGAAAATGTAATCGGTGAGCTGAGTTCAAATGGTCGGCGAAACTATGTAGTCAACTACTGAACCACACTGAGCCAACCCTGGTATTATATTCATAACCAGGCTACCGGTTCAAAAACTCTGATTATCCTATTACCAAATAGATTGTCCGGATACCATGCAGAGTATTTCACAGCATTTCTCAGAACGAAGGCGTTATCTGGTAGAGGTAACAGACCGCCTGAAGGTAGTCTGTTACAGAATTACGAATTACAAAAAATTATTCCAAACGAACAATACTTACATTGAAGGTACAAAGTAGGGTAAGCCTACCGACACGGAAAGCCGAGTTCAAATTTTGTCTGAGGTTGCTTACGTTCCTTCAGCATTTATGCCCCTTTTGAGTGGCATGAATCCACTTTTCCTTACGCTCCGTCCCATCGCCAGATATCTCGGTGGATGGACACGAAAAACGAAATTCTTGAACCTAGTTTGAATATCGGCCGAGCTTATTTTCGTCCACTTCACACTAATACCAATGATAAAGACATGAATCTATCTTTCCCTGTACCGTGTTGCATACCCACATATATTGATGAACACACAAGCTAGTGTAATGATTATAATCTCGGAAGATTGAATTAGCAAACCAAGTTGGAATTTACACTGGACACATTTTCATAGTATCTCTTCCCCCTCTATCAGGGGAGATAATATATAATATCAGATTAACTTCCTAGTTACGAATAAAATGGTGACAGAATTGCCATTAAGGTAAATACCTTAATTAGCACATGATAGGACTTGGCAAACACATGAGACATTAAATAGAGAATTAAATATGTAGTGAACAACTGGAAGAAAAATTCACGCAGAGTACCATGACTAATTATGTGTAAAACAGAAACTACTCCCATAAATTACTTAAACAGATTTTCTGTAATGATTGATTGAAATGGCATAATTTTTTGGAATTTTTTCTGAGATATCCAGTGTTTAAGCTGTAAAGCTTTCTAGAATATATATATATATATATATATATATATATATATATATATATATATATATATATATATATATATATATATATATATATACATATATATATATACATATATATATATACATATATATATATATATACATATATATATATATATATATACATGTATATATATATATTTATATATATATATATATATATATATATATATATATATATATATATAGTACTATTTATTTCTAGCTCTATGCTAAAACAACTTTACTTCCATAATAAAAAGTTGTATGTATCGAGCACTCTATGAAATAAATCCATTACATATCAGAAGTTGCTTTATATTATTAATATATTATCATATTATGTTATACTGCTAGCCTGATCTGTACCATATGTGTTATGTATATATATATATATATATATATATATATAGAGAGAGAGAGAGAGAGAGAGAGAGAAGGGGGGGAGATAGAGGGAGTTGTATTCAAGAAACCGTATTGTGAAGAGGATTAATAAACATAATTTATGGCAGGTGAAGAGGAATATAAATCTTTGATGCGAGTCTAAACCTGAAACTAAACGGTCAACGTCTTTTGAAGTCAGTAGAAATTAGGCAAATGACTAAATGGTACTTGAAATTGCGATTTTTCTGTGCGCTAAGAGCTGGTAGGTGTCAAATGGATATGTTACATCAAGATTTTGAAACTAGCAATTTCATGAAATCCCTAGGGATTTTGTGAAATCCTTCAACATTTCAGTAATCACACGAAATCCTTAATTTACTATCAGTACAGTAATAGTTAACAAGCTTGTGATTACCATTGTTGTGATTTTGACTCTCACTGTGTGCCCCATTACTGTGCACTCATGTCAATCTAAGCTAGATTTAGTAAATATCAAGTATATACCCTTTCAGTATTGATAGTGTATATACAGCTTCGTTTGGCACAAGGCGACAATAGTGGGGCACCCACTGTGAATCAAACCAATAACAGTAATAATGAACTGCATCACAAGCTTTAGCCTTTACAACTCTGATTCTGAAGTCTTTTTCGTTTATAATTTCAAAATTACCTCCTTAATAAAGTGAATATCCAAATGATATCAATTGGCCACATGAATTATACTTTGGGTTTCAACCGAAGTTTTAATAACTTCAGACTTCTATCATTGACTATGCTAGTTAAATCTGTTACCACAAACTAAAGTGCGGAAAACTTCTGCATACAACTAATACGTATATAAACGTAGCCTGAGCGTGAAATTAACATACGAACTTTATGTTTCAATTATTACATTTGTCATGATTCAATGAAACATGCCGAGACGCACAGACATTATTTTGGTCAAGCTGTCATACGAAGCAGACACTTTTCGAAGCCAATAATTGATACATGTATATGAATCGCTATTTGGCCGGAGTTAAGTGTACTATTAGACATTATTTTGCAGATTTTGTTGGAAATACAGAAAAGGAAGAAGCCGTCCACTGCAACAAAGGGAGGATATTGTCAAAATGGATAAATCTGGTCAATCGTCTTTGACTACCGTCCGTGTGCTGGATTTGAACGATTGCAGTGCTTGTATAACTATTGCAAAGACTTGTGCTGTACAGAATGTAAAGCGTTGCGGTCGACCAAGGAAGACTAACGAAGGTTTTAACCAGACGATGACAATCATCTCAATGCAAAACTACTTCAGAAATGCTAATAAAGTTCTGAGATCTACAATGGCGAGAAACCTGCCATTTCATCTAGCGCTGCAAGGTTATGATTATATGAGCATTCATCAGTTCTGTCAACTGTAAAATAACACCATGCCTACTTTTTAAAAAAAAACGTAATGATTGGACTGTGGAAGACTGGAGACGCATTCTGTGGTCTAACGGGTCACAACTCAGCACAGTTGCATCGGATGGTGCCGCATATGCTCGTACGAGCGCATGTTGATTTTGAATGCGTGTGTGGCACCGTTCAACACGTGTGCAAAACTCATTAAGTCAATACCGAGCAAAATGGCAGCTGTGATTTATGACGAGGTAGGCTCAAAAAAATATCAATCATTGATTACATTGTCAACAATATCTCATTTATTTCTTCTGGGCTTACTTTTTTCTATGAACAGTTTATGTTTCAAGATAAACACCATATTCCATTATATGCTTTAGTTGGTTTTCTTTTTCGAAATAATTATGTCAATTAAATACCTTAAGCGAGCTTAATGTTTTCTTCAGGGCGGGCTCCAGGGTTTCTGGTGCCCCGGGCAAGCTGAACTTCGGTACCGTTTTAAGCCCGGTTGAGCTTGTCATCGATCATAAGAATTTCCACTGCTAATTATTTCTCTTAGTTTCCCAACAGAAAGTATTTAGCTGTCAGATGTTCCTGAAAAAAAAATTGGCTTTTTTCTTCCCAATATAATATACTCCTGAAATGTTTTTTTGTTAACCTATCCGATCATTAAATGCTGAATTTGTCCCCAGGCATCAGTTTGGGGTACTACTGGATACACATATATAAAACAACGCCAATCAGTACAGGGAAAATATATTAACGTTATCCGTTCATTGGTGATGACGCATGCAGTGATTTTAATCATGTTGTTAACGCTATAGGACTGAAAATGGTCAATGCCTGAAGGGAAAACTGTTGGGTTATTTACTATAGGTAAGGGAGGAGACAAGAAATGATTTACGACCTTCCACGTTGACCCTGGCAAGAATCTCGTAAAGACGGGAATAAATAGAGGGGAAATGACATAAGTAGATTATACGAATATTTTATCTATTTATCGAGATAGATAGATATCTGGGCCTACTAACTTGAGCAAGCTAAGATATATCATTTTGAAATAAATTAATAGTCTACACGCATACACACATACATGCACACATATATGTGAGTGTGTATGTGTGTGTGCATGGAGACAGAGAGAAGGGAGAGAGAGTGATTTATTGAAACTTTGTCACGGTTAATTATGAGGGTATCAGCTCTTTCTCGCTACTGTTGATTTTATATAACTTTTCTGTAGGCTCTTTATTCAGATCGTTTATTTACCATTGCCAAAAAAAGTCGGGAGAGGTATATGTATTCACTTACGTTTGTCTGTTTGTCGCCTAAATTTCCCAATAAATTTACATCACATTTTGCGGAAGGGTGGGCTATGAGCTAAGTAAGAATCGATAACATTTTGGAGCAGATCTAGGATTTTTTTTTTTCTCGACTGATAAATATTTTTTCCACAAATTGAGAAAATATTAAAAGTTGAAACTTACTAACTTACCTCCCCTATATCGTAGCTATATATGAACTGATTTTCATTCAGTTTTTAGGGACAATGATATTGGCAGAGGTGTGTGCGCTCTGGGTGCTTTTTAGTTTATTCATCTGTTTCCATAAATCTTTTTCGGCTGCTTTTTTAAGGTCACATGTGTATCTAACATTTACAGCTCTCTCTCTCTCTCTCTCTCTCTCTCTCTCTCTCCCAGGCGCCGTAATGCCATGGACTGGAGACACCCCATACTCTAAACAGCCCCCAACTCTAGTCAACCCCATTCCCAGAAAATAACGAATTTATAATGACACTTGCAACCTCTTAAGCTTACTTTCAAAATTCACGATGACTCAACTCTGAATTTAAATGTTCCAACAAGGTGTTTAAGCTGACGTGGAATTTAGGACATGGAACTTTTCAACAATCAGTCACTGTTTCCTTTGCTTTCAAAGTTTTTATACTGACACAAATAGATTGATTGAAACAGTAAGTGATATGACAAGAAAAAACTTGAATTAATCATGTTTTATTAATTAGTCAAGTGAAAAAGTCAATGACTCTACCATATCTGCCGAGACAAAGTTTCATTCAGAAGATGTTTCTCAATGATGCCAAGACACGTATGCATTATACGGGAAATGAAAACATCAATACATTGACATCCTTTTAAGAATAAATGGTCCTAATTTCTGGTGTATCGCTGCAGGAATACATAGAAACGGCGTTCCCTTACTTTCTTTGGAAGGTTCATTCATTCACTTTATGCAACGTAAACAAGAGAGGGCCATGCTTAAGGTCACACGGAGAGACCCCAAGACAGCACGGTATATTAGAGAGAAAAAACAGGAGTCAGAGATATCATAGAATCTAGGAACCTCAAATGGCAATGGGCGAGCCATGTTGAAAGAATGTCAGACAACCCCTGGATACATATGTAAGAACATAGATAGATAGGAACATGTATACATACGTACATAAACAAGAAGATAGATGAGAACATAGATACATACATGTATGAGAACATACATACATAAAAACATAGATAGATAGATAGATAGATAGATAGATAGATAGATAGATAGATAGATAGATAGGAACTTGTATACACACATAAGAGGATAAATAAGACCATGGATAAATACATGCATATATAAGAACATAAACATACATACATACATACATACATACATACATAGGAACATATATACATACATATATAAGAACATGGATAGATATATACATACATATACACATAAGAACATGGATAGATATGGAATGCACGTGTACATGCTTTATATACGCGTACATTCCCGTCATATCTGAAAACAAATAGTTCCTGGTGGTTTTAAACCCCTTTTATTTTATTCGAGTTGCACATAAAATAGACAAGGGAGACATATCACTCCCATAATCTATAATTTATATCCTTGTAATTCGCGGATGACCTGGAAGCCGCTGACTGAGTCATTGTTATATCATGCAGATGGGGCAAAACGGGGTAGTGTATGAATTTACACTCCATACTTATAAAAACAGAACACGACACCTTGACAATCCTTGAAAGATCTAACAAAAACGCAAGTGTTCATCCGTAGGTTTGTTTATTTATCTTCATTTTCTTAGTTTAAATTATGTTTTACTTCTATGTTGTTGTTGGGACATGAAGCTACGGCGTTCTCCTCTGATGGAGCAGATGTTTCCAGGAAGGGAGAGACGCGCAAGCCAGTTGCAAAAGAAATGATTAAGCATTTTCAGGGCCCATTCCGAGCGCCGTAGCCCCGTGGTACAGTGCTCATCTCTGGTTCGGTAGGCTGTGGTTCAATCCACCACCTAGTCATACTAAATCCTTTTAAAACGGTACTTGACGCCCCTCCGCTAAACAATCTGCACAAGGACTAGGAATGAGGAACCTCTCCCCGAGGCTATGGGGTAAGGACCAAATTACATTGGATTACAAGATCACCGAAATTTGGTCCGGTTAGTACCTAGATGGCTGACCATTGGGGAATACAAGGTACTGTAAGCAGAACGCAGTTTTGACAGGTCTGGTGATCCGGAAGTGGGTCCCTAGTAATAACTGCCTATATGTGCCTAACCACGTGACATACACGATGAGGGCATGTGCGTAGAACGATGATGCATACATACATAGACTCTGACGTCAGGGCGACAAATTTAGGGACTGATATCAGAGCGGAATATACTCCAAGTCGACCTGAAATACAAGAGAGTGGGACCGAGCCATCGTTTTTATTTATCAACTTTATCATTTTTTTTAATCATTTTTTTATCATATTTCTTTATTACCTGTATTCTATTTTCAAGTTTTGTTATTTCACTGGATTTTTTTACAAGATATGCTTATGTACGTTTCTTTCCAACTAAAAAAGACATTGAGCATTTTGATACCTCAACATTCAAGTGGAAACTGCAATTCCATAAGAATAGATAGATGGATAGATAGATAGATAGATAGATAGATAGATAGAGGAAGAATTTTTTAGCGTTTTCAGATCCCCCCAAAATGGTGATAAAGATGTATTAAGCCAAGTCGTCGGAGATAGGGGTGGTGGGATCTACAAGAGACTGCGGTGTAAGAGAAAGAGAGAGCGAGGAAGAAGGTTACTCTGTCTCTACGGTGGGACGCTTTTTTAAACGAGGCTCATTAACTAGGCACGAAACCAGCTCTTAATCGCATTATTCATGATTTCGTCATTCCGTGGATTGTCGAACTCTCTGACCAGCCAGGAAGGGAAAAAAAAAGAATTTCGCTAACCTTATATTTATTTTATTCAGTGTTAGTTACCTTTATATGGCCTCCAAATATAAATGAAAAATATGATGACAGAAAAAAATCAGAACTTAAAAAATCTAGACATTAAAGCTTGAAGGGACAGGGACATTTTCATTGATTGATGCCCGGGGCATCCCAAAAAAGGAAGTGTCGATGGAACTTCTGGAACTACCTACATGTACGCGTGAAGGTTCCCACATAAAACTCGATCGTGTTTCAGATTTTACCTTCGCAGGGAGGATAGATATTATCTTCTCTCTTCCAAAACAAACAGACACTGACTGTTATTCACATAATCACGCCAACGGAACATCGACACAATAATTGGCAAATCACGAAGAGAGCTGTTAACCTTTCCATTAACCCAGCAAGGATAAAGGAAGTCCTAATTAGCTCTTTGTAAATGTCTAAGTAACACTGTAATAGTGTACAGACAAGGAGTCAGTATCAGACACTACCGATAGAGTTTCAAATATGGTGACCAGCCGTTGGAGTCATTATCCAGGGAAAGAATTGTAAAGGTACATGATATTTAACCGTCTCCCCACGAGAGCTGAATGTGACACAAATCCGGTTTAACGAGGATACATGTTGGCAAGGACAGGAATTGCTCATTCCAGTGGCTCGAAATCATCGGGACTACTCTAGACAACCCCTCCCGTGTAGTGGATTAGAGGGTGCTGCGTCGGAATTCCTTGGGCTGGGATCGTTTTTTTTAATGCTGCGTCCCGCACATAGACGAGGACACGACAAAGGATAACCACTAAACTAGCATCTCAACCGGAACACCGGATAGCAATGCATTATGGATCTCTCGTGCATATGTACGCACTCTGACATGATAAACCTGATGGAGCACGTACAATCATTGAACTTTCTAACTAAGACAATAATATCATTATTGTAAGCCCAGTTGTTCTCACAACGAGAACAATGCCCGTTCCAAAGATGCATGTTTAGAAGGGGCAAGACGTTATACTTCGTGGAGCAACCTGCCATAATTGTCATATAGAAAAAAAACCGTCTGTCGTACAAAACTATGGATTGGAATTATTTCAGTTACATCTTCTAGTGTTGCCAGTTTAGACATTTTATATCTAAATTTAGATCCATGATTTTAGACGAAAGACGCTACACAGTCTTGTGCGCTGTCTAATATTTGACGAATATCAACTTCGTACGATGTCGAGTAATCACTGTACATTAAATCTCTTCCGAACTGCTGATCTGAACAATTTCGAATTTGACACTGCAATGTCTGCTATATGAAGTTCCAGTTTCTGATGCATGCGTCAGTTTGGTGATCCTTGCAAGTGGCCAGTTCAGTCGAGATACTCGCAAGTTTTCGAGACCAACCCCTTGGCAGGATGCAATTCCACTGAAGGGATACCCGCACCCTAATAACACAGTGCACTCCATTAAGTAGAGTCGTCCACACTCTTCTCTCAGGACCTTTTTATGTGAGGCAGACGTGCTAGCCATTATTCTATCCGAGCTTGACGTGCTGACAAATATATATGGCGAATATCAACTTCGTACAATATCCAGTTGTCGAGTTTACAGACACACACACACACACACACATGCACACTTTTCTTCAATTATAGTAAAATGATAAGAAGACTTACTGCAGTCTGCTTCGTGCCTAGAATAGCCATGCATTACCCACAGATGTCAGAAGCTGGTGTTCGAGCCCAGATTAAAAGCTAAGGTTTCGAATGCTGATGTTACAGGCAGAATTTGGTTGATTTCTCACCCACCAAGCCTTGTGTCATGCCAAATTAAACAATGAAAAAAAGATAAATTCTATCATAAATGGAACGAAAGTGTTCTTAAGTCATATTGATTCTGGTGACAGAACCAAACTTCGTCGAATTCTTGATAAGTTTTCTGGGGGTCGATGTTTCAAGCGGCTACAAAAGAAGAACAACAGGGAGGTCCCCACTTTGATTTGCCAAATG
The DNA here is from genome assembly GCA_963457665.1 of Thysanoteuthis rhombus. Lineage (NCBI taxonomy): Eukaryota > Metazoa > Mollusca > Cephalopoda > Oegopsida > Thysanoteuthidae > Thysanoteuthis > Thysanoteuthis major. Next base: position 48,862,336 of record OY735219.1, on the reverse strand, counting down.
CATGCCGGGAAGCAGCAGAGATCTGACAACAAAACAGAAGCTAAACAAGAGCAGTAAAGAACATTAATGCAAATTGAATTTCTTCAAGATAAAAGGCAAGGTGCCGGATGTCAACACTGACTGCTTTGTCTGTCGCTCGTTCAAACATCTTCTTTCTTTAGATTTATTTTAATTGGGATTTAGATATTTATTCGCCTCTCAACGAGGGTGGAATGTGACTCAAGGTAGTGTTTAATGTGTTAGGTATGAGTAACGGTAAACATCACACAATCCCTGCTATCCGAAAGAAAAATGTTCATGTAAAAAAATACTTCACGTAAGCAGAAATGGCGTAAAGTGAAGAAGCAATTACCATTGATTTATATGGGTAGACGTTTGAGTCTTCCCAGATACAGATGCAGACAAGACTTATCCACAAGTGTACTGTACTAAAGGATTGGCGCAACACAATCATCCGACACCATCATCGTTACATTTGACCACACGCTGTACTAATCTAAGTTTATATATATATATATATATATATATATATATATATATATATATATATATATATATATATATATCAATCACATACACACACATATAGTGTTTCTCTGAATTTTTGAGATGAGGTATCATTATTATCTCTATTATTCTTCGGACTATCCTCATCTTGGTTGCTTTCATACAACGTTTCGGCCGTTGTACTCTACGGCCTTCATCAGGTATCATCTGGTAGATGTGGGGAAGTAACGAACCAGACCCTTTATTTAACCGACGGGGGTATATGGACCGCACTCCCCTCTTAGCAGTAGTAGTATTTTTGAATTATTGTTATCTCACACTGGGATTGAACCTAGAACCATTAGATTACTACGCCATGTGTCATGGACACATGGTGAAGTGGTTAGAGAATCGAACAGAATTACTGCAAGTAATGGTTCTAGGTTCAATTGTTGAAGGCCGTTGAGTACAATGGCCGAAACGTTGTATGAAAAACAACTAAGATGAGAATAGTCCGAACAATAATAGAGACACATACATATAATTATACATGCACTCGATAGAAGTGTCACAAACAACGAGTCAAGTCTGTAGTTATACTTATTGATCCCTAATCGTCGAATATGTTTTTTTCGGGTAACCTTCGTGAGTAAACCCTTTCTTTCAAAAAATGAAATGGTTTATAGTATAAAATGACATAATTTACAATACATTATAATAATACACTATATGAAATGACTAACTACATGTATTTTAACATGACCCTAAGAATAATACAGTAAAGCTATTCATCAAAATCATAGCTTAGGGAGGGGAATGTTTGATCAACACTGCTTAATAAAACTGTTTTGTTTTTAATCCCCGAAACGGTTATATAGTAAACAACTGGCGATTCCAGCAAGAAATATTCACACATTGTATCATAATATCTAATTCCGTGTAAAACATAAGACCGACCGAAATAAATTACATTAACAGATATTGGGAAATAATTGACTGAAATGACATAATTTTGGAAAAATATATGGCATTTATAGCTATATATATATGTGTGTGTGTGTGTGTATGTATATTTGTGCATGCATAGGTGCACAAAACAACAAGCTTATGCACGCACATATATACACACAGGATCAGCAATTGCATGTCTTGCAACTATTGGTCCTCTTATAAGAAGTCAATATTATCAAGAAAACTATTCAAATTCATATGATTGAATTGAGGACAATTCGGAGGGTCATATGACGCAGAAATACAAGTTATTCATTTAATCTGGCGTTTTGTTAGTTCACGACTAGCATTATCAGAAAAGTGACGATTGAAGGTGATCAACAACCGATCACATCTGGGACATTAAAAAAAAACTAGATATGGGCTCTATAAAACAGACACTTTTTTGTGTCTCCATCATTTCTCTAATACTGTCGGATGAATTATAATCCAAATCGATACACTGGTCATGTATATATACATAGAGAGAGAGATAAAGAGAATTCCATATACCAATATTACTTACGCATTTATCGTACAAAATATAATTAACCCTTTCCTCGTTACAATAGAGTTGACATTAGTATATGTAACCCAAACAACAGTGAAATAACCCGTCTTCCTTTATTATATTGGACCTAGCGTAAGTAGATGTGACCAAGATTACGGTCAGCAAGCTCGTGTCTTAGCTTTAACTAGCTGATTAACCAGTCCGTATGATGGGTATTCGGCTAGTATAAACAATAATTCAAAAGCCTCCGAAAAACAAGTGGGAAGGAGAAGAGAGAAATGGGGTGGGCGGAAGAGAACGTATTAAAGTACTAAAAATGATTAATGTTTTCCCAAGTGAATTATAAAGAAAAGTTCAGTAATTATCTTTCCGTTTTTCCAACAATGTTATTACCTTCTGTTTTCGCCGGATGTTAGTGTACAGGAAATCAAATTGCCAGACCTGATACCAGAAGCGGATGCAAAAAACTTCAATAGATTTTCAACCAATACATGATGCTAAACAGTTGGTTGGAATAATAATAATAATAATAATAATAATAACAACAACAACAACAACAGCTACAAAGGTCCATGATAATCCTGCAGGGTCAAACTCAACACCTACGACTATTCCGACTGGAGATAATTACTGCAACTTTAAAAAATAAAAAAATTTAAAAAGAATCTTCTTAGCAATTAGAATGCGTATCAGCAGCATGAATTTTCGTACATATGGAATATTTGTCAGTTTGGTTCAGTTGGTAAGAAATCCTGCGACCACTCACGAGGTGGTGATTTCAAATCACGGTGAGAAGATTTCAAATTCTATTTATTTATTTTATTTATCAGAATGAAATAAGCTCTTTCTAGTAAACATTTCCTTTCAAAGGTGAGACCTATCAAAGTAGCTCAGTTGGAAAGAAACACGACTATCAACAAACGGGTCGTGATTCCAAATCACGATACGGGAATGGTCATTTTTACTCCCTTATATTTGATGAGGATTGTTCTTGTTGTTCTCATTACGGTAGAAAAACCAAGTCAACACCAGTTATGGACATGATGATGATGATGATGATGACGGCGACGAAAGAGATTGCATCCAGCACTCCATTATGAAAGAGAGAGTACTTCTGGAGGGTGCGTACGATACTGAAAAGCGGGCTCAATGCAGTCAGTAAGTTTAAAACTAAAAGCATCCCAACGATACCCGTATTAAAATACAGCTTCAACGTCATCGAATGGAAGCTGAATGAAGAGATGGACACAAGAAGAGGAAAGATGCTTACCAAGGAGATGTACCACCCGAAAGCAGATGACGACGGGCTGTACCCACGTGTACGTGGCTTTGCTCAATTTACGTTCAAGACTACCGCTAATGGGTTAGATGTATACCTGTTGAAAACGCCAAACGAGTGAAACAGGTGAGACAACGTGGCCAACAACAACAACTGGAGAAAATCTGAGAGGACAAGAAGGTGCATAGGAATTACTCCCAAAGGATAGAAGGGGAAGACATAGACCAACAGAAGAGGCACCAGTTACTGAGGAGCGCCGAGCTGACAGCTGCAAATAGGTCCTATCACCATCGCGTAATCAAAGATGAAACCGGCCCATAATGCAGGATCCGTATGAATTACTAGGAAACTGCCAATCAAATCATGTCCGACAGTCTGGAACTGACGAAGACCGAGTTCATCCTCCGGCACAATAAGGCAGCTGCACACCTGAACTGGAAGATCAACAGGAACTACACAATTGAAAAGGTCTGAGAGATGGTATGAGAACCAACCAGACACTGTCACTGAAAACAGCAATGTCACCATCCTCTGGGGTTGGCCCATCCATACTGACAGAGAAAAGAAAGAGACCAAACCTGATTTCGTTATCAAGGACAAGAAAATATTTACGGACATAGAAATACCAACTGAGAAAAACAACTCCGTGAAAGTTACGGAGAAGCTGTCCAAATACGAAGACCTCGAGATCAAGAACAACAGGGTGTGGCATATGAAGAAAAGACCTAGGACTCGGGAACGGAAAATTTCATCAATCATATCCCAGCCAACATTAACATTTTCGCTGTCCAGAAGATCACCTGACTCGGAACAGCCCACATTTCACGCAAAGTAATGTCAATAACAACGCCCCTGTAGCGCCTCAGGACCACAATGCGGATGCAGCTCAACAGGATGCAAAACGAACCATCAAAGAAAGAAAGAAAGGACCCATTATTATTATTATTATTATTATTATTATTATTATTATGAATCTCACACCAGTTGCCTGGTGGTAACCGCTGGAGTCTGAGTGACAGCAAGTCTCCTCAAGTCTCCAGCCCTCCTCTCCTCGTACTCATAGATCGCAGTAATTTTGCGATTTACAGTTTCACACCGGTTGCCCAGTGGTTATCGCTGAAGGCTGAGTGACAATAAGTCTCCTCAGGTCTTCAGCTAACGTCTCCTCTCTCTTTTGCATATCATGACAGAGCTACGATTCGTTGCAGTCCTTATATCTCTAGCACCTTCCTCAGTATCCGTCCAGTGCCCAGCAGTGCTGTGGTCTGTACGGTCTCTATCCTCCCTCTAATCCCGATCTCCTCCAGTCTCTCCCTCAGCGTTTTGGGGACAGTTCCTAGTGCTCCCACTATGACCGGTACTACCCTGGTTTTCATGTTCCACATTTTCTTTAACTCCCTTGCTAGGTCCTGGTATTTTTCCCTTTTCTCACCCTCCTTCTTCTTTACTCTATGGTCTGCAGGTACAGCAACGTCTACTATTTGGCAGGCCCTCCTTTTTTTGTCTACTATTACTAAGTCCGGCCTTCTTGCCTGGATGAGGTGGTCAGTTTGGATGTCAAAGTCCCACAGTAGTTTGTGGTTGTCATTCTCCAAAACTGCCTCTGGCTTGTGCTGATACCACTTTTCCCCATGGTTGAATCCCATTTGTTTACTAAGTTCCCAGTGTATCATCGTTGCTACTCTATCGTGTCTATGCTTATACTCCTTCTGGGCGAGCTGACTACATTCACTAGTTATGTGGTTTACTGTCTCATCTCTTTCACCGCACATGCGGCATTTGCTGTTTGTCTGTGTTCTATCGATTTTTGCTTTTATGTAGTTTGTCCTTATGCTTTTGTTTTGGGCTGCCATGATGAGCGATTCTGTTTCTCTCTTAAGGTTTCCCTTTCGTAACCACGTCCATGATTTCTCGTCTGCTATATCTTTTATCTGTCTTTTAAACTCGCCGTACAATTTTTTCCCTTCCCACTTTTCTTTTCTAGTTTGCTGTACTGTTCCATTGTTTTCTACTTTATTGTTTGTCGCACTATCCCTCGCACTCTTTATGATTTCTTCACTATTTGTTTGCACATATCTATCTAGGACTACTTTAGCTCTCTGGACACAATCTTCTATGCTGATGAGCCCCCTACCACCTTCTTTTCTCTTAACGTATAGCCTATCTGTATCATCCCTAGGATGTAATGCTTTATGCATCGTCATAAGTTTCCTTGTTCGCCTATCCATTGATTGGAGCTCTTCCTTTGTCCATCCTAGGAATGGTCCTGTATACCTAACTACTGACACAGCCCAGGTGTTCATTCCTTTTATTAGATTTCTGCTATTTAATTTGGTTTCTAATATTTTCCTTATCCTTCTGAGGTATTCTCTCTTAATTTTCTCCTTCATCTCTTCCCGTTTTATCGTGTCACATTCAAGGACACCTAGGTACTTGTATCGGTCTTGTGCAGTCAATGCCCTAATCTTGTTGTTGTCCGGAAGTTCAATTCCCTCAGTCATTGAAAGCCTTCCTTTATGCATCACCATGATTGTGCATTTTTCTATCCCAAACTCCATTCCTATGTCCTCACTATATTCCCTTACTTCGTTGAACAGAGTCTCAAGCTCTCCCCTGTTTTTTGCAAACAATTTAATATCGTCCATGTACATTAAGTGGTTGACCTTTCCTTTTGTTTTAGAGAAGTGGTATCCTTTGCTGTTTCTCAGGATTCTGTTAAGCGGTATCATTGTTAGAACAAATAATAATGGGGACAACGAGTCTCCTTGGAAGATTCCCCTTTTTATCCCTACCTCGGCTAGTTTGTCCCCTGCGGCTGTCAAATCTACTTTCCAGTCTTTCATTGAATTACCAATAAATTTAACCACCGGTTCGCTAATTTTGAACATTCTAAGGCATTCGAGTATCCAGCTATGTGGAATCATATCGTATGCCTTTTTGTAATCTATCCATCCCATTGCGATATTCTTTCTCCTTTTCCTTACTTCTTTTAAGATCATCTGGTCTATGTAGAGTAAATCGTTTGCCCCTTTGGTTCCTATCCTACACCCTTTCTGTTCTTCTGGTAGTAGCCCCCTTCTATCCATTGACATGTATATTCTCTCTGCTATTTGCCCGGTCAGGATTTTCCACATAAGTGGTAGGCAAGTGATTGGTCTATAGTTGCTTGCTATGTTCCCCTTCCCCAGGTCTTTTTGGATGAGGGTGGTTCTGCCTTTAGTCATCCATTCTGGTGCTTTGCCTTCATTTAGACAATTTTGGAGTAGGTGGGTGAGTCTGCCGTGTAACGTGGTGAACTTTTTGAACCAATACCCATGGATCCCGTCGGGACCCGGTGCTTTCCAGTTGGCTACTTTCCTAAGAGTATGTTTCAATGTGGTTTCATTCAGTACTATTGGTTCTCCCTTGTCTATATTTTCTAGTTCTTTTCTCATGTTTCCTAACCATTGCGGTGTTACGTTATGTCTTTTTGGGTGCCCCCATATGCTATTCCAATAGTTCTTGGCCTCTGTGGCATCTGGTTTTATGTCCTGCCTTCTTTCCCCATTTAAATCTTGGTAAAACTTTTTCTCATTGTTTTGGAATGTGCGGTTTTGTGTGTATTGGGCCGATCTTAGTCTGTATCTTTTTAGTCTTGCCTCTTTAGCTAGTCTTTTCTGGTGTAACTCTTCGACTACAGTTGCGATGCCTTTTTGCGCTACCTTATATTTGTTATAAAGTCTTACTCGTGGTCTGTCTGTGTGTGGTGTATTTCTAAGCAGTACTTCGTCTCTCTGTAGTTGGGAGATCTGCCTTTGTAACCTTCTCTCCCAGTTGGGTTTCCCTTCCCTATTAGTACCCAGGTTCCTATCTTGTGTTGTGAAGCTTTGTGCTACCATTTTCGCCCCTGCATAAATTAGGTTGTTGAGTTCTAGGAGGGTGTCTGTTTCTATGTGCTGTAAGAGGCAGTTGACCTGTTCGGTCACTTCTCCGACTTTCTTTCTGTCTTTGTCTCTTAGGGAGGGGAGTGTTGTTTTCTCTCCTCGCATGATCTCTTTCAAAGCTTGTATTTTGCTTTTCTCTTCTTCCGTTGGTGCCTCGTCATCACCCTCTGGTGCGTAGCTTACTGTGGGGGTCTCATGGGGGATTATTCTAGTTTTGTTATTGGTACTAGTTGTGCTGGGGGGGCATTTTTCAGATGTGTCACCTGAATCTCTCTCTACATTAATGCGAATCTCTAGTAGTTCAGTCTCAGACAACCATTTCTTCTTTTGAATTTGCTTTACTTGGTCAGCAAGGCGTTGGTTCGATACTTCCACAGCAGATTTTTCCTTCCATATTTGGAGCATACGCTCCCTATAAGATCGCACTGAAGGCTTGCTTTTATAGTAACAGTACATAACTAGTCTATTCTCTTCCCTTGTCCATCTCTTTCTCTTGTTCTTTATAGCAGTCGCCCCATGAGGACTGCGCTTCCCCTGGATATCGCTAGTGGTATACGAGTTTTGGCCAACAGTAGCTGTGTGACGACTGTGTCCCTCCTGAAGGCCATTAAGGGTACACGAGCCGAGATTTTGGCCAGCAGTCACAGGATGACGACCGGGTCCCTCCTGGTGGCTAACAAGGGAACACCTGCCGGTTACGACACACAGGTCTTGGATCTGTGCCCCGTTTTTTGCGGTAAAATGGTTTGGTTGTACTGTCATGATTGGGGTTTTTGGTTCTTTGGAGGTAGTACCAGACCTTGGTGGGTTGGTTAAGACCGATGTGAGTCGGAAATAGCCGAAGAGCCCCACCGGCCCTTTTGGTTCTTTTAAGGTAGCGCCATACCTTGGTGGGTTCATTGAGACCTATGTGCACAGTGGTAATCAAAGAGCCCCACCAGCTCCTACCACCCAGGGTATGGCCTCACAAGGGCAAGCCATTCAGGCTTGCAGAGATATCTATCTAGTGATATGACATTTGCCTGATTGTTGAACTAAAGAAATAACACTAAGCCTTTTTCTTGGGGAGGGGGGTTGCGTACATAAAAGATCATATGTCTCCCTTAAATGTTATAAGTCTTGACTTAGTATAAGTTTCGATATTCGTTGTTTTTTTTTTTCCTCTTCTTCTAATGCCCGCTGGGTAGATAGATGGCCAAGCGACCACCGCCAATTTATACTATACTAATCTCGGGGGCGGGGGGGAGGAGGTTGCAAGTGGAAAAGTTCATTCACACACACACATATATATATATATATATATATACTCGCCCCTCGCTTTTCTATACTTCTATGGGACAACTCATTTTGAATTATAAATTATAAATATAATAATTTTAAATTTAATTTTAATTCCACTTACCCACGTGCAGGTCTAAGAAAAAACAACTTTTTTCGACTTGGCAGTGGTCTTCTCATTGCAAGAGAAAATTCCTCAGACTCACAAAGAAAACCATCTCAGAGGTACAAAGATACCATCAAAATATCAAGAATAATCAACCAAAGTAGAATATCATTAGAATGTTCGAAGATAATCAGAGTTCATCTCAAAGCCAAACGTTAAGTATCATTAGAATCTAAAGAAAACTTCTTTAACTAAGCCCAGAACAAAATCATCCAGGGCAGCCTGTAGTCAAAATAGCATTATTATTAATAAGACATTCAATAAGAACCATCAAAATATCAGGAATAATCAACCAAAGTAAAATATCATTAAAATGTTCGAAAATAATCAGAGTTCATCTCAAGGCCAAACGTTAAGTATCATTAGAATCTAAAGAAAACTTCTTTAACTAAGCCCAGAACAAAATCATCCAGGGCAGCCTGTAGTCAAAATAGCATTGTTATTATTAATATCATTATTATCATTATTATTATTATTATTATTATTATTATTATTATTATTATTCAACATCTGCGCAGAGAGAGAGGAAAAAGAGAGGAAGCAAGGGTAAAACAGATCACACTTTTTGACGTATGATCTGAAAGTGCAGAAAGTTATGCACACAAGAAAATAATGTCGCCGCTAAGGTTGAGGATAAACACACTTCCAGCAGATGTCGCTTGGTAGGTTATATATATATATATATATATATATATATATATATATATATATGCTTGGAGAGTACTCATAAAAAATGATGGAAATATATGTGTATGGATTGGCACTTATACTTAGTATCAGAGTATCTGTGCAGTCTATCAAGGATCGAAATGTCACTCATTGGCCATCTATTGAAAAGTGTTACTCTCTTCAAGAAAGTATATAAATATTGATAAACATTTCGTTAAATGTATATATATATTTAGAGAGAAAGAGAGAGAGATTCATAGATGTATACAATTTAATCCTTACTGATTAGTTTCTAATTACTATTGCAATCAACAAAATCATAATTTACGCTCTATTTTGAAATATTGATAACTATCACGATAGATAAAGAAAACCCCGAAAACAGAAAGATTATATATATATATATATATATATATATATATATATATATGTATATATATATATATATATATATATATATATATATATATATATATATATATATATTACAAATCAGGAATACAATATGATATAATATCCAATGTGTGATGGATTAATAAGGTGCTCGATGTATTCAACATTAAACATCGACTTGAGTTAGAGTAGAGCTTAAGATATGATGGAGTAAAGAATTTGCTACACAAAGACGTTCTTGTTTCGGTCCAGTTTGGTCTTCGTCGGGCGAATGATTCATGAATATATATATATATATATATATATATATATATATATATACTCAAGGTTCAAGAGAGAAAGGAGTTTCATCCATTTATCAAGACGGGTGGATTATGATAATGGTAATACCTGTTCTCCTAAAGTGCAAGACATTGTGAAGTGATCGTGCGGTTATTCCTCTGGTGTTCTTATAAATATACTGGCTGTTTGTGTAACCTCTGAAACACATGCAGAATTTATCTAACCAATGCGTCAGTAAAGATCTTGTCCAAAAATATTTTTCTGTGTCGAGCAAGGAGAGAAAAACAAGTGTTCAACGGCCGCTGTTCGTTTCCGCCAATTCATATGGAGCTCATTAGTGTTAATTATTGTTTTTTCTAAATTAGTTGAGTAATCAAAAACAGAGAACCTTCCACATGGGAGTCTTGTTTACGAGCAAAGGAAATAGGATATTTTTAAAGATCTTTCAAAAAAATAATCAATAATTGGGACACCCTGGTGGATGATGACCCAAATATGACAAGCATACATCACAAAACAAATTTAAAAGCCGAACAAGAAAACAACTCTAACGAATAGTGCAGGAGTGAGCAATGAACACGAATATGTGCTTCATTCATTTGCAATGTTGAAAAGGTATATGTATTATACACTTGTATCTTTCTGTTTTTCCGTCTGTCTGTCCACACGATATCTCCAAAAGTCCTCAATTAATTCCAATGTAATTTTCTGGCAGTATGGGCAATGGGGTACGAACGAAGTGATTAAATTTGTGGGGTGGATCTGGGAATTTGTTTTCAATTGAGAGAAATTTTCCTTTTTCTCCCTACGATTCTGCATTCGCTCATGTCTGTCTACGATCAATTTCAATGAAATTTTGTAGAGGGTTGGACCACGAAGTAAGGAAGATTACGTTAGGGGCAAATCCATGAAATTGTTTTCGATTTATTTAGTGCACGGCGTTGTCAATGAGTGTTTTCTAGTTCCATGACGTATACAACGTTTTTGCTTTGCCTTATTGCGGCAGCTCTATTCCACTACTGTTCTATCATTCTCTCTTAATCCACTTCGTCATTTTCTGTATATAAAAAAAACTAATATTTCAGTCGATAGAAGAAATTTAATGAGTAAGTGTCAAATGTTGCAAAATTCGATTAAGGCATGACTGAAATTGAACCAGCGATAAAGAATTCTATTATACTATATTATACTAAAAATGAAATAAAACGAAATCGACAAAATGCCGATATTTTTTGTGAAACCTGTATATATATATATATATATATATATATATATATATATATATATATATGCGTGTTTGTGTGTGTGTAAGAAAATCCATGTATATATATATATATATACATGTATAAGAATCACAAGTATATGTACCCGGTGAATGTAAGAATTTCGTGCCTAACGCACTCATCAGCAATATATATATATATATATATATATATATATATATATATATATATATATATGTGTGTGTGTGTGTGTGTCTGTGTCTGTGTCTGTGTTACTGTAAGATTTCATTGCAAATATTTTTTCTGTAGAGATGCATTATAAACGATTTTATGATAAAAATGCATTGAAAATCAGAAATTAAGGGATTATCAGTGGTCAGGAATTCATACTAGTGTCGCTGACAAAATAAGGCAATTATACGCATAATCGTGTTGTTGTTAATGAGAGTTTCTTCATTATACACTGAATCCAAGTAAAATGATGTTGTCTCTATCTGTACACACACATACGCATAAGTGTGTACATAGGAATGAATCTCTGTTTCACACTTAATATTAGAAATGTATTTTGTTATATCATTGGAGAAGTCATCATAACTACACAATATATATTCTCCCACTAGACTGACTGCAGTCAATAGAAGGTCGTTTGCTTGTATCTGATTTTTTTTTTCTTCCTGCAAGTTTATTTTCATTCTAAAGGGTTCGAGAAAATTAATACCTTTAAGTCTTTATCTCGGGTAGTACCTTCTTATCGCTCTAAAACAGGTAGGGTCATGGGTACTCCCTGACAGCTGCGGTAATATGCAAATGTAAATTGGCAATCTTCGCACTTTCCCGCGCATAAATGTACATGAAGTCTAACAATAAGGAAAAAGGCTATGTGCCACATTGCATCCCCGTGGGAGGATGGATAGAGCTCAATTTACATTGAATGCTGGATCTCTAACCCGCCAGTCCCCTACTCTGTCGCTCGAGCGAACTTCGCAGTTGCTCTAAGCTGAAATAGAAATATCCGCAACGGACTACTGAACAACATTTCAAGATGTAGAGGCGTTCACACGGCATCGTTTTCGAAAATCTCTTTCTTCCTCTTTTTTTTTCTTCTTCTTCGTGTGGGTGTGTGTGTGTGGGTGTGTGTCAGCGTTCAAGGACTCGTCACTTTCACGTGCTACAGCCTAATCTCTCCCCAAACAGCTGGCAACCAACTGCATGCCGAAGACAAACAAACATTGAAACATTGGTCTTGTGACCAAGTCCCAATAAACTATTTTCGGGATAACGAAAACCCTCCTTGGGCCACGAATCCTCCCAACCCTACCGAATCCCATACTGACGACACTTGTCTTAATAAAACAAAATGCGATCAAAACTGGAGTTGACTTAATTTTTCCTACTGTGAGAAGAACAAGAATAACAATAACAATCCTCGCCAAAATTAGTGGTTGGGGAACCCCATCGTGGTTGAGTCCTGAGTCCCTCTTCATGCAGTCTCAATCCCACTCTTTATGCAGAGTGCTTAGTAGAAAGGCATTGAGTTCAATTTTCAAGGTTTCTAATTTGTCTTGATCATCAATTGAAACCACGACGCACTGAACTGGAGACGGGCTCTCTATCAGGAGGCTACAGTGTCGGTCAGGATCGCGACTGGGACATTTTTTAAAATCTTATTATATCTTGGAGTAGCGCAATTCAGTACAATCAAAAGCATAATTCATTCGTATATCAACTGCAAAAATTTGTTTATTGGACAAAGCGCACTTTGATAGAAGCCTATTTTCAAAGAACACCTCCCAAGAATTAAACTCAATAACAATGCCTTACAGAACTATAATGCTAGGTTCCATTTCTTTTCATCAGACTCTTCATACATAACTGCTTTATTATAATCGAGCTAACGTGAGTATTTGTTATCAAAACTACGTCTCAACGACGAACACACCAACACGAAACGCTGTTCTGTGTGTGTTCATGTGTCTGTTTTTTGCTTGCTGTCTGCTGATGAAATAACGACTATTGCAACTATATAGAATTAAAGGAAATATGTCTAATTTTAGACATTTGAACCAGACATATATTGTTTCAGCCTCAGCCAAAGAAGGCTTTAATGTCACTTGATATGCATTTATAGAATATTTTACGTTGTTTTAAATTTGAGAACCGGATCACTTGGCAGGAACTGATTCCGATACGAATTTCCTATGATGCATTTAGGACAGAAAGTGCTGTGGTTTTCATGGAAGTTGAGTTGATTCTTGAGAATTTTTAGATCGTAAATGTCGAAAATGCTTCCCAAAAAGAAGTTGAGTTAACTGTCCGAATAATCCGTCCCTAGGACAGATATTCGGCTAGTTCTGACAGGTCTGCTTTGTCACTCAATAGAAATCATGAACAACGTCTTCTGGCAGCATGCTGTGTTGGGGCGATCAATTAAAGAACTGGAAAAAGGGGGATCAATAAATGAGTAACTCATCTTTTTGTTGGGCAGTGATCACAAGACGGCTGAATTTTTTAAAAAAACGAGCGTGAATGCTGCTAGACAAAAATTAAGGGACCAATTCACCATAAACTCACGTTATAAATTGAAACCCCACAGCTAAAAGCCCACATACGGGGATTTTAAAAAATCTCTACATAATCAAGAGTAAAAGTAGAAATTTTCAGCCCTTTAACTCTATAGGTGCGGTCTGTACCTGTCATATATACATACATAGACAGCCAGACTTACTTGGAAACTGCCGAAACCTATGTTGAAAGTTTTGTTGACTTGCCATCACAGTCAATTATGAAACAATCGTAGTGTCAAAATTTGAAGTCACGTGAAAAAGATTCCGTCGAGAAATAAATATGGTCATATACGAATATGATTTATTTATGACATCCCTGGCATTTTCCATTGGGAAGAATCCAAAGTAGAATTAAAAACATCTAGAAACATCTAGATTCTGCGAAATGTAGATGTTATTTCCAACAGGAAACATCTAAAATGGGTTTTTAATTTTTCAAATCAGTTAGAACTTATAAACCAGTCAAAATAAGGCCCAGAAGGGGAAAGAAAAAAAGCTTTTTTAGAATTGGTCAAGTGAAGTCTTGATGTCAATTTCGAAGTCTTGACATGGTATGGTCAAGAGCGCGATAGCACACAACATATGAAAAATAGACACCTTAGGTGGCTACGGTCGTTCAACAGTTCGTGTTTACTGTTTTCTATAATGGACACTTTTAACCGATTTTTCTCGCACACTCGTCACTCATCGCGGCCTGTCACCAAATCCGACCCCAAAGAATCATTCACCTTCATAATCTAGGTTAATCGCTTTGATGAAGATTTATCTCTTTTCTCTCCCTCTTCCTGTTATCTTCTTGTTATTTTTTCATTTAATCGCTTTCGGCAAAGTGAAGCCATTTCTGTTATGTAACAAATCAACAAACCTGTTTAACAAGGACAGCAAAGAACGACGACGCTTCTGCTTTTTCAAAAACAAGAAAAATCCGCTTCTCTCTTGACTCACTCCTCATTTCTTCAACCCTAACAATATTTCTACAGAGAAACTATAATTCTCTCTCTCTCTCTCCCTCTCTCTCTCTCTCTCTCTCTCTCTCTATATATATATATATATATATATATATATATATATATATATATTTATATATATATATATATTCCCTACTTGCTTATATCAATATCTCTCTATAAGAAACTATCAACCAAAACTGTCAACATAAATTCCAGTTCATCATCCCCAACACGACACGCTGCCAAAAGTTGTTGGTCTCGTGACGGTTTCTAAGTGACCAACCAGACTTGTTTATCAAAATCCACTATAACGAACAATCTAGGTCTATTTCTTTCTAACAATAATAAACCATTTGACATTTTGCATTAATATCAGGTTGAAGAAAAACAGACACAACATCCAAATTTTGCCGACTCATAAATTTAGAATAACAGACTAAAAAAAACAGCCCTATGGACAGGATTTTTCTTGCAGATTTCTGCAGGCCTCGATAAGAGATCAAAACTGTTTTTATCAGTATCATAGTTCAATACCCCTACAATGCACTGTTCTGGCTACTAAAAGGTCACATACAGAAACACAGAATCGGACTTAATCAGAAAATAGATGGAAATCAGATCTTTATTATAAGAGTGAGCACGAGCGAAGTCCCAACACTTTTCTTTTGTAATCTTCAAGAACTTACTTTTTAAAGCATGCATGATTTGTTGTGTAATTCCTTATACGATGGACATTCGGTGAATTATGATAGACTCGAAGAAGTTGGGTCAAGAAAAAATGGACAAGTAAAACTCATTGATTTTATTTTGGGTTTTGTTTTTTTAGGTTGGTTTGCTAGCTTCGTCTTGTTTTGGGGTTGTTTTCTTTTCGTTTTCTGATCAATTTCACTCAAACATTTTAATGAAAGCATGAAATTCAAACTTCCCTGTCGTAATCCTATTCCTATGAGAAAGCATCACTTCTCGAAACATGAAATTAAGTTGTCATTAGATACATTTTCTTTTCCGTTTGGATATGGTCTTCCATTCCGTTTTCGTTACTCAGGCCAGTCTGCTGGCTTGGGAGT
>OY735219.1:48436552-48841552 GCA_963457665.1 Thysanoteuthis rhombus | reverse complement strand
TGAATCAATCATTTTCTGAAGTTCTAGTGGGGTTCGACCCTGCGCAGCCAGTTTTGTATCACTGGATTTCAAGAGGTTTCAACTTTTTAGCGACCATTAAGATGAAAAGGGGTGACAGATATATATATATATATCAATATGCTGATATGAACCTTTCGTTCATTGATTATAGAAATGTTCTGTGTCGCGTGTCAAATATATTTCTTAGTGTGCAATTAAACAATAAAGTTTGAGAAGAGTTTATCCATCAAATTACACCAGTCATTGTTGGAAGTGGAATTGCCGACAAAAAAATATTTTCATGCTAGATTGACTGTCAAAAAGCGCTTAAAACACACCAAAAATAGCCAAACACACCAAAGGGATACTAAAAATGACCAGAAACACGCCCTAAATGCTTTAGAATGCCCGTGCTAATATAGCGCTCTTTTGCATTGTAAAAATAAGAAATGTTTTAAATTCAGCCCTAAAAGTGCTAAATTGGCAACACTGGTTAAAGGCGATTTAAAGGTGAAGATACATGTTATCGTTTTTTCATGCATAATAGTCAGCAAAAAAAAATATCAATGGTTAAGTTGGCAGGGGCGGGTTCGCAGGATAAAACGGTAATTTTAAATGAGAATAGATCAGGTTTTTAAAGCAGGCAGGTGTGTCATGAGTTGCAAAACGTCAAGTGAATGAAGTAATGAACGATTCATTCAAGGTCCGTTTCTTACGGTTGGTGCAAACAGTCAACTTTCTTTTTAAAGCGGGAATGTTTAAATGAAGTTTAAATGAAGAGAAAGTGATAAAGCTAGACTGTGCCTAGATAGACCGCGTAAGTACCGCACATTGAACGCAATTGTACTAACTATTAAAGGTTTTGAAGACCATGTTGCGCCAATCTCTCGAGTAAGGAAGATCCACTCATCATGAAAATTAGAATTCGAAATTCGGGCTTTCTTCCGATTCAGATCGATAGGTTGATAGATAGGAACATAGATAGATATGAAACAGGAAAGACAGAATGAAGAAAGAAAGGAAGAAAACTTTTAGTAGAAAAGAAAAAGTTGTGAAGAAAAATTTGAAGAAGAAAGAAGAGAAGAAATTAAAGGAGAAAAACACGTGAAGTGTGAAAAGAGGAAGAGAAAAAAATAAGCTGGGAAGGAAAACAGAAATAATGAAGATGAGAAACAAAATTAAGAAAAATCAGAAGAAGGAAAGTTAAAAGTAGAAAAAAACAGAAGAATGAAGTGAAGAAAGGGGTAGAACAAAAAAGAAAATAGAAATAGAGGAAAGGAGAAAGAGGCCAAAAAGAAGAAGAAGAAGAAGAAGAAGAAGAAGAAGAAGAAGAAGAAGAAGAAGAAGAATGCAAAAGAGGAAAAGAATGAAATTGGTACACCAATCATCTTAATTTTCATACTCCATTGATACCACCTGTATTTCTATGCAGGTAGGTGTCAGATGATTGCATGCATGGGTAAAATCTAAAAAGTTGATCTGCGTGAAAAAACTCACCATCATATTTGAATTTTGATGAGACTATCTTTTGAGAAGAAAAATAACTAATTCCCCTGGGTGAAGGAGTCTCTTGGGTCAAATGGTGGGTGAGAAATATTTTCATCAGCAGAAGTATCACCTTAAAGTGAAAGAGTCTATTGTTACGGACAGAGAAACAGAAAAAAACTCACTATTCCTTATATAAGTATACTGTACCTCCCTGTCCTTTACAGTAGCCACCCTAATAAAAAAGAAGAAAATTCTAAAAAAAGAATTTTAAATTGCAGGATTTTTTTTCAAATTATCATCTTAATTTCTAATATATGATCATACTTTGTTTAAACTTAGCCTAAGTCCGTAAATAGCACATTACAGTTCACTTATAGAAACAGAACGGAAAACGTTTTTAATTGTTTCTTTTGTACCTCAGTTGTCTTCTCAGCTGCTCGTGCCTCTTTTTTCAATCGACCCATCAATCAGTCGTAGCTAATTATACTAGTGACATGAGACCGGTGTTGATTTGAAAAGAGAAAAATAAAAAAGATATTCCGCAAACGAATCGGGAAATAAGAACGAGGAAACAAAACGATGAGAATGTGTGCAGACGCAGCGCCAATGGCTATTTTGAACCGTAATTATTATGTCTAAGTTTGGATCGAGTGACATTGAATATGCATTTTCGTTCACTTTTTATTGGTGATAATTTGTTAGAGAATTAGGATCGATGTCATGTGTTGTCGGTTAAATCAATAATCCAAGAAAAATGTTTATGAAACCCATCATGTCATATTAACCCATGAACTGCAACAGGTGGCGATGAGTAATAGCGATCAATTGCCCGATAAAAGCCTGCAGTAAATGGCTTTATAAATTCAAGTAACCATGAATTCTACTTTATGTTAAAGCAAGGGGCAGCTATCCACTTTTGTGAGGTCTAGAATCAAGTATAGGTTTTCCTCGCTATCCGAAAGTAGACTGTTACAAGAGAAACGTTCTCAAAATGAAGAAGCAATTACCATTAATTCATGTGCAGAAAAAATTGAGCGTTCTCAGACATCGCCCTACCAAAAAAAATGATAATGGTGATGGTGTGTTGGGCTGAGTAGGCAGAGTTTGTGAGGTAGGAGGTACAGCTGATTGAGGTATAGGAGAGAGGGGAAGAGGGTGTGCGCTTTATGTAAACAATATTTTCACTTATGTCTATTTTTTTGTAAAAACAGGAAAGTGGCGTAAAGTGACCTTCTGAAAAACGACGAATATCCGCATAAAATTCGCATCGATCATTATTGAGTCATGTTTTTTTGTTTTTTTTTTCGGAGCCACAGCTGCAGTTTCTGAACCATTCAAAATGGCCTTGTGTTGAGCGATGGATGGAATACTCGAAACTGTCATTGAAACACTTACTCGGGTAATCGGTCGGCGAATTGCCTCGCTCTGAGTAATAAGTAATTGACGATGAACTGTAACGATGATTGAAAAGCTCTCAAATGATTCCTGGGCACCTGTAGTTCTAAAAAATGAAATGAGACTGCAAGGCTGACTACTCCGATTAATTGGACGACTTGACCTTAAATTAGTCTGATACGGTGATTGTGGACCAATGACACGTGTGTCTGTAGTTTTTAGGGTTTTTATATGACAGACGATGGACTTTGAAAAGATAAAAACTTTTTTATTTCTTTTTATTATTCTAGTTTTATAAGTATATTTTGGAATTCCAAATTGTATATTATTAAGCTCCTAGTATTATGAATACATTAGAAAAATAATCCGCTTACATATAAACAGTTATATAAACTAACATACATTAATGCAAGTAGTGACACACCAATAACAGAATTATTCAAAACATTAAAATGTCGACACACCGTGCTAAAAAAAACGTTCGCCTTCATTGGTCTAGTATAAGTTCTCAATAGAAAGGCTCTTAATTATCATCAAACTGACAAGCGATGGTTTGAGAGTCCAGCTTGCTACCTTTTGCAGTACAGCGGATGCTCTAATTTGAATGCAAACGTATCTGCAATTTCATCTGTATGTTTTTACAGGAATTTTGTTCTCTGTGTCTCGTCAGGGTCTCACAACGACCACCACTAATGGAGAACGCGTGGGAACGGCGTATCCTTACTTTGTTTGGGAGAGGGAATGGCGTTCCCTCGCTTATCTATATATTACTAAAATCCTGAAACAGTTTATCGGTTTGTACCCTCAAATTAACCGAAACCTTGCTTTGTAGCAATATGTATTGAATCAAAGTACCCCTAAAATGCATCCCCCTCTCTGAACCACCCAGCTCTAAAGGTTTGATTCTCAAACCGGTCGCTATGCTCACTACACCACATTTGCCAAGGAATGATTTGATGGCTTTTCAATGATAGTTACTGTCCGTCGTCAATTACTAATTACTCACAGCTAAGCAATTCGTCGACCGACTCACCTCGTAAGTATTTCGATGACAGTCATAAGTTCTTTCTCAATCGTTCAACACAAATCTATTTTGAACAGCTCAAATGCCGCAGACAGGATGGCCCAGCTGGTGACGGCACTGACAATTGACTCAGCAAAAGTTTGTGTTCATTTCACGCTCATGTCCTTCGAAAGGGTATGAATCCACTTTCCTACCATTGCTGTCAATTTTGTGCTTTTCGCACTAAATTTGGTGCGTTTCTTGTTTTGGCAGGGCAGAAATTCAAATTTTACCGCTACTTTTAGCCAATTTTCAAGCTATTTCCTAGCCACTTCAAGCAAATCTAGCTATCCTAGCAATGAATGATCAAGATGGCTGATATTTTTTTCAGTTTGTTTTTGGCGTCTTTACGCTTTTCGAAGTCGATTTAGCACGAAAAATATTTTGAGTTGGAAACATATCTCTTCACTTAGTAATGGCTAGCACTGGCTGAAGTGACACCACTTCGAGTGCTGATCGTCTATATTTCACAAACCACAAACAAGGGCCGAGTTAGTACAACTTTGATATGTACAGCTCTAGCACGGACGATAGAAGTGGAAGCCAGCATGATATATATATATATATATATATATATATATATATATATATATATATATATATATATATATAATTGTTTTATTTGTTATATATACAATAGTAAAGTTGCAGGATTCTTCTTCAGTCGGAACAGAAATTTGACGGTTGATATTTCTTACTGGGAGATGCAAGTGGCCGAATGGTTTAGAGCGTAGAGAATGTGATCGGTTAGCCGCGTTTGTGTTCTCTTGGGAGAGGCATGTATCCATCTCCTCCTTGCAAACACGTTATTTGTCTAACGTGACAGGGAAAGGCACATTACCCCATTTCATGTGTTACACTTACAATGAGGAGGTCTATATCCAACAACCGACCTTTTAAAAGCTGATTAGAAAATATCATCAAGACTCGATCTTAAGACGTTCAGTTCTGAAGGGAATTCAACAAACAATGACTTCTTTGTCAAAAAATTTACTTCCAGTGAAAAAATAAAGTGTCACCAGACATACTATCAGGAGATATGTCAAAGAATTTCGGCATTTCCAGTAAATTCGTACGAGAAAGACTCAGCAAAGAAGTTATTGTCTGCTTCCTGTCAGGAAAGCCTGAACCCACGCTTTCTTGCCTTCTGTCCCATTTCTAGATTCAGGGTTGACTTTTGGTATTTTTCAAGACCGAAATTGAGCAAATTTGGTACGAAACGTTAAACTACTTGGTTCCAAAGATGAAGATTTGGTACTGAAGGAAAATTTACGAAAGATAACATTGCCTTTACACACGAATTATAAGATACGACATAAATATGATTGAACAATAGCTTTAAAAAATATGGATTTTAATCCATTTTTCCTACAAGCTTAGTCTAATGAAGGATCTTAAGCTATTTGATTATTTTGGTACAAAAACTACTTAATTTGATAGACCATAAAAAATTTGGTTTTGTGCAACAAAAGACACCTCGCTACCCTGTCAAGTTATCTTGGTCAGAATGTCGTTAATGGGGCGTTTGTCAAAGAGAGTGTATACATCCACGGATAGATCAGTAAATCGGAGACAGAGTTATTAGCTGAATTTTGATCTGAAAGTTTCAATGTATGTTCGATCTATATCGTTAATGGAGGATCGTTGTGTTAAGTGCATTGACAAGGAAGGAGGTTATATTGAAAAATAGATATTCAATACGTAAAATAAATGCTTTTTTTTCATCATTTGAGTACGGACATATCTGCATGATATATCTACGCACATAAGTAATATTTGAAAGATTTGAAACAAAAAAAAGGAAACAATAAAGGAAGAATGTAAGACATAAAAGAGAAAAGAAAGAACGAATGAAGAAAGAAAAAGGTAAGAAAGAAAGAATATACCTTATGAAAGAGGTAGAACCGAAGAAAGGAAAGAAAGAAGAAATTATACGAAAGAAAAAGAAAAAAGGCAGAAGAAAAATTTTATGAGAAAAAAATTGAAGAGAAAAACAAGAAAATGTGATTCGCAGAAGTAGGGCCAATCTTAGGAATTACGGGGCCCTATGGGGAACATTTTTTGCGGGGCCCCATGTTCACAACCAAAGTTTATAAAATGTTGGAGTTGTAAAGTCTATTATAGACTATATCTTTATGGTAGAACTTACTGTTAAAAAATCGAAATATAAGCATTGTAAACAAACCCTACTGACTTTTTCAAGAACTCAGACAAAAATTAAAACGTTGCTGTTCTTAGTAGAACCTGCAATGTGGTGTTAGGTGTTTGTGGCAATGTGTTGTAGTTTGTATTTGGCAAGACTAGGGTAGATAACCCTAACGCGGGGGCCCCCTCAAGTGCTGGGTTCAATCGGTAGCAGTTGATCCAATCGGCTTAAAACCAGTCCTGTGTGGAAGAGGAAATAAGCAAGAAAGAAAAAAGTACCTATGGAAAAGAAAGAGAAAGAAACAAAAGAAAAGAAGAGAGAGAATAGAACTCATGGAAAAGATAGAAAGAAAGATAAAAGAAATAAATAAAGAGAAAAAAAGAAGAAAGAAAGAGAGATAGACAGGAAGGAAAGAAGAAATAAATTTTTAAAAAAGAAGAAAGAAAGAAGAGAAAAAAAGAAACGTAGGAGTCTGTGTTTAACCGAGTGAATAGATAAGAGCCGTTCAGGCAGCAAATAGCAAAGGCGAAATTGTTTATACAATTGCATGCTACAAATATTTATATTTGGCCACATTGTTTATATGTCAAAATAATGGTGCTTAGATGTGATAAGGATTCGGAGTCGTCGACTGTACCAGCAGGTTTGCATCAGTGGTTAGAGCACTAGTTATTCAACTACCTTCCCATGAGGGCAAGATGAGACGCGAAGTCGCTTCTAATATAGGGGCTCACAAGCGCATGTGTGGGCAACACATGCCTACAGTACCTTACAGTCTCGGTGTTCCCAAGCGGTTAGAGTATTAGAAACCGCCAGTAGAAACTGTCAACATGGGTTTCTTCAATTTTCAAGTTATTTCGATGTACGAATCACGCGCACAGGCCGCAACCAAAGGAGATAGAACGTTGATAATTTCAACATTTACTCCTTACATCCAGCAAAAACGGTTTATAAACTCTCCCTGAATTGGGTTTCAGTCTAGGGGCAATTTGCAACCTAAGTTTATGCCGTATTGATGCCTTAGTTTGTGCTTGGCAGTATTTACAGTTTGTTTTTTTCGGGATCACTGCCCAACAAAGACGAAAGAAGAAACTAATTCACTGATCACCTCTTTTTTTAATTTTTAAATAATCACCCCCAACATGGCATGCTGCCGAGAGATGCTGGTGACATGACTGTTTCTCAAGCTCAGTTTTAACGTAGGAGGCCCATACGCATGCGCGCGGGCAGCAAACAGTACCTTACAATACAATACATGGTGTTTCCAAGTGGTTAGAGCAGTAAACTGAGAAAAAAGAGGTTCGTTACTATGGTTGAAAGAAATATATTCATTTGAAAGTTGGGTTATTCATTCTCCCTTGATGTGACATTTACAAAATTTGGAATGAAGTGAAGATTAGCACCACTGAAAGACATCAAATTGGGCGTCGAACTCCCTGATTTCGGATTCAGAGCTATCCTTCTTCATTTGTGAGAAATGAATTGCACTTACCCACTCTACAAAGACTAGTACCACCCAATAAGACAAAATTTACATCTGGGAACGTATTAAAGGTGATGATGAACAATTAAAGTTCACATCAATTTATCAAAATCTATTTACAGGGTGTGCGCTATTTTAATCATTTTGAATGTTGTAATAGCCTCACGAGACTAAGTATAGAGTAGTACCACCTAAATGAACCAAGTAACCAATGAGTCCGCTCGATAGTCACCTATGGAGCTGAAACATGGAACCTAACCAAAAGATTGTCTCTCGAACCATGCAATGTGCACTGGACAGAATCATGCTTAATGTCACATTATATTAGAGAAAAACGGGAGTCAGAGGTATAAAATCTATTGCAATGGGTAGGCCAACTTGTAATAATGTCAGATAACTGCTAGACATCACCATTTATCGTAGATACCCAGAGATCATAAACAAAAATGTAAACTGCATACAAAAGCTCTAAAAAGTAAACATTTATTTGAAATCATAATCGAACAAGATATCCATCAGAAATAAACGCAATAATGGAATTAAACGTACGTCTTTTATCAAATTGCGCACCAGGAACTCGTGTAAGTAAAATGGAAACCTTGCACCCAATGAGTTCATGTTGCCTACACTGATAAAGACGTGCGTTTAATTTCACTACTGTGTCCATTTTTCATGATTACGTTTAATAATACTTTTAATGAACAAAATATGCTTTTTAGAGCCTTTGTATGACTTTTGGGCCTCTCTATACAGGTTAGACTTCGCCATAGGTTTACGTACGTCAAAGCAAAGATTACCAATTAAAAATCATATGCGTGCGCACATCAATAAGTCTGTATCTCAATGACGGAAAAATATTTATTGAGATATTAAGATATAGTTCTCTACCATACATATTTTACACAACAAATATCTATTTTTCAGTATAATCTCCCTTTTTATCAATGTGCTCAATTCATTGGCGAATATTAATCAAAGAGGTCGAAAATCATACAATAACGATTTTGAATCACAATTCAGCGAATGACTATGTGTCTGGCTACGGACATATTGATTCATCCTCGTCCGTAGGGTGAATCAATAAATTTTGAGGACACGGTTCGTCAATGTTGACTCGCGTGTCCGCCACGCGAACATAAAATGCAAAATGTCTAGCGACCAGAAGAAGATCTGAAGTTGCCTGATTTGACTGTGAAGGAGACACTCTGATGGCGGAGGAGAATGCGTATACTGTCTGTGAACCATTGGGGTGCACAGGTGTTAAAGCACACCTGGGACTATAACGATACAAGTGTAGGGTTGTTGGTGGAGATGAAGGGAAAGGTTGGCTGTTTCAGGTGAGTGAAAGAAGTTGGCGCGTGGCGGATATGAGACATAAGGATAGGTTAGAAGGGGGGTAGAGAGAAAGAAGAAAAAATAAAAAGAGAGAGAAAACATTAAATATTTTAAGTAAATATAAAAACTAGAAAGAGTTGAGTTGAGGAGAATATGTAAGAAAACATTACGTACATGACAGGAGAAAATGGTATTTTCAAGATTATGTATGTAATATCAATTTTAAGGCAACGTTTGAAATATGGCCTTAAAATTGATGGCCTTAACATTAATCAAACCATTTACTAACTCGATACCGTTTCGTCCACTGAGCAGGTTCATAGATAGATAGATATATAATCACCAATCTCTCATGATGAACAATGCAGTTCTATCCTGCTTAGTGCTACCCCGTTTAGAGCTGATTCGCTGTAACGCTTCTTCTCCAATTTATCGAATAAATTTAATCCTGTTTGATACACTAATAATAATCATCAATCTGCATTTGTCGTCTGCCACGTTTACGTCATCAGTGACGTCTACGAACGTAACTTAGTAGGAATAAAATGTCACGTTAAAGTTGATAAAATGTATCTTTACTCAATTTTACTTTTAGATTAATTTGATATTCAGGAAATATTGAACATAAGACAAGAAAATAATGAGCAATATAATGTTTTTTGATATTTTACAAGTACAGGGCAATTGCAAAATTAATCAATTATTCACGTCATCTTCACGGCAAGGGGTAAACCAGTTAAAAAAAAATAATGAATGATAAAAAAAATAGCATCATGGACAGTTTCCAAAATAACTGTATTCTGTAACTTGGGTTAATATGCCATGTTCATGAGAATAAACCCACACTTAATTATTTATCATGTCGTGATATACGTCGACACTTAGTGATATTTCACCAGTCCTGGAAGTGACTACAAGGTGAGATTCACAGCTCTAATACGATACAAGCTCAAAAACGATATCATGTATTTTAAAATACTGAGAAAGACCCAGACTAGGAATGCAGCAGCAATGCAAAGAGAGGGCTTCTGGACATGCCATTTATGCTATGTTAAAATGCCCCCGTGTTAGCATTTGGCGCTACGTTTTTTTAAGAAACGTATCTGACGCCCTAACCGAGGTTTTTACTGAACAGTTAGAGTTTTAACGTTGCCACTTGACATTACTGTTCGAAAGGGTTACGAAGTGAATAGAAGATATTTCAACTCGAATTAGTATAAGAACCTCTTTAAAAAGAGGGTTACTCATCCCATACCTATAAATTAAACTTTATATGCGTATAACCTAGATATGATTGTTGAAAGCATATCTTTACCGACATGCCTATAAGTAAATTCAATGTAATCTGATGTAACTTGAAACATCTACCTTAATCTGATAAGACACAAGTAGGTACCCGCCTGTCCTTATACATACTGTGCGCCCTTGCACGTACAAAACAAACCCTGAACGCTATTTTCGATTTTCACCTCACAAATAAAAATGGAAACACACGCATACATACATATATTTATATACGAAAAGTCAAGCATAGATATTGATACAAATGCAAACATGTACGTGTATTCATGTATTGAATTCCCCCGCTATCCGAAATCAGGGCGTTTCTACATTGAAAAAAAAAACATTCGATGGCGTAGAGTGGAGAAGCAATTACTGTTAATTCATATTAATTTTGTGCATTGATGGATTCAAAAAATGATGATAATGGTATACAGATATTCCCCGCTTTTTGGAAGTTTATTTCGCGCCAGTTTTACGATACACTTAATTTTGGGCTTCACAACTCAGTCATGCCTGAGTTCACAAACTTTTCCGATGTGAAAGATCAGATTTGCTTAGCAGTAGGCAGTGGCAATGCACTGTTGTGTTATCAATAACTTTTGCACAAACAAGGTTCACTAATTAAATTGTAAATATACCCTCTACTTATGAAAAGCCAAGCCTTGGTAGGTGACTGGATGTAACTCCAACAAGCTTCTGGGTTATGAGGTCATATATCTCTAATATTTGAGGCTTCTGTTTGTTTGTCCGTGTCTCTTTCATGCTAGAACTCCAAGGCCTATTGACCAAATATTTAGCAAGTAGCCTCACAAAAATTCAACTTATGACATAGACAATATGAATTTGGCATCGGGGGTCACAAAATGTTATTTCTTTCTCAATCTCCATAGACTTATAAATACACATGCATACGTATGTATCATACATATATGTGTATATATACGTGTGTGTTTGCGTGCATGTGTCTCAAGATTCGGCACCGCAGAGGAGGGTGGACAGTTCAACTGTTAGTTAAACATAATTTTAGAGTCTTTCTTTTAGTTCTTCGTGATCCAAACAAGCTAACGTACTCTGCCAAAGACTTGGTTTGCTTTTGGTAGCCTGGTGTCGACCTCTTCAACTAACTCAGTGCATGCTGCACATATGACACACCCCAGGTGCATAACTTGAACTAACTTGACCACCAATCAGAGGAAGCCTTAATACGTATGCTTGAACACA
Source organism: Thysanoteuthis rhombus (assembly GCA_963457665.1). Lineage (NCBI taxonomy): Eukaryota > Metazoa > Mollusca > Cephalopoda > Oegopsida > Thysanoteuthidae > Thysanoteuthis > Thysanoteuthis major. The sequence continues at coordinate 48,830,137 of OY735219.1, read as the reverse complement.
CACTCTCCCTTGCAGTTATTCAGTCGACAGCGAGATACCACTGAGTAAGCTTATGTACTGTGTAGCCGTCGTATTCTCAGTGCCCGAGGGAGTCGTTTTTCACGTCTCGTGCAGGGCTTTCGGGCAATACATCGCTTCAGCCAGGTCTGCCAGCCTCTCTACAATCTAGATTTTGCTACGTGCGACTCATGTGATATTCATCACTGAATTAAATGCATTGTCAAAGAAGGAGATTATGTTGAAAAAGGAATATTTGTTGTGTGAAATAAATATTGTACAGATTTGTGTCATCAATAGCACAAATTTCTTTTTTTTTTTTGGTCATATTTCATTCTATACGTCACTATATATTAGGGCTTTTCGTCTAATTCGTTTTTTTCCTTTTCCGATCAGAGTCGTTTGAGTTGCACACACACATACATACACACACATAATTTTGAGCAAACTCCCATTCATGCGAGCGCAAACCTAATTTGTCCAGTGTCTAAGATCTTCAACATCTTTCAAACCCATTTCACATATAATTACCTTTGTTCTCGTTGCAAACTAAAGGAAATAACTTTATTATTTATGGGTCAATTGTCGTCAAACTAGCTTTACTTTTGACCATACAATGGTAGAATTAGCTTGCTGCGTTAAAATATGGACACCAGCGTTGTCCACCGATGTCTGTTTTGACCTCGATTGGCCTTTGCAGAAATTCCGGCAGTATGTTGGCCATAATAAGTCGAATGCGCTTCTCCAGTTGATCCAAGGTCCGTGGTTTGGTGTGGTAATACTCCACCTTCGCCTAACCACACAGGAAGAAATCTTTATTAGAATTTATATCTACAAAAGTTACATATGATTCTTAATAGGGAATTAATTCTCACCCACACACTAATACCCTCTACCCATCTGTGTATACTTCGGCACCAAAAACGCATTGAATGTAATTCAATACTTTCGAACGGAAATAATCCTCTGGCGATATGTAAATAGATTTCTTCGTATTCACCGAAGCACACACGTGTCCGTTGATATACACACCCAGACACGCCTACACAGGAATACAACAATATCATAATATAATCTGCGGATATAGTTGCTGGGTTAGAGAAATGAATTAAAAGGCATGAGGCTTGCTGTATCGTTTTTCCGATGCAAAGAAGAGGCAGGGTAGAGATACATGTACGTATCATCGTTCTCCGCTTATACCCTCATCAAGGGTGTCGCAGGGTTAGGTACACATGAGTAATTGTTAGTAAAACCCACTTCCGGCTTGCCATGTCTGTGGGAGTTTCGTTCTGCTTACGGTTGATGGTATACCCAATGGTAATCCATCTAGGTACCATCCAGGCTCATCGTTACTTAACTGTTAATCTTACGAGAGCCAGTATATCCACCGTGATTTGGGCTGTGGCCCCTTAGTCTTGGGGAGGTGTTCTTCAATCCGAATCTTTGTAATGATTGCTTAACGGAAAGGCATTAAGGACCATTTTTTACATGAATCGGCGATGGATTGAACTACCGAATCGGAGACGAGCACACCATTGATGATTGGTTGTGAGGATTTTCTCTAAACATACGTGTGACAATGTAAATAGCGTCTATGACTGTATGCTTCACACTGACGTCCCCATAAATCAAAAATCTTTGCTTTCCTTATCATTTACCTTTCTCTCGATCTTTCTATCTTAGATATCTATAAGACTGGAAATATACAATACAACAATACAACAGACAGAACCTCCGCGGGTCAAATATGGAATCGCTTGTGTTGCAGGTGCTGCTCTGAGTGGGTTGGCCTGATCAGTATATTTGCCACCTGTTGGAAACTAAAAACCACTCGAATCCTAATTCGAGGTCTCTGTAATGCAACATATGGTTGACGAGGAGTCTACGATGCAACAATACATATATATATTACAATAAGATTGCGAAGTTAGTGTTTTCGTAAAATCCATAGGGATTTTGTGAGATCCCAGAATATTTCGATGATATAGTTTTTCAAAATGTCGTAATGGTTAACAAGCTTGTGATCTGACCATTACCATCATAACTAGTTCCATCCGCATTTGGGTGCCTCATTACTACAGCCTTCTGTCAAACTAAGCTAAACTTATCAAATACATGGTATATTCTGTTTCAGTATTTACAGTTAGGTTAGCCTCACAAGCTTGTTGAACATGGCTATACTGACTGTGGAACTGAGGGTTTCAGGGAATTACTGAAATATTCAGGGATTTCACGAAATCAATAACTTCACAATCTTATTGTAACATACTCATATACACACATGAATATACACACGTGCATATATATATATATATATATATATATATATATATATAATTAAATCCCCGAAACAGTTAAGTGGTAAACAACTGATAATTCTAACAAGAGAAAATTTACACATCGCACGATATCAAAATATGTGCAGAAAAAACACTGAAGAAAATTATATAAAATTACATGAATTACTCTAACAGACATTAGGAAATAAGTCACTAAAGTGACACAAAAAATATGTTTCGTCCAGCACCGGTGTTATCCGGTTGAAAATCGAACAGCCGACCACGTAGATGAAAGAAGAAAATGGGCAATTTAAGTGTGCTATTTTGGACTCCTGATTGCCAGTAGTGTGGTTAGCTCAGTTGGTAGAGCAAAGTCAAGTTGAGACTGCTTTCTGGTGAACGCAGGTTCAAGCTCCACTCTATGTTCATTTTCTGTATTCATTTACGTGGTCAACTGTTCTATATGCTACTGGTTAATACCGGTGCCAAACGAAATCTGTTTCCTAACAAAGTTTTTCTATAATTATCACATTCTGTCGTACATAAACTGTCCAATTTGATGAAATACATTTATAAATGTATGCGTTTGTCTGTTTAGAAAGAGACTCACTCCTTAATTTCTTTTAGTTGACTTCATCTATTTCAAATCCGTTTTGCTCCAACCCATCCCATTTATTCTTACACAAAAGGAGATTTTATCCTTTCGCTTTCTCCATATTGAGTTCGTAGAAGAGAAATGGGGTAGGATGAAATTGTCTGCGAGAGGGAATTTTAAGCAAGTATGCGTATATATATATATATATATATATATATATATATATATATATATAGGTTGTTGCTATCGTGCTATATGATATAAGTAGATCGAATTTTATTTATGCCTTAATATATGCTTTTTTTACAATACCAGCAAATACTTGCGAATTCAGAACAGGGAAATTAACATAACGAACTGAGAACCAACTTGGGAAAGAGCTATGCCAGGGGATAACTCCAAGGAGATAAACGTGGTTCCGGGGAAGAACTTAAGTGAGGGATATTGTACAAATAATTGATTAACAAAAATGGCGCTGGACAGTTAACAAAAAGGGATTACAACGTATATAGGAAAAGGTTAACCGATTGACGCCCAGGAGAAGTGAACGCACTGGGAAAAGACCAGACACAAGAAAGGGCGATGAGATAGAAAGGTAAGACGTGGCAGAGCTCAGCACAATCGCAGACGTCATGGAAGCAGATTGGAAAGGTTTTTGTCCAGCAGTGGGCTTATGATGGCTTATGATGATGATAATAATATACGTGTGTATGTGTGTTATGTGGCGTGTATATTTTGACATCAAAACTATTATGATAGCCTCAGGAGTGTCCCTTGATTAATGTGAGTCTCGAGAGGGCAACAAAGTACACAACCATACTGGTTTCTCTTTCTGTGGTTATGTAATTTAGAACTCTGATGTTGTTAGTTATTGCAATCAAGTATTTGTTGATGAGCCTCTAGTGGCAGTGGAACCGATTCAAAAAAATTTTTCGACCCAGTTTGACTGACAAAAGGAGATTAAGAGTGCTAAATAGCCAAAAATGGCCAAAATACAGAAAAATAACCTTAAGTGACCGTGCTGATTAAGCGATTTGTGCACTGCCATAACTAGAAACGCGCTGAATTTTGCGCGAAAAGCAGTAAATTGGCAACACTGGGTACTGGACAAAGATATTAGCATAATTAGTGAAGAAAATAGGCCATAAGACACCAGTAGTTTATAATGCATGCATGTTTTTGCTTAGCCCACGCACACGTACAAACACACACGCACGTACATACGCATATACTCATACACACACACTCTCACTTGTTCGCTTAGCCCATGCACGCATACATACACAAATAGGGAGGGACAAACTTATAGAGACACTAACTGACATCGATGCTCCCCTAGACGCACACCTGCTGTCTACACATCGAACATATGTCTAGAAGTCAAGCAGGCTTTGTGTTGCGGTTTTGCCCACCCGGTGAGAACATCATCAAGAGTCCCAGAATAAGGATTGAGAAACCGTCTTTGCGCGTGCAGTTACTGCTTTGCGACTAAGCATTGATAGAGAAAAAATAAAATCTGTCCGGACGCCCGGGCAAAGTTTTCTCAGAAGGGGGGGGGCTACCAGGGAAGTGTACAGACCTATTCGGGTATGTCTGCATAAGTTTAATGAGGTACGGATAGATTTGTAGGTGCGCTAAATGCCAACGTCCGGTCTCGTGGGGATGTTAAATGCAACGAATGAGCCCTATGATACTCAATGCCACGGTCCAAACGTCCCTCTCTGTGTGTATAAGGTTTGGTTCTGGTACTGGTTCTTCACTGTTAGAGTAAGTCCTGAGTTTCGGACGGGTGAAATACGCACTTGGCTGAACCTGTCTGGATATACCCAAACAGGTCAGTATACGGACCTGTACTGTGAAAAATAGGTTCGGACCTTTCACAGTAGATCGGACTTAGCCTGGTCGTTTGATAAGATTATATGAACACCCTGTTGGGGTACCCGTTGCAGTTCAGGGTACCCGGTGAGAACTTAATCAGCAGTTTAAGGACTAGAATCGAGAAACTATCTTCCCCCGAGTGCGCTGTAATTGTTTTGCAACTAAGCATTGACAAACAAACTGGTACTGTTCCAAGGTTGTCATTTGGTATTTTTCAAGACGGAAATTGGGCAAATTTGGTACTGAAAAAAAAAGTTATTTGGTTATAAAAATAAATATCTAGCAACCCTGCATGGTGGCGGCGTTAAGTCCGACAGCTCCCCTACAGAATTTTTTTTTTAGATTTTTTGACATTATTTTTTGATGTTTTCGATTATTTTTCTAAGGCTTCATAGTGTCCTTCAGTTATATTGCACCCCAGGGCTTGAGCACTCCCCTACCTTTGCGAGCTTTGCGGGTCCTGAGCGCCGCCTCCACCCCGTGCTGCACTGTTCGTTGACTTACAACAGGCTTGCATAGATCATTCGTAATATTCTTTTTTCTCTATTATTTATGTAAACAGGAGCAGCATTACAAATAATGCGTTTTTAATTCAAATATATGTTAATGTTTGCATATCAGTAATAATTTATGGAATAAATCATAATTCATAGAATAAATTATAATTCATTTTTGCTCGGTTAAAATACGCTTTCGGCAGCCATTAAACTCGATATCAAATCGCTTCTTATTTATAGAACTTTTATTGCGATTATTTGAAATCAAATAAATGAATGAATAGCAGAATCTTCTCAATTATTGTAATGGCTTTGGGGCTAAAACATCATTACCACTAACACAGGGTGTCCCAGCAATACCAAATGGCACCAATGTGATTTGTTGGTATTCCGTCACAGTATGGGAATGTCTGACACTGACGCAGCCTCTTTCCGATCTTGGAGATTCTTCTCTTGTATTCTTCTCGTAGATTTTCATAATTCCGCATGAACCCAATCATCACTTTCCTCGAAAGGAACAGTCGATTCAAGGACGTGAGTAGTTCTGACTTGTCCCACCAACTGATACCTTCTCAGTCTTCCTCTGACTAATTCCTGATACACAAAGTATCCCTCAATCGGAGTAAACCGGCTCAGCTGGGACTACCCGTACAACAAAATGTGATCTGGGAAAGATCTCAAAACGATGTATATGCTCTAGCTAATGATTTGGGACCTGATGGATGATCGATATCTGTATGCAAAAGGGTGCCTCTGTGTGTATGTGTGTTTGTGTGTGTGTGTGTGTGTGTGTGTGTGTGTGTGTGTGTGTGTGTGTGTGTACGGATGCATGTGTTTGTATGATAAGTCTCCTTAGAATTCTTTGTAAAATCTTTAGAACGTTTGTCCTGATGACGTTTTGTATGTATGCAGCGGTGTAGATCTAGAAAAAAGAGCGAAGAAACGCGTGGCTGCTTTCTATCCCAAGATGGCGATCCAAAAAAACAAAGCAAGCCTTTATAACCATTTTCCAACGCATTCTCCAAACTGGTGCATTTTAGGAAAACCTTGATTCGATGTATATAGCTACAATGCACCGTATCGGCTAATTTAAGCGTGCAGACATTGAAACAAAGAGAGAATTTTAGTAGTATATAGATAGTGAAGGAACACAGTTCCCCTCGCCAAAATGTAAAGGAACGCCATTCCCACGCGACAACACAACAATACACCAGTGCGTGTGTATACGTATGTATCCGTGTTAAACGTACGTAGACGAATGTAGGCGTTAATAATCGACACGCTCTCTAACATACGTGGGAAAATTCGTCTTTCTTTCAAGGAGAGGATAAAACATGAATGAAAGACGTGTACAGGGAACCTATTCATCTCTTCCTTCTCATTAACTGGAAAGTAAATCATTTTCGCAGGTGAATTTTGTTTTTTTGAAAAGGAAGACACGTTGAAAGATTGATGAGCATTATGGCAGGGGAGTGGGTAGACAAAAACTCAGTAGAGAAGAAGAATCACGGGCATTACCATAGGGGCCAATTCAGTTGACAAAGTATTCGGCCCAACCCAACTTGGACGCCTACCGAAGCGCGATGGTTAACAAGTTCGTCTTCTGGACCAGTTCGTCAATTCAATCCTCACTGGTTGTCAAAAACTTGAGCTCCTGAGCCAGACCAATCTAAATCTGTGTGTCACTCTATGAATACTCTGAGTACACTATTGAGTTTGAGGTTTTTGGATTAACGGTTCCCGAGAAATCCAATACACTGCGATTACCCAACTCGCCAGATATATTTGTCAGCACAAAAGGCAGTGCACAGTCGAGTTCGAAGTTTTTAGATCAGCAGTTCTCGAGAAATCTAATAAAAATTTTGTAAAATTTAAAGATTATAGATCTCTCTTCATAGATTCTACAAATTATTTCCCTGGACTTCCCTTCTTTAGAATTATCCACATTCAGATATAGATTATCTAAATTGGCTTTATTGAAAAGAATTAACAGAAATACTTCTAAGTCGGGATTTCAAACGAGAGGCAGAAAATTATTTTAATTGACTTTTATGGTAGGCTGCTCCACACAACATCAAGTCGGACCCCTTCAAAAAACGCACCTTGGGAACGAGCGCTGCTCTAGTCGAATAGATATAGTAATTGTTCATATAAAAACGCATTGCTAAACAGAGTAGCGCTATACTTACGAATGATATTTGAAAAAGAGTTATTCCCATAACAGTATTTGAAAAAGAGCAGCTTTCAAAAAAAGATTTAGAAAAGAGTGCTATAGCGATTCCGCGCTAAGCGGAGTAAGGCAAAGCGAGGTATTACAGTATTTACATAGCTGTTATTATCGACCCAAAATTTGATAGGTCATTTTTCTGACAACAGCTTGCGTTGTGAGCATAAAAGGAAAAGAAAATAAACTTGTTAGAGGGTTCCATGGTCGCTCGATTTTGCCTAGCAGATCGATATGAACAAAGAGAACTGACGTCCGTACAAGATTAGCAATCTCCTTGGAAAGCTTCTTGAACCCTTTCGCTCAAACCCTTCGTCGTATCGTGATTATTATTGAGTGGGAATCAAATTGAACAGGTTCAATGTCTTGGAATCGAATCGAATTTTTCTGCTCGTGTGCACACACTGAAGACACTGCTTATCTGAGTCACTCCCACATACGCTCATATGTACACACCGCCTACACACGCAACTACACATAGACTTACTTGTAGGCGAGGGACATTATTATAGGCGAGGAACTTGTATGCCAGGCTAAATTGACTAAGATGAATATGAACTGCCTGAGATAGATAAACATTGAATTGATATGAACACGCGGCGATAGAGATGAAGATAGGAAAGAAAAGACGGAGATAGGAATAAAGATGAGAACTGATAGCGATAGATATATATGTGTGTGTGTGTCATACTTATCTATCTATATCAATCTGTTCATAGGTCTATCTCTGTCAGTCTATCTATCGCTGTCAGTTCTCATCTTTATATATATATATATATATATGTATATATATATATACATATATATATATATATATATATATGTACATATATATATATATATATATATCATCTTTATATATATAATTATATATATAAAGATGAGAACTGACAGCGATATATATATATATATATATATATATATATGTGTGTGTGTGTGTGTGTGTGTGTGTGTGTGTATGCATGTGTGTGTGTGGAGAGAGAGAGAGATGGAAAGACAGACAGACAGATATCAGATCGAATCAACTCAACATACATGACATCAAAATTACTCCATGTCAATTCAGAATGAATGACAGATGAATGATTTCAGTTAATTAAAATGAGGAAATTGATTTTTGCAGCCTTGTAAAGATGACCAACTGATTCGTAACAAAAAAATCCACAAAAGCAACGAACAACGATGTCTTATTAACCTGCCCTCTTGCAGAAGACAACACTGTGTACACGTTCTTCTTTCAAAGTAATTTAGTGGCCACATGTTCTACCAGAAATCTTCTGCAAACCACAACGAGAGAACAATTAAAGGGTGTGACTGCAACTTGCGGTCCCACTTGGGTCTTATCAGTGGTTCAGGTGAACCGCAGCTTTCAACGTGTATTATCTGTTCTTTGAAGCCTTCGCACAGAGAAGTTCGAGCAACACTGCCAAGGATTCGACCTGGGACCCAGGTCTAGCATGCTCAGGATTCGTCCATCGAACTTGCCTCAGTCACGAGGACTTGAGGAATCTTTCACTCTGCTAGCACGCTCGCGAGTGGGGCCCCGAGTGGCGTATCAGATAATGATTTTAAACAGATACTACACTTTCCTATTTACTCGCTTCCCCGCAAGAGCGATATGTGACACAAGGTCATTTTTAATGTGAAATTCCATATACGAGAAGCTAAAAAAATAATTCTTCAATCCCTGCAACTAGTGTTGCAAAGGCGCCAGGGCAAGTCTGACCCATCCCTTTTAGTGAGATGGGATGATGCTGCCCCGGGGCGAAATGCATCCCCGAAACTGAGTTATTATTTAATGCCACAGGACGAATACTGGGCCTCTTGTGCTTAGCAATACCAGACCATCATCGATCACATCATTGTACCGGTCCAAAGCTACCAAAGTATGAGCTACAAACAGATACTACACTTAGACCTTAGCCAAAAGGCCAGAAAGCTGTGATCTATTGGGGAAACTGATCGGACCCGATAGACTGCACGCTACAGTAGCACTGAATAAAAGATACCCAATCTTACATTATAGCAGTGATTCTCAGCCTCTGTTTAAATAATTGCCTTTTCGTTTTCAATATTTTCCAGCCGCTGACCAACGTAAAACGTTTTTTGACAGAAAAGAATACCTGAACCAAGAGGTACAATACAATGCTGTGTCATCAGTGTCTGGTTTATCAGACAACAACCTTGTAACTAAAAAAAAAAACAACATTTAAATGCTGCAATTCAAATCCATCACTAAATTAATGCATTTGTTGCTATCGCAATTTACGACAGTTAATTAACAATTGCATTGAAACAGGTCTCGTTAGATACTCAATAGAAACCATCGTGTGACGAATCCTTTTGGCAGCACGTTGTGCAGGGGTGATCAATTAAAAAAAATTGGAAAAGGAATGATTAATAAATGATTTACTTTTCTCGCCTTTTGTTGGGCGATGATCACTAAAAAACGCCTAATTTTAAAAAGAGCAAGTCCGAACACTGTCGGATACAATGGGAACAATTCAGCATAAACACATTGTAAACGGAAACCCCAAGCTATCCCCACACTCAAAATCTATTTGGGGGGGGGAGATTTAAATAAAACAAGCCATGCTAGCCTGGAGACTCCTTAGGCAGCAACACACACAGTCACCCAGGACACCAACTTTTAGTTCATGTGTCTGAGACAGAGGGACATTTCAAATACAAATCGGACATGATTAAATTGGGAAAAAAAATGAAATTAAAATAAGTAAAAATAGTCAATATATGAAAATTCCTTGATGTGATGTCAGATTTTTCAGGAATATCTGACAGTTAAATACTTTTAAGTGCCCCCCCCCCCCCGCTCATGAGCTGGGCCCAATTTGAAGCAAAGTATCAAATGAATTCTTACCTTGACATCAAAAATGCTTAATCCAACTTCGGCCGCCAACAATTCGACTTCAAATTCAGAAGGGTTTCGATTTTCCTGGAATTCTTTCTCCAGTCGTTCCCGCTGTTCATCCTTTACGGAAGGTAACAGGTTGGCAGGCGTAAGGTGTGCTTGAATAGAAGCCATCCTTTCTTCTCCTTTTTAAATATTCAAAAACAAACTCCAACAAGGCCTTTCTCTCCTTTTTTATTTTCTATCCCCGAAATCAAATTCACCGGGACGCTCGTTTGTGTGTGTTTGATAATGTTATAGTTTCTGTGTAAAAGGTTTGTTATCTCAACGTGATAAACTCTTCCTTTTTTTTTTCACAACTTTTTTTTTCTGTCTTCCTTTCTTTTACAAACTGTTGATGACGAACACCACGTTGTCGTCCTGTTGTAAAAAGATGATGACTTGGAAATAACTTTACTTTCTTGCTTCTTTAGAAAAAAAAAAACGATGTTTCTAACAGACGACAGAATAAAGTTGGGATAAAATGGATTAACACCGAGCCTCAGGAACAAACAAAATAAGCAATAACGTTTAATAACGTCTGAGCGGACGACTTCTTATTGCAGCGACGGACAGCCGCGATATGTCTCAATTCGCATTGCCCTGGGAGAGAAGAGCAATTCTGAAGGGCTGAGGGGGCGGTCGGGGGTGGCAGTGGTAGTGTGAATCAAAAGCAAAAGAGGGCGGAACTATACGCCGTATATAAAAGTATACGTATTAAATAGATTACGTGGGTAATGCGTGTATCTGCTGCTCACTAGTTGTCGGATGAACAACTGAGTTTGTTGTAGACGGGATGAGTTTGAACAAGGCTCTGACCACCACCAGCTGTAACAAGTCTCGTAGTAAGTAGCAGCAGGGGTAGCTCTAGTATAATAAATCATCACTAGTACGCTGAAATGATTATATAGTACTTTGCTGGTAGCGATATTGTTGATTGTAGTAGTTATAATAGTCTTCGTCGTCGTCGTCGTCGTCGTCACAGGTGTCGTAGGAATAGTAGTAGCGGTTGTTGTTATAGTAGTAATAGTTGTTGTAAATAATAGTTATAATTGTGGTGGTAGTAGCAGTAGTAGTGGTAATAGTCGCTGTTGTTTTAGAAGTGCTTCTTATTGATAAAGTAGTAGTTGTTGTTGTAGCTATAGTAGTAGTCGTAGTAGTAGTTATAATTGTGGTAGTAGTTATAATTGTGGTAGTAGTAGTTATAATTGTTGTTGTTGTTGTAGTAGTAGTAGTAGTTATAATCGTAGTAGTAGTTATAATTGTAGTAGTAGTAGTAATTGATCGAAAGAATAGTATGTGATAGTATTTATAGAGTTAAAGAGAAGTTTTGATCATTTCAATTCTAAATTTTTAAATTACAGCCCAATGGGACGAACGAATTAATCTAGAAATGTTGGCGACATTCCTTTGGCGAGGTTGCTTCAAGGCAAAGTTTCCAACTGGTCAGAAAGAGCCCTAGGTACCGACAACACAGGCAGTCACCGAGGGAGCCTAGTTCAAGAGGGCGCTTGTCATGTGTCTGAGACAGTTGGAGTTTCAAAATACAAATTGAGAAATGAATGAAACGGAATAAAACAGTCATAATGAGAAAATTCCCTGATGTGAAGTCAGATTCATTAGGAATATCTGATAGTTAAATACTTTCAATGGTGCGCCAGAGACCCTAGATCAAGACTTGACTATGAAGACATTATTTTCTTGAGTTTGGTTTGATCTGGCATTTTTGATGCTCTATTTAAGAAATTACTAAGATATTATGTACTTTACCTGTATGTAAACGTTGATTAAGTATATATGAGTGTGTGTGTTCGTGTGTGTGTGTGTGTGTGTGTGTGTGTGTGTGTATGTGTGTTTGTGTATGTGTGTGTCTCTGTGTGCGTATTTGTGTGTGTGATTCTGTGTGTGTGGGTGTTTGTGTATGTGTGTGTCTCTGTGTGCGTATTTGTGCGTGTGATTCTGTGTGTGTGTGTTTGTGTGTGTGTTTGTGTGTCTCTGTGTGCGTGTTTGTGTGTGTGTGTGTGTTTGTGTATGTGTGTGTCTCTGTGTGCGTATTTGTGTGTGTGATTCTCTGTGTGTGTGTTTGTGTGTATGTGTGTCTCTGTGTGCGTGTTTGTGTGTGTGTGTGTGTTCGTGTATGTGTGTGTCTGTGTGCTTATTTATGTGTGTGTGATTCTCTGTGTGAGTGTTTGTATGTGTTTGTGTGTCTGTCTGTGTGTGTGTATCGAAAGGATAGAAAAGATTACACTGCATAGAGCTACAATAAACCTCGACAATCATGAAAACAAGTGAATATTACTTCTACAAACTCTTTCCTCTAAAGGACTAAATATCAAATCGAACAACCTGACACCCAACTCCCACCCATAAGATCATCGCCATCACTACTGAGTACCCGAACTGTTCACAAGCCCTTACTAACACACACACACACACTCATAAGCCAAAAGATTACGGTGTACACCTAAAACCAAAAATATTTTTTCACAACCTCGAAGAAACCCCAACCACACACACACACACACACACACACACACAGGAATGGAAAATAATAATCACATTGAGAGAATAAGATAAATGAACAAATAAACTGACTGCTTCTATTTTAATGTACGAACCTTTAATCACTGTTGCATTTCGCGTGTATGTGTGTGTGTGTGTGTGTGTGTCTATAGATATTTCAAGAGTTCCTTTTTGATTCCCTTGTACTTTGAAATGTGTTCCATCTCTTCCATCCTGATATTCTGAGAAAATATTTAGATGCCGTAAGTGTCAGTACGTGTATGTACTCGCGGACGTGGGTGTACGTGTGTGTTATACGTGTGTATGTGTGTTATATTGGTGCATGTGTATATGTTGTGTGTGTATTATATTTGTGCATGTGTATGTGATCCTAAACATCTAACTTCATTAGAAAAAAATCTGTCTGTGTGTGTGTGCATCGTGATTACTCGACAACTGGCCATTATGCAAGATGACATTTGTCACATATATTAGTCGACATACAAGGCAGTGCAGTATCGAGTTTTAAGGGTTTTTTTATCGATGTGCGTGTGTGCGTGTGTGTGTGTGTATCTATAATGCACCGTTGCGGCTTATTGGAGAGTACAAACAGATCAACAGAATGAGATTTTCACTTCTATATAGAACAGAGCGTCCAAACTGTGTTTCGCGACTCTGCATGTCACCGATTAACTCTTGGTGTGTCGCGAAACTAAGTATAATTTTGTATATCTTTCAAAAGATACTTTTCTCGGGTCAGTTAGACTACTGGGATAATATACTTAGCTTGAAACTGATGTAAATTGTCACAAAAAAATCATTTTTGAAAAGTGCCCCCCATGCAAGATGTTTGAGAAGTTTTAATATAGATAGTGAAGAAACCATCCCCACCCTCTATACATAGTAAGGGAGGGTACACCGTTCCCAGGTGTGCCCACAGCATTATACCAATGCTTATACCAGACTGATCACCTAAGAAAAGAATCCATAGTTCTACTCCAAACACACAGTTTTCTCCTTCCTCATCCATAATAAACTTATTGCAGTCAGGTCTGGGATATCTTTTTTTTTTCTGCTGGTACCATGTAACCCAATACTATTCGACTCGTGTTACTCGGAGAATAGATGGATATCGCCGAGTAACTTGCCCTGTCTCATTATGAATAACATTAAGAAAACCAGCATGGCACCCGACGATTTCCAAAGATCACGAGACCAAGCAACCTACCATCAAGGGAAGAGGTCTGGTTAGTCACTAAATAGAAAGCGTGTTGAGGGTGATCAATTAAGAAATTGAAAGAAGGGGCGATAGAAAAATAACTTACTGCTCTTCGACTCTTCGTAATCATTAAAAAGGTCCAAATTTTTTTGAAAAAAAAAACAAGCGCGAATGCTTCTGGACGCAACTGAGGGGGCTAGTTTAGCATAAACTTACATTGCAAATTCCCCCCTCCCCCCAAAAAACATTATTTAGGAGTGAGTTTTCATTAAAAAAAAATGTCTTTTCTAGACTTAATAAGGAGTAAATGCTAAATTTTCAGTCCTCTAGCTCAATTGGTTCATCCTGGCCCCATGATAGAAACATAGCCAGCCAGTTCAGCTTTAAAATGGAAAAAAACCTATGCTGACAGTTTTGGCTGAGAGCAACTAATGCCACTTACATTCACCGGCAACCAAAGGCGTCAACTATCTCTTTTCCGATCATCATCATCATCATCATCATCATCATCAGTCTTTTAACGTCCGTCGTTGGACATAGACCTTCCCCAGGATTTGCCACACTTCCCTATCATGGGCGTCACGGAGCCAGTACTTCCTGAACTTGTCTAGCTCGTCTCTCCATCTAACATTTTGTCGGCCTCGGTTGCGCATGTGGTCTCGGGGGATCCATGTTGTGAGTCGCGATGTCCATCGATTGTCTGAAAGAATATATCAGGAGGCGGGGGCAAAAAGATGTTGGTTGTTTAGCAATGGACGGGGAATGTCCAAGGTGTTATTCATCCTAAATTGTTCATAGTGACTGTTTGATCCACAGCTCCTAACAAGTTCCAAATTTCAAACCCTTGTGTCCCCAGTGAGGTCTGATCCAGGGGGAGCAAATGCCCCTTTGCTGACCTGTCCCCGCCTCCAACGGATGCCCATGCTGGAAAGTGTTTCGTTGTAGTCAGTGTTGGGTTGATCCACCGGGACACAGAGAAATCTCCCGGCGAGCCCTTCAAGTTGGGTCTTTCTTTGATCGTAGGATATTAATTGGTAGGCGTGTTCGCTTGGAAAAAGATATACTTCATCATTTTTCTTGCTTACTGAAGCGTGTTTTATCATTTCTAACGTATAGTATCTATTTTGTTCAATGTTAATAAATGAAATACCGTTGAAATGTAGCATCTTTTTTGTCAATTAAGTATCTTCGCTTTTTTTTATTCCTTTGATACATTTTAGGATTAGATTGGTCCTTACACGCTTTTTCCCAGCAGAAACATTTGGCCCAGTCCGTCATAAGTTGTAGTAGTAATGTAATTATAAATGAATGTAATGCTAACACATGTAAGTACAGGTTGTGCCCATCTAATACGGCATTATATCGTTCGACAACTCCGATAGTTTTGAATCTGCTGCTATTATTTTGTGGAATTGCCACTAAAATTTCTTTGATTCTTTAAGATAGTGATTTATAAACTAACTCGTTGAATCGAATGTATGTAAAAAAAAAAAAAACTAACCGTGGTTTTTGAACCGAATAGAAAATCTCCAAATTCTGCAACTTTCGATGTTTATTTTAGCATAACAACAAACATTATAGATATTTTCTGAATTTTCAACTATTTTGATACTATCAATAAGCAAACATAATTTTCATTTACTGTAATATGATTTCATGTTATTCATATTGTAGCAATTTTATTTCAAATACGTCGTTCTATTTTCCACAATGATAGAAAAATGTCACAAATAGATAAATGGCTAAAATTGATTACATAAAAGTATGAAAAACAATTCTGTTTTCTGACATCTTCTTTTATCCTTGCTATGGCCAGGTCTCAAGTTTGTCGGATTAAAGGGGTACAATCTGTGATCTGGCGATGACCAGGTCCTAAGGTTTGCAAATCGAAGAGAAACAACCTGCGGTCTGTCAATGACAAAGCCCTTTAGTTATTGGATTGGAAGATACGACTGTATTAGCTTTGATAATGATAAGGGCTTATTTCCTGTTGGGGAGTAAATAAGCCAAGAGAATTAACAAATAAATGGACAATTCCTGTGACGATAAACAAATGCCAGTTCAGCAGTTAACGTTAATTTATCTGTCTGGTTAGAACGGAAGGTGTGGACCACAAGAGGGAAATTGGGGAGGTTCACTCATTTTCTCCGTGATATTTAAAACCGTCGGCCAAAACTGTCAACAAGATTCTCAACATAGGTTTCTTCAGTTTTAAAGCTGGTCTGGCTGGCTATGTACGTATCACGCGTACCGAATGCACCAATGGAGCTAGAGGGCTGAAAAAAAACTTTTCCTCCGTCATAATTCACCCCTGAATATTTTTTTTTTATGGAGGAAGGATTCAGTTTGCAACGTGAGTTTATGCTAAATTTGATCCCATTGTTAGTGTCCGACAGTATTTACGCTTGTTTTTTGAAAATTTGGACTTTTTTTTATTGATCTCTATCCAGCAAAGGGTAGGAGAAGTTACTTATTCATTGATCACACCTTTTTCAAATTTTTGATTTATCACCCCCAGCACTGCTGGCAGCCAAAAGACGTTGATGACGTGACGGTTTCTTCTGAGTGATTAACCAGACCTGTTTAATTCATTTGGTACATATAAGTACAACTAGTGATTCAAAAGTCACGCACGAAGTTTTAAGTTAATTATTTTTAAAAATACTATAAAAGAATGCAATGGAGATCCGAAAAACTGGTTAGTCACTCAATAGAAATCAGCGTATTGAGGGTGATCAAATGGAATATTGGGAAAAGGGTCTTCAATTAATAAGTTACCTTTATTGCCTTTTCAGAAGAAAGAAAAACAAGTATGGATGCCTCCGGAATCAAAGTGAGATACCAATTTAGTAGATATTCACATAACTTATTCGGGAGGGGGTCCAAAAACAAAAAAAATATTAGGAGTAAATGTTGAAATTTCAGTCCTCTAGCTCCATTGGTGCGACCTATACGCATGATACATACATACATACATACATACGTACATACATACATACATAGCCAGACAGACAGACCGACAGATTGACCAGCTTAAAAACTGGAGAAAAAAACTATGCTGAGACTTTTGGTCGACAGTACAAATTAAGGAAGTAATTTTTAATTAACACAAAATATACGGTAGAAAAGGGTGGTAGGAAGAATGGACAGCGAACCAAGTTCAAACATCTCTGAAACAGTTTGTGTTCACTTAGCACTGATGCCCTCGGAAAAGGCATGAATCCATCTCTCCCACCAGCTATGGGTAAATTAGTGCAGGATAAAGAACACTAACTATACAGCATAGATCTGACCGAAAGAGAAGCTGTTTGTCCCCGACAGAAAAAAGTCGTCAGAGACTATCATTCGCAGTGGGTGTCTGTCGTCGTTGTCGTCGTCGTTGTGGTTGCCACCTTCTCAATTAAATTTCTTTTGTAGTCTGGTGAAGAGATTTTACCTGGATGGTGATTCATGGCCGATCCAATTGTTTGTTTACATTTTATAAGCAAAAACGGGGCAATACCAAATAAACAACTAATTACCCCTTCACTCTGTTCCATCCGTTTTCTGCTGGGGACCTTTATACTTTTGAATTTTTTTATTTAGAATAAGGTAGAAAACATCTGAAATATACAGAGCTTATCTTAGTGAATACATTTTAAAGCTAGAATTTCGAATGCTGATTTTCCAGGCAGGTGGCGTCTCCTTAATTTGGGAGATTAGCGCAGCACAATCTTCCTTATCGCATTTTCCCATTAAGTTAATCTTGGTAGATATTTTTTGAAAGCCAGAAATTTGAATGCTGATTTTCAAGTTTGCTGGTCCTCCCTAGCTTAAAAGAAGACTAGTGCAACACAGTCTTCCTCGTTGTCCCATTCATATTCTCCTCTCGTGTCATTGTGTCAGTCTTAGCTGTAAAATCCAGAAGATGGATTATATGCTTTATGTACTAGCATTCTCACACTGAGGGGAAACCAACAAAATCTAGTGGTATCATAAGGTACTGCTCGGGCGCTCTGGGTAAATGGTAATAAAAGTTCCGCATCAGAACGATGCCTGATACATGAATCATCATCTGATGAAGCTTTTTGTTGGCAGCTCTCGTTGGCTAGAACAGAGATGGAGCTGTTGTCAAGTTGGCATTGGCCTATGATTCAGAGTGGTCTGCTCCACCTTGCATAGGCAAATACAACTGAATTTACTGCTTACTATTACAGTACTGTGATGGATTGCCTTGTATATGTTTTAATGAAATTACTGGCCATAACCCTTTTTTTATAAGATAGCCCAAATTCTTTTATTGTTCCGTTACTTATAAGTATATCATGTACATTACATGTGCGCGTAAAAGGTCTCTTAAGAGACAACTCCCAAAGTCCCTTTTTCTGTCGCATGCGTCAGATTAGTGGTCTTTCCAAGTCTCAAGTCTGGCTGAGACCTAAAAGTTTTTAGGATGCAAGTCCACCGAATGGATAATTCCATCTTGATCATACAGCCTAGAGTGTACTCAATTAGCTGCTGTCTGCACAGGGAAGTTCGTCCAGATGAAAAGTTTTCCACACTCTTGCTCATACCGGGAATCGAACGAAGCAACCGTCTGCGTGTGAGGCATATAGCCGTGCATAAATCATATGTATTTAGTTCTGATTATAAAAATACCTAATGAGTACTTTTTGAAAAAGGGTCTACATTTCCCAGAGTTGCCTGAGTTTATTGCCAGCTTTCCACACGTACGTATATGAAATTATACATGCGTGATATTTTTTCAAGAGGTGTTTCCTTTCGATTCTCGTGTACTTTGAAATTTTGTCGCTCTTTCTTGCTGGCATTATGTGAATTTTTCAAATGCCAAAAGTGTCAAAGGATGAAGAGAAGGAAAGTGGGGAGACGCAATGAAAATAAAAATACAGGTCTGCTTACTTTGTGGCGTGTGCACAATGTAATTGAGATCCTTATCAGAAATTACTAATTGATGACACAAGAAAGATGTATGTAAAATATTTCACTGGAGGATTCGAACCTGCCACCGATAGGGTCACCGCTTCAATGTAGTGATGCTCTTACCACTGAACTAATTAGCCATCGGTAATGCAAAGGCCGAAGCAATGCTACGTTGAAGCAGCTACCCTGTTGGTCGCAGGTTCGATGCAAAGAAATATTCGTAGAACCATGTGTCATCGCCTTTTGCAGACCCCAAAACATCAAAGATATTATTAGCAGCAACACTGTATTAAACAATTGAATCTCACTTAACAATATCCCTAAAACCACTAAATTGTTCCAACCGTACAACAAAAGAAATAGTCTATGCTGCAACCACCTTAAGTATTTTAACACCTTCTCTAGCTCTACCACAAACAAGATTTTCTACAGATACCATTACTGTCGTTGTAAAAATATTATATATCTCCTAGAGTGCAATAAATACATATTACAATACATAGGTAAGTCTAAGTGGCAATTCAGCATTAGACTAAATAACTATAGACACAGGATCAAATCACCCAAGCATCTCAGTTCACTCCCCGTAGAATTACACATCTGCTTCCGAACTTAATTTTGCCACAGACGCTAGATTCATAATCATTGAAAAAATGGAAAAAATACTCCCACTGACATAACTAAAATTCTAGAAAGACATGAAGATCTGGGGATCAACAAACTCAGAACGATTCCCTAAACGGACTTAACACTTAACTTAACAACCCTGATAACACAGATCTCTTAAATTATAATCCTCCCACCAATAACAACCTAACATCTATACTCTACCCTCTTTCATGTATATCTAATGTTAAGAACTTCACAGTCACGCGAACCCATATCCATAAGAACCTTTGTATGGTATTTCATTTCTACAAATCAGAGCCAACAAACTTTCGATGACCTGTAAGGATGATACATATGAAGTTACTCGAGCTCATCACCCCGCCGTCTATACTATCCCATACCTAGCCATACAATCCAATACTAGACCTCTGCCCTTCAACCCTGACACCCTATAGCATCTCACTACTGCTGCTACTGTCACATCTTGCCACGGACAGGCACAGACTTCATCACAGACAGAACAAAGTCCCACACATTAGGATAATCCTTAAGGATGTGATTTTTTTTTTTTTTTAACTTCCAAAGCAAAATATCTGATGGCAAATTTATATAAACTCTTATCCACTGAAAGGTACACACACACACCACACGCTACTGAAGATGGGAAAACCTCCCGAAACATGTATGGCACACCAATTAATTCATTTATGGATTAATTAATTAATAAACAAAATCTCCACACACTACTACTCCTGAGTCTGTCTCATTCCCTATTGTTCACACACAGACACACACACACACACACACACACACACACATATATATATATATATATATATATATATATATATATATATATATATATATATATATATATATATATATATCGTGTTAGTTACGGCATTTCAGTTTGTATCAAGTTGTTCTATTTAATTCAAGTTAATGGAAGTTATGTTATTGTTTTAGAATGTCTCATGTGAGATTTCGTTTATTCGAGGTTGTTTTGTTTTGATACAATAATATTTGAATTTACCCCGAGTTTCACGCTGCTGTGGTTTTCGGGCACATGGTCTAACATCGTGGCAGCGTGAAACTTCGAGTCACTTTTCAGTGTTGATTGCGATATTTTTCTCCACTTCTCTCTCTCTCTCTCTCTCTCTCTCTCTCTCTCTCTAGATAGATAGATAGATAGATAGATAGATAGATAGATGTTAAAATATTGAGGAAAAATAAATTAAAGCGCTCTTAGAAAGTTCTTATCACTGCCAAGGTTTTAATATCTCCTGAGCGAAGTCAACATTTTGATAAAGGTTACATTATATAATATTTCATAAGGTCAGCTGCACTTTTATCGATAACAAATTCCACAAATACAACGTGCGATGTGTATCCATATACAACGTTAGTTGAAAGTAATGTCCAGCCATGACAAATTGACGCTTTAGCTCTTTATTCGAAGATGTGATTGAATATTCGGCATGTTGTGTAATCGTGCTTACAGGGGAAAACGAACAGTGTTTTAATGGTTGCAGACATCATTTTGGGCCATGCTGTCATACGAAACGCATTTTTCCAAACCTATAAATGAATGAATAACTATTTGGCAGATGCTAGCAATAGTATTAAATATTATTTTGTAGGCTTTAGTGAAAATGCATGCGATGGATAAGTTGTCCACTGGAACAAAGGGAGATAATTTCAAAATGGCTGAATCACTCGTGAGCTGGATTCGAAAGACCATACTCTCAGCAGGATTATTGCAAAGCATCGTGAGACAGGTGCCATACAAGATATAAGGCGTTGTGGCCGACCATTGAAGATTAGCAAATACTTGGACTCAGGGTGTGACCGCTTCAGTACAGCTTCCAAAGTGCTAAAGATGTGCGATGACGAGGAACATCCCGTTTCATTTCGTACTGCAGTGCAATGGCTTGAAGGGACTAAATGAAGATGTTATGTAGCGATGAATAAGACATTTATCAGTTCTGTCAATAGCAAAAAAGCACCTCCTGTCTTTACCGAAGGAATTACGGATTGGAAGATTGAGGCCATGTTTTGTTTGTCTGACGAGTCAAAATTAAACATGGTAGCACCAGATGATGTCAGATATGTTTGTAGAACACCATCCGACGCAACCATTGTGACTGATTGCACAAGCGATAAAGATCTGAATAAATTTCGGAGACATTTCTAAGATTTCTCTAATGTTGTGCAGAAGATGACACTCGAAAAGTTTGCATCAACGTTATATGGAAAATGTAGATTACTTCACAAAAGCAGATGTTATTAGAAACCGTCCACCAAAATTGTTAACATAGGTCAATTCAGTTTTTAGGAGGGTTTGGCTGACTGGCTTGCTAGCTGGCTGGCTAAATATATATCATGTGTACAGACTGCCCCAATGGAGCTAGAGGACTGAAAATTCAAGCATGTATTCCCTGTTATGTATTTTTTGATAACCACTTCAATGTGGGGAAAGGGATCAATTTGCAAAGTAAGTTTATGCTAAACTGATCTTAGTTTGTGCCCAGCAGCATTCATGCTTGATATTTTTAGTGATCGCTGCCCAACAAAGGGCAAGATAAGCAACTCATTGATCGACCTTTTTATCTATTGATCACCCCAATACAGCATGCTGCCAAAAGACGTTGATCACCAGACCTGTTTTTGTTATCATTGTAGTTGTTGCTGTTATTGCTATTGTTGTTGTTGTTGTTGTTGTTGTTGTGTGTGTGTGTGTGTGGTTGTGTGTAATGAAGATTAAATCGGACCTTAATTACCAAATTGCTTAATTACCAAAAAATGTTATTATCATTTTCATGATAAAAATCGTTATCGAATAGATTAATGAGATCCAAACAAATGGTCATGGTTCAGGAAGGGTAACTGTTAAAAAACTGACTTGATCCGGCTCAAATTTGATCAATCCTTTGTCCATGATCAACCCTACGACAAAAGAACTTCGTTTAGAAATTTAGGGGATATTGTATGAATAAAAACGTGTTAATACATAAATCCATGAAAAAATCTTTTTTTTAAATATCTCTCAATTCGAAAAGAATTCCTTGCTCTGCCCTCAATTAGATCAATCTCTCAATAGACCACTGCCGACCATCCCACAAAATTTAATTGAAATTCATTGAGAACTTACTGAAATATTGTGGGGACAGACAGACAATAGTAAATATAAATACCTCTTCCAACTTCGTTAATAAAGGAAAATCACTTGAAATATATGTGTGTATGTATGCTCGAGCATGTACAAAAATGCTTGCCCGAACACACACAATGTATCAGACTAATTTGTGTTTATGTGAGTGTGCGTGTGCGTGTGCGTGTGTGTGCGTGCGTGCGTGTGTGTGTGTGTGTGTGTGTGTGTGTGTGTGTGTGTGTGTGTGTGTGTGTGTGTGTGTGTGTGCAGAGCTTTCCCTGAAGGCGAGTGTGAAGGGAAGAACGCGCTGAGAATTTTTCTGCAGTCAAAGTAACAAGACCATAATTATGCCCTGAGCTTCAGAGCAGGGGGGGTGATAGGTGACGTGAAGGGGTGAGAAGGGTAGGAGGGGGATCAGAGCTGGGTAGGTAGAAGGGTATGTGACAGGAGGACACACTGATTTAATGAATGAGTCACCACCGTTTTGGCCAAGGCTCAACACTGATTAGAGGGGTAGGATGACGCTGAAAAAAAAATAGAATTTCACACTTCAAACAGGTGCGTGTGTAGACACATGAGGAGTAATTTATCCGTTCTTGTATTCCCTCTCTCACAATCATCTTTCTCCTCCCCTCTCTCTCTCTCTCTCTCATACACACACATGTATATAAATATATATATACATATAAGTATATATATATATATACATATATATATGCATATAAGTATATATAGAGAGATATAAGTATATATATATATATATATATATATATGCATATAAGTATATATATATAGATATAATATCTTTCTTAGTTCCTATGTATCAATCAATCTACCTACCCCTATAACATAAACGGTTAGTTCGAAGCCGACGTTAGAGTGGAAGTTCTTGTCCCGAATGAAAGCTTTTCCCGATAAAAGTCGAATAATTTCGAATTATAATTTTCAGGGATTGCTCTTCCGACAAGGAATGAAGTGAAGATCAGTACCAAAATAATCAAATCATATTTAGTACTACCCGATGAGACCAAGTTATTATTGGCACCACCAGAATGAATAGGTTTTACAACGATTTATTGAACTTCAAATTTATTTTTCAAACATCATGAGGTCTGCATCATTTTTGACAGGAGTCTGTGTGAGTCCGCCCGGGAGAGTATCCTTTTGAATAATGGAATAGCTCAACCTAACCAAGAGAAGATCAGTATTACCCAATCGAACCAAATAAAGATCAGTACTACCAAATCGAACCAAGTAACGATTCGTAACATCCAATCAAACCAAGTAAAGATTAGTATCACCAAATCGGACCAAGTAAAGATCAGTATAATACCAGTATATGAGACATAGAGGAACAGATAAGAGAAAAATCGTTCAAACATACCCAGTTAGTCATAGAAACAGTCACATGGCCAATATCTTTTAACAGCATACAGTGTAGGTGGTGAGCAATAAAAAATTGGGAAAAGGTATAACCAATGAATAAATTACTTCACTCGCGTTTTGCCGGACAGTGGTCACTGAAGAATCCATATTTTCAAAAACCATCGTGAAAGCTACCGGACACTTACTTAAGGATTGCATTGCAAATTTAACCCCCTCTAAAAACCTATTCAGCCCTTTTTCTTGACATGATAAGAATAAATGTTTATATTTTCGGCCCTCTAGCTCCATTGGTGCAACCTGTGCGCACGATACATACATACACACATGCATACATACATACATACACACATGCATACATGCATACATACATACATGCATACATACATACATGCATACATACATACATACATACATACACACATACATACATACATACATACATACATACATAGCCAGTACAACAGTCAGTCAGCCAGACCAACTTAAAAACTGGAACAAACTATGTTGACAGTTCTGGTTGATAGTTTCTAATAATGTTACAAGCAGGAAGTTTGGCTTGGTTGTTCCCAAGCGCAGTCACTGGTGTGAAGGAAACAACTGTGGACTTCTTTGTCTGCAAGCAGAGGCCGAAAAACTCAATTCACTAACGGTGGTAGTCCTCAGAGACCTCATCAAGTTGGAATCATCTGGGGTCAGGCTTCTGCTCTTCGGGTCAGACACCAGCAGTCTTGCTGACTGGGGATGGACGCAGAATGGAGAGATATAGCAGATATGTCGGCCAACATTACACTCAATTGTATCCAGCTTTCAGGAACTGGGTAAGTGTTCTTGTAAGAAAGGTTGCAACCGTAGATGCAAATGCTTCAACTTAAGGATTCTGCATTTGAGAGTTGATGAATATTCACATATGCACAGCCTTGAACACTCAGCCAGGGTTTCAGCAGTTTCAACTCACAGATAGTCATCCAATTTATTAATTCATTTTATTAGATGAAATATTGCAAATCATTATCATCAATTTTTGATACTATTCAACTTGACCAGCCGGTTTTTAGTACGATAAAAAGCAACAAAAATGAGATGAAGATGAATAGTAGCAAAAATCAATAATAATGATTCACAGTCAGTAGTTTTGTGTTGAGTAACAACTAAAGAACAAACAATCACATCAGATCAATATAGTTACATTGGCGTTCTTTTTTATTACTTTTTCATCGCTAATGTCATATTATATCATTTCAATCATTATACCCGTGTTAAATCATTTAAACAATATTCTAGCAAGAATGGACACCGATAATATTCAAATCGGCCGACTACATATATTTCAATGAAAAAAACTATGGGCGAACAATGTGGCGACCATCTTGAAAAATAGCCGCCATCTTGGATTTTCAAACGGTCATTTGGGCAGATTCATGTACGTGTCATCATTTGCACAATTCCTCTCAAAAATTGATTCTATCTTGCTCCATTAACTTGAAAAAAAACATGCAAATATTACACAGTGTCCAATGCGTAATTACTATGACAAGGATTTGTCTATCGAAGCTCGATATGGACGGTTATGAGTTACAGTGAGCGGAATATCCTTCTAAACAATTCGTGTTACAGTCCGACTAATCTGAAAAATTATATGTTGTTTATCCAGACAGCCCAACAAGGATATTCTTTTAAACGAAGTTTATCAGATGTGTTATTTTAGTCGCAACTGAGTTCAGTTAGCATCTTGTTAGCATTTACCGTATGCCTGTCAGTCTGTTATCGCATTTTTTTCAAGGACGGCTAGAGCTATGGCCAATTTTTTCCTTGGTTACTAATGGGACAATGGAAAATGTTTTAGCAAAATTGTTTTTTCGATTTTTCACCTCAACAATGTCGTCTAACTATTAGTCCTCTCCTGAGTATTATGTGATGATTTCAGGGGTGATTTCACAAAAGATTGCAAAATACTCGGATTTTAAGAAATCCATGTTTCAGATTTTCTTAAATTCAGTTAAAGAAAATCTAGATTTCCAAGAGAATGCAGGGACTTGAAATCCTTTGTGAAATTCCTGCATTTATTTGTCGCTTAATCATCATGTAAGTTATTTCCGTTTCTACCAGAAATATGATTAAACTTGAACTTTGGGGGAGATGGAGTAGCGATAAAGTCAATGGTTAGCGATAAGAAAAGCCAAAATAAGAAACATGGATGATGTGGCTGGGCTATTCGGACACGCCCCCAAGCCCTGAATGGAAGGGGACCCAAAAAGCTTTATAAATAGTAGTTCCCCGACCGCTTTTCTGTTTACATTATGCAATAACAAGGATATATTTGTGCATACATGAATGGCATAAATAATAATTCAGTTTTCGGAGTTGTTTTTTTACCTATTAAGTGATAGTGCATGTCTATTGCAAATTTTCTTTCTTCATCAAATCTCACTTAATGTTGGAGTGGGCCCCTCAAGTAGTTAAGCCCTCCCCCCTTCCGACCCCAAGATTTCTTGCTACGTCAATGACAGATAAGGTAAGTTTATAAATTATGGAAAGAGCATGAGCTTTCAAGGACATTTCTAAAAATCTATCTGATGAGATTCCTGAGAGAATCTGATCTGTATATTGTCGATGTTTGTTTGTATTTGCATACGTTGAATATTCTCTTATGAATTTTGTATCAGTTTCGAAGTTGATATGTGAATATTTTGTATAATTGGAGATGCCCCAGATGGCCTTTTTTTTTTCATTTTTCCACGGTCTATATTTTGTGGTCTCGGTCAACAGGATCTTCTCCTCAGGGAATTTTTCAGTTTCGAAATAAGTTGATTTTTCTTGGTTTTAGAAAGGGATCCTACTTACAATATAAATATAAAGTGTAAACGACACCTTACTTTGCGCGAATTCGTGAACCATGATTAAGCCTTTCCTTGTTTTGATTTTCAACTTCCCACTTTTTATGATAATGTAAGCGACGACATTGACAAAATTATTCTTTATTTTCAAAAGAATTCGTTCGAAAAATCAAGAGAGATCTCTAATGAGAGGAGAAAATTTATTATTACGAAAACTTTTCAATGCATCAGTGTTCATGAATAGCGAAATTGGCGCAAATAAAGGGCTTGCTTTCCATGGTGAACCGGACCCGCTTTCAAAACTGACAAATCCCCTTGGGAGATGAAGGTGTTATGGATTGAAATCACAAAAAATTAATCGCAGAAATTTTTCTTAAATTTCCTCTAAAGTGCGACCACGGCTTGTCAGAAGTGCTAATGACCGAATCCTACATATACAGAATTCATATACAATCGAGTCTAGAAAAACAATCGTGACTTTTGTTTCTTTTTTCCATACCGCCAGAATTTGCTGTGTCACTCTCTATGTAATGAGGAGAGTAAATGAAAGTTTTAGCTTATTTATTTTATGAATCCCACCCATGATAATAAGGGCTACTTAAAAGGCTAATGTTGTTTACAATTCTCTCACTCGTATTGTACGGCAACCTCATTAGCCAATGAAATTATTTCGTTAATCCGGCATTGGCCTGACTAAGGCTGGTGTCACCCAGTGTGATAACCCATGGTATCACGTCATTCATTTCTGCCCGTAGCAGACCTTACAGAATCCTTAGCTATGTTTTTGTATTGAATATATCAATGGATGTAAGGATAACTCGCTATAACAGTCAATAATTGAACAACCGTTGCATCAAAATTTGAATTCATGTAAACAAAAATTCCATCAAAGATTAAGAATGGTCAGAATATATTTTATGACATCACAGGCGTTTTCTACTCGAGAACACCTAATATAGAGTAAAAAAACATCTAGATTCTGAATGTTAAATTGAATGTTAAATTCTGAATGTGAAATTCTGAATGTGAAATTCTGAATGTTAAATTCTGAATGTGAAATTCTGAATGTGAAATTCTGAATGTGAAATTCTGAATGTGAAATTCTAAATGTTAAATTCTGAATGTTAAATTCTGAATGTTAAATTCTGAATGTTAAATTCTGAATGTTAAATTCTGAATGTGAAATTCTGAATGTGA
Organism: Thysanoteuthis rhombus; assembly: GCA_963457665.1. Classification (NCBI taxonomy): domain Eukaryota; kingdom Metazoa; phylum Mollusca; class Cephalopoda; order Oegopsida; family Thysanoteuthidae; genus Thysanoteuthis; species Thysanoteuthis major. The sequence goes on along the minus strand of OY735219.1, from coordinate 48,801,941 downwards.
AATTCTGAATGTGAAATTCTGAATGTGAAATTCTGAATGTTAAATTCTGAATGTTAAATTCTGAATGTTAAATTCTGAATGTTAAATTCTGAATGTGAAATTCTGAATGTGAAATTCTGAATGTGAAATTCTGAATGTTAAATTCTGAATGTTAAATTCTGAATGTTAAATTCTGAATGTGAAATTCTGAATGTTAAATTCTGAATGTGAAATTCTGAATGTGAAATTCTGAATGTGAAATTCTGAATGTGAAATTCTGAATGTGAAATTCTGAATGTTAAATTCTGAATGTTAAATTCTGAATGTGAAATTCTGAATGTGAAATTCTGAATGTGAAATTCTGAATGTTAAATTCTGAATGTTAAATTCTGAATGTTAAATTCTGAATGTGAAATTCTGAATGTGAAATTCTGAATGTGAAATTCTGAATGTGAAATTCTGAATGTGAAATTCTGAATGTTAAATTCTGAATGTTAAATTCTGAATGTTAAATTCTGAATGTGAAATTCTGAATGTGAAATTCTGAATGTTAAATTCTGAATGTGAAATTCTGAATGTTAAATTCTGAATGTGAAATTCTGAATGTGAAATTCTGAATGTGAAATTCTGAATGTGAAATTCTGAATGTGAAATTCTGAATGTTAAATTCTGAATGTTAAATTCTGAATGTTAAATTCTGAATGTGAAATTCTGAATGTGAAATTCTGAATGTTAAATTCTGAATGTGAAATTCTGAATGTGAAATTCTGAATGTGAAATTCTGAATGTTAAATTCTGAATGTTAAATTCTGAATGTTAAATTCTGAATGTGAAATTCTGAATGTTAAATTCTGAATGTTAAATTCTGAATGTTAAATTCTGAATGTTAAATTCTGAATGTGAAATTCTGAATGTGAAATTCTGAATGTTAAATTCTGAATGTGAAATTCTGAATGTGAAATTCTGAATGTGAAATTCTGAATGTTAAATTCTGAATGTTAAATTCTGAATGTTAAATTCTGAATGTGAAATTCTGAATGTTAAATTCTGAATGTTAAATTCTGAATGTGAAATTCTGAATGTTAAATTCTGAATGTGAAATTCTGAATGTGAAATTCTGAATGTGAAATTCTGAATGTGAAATTCTGAATGTGAAATTCTGAATGTGAAATTCTGAATGTTAAATTCTGAATGTTAAATTCTGAATGTTAAATTCTGAATGTGAAATTCTGAATGTGAAATTCTGAATGTTAAATTCTGAATGTGAAATTCTGAATGTGAAATTCTGAATGTGAAATTCTGAATGTTAAATTCTGAATGTGAAATTCTGAATGTTAAATTCTGAATGTGAAATTCTGAATGTGAAATTCTGAATGTGAAATTCTGAATGTGAAATTCTGAATGTGAAATTCTGAATGTTAAATTCTGAATGTGAAATTCTGAATGTTAAATTCTGAATGTTAAATTCTGAATGTGAAATTCTGAATGTGAAATTCTGAATGTTAAATTCTGAATGTTAAATTCTGAATGTTAAATTCTGAATGTTATTAAACCAATAGCCACAAAAAAGTTCAACAAGTTTTTTTCGTCCGAAAATCACAAAAACATTTTTAGAGGGGGTCTAGTGGAGTACTGATGCCAAATCTCAAGTCTGTGGACAAATCGGTATGGTCAGGGTCATTGAAACACACAAACAAATACATGCACAGAGAAAAAAAAGAATAAAACCCTCCACCATCTTTGATGGCTACGGTTGTTCAATCCATCTTTGATGGCTACGGCCGTTCAATAGTTAATTTAAAATTAAAATCATGCTTTTTTATATAATATCATCTGTAAAGCATGTACGTATTTTCATTTAATTTTGTCAAACTTCAGTACAAAGTCTGGAGTTGACTTTGTTTTCTTTCCGTAACATGAACAACAAAAACACTCCTCACCAAAGTTAGGGGTATAAACTGATATGCAAAATCTACATTCACCGATCCTGATTTGAATTCACGACCAATCGATTGCTAGGAGACTATCTTACTGATTGAGCTAAATTGAGCTAAGTCTTAGAAACATTCATCATACAGGTACACGCGGGCTTATTTCATTCCAATAAATGAATACATTTTTTAAATGTATTTATATCTTTATTTATTATATGTATACAATAAGAAAAAGTTTCAGTGATAATCTTCAGTCGAAATAAAATTACGTTTGGAGTTAGAGCCAGTGGCAGCTAGGCTTCTTCTCCGTATTTTCCTCTTGTGATTACTTCGCTGTCTACATAGAACATACTTGGATATCTATGAAACTGTTTTCTAAGAAAAGATAAACTCAAATTTCTTTCAAGTGAAGAGTCCATAGTTTTAAAAGGTGAGTAGGGGGTACTTTTATCTGACAATTTTCACTCCTGTTACGGACAGCAAACCAAGAAAATCATTCTATTAATATAGTAACTTAGCATGGATCGGTATCAGACCATCTATATTGGTAGATCCGATAAGGATCGAACCCACAAGCAAAAATAAAATTAGATTAGATTACTGGGAATAGTGCCTAGTTTGAAACGATGGGTTGGAAGTTTTTTTTTCTTCTCAGCAAAACACCCACAGTAAAGGAGTCCAGTATTACGATCGGTGAACCGAAAAATCACACTGTTCATTTATAAAGTAGATAATAACTTGGCATGAATTTGAATCAGACCATTCATACAGTGAGATCCTATGGGGATCGAACCAGCAAACAACGACCAGCAAGATTGGCTCGCTGATCATTGCTATACGACGTCTGTCCAGATCGGGGATTAGAGTCGTAGGTAGGGTTAGGGTTCCACTCCAAGAAAAAATGATTTTTTTTTTATCCGGTTAGGATGAGATTCCTTGAAAAATAATATCAAAGTAACACGATGCTTATAAGCAGAAGAAAATCGCATCCACGATTTTTCCAGGAGATCTCGTATGAAAAGAGAAAAACTCATCATTATAGAGATTTTTTCTAGTCAGCGTGTACACAGACCACATCGAAATAGAAAATTTGACCTAAAATGTGCGCTGTAGGTAAATTGAGAAATGCTGATTCCGAATATGTCTTTATTTTTTTTCTGGGGTGGGTAGCTCTCGACTTATATACACACGCAACTACTTTATTGTATATATTGCCACTCTTAAAAAGCCTCTGAGAGAAGGAGAAATTCACATCCACGTCTACCTATGACGGATGGAAAGTAGGGCATTATAGCAATATTGCAAATAGAACTACTTACTGCAACTTTTAGCTTCTTAGATTTCAAGGGAGGTAATTTTCATAATTTTAAAGGGGGTAATCTTCAAATTCTACTTCAAATCTAAATTTAATTTTAGGTGAGGGCTAGGGTTTAGGGTTGGGATAATGTTTTGAAGTAACATTCCCCAATAAGATGACTAACAACCGCTTTAAGGATAGAGCACGTATAGTAAGTCTTGCCTCTTTATGTTTTATACAAGAAACCTTTAGAGTTTGCAGACCCAATATATTTACAATTTCCTCCTGCAAATGCCAAGTTTATGATTTTATTTGATTGTTCAATAAGATCTTCATGAGGAATTTCTGTGTAAAGAGTATTCAAATCATAGGTTGAGATAGATTTAGCCCCTCTATGAATATATATGCATATGGCAGATATTTGATCTAAGTACGGGTGCCCCTTTGCGGGAGTAATCTGACAACGTGGATGATCTAGGTTGCTCAAGTATAGGACCTGAACCCTCCGTTGTTGGTCATCCATTTGAAGAAGAATCGCGGTATCATGGCTATGTATGTATGTACTCCTATGATTCGATTGCTACGCTTCGTAGACACAACTATAATCAACTTCAGCACGTTTCAAATGAGCACATTTTTAGGTTGAACTTAGAATAGAATTAATTTGAATATATTTTCTTAGATTTTTTTTTGCGTCTGAATTTTATCCAGCTGTCAGCCAGTATTGTAAATTACCTATTTTCCTCGGGTTGGGGAGGTGGCAATGTGCAAATAGTATCCCATCAATGGCGGTAGCTACTCCCCACCGCGTGGGAGCCTTCCATAGGAACTTACTGAAAACCGCCCAATAGGATGGATTTGAGCTAATATATGTATACGTATATATATTTCAAATCATCTGATGCGTAAGTGAAAAATGGCACCCCGATATATCTAATGTCTAGATATATCTTTTAATTATACATATATATATATAATTCAAGTACAGGCTCCCCTGCTATCCGAAAGTAGGACACTATTATAGAAACATTTCGAAAACCAAAATGGCGTAAAGCGAAGAAGCAATTACGATCAATTCCTACAGAAGACTTTTTTTATCTGCCCCAAGCTAAAGATGGTTATGATGATATGTTAGGTCAAGTCGTCGTATTCTTTGTGAAGCGGACGAATTCGATTGAATAGCTATTAAGTAAATTCTTAGTTCCTGGTTGCTATGTCGATAAACCTGATTTTGATCAGTCAAGGAGTGGGTGGCTTAACTGTTGTATCCGGTAATTTTCAAATTCTACTGGAAAGAAAAAGGAGTCAAGATGACACCAACATGGCAAATATTTCAAAGATTTCCTGTCACGCGGAAATGTCACCGGAGATAAGTTGAGATACGCAGATTCTTCCTATTAACCGAAAATACGAAGTTGTTGAATATTTTCGCCGAGAGGAAGACAGAAGACTTTATTAGGAAATTTGAATATCGAGAGATGAAGTTGAATATTTTCAGGCCCTTCCGGAAGTGAGAAAAAAATCCCCCCCAAATCTGAATCACTTATCATGTATCACGAATTTAGCGATCAAGACTTTCCGTTGTTCATCAAGCTGGAGGAGAAAATCTCACCTCGTACTTGTAGAGAGTACTTATGCTCAAATCCGAGAGACGGGGGCAATAAGAACATTTAACCCCCCCACCCCCCCACCTCACATAGGTTGTGGGGATTGAAAGTTTAACATTAAAGCCAAGTCTGTGTTACATTCTGTCCTCGTGGGGAGTTATTTGAATAATTACTTAGAGAGTGTGTGAGGGGGAAATGAGAGAGGGGTAAAGAGAGGGGAGTGAATAAGAGTGAGAAGGGAGAGGGAGAGAGGAGAGACTTAGAGAAAGAGAGTAAGAGAGACAAAGGGAGTCGAGGAAGGAAAGCCTTAATCTCTATTTTACCCTTATTGTTCTCGGAAATGCGATACACCGAGCAAGTAGGTTCGATCCCGAGCGCAGGTGGCTGTTCTTATAAACTTGCACCTTGTCACCTCACAAAGGTTATTGCGTACACAAATGGAACATAAGATCAAATAAACAACTACATAATGACAAAAAAAAGTTGTAAATAAACAGAAGACAAGAAGAAATTGGCATTTCAAGTATATTTACTTGATTACGTATCTTGTAAATGAGGGGTTCCGGCTAGAAACTCATTAGTTAGAACATAGAAATGGAAACTAAGAGGTTCACTGTTCCACTCCTTGTGTTCATACGGATATTTGCAATTACACATGGCTTGGGAGATGGCTTAATGGTAGGATCATTAGAAAGAGAATCAAGAGTTCTACAGTTGAACTTCCACCTCTCTTATAACTTATACAGATATACCTTGATTAGTGCGATTAATTCATTCTATATTTTTCCGTGTTCCACAAAAACGTACTGTTCAAGGATTTATTATAATTTGATATTTTCCAACTTTTACTTCGTTACATTATTTCGTGTAGTAAGACCTTGAGAAGTGCAGTTGTGATTAGTATACAGTCTAGGTATTACTGCACGATATAAGTAACTTAGTATAAGCTCGAAATGTATTGATTTTAAGTGAAACTGATTCTACCATAGACTATAGGGGTTATGTTCATTATGAATTTTGCAACTAACCATAAGTCAGAAAAATCACTTGATTTGCAATTCCACCGAAATTTTGCAAAAGAAAAAAAATCGTCACACACATGAAAAGAGAACATCCTAAAGAAATCAGTGAAAGCAGCAATATATCAGTGTTTAGAAACAAGTTGAATACAATCGGTGAACCGAATTCAAAACCTTACGAAGAAAATTTCATTCAATCAAATGTGCTTTCGATCTATTAGTCCTTCAAACCTTTTGTCAATTTTGAGAAAGAAATATTTGAAGGTTTTATCAGAGGGAGTTCTGTGGAATTTATAACTTTTAACGTCTAAAATTCGTTTATTTCTACCAAAGTAGGTAATGAAAATTGTAATAAAAATAGAAATTTTATTTCAAAAAAGAAAAAAAAACTAGCAAAACAAACTTGACACAATGCAGAAGTGGTGATCCTGATTGTAAATTGTAAAGTTTCACTCACTCACTCATCCGATGTTATTTCATTGGAACAAACATAATTTGAACAACCATTAAAATGCTTTATTGGAATTAATTGAAATATCAGAATTAGTTATTGGAACGAATAACCCTAGTAACCCTAATCCTAACCCAAACCCCAATTTCATCGGATCATAGGTGTCCTCATTTGAAATGATCCTGCGCCCTATTGGGCAAATTTGTATTCGCGTAAACACGAACATGTATTCATGTTATCTCCAATTTAAACTAATATAAAACAAGCTCGTTTATTTTTAGGTTGCATCCGGTTTATTGATGACTTATGTTCTCTTAATGATGAAGGAGAATTCAGAAAATCGTACAGTAATATAAACCATAAGGATCTTGAATTGAAATGTGAACAATAAGGAATGCAAACAACGTTCCTAGATTTGGATATTAAAATCGAAGATGGAATGTTTATCTACTAATTGTTTGATAAAAGAGATAGTTTCCCGTTCCGTATAGTGAGAATGCCTTTTAGAAGAAATATTCAATCTTATATATTTTACGGAACAATATTATTAGTATATTTGAGAATCGCTGGAGCAACTATTATATTCATTGATTTTATAGGGAAAATTGTTTCTTTAGTTACAGGAACGGTCAATCATGGCGGTGAAATTAGGAAGATTTTTAGACAATTTAATCAATCCATGATCTGTATTGTCAAATCTGTACTCATTTCTTCCTCGGACATCGCTGGGATGTCTGTTGAACGCCGACAGCAATGATTTGCATAAAGGCACTAGCAGGGAATCCCGGTGTTGACGGGGATAAACAAACTTCAAATTCGATAACATTAGCGCGGAAATAATGTTTAATTGTGGGCGGGAGCGTTTGTGGGCCGGCCCAGTGTGTGCAAGACATTATTTGGTCCCTGGGCAACGACTGAAATCCCTACAAGTACAAACAAGAATAGAGCACTCTGATGGATAAGGAATTTCTGCATAAATAAATATATAGCTTAAATTCAGCCTTACAGACCGTCCAGTTCCAGAGGTAGGATATCGGCCTCCGGGTCTGAAGCGAAGGTTTTAATCCTGCCTCGCGACACTGGATGGGATAATGGAAAGTCTATAGCCACACTGATTTCGATGTAATACATCGAAACAGCTGTCTGCTTGTTAAATGAAAAGGAATTATTCAAGTAATTTTCATCTTCAATTCACTTTATTTGCATGTTTTCAAGTAAGTTTTTAATTTTTATTATTTTGTTTCCTTTTATAAAAAGAAATTTTTTCTCCGATTTGTTTTTTTTATTGTTCTGGTGTTGTAAAAGCTTGTTACTGCTTTGTATTATTTCATTTCATTTTAATCTATTGAAAGGTTTTCTTTATCGTCTCTGAGCAAAGTTTATGATTTACTTAGCTTATCTTACGTTCAATTCCCATCACCAGTTATTCTCTAAGTTTTTAATTAATATTTTGTTCTATTTCTCTCGTACGGTTTTTTTCTAGCTTCACTGGAGTGTTAATTACATTTCTTTAGAGTATACTTCGTCATGTGACGGAATTTTACACTGATCTCCGACTTTATACGACTTGTGATATATATATATATATATATATATATATATATATATATATATATATATATATATATTCTTACTAGACCTTGAAGTGGAAGAAGGTTCTACGCACACCAACACAAAAGTTTTTATCGTTAGTTGTTTCATCAGTTTTATATTTTCCTTTTCTTTTGTTTCTGGTTCCTTCACCATTTTTCTTTTTCCCTTTAACACTTTTTGACTTATTTGAAGTTTGTTCTGTTATTTTGAAGGCTTCTTGTTTTTCCATTGTCTCAATTGCATACATTTAGAGTGTACCAAGTATCCCCACATAAAACGTACTAACCAGCCCAAAACACATGGTTTTGTTTACCTTCTATTCAAAGAAAAGGTTCTGACTAACCCTACTTGAAATGGTGAATATGTATTCCACTTCGCACTGTACTATCATTAACATATATTAATGTTGCAAGAATGAAAGACAACCGATGGACATCACGTCTCACAACATGGATCCCCTGAAATCTCATAAGAAACAGAAGCCGACAGAACACAAGATGGAGAGATGAACTTGACAGATTCAGGAAATACTGGCTCCGTGACGCCCATGAGAGAAAATTGTGGCGAATCCTGCGGAAGGTCTATGTCCAACGACGGACGTTAAAAGACTGATGATGACAGCATCAACTTGGCACACATTTGTCAAAGTGAAAAAATTACTTACCAAGGTGAAAAAAAACGTTTTTCATGCAAAACTTTTCATGCTTACAGCACGTATGACTCAATCTCAAGAAAGATGGCAGGTTTTTTTCTGCTTAAAATGAGGATATAGGGGACTGTCAAGTGGTGGAAACGAAAGTCAAAGCATGTGACTCAACTTGCCCCATATACCGACCAGTCCGATGCCACAAATATACCATGTGAATTGTAGCTCATAACATCTGTATCTAGAAATATTTACAATAACTTATTTTGTTGCGGGAGATCTTATTGTGCAACGCAGGGGTTGTTAGTCATATTGTAGATAAATATATACAATTATATAGTTATTGATATTTATTTCTTATTATTTCAGATTTATAAAAATTTTCATGGGCGTTAAGAAAGATACAACCTAAAAAAAAACAGAACTTTTGAAATTGCCAAAAATGTTGAACAGAGATTGCAGAACAATAAAAAAATAAATTGAAGACATTGGCGAAAGAGGAACAAGAAAGATGGCTTTAAAAATGTCACAAGAAGAGATTTGAGAAATATTAAAAGGAGTAATAAGCATGAAAAGTGGATTGACCAACGAGACAATCAAATAAGAGGCAGACGTTGCGAAAGACGTAGACTCTTAGGGACATGGAATAAAATCAAAATACCACCTTTGAATAAACATCACAAAGAGTGAAGGTTGAGAAGGAAAATTTATTTCTCAACAGAATTTTTTATGATGAATGTAGAACTACATTGGATGGACCTGATGGCTGGGATACGAGTTAGAAGACTACCGGGGGACGGGGTTGATGAGGCTATTGTTGTCGTCAGTAAAATTTTATGTCCATTCAAAGTTGATGATGGTGTCAAAATAAATGCAGAGAATTATTGCTTTGGGACAAGATGTTTTTTTGAGTGCATATCACAACCAAGCTTTAAGCTAAAGATTATATTTATGCAAGGTAATGCTCCTTCACATTCTGCAAAGCTGACTATTGCCCATTCTAGCAAGAAAAAGTTTCAGAGACACCAAATTAATGGAATGCTCCTAGCCTCTCTAGATATTAATCCAACTGAGACATGATGTCCATCATTATAAGAGATTTATATGAGAATGAAAAACAAATATTCAAGCAAAGATCTCTGTAAAGCAAAAGAAAAACTGCTGCAAGTAATGTTAAAGCCAAAACAGGACAAAAGTTGACAAAATCAATGGATGGCAGATTATTGAAGGTTATGGAATCTCAAGATGTCCATTTTGATGTGTTGAATAATAGAATGATAATTTATTTATGTACATGGGATATTGTGTTAATCAAATATATGTTTCTATGGCCTACATCCTTTTTATTTATCTATAGATAAGAATGATTATGTTACACTTAATTTGTCCGCAGAATACCTAACACAACCTAAGTTGTTATCGATATTTTCAATTAAGATAGATATTATAAGCTAAAACTCATATAGCTCATATACATATATACCCTAGAATAATCAAACTAACAACTAGAATAATTGAACTAACAACTAAAATCACGTAAAAGTGAACTCTAATACTGGGCAACATATTTGAGTAAAAATAAAATACTCTCAGAAAGGAAACATATCACAAAGAGCTGATGTTTTAACAACATACTGACAAGGAAAACGCCTACTGTATCTCCCGCTAATTTATAATTCATCACTACCAGCAAGTAAAATATCTCCACTGTGTATAACAGAAAAACATAACAAGCTATGCCCAACCACTAAACAAGGAAAAGAAAAAAGAAAAAGAAAAGATATATAAGTAGTATAAGAGGAAGTTCTTACACTCTAGAAAATTAAACATCACCAGCCCGAAAAAAAACTCCCTAAATAGGGATCTAAAATATATCGAATCATTCGCCTGGAGGATCCCAAACAGGACAGAAACGTGAACGCGTTTGTGTAACGAATCCGTCTTCTTCATACTTATAGAATTTGGAATCGCCAGACACATTAGTTCCACTGCCCCCACCTCACATTCCCTGACTTTTCGAAATTAGGTTTATCGGCTCAGCAATCAGGAACTAAAAATTTATGGCAGGTTTGTTTAATGTCATTTTTTTTTTTTTTTTTTCGTTTTTCTTACATTTCTTTATTTTTGTGTTGAAAGGGAAAGAAAAAAATACTTAATAGATCTGATTAGTTACCGAAAAGAAAACGTCAAAGGCCCAACGTTTTCTGACAGCATACCATGTTGGGGTGATCACTAAAAAAAAAATGACAATTGAAAAGGGATTGAAAATTGATTACTAAAAAGTTTGAATTTTAAGAAAATTTAAAAAAAAAACAAGCGCTAATGCTGCCGGGCACAAACTAAGGGATGAATTTAGAATGGACTTACATTGCATATTTAAATCTATGTAAGAAGGGAAAATTAAAAAAAGGAAGTTTTATCGTAAATATAATAAGGAATAAACGTTTGAATTTCCAGCCTTCGAGATCCGTTATTGCGTTCTGTTCGCACGATATATACATTCATAGCCAACCAGACAGCCTAATTTGAAAACTAAAAAAACTTAAGTTGACAATTTTGGTTAACTATTCCTAATAGGCCTGCTTTGTAAATAAAGAAAAGGCTAGGTTCAATTTCCAATGACGTCAACACCCGTGACGTAAAATCAGCTGATTATCATTAATAACACATAATTCGTTGTAGCTGATGAAGTGGCGTATTTACTATCAGTATCAGCATTCAGCGTTTGAGTAAGCTATTTTGCCGAAGGCCGGTGTCTGGATTCATGTCTTTCCCAATTGGCTTCAGTGAGCAGAGATTACAAACTACCTCAGCAGAAATTTGAACTCGGTTCGCCGATTCCATTTCCCGAGCTGTTACCCGTTAGACCAACTCTGCTCTTCTGCAAATCCAATTAATCAATCAAACCGGTCTGGTTAATCAAACAAAAGAAACCAAAACGCGACCAACATCTTGGGGTATTCAGTAAATCACTTCCCTTCTGTTTGACGGTGTTCGCTGAGAAAAAGTCTTAATTTTTTTTTAAAGTAAGCATGATGCTAAGAGGTCAATTTAGCATGAACTTGCATTGTAAATTGAACCCTTCATTTAAAACCTATTGAGGCCAACAATTTTTTTTCCTTCTCTAAACATAATGAGTAAATGTCTAAATTGTCCGTCCTCTAACTCCGTTGTAGCGGCCTGTATGCGTGATACATACATAGTCACCCATCCAGAACAACTTGGAAAATGAAGAAACCTATGTTGACAGTATTGGTTGACGGTTTCCATCTAGAAGGCACTCAGGGAGTGCATAAGTCTCCCAACGCTGGACACTGACCAAAAACTGACTAAGAATAAAATCTTAAAACAAGGGAGAGAACTGTGAATGTACAAATATTGGATCCAACCAAAAACTTTATCATTCCTTTCGTAGACCATAGCCCAACCTTTCAGAAAATGTCATTGATATTAATTGAGAATTTTTAGTGATATTGTGTACATAAACAGGCGGACGGACAGACACGAGTGAATGCATATACCTCACCCAACGTCGTTGGCAGGAGTAAAAAAAAATGAAACAATGTCGATCTATTTGATATATGTTGCACAGAGGTGCGTGTGAGTTTAACAGGGTTGCTGTCGGCTGCTTCCCTCTTACAGTCTGCAATTAGGGTAAACCATGATTAAACCAACATTATGCAAACGTCCGGATTGCAAAAATATTTTAATTTTCCTACCCGGCTCATTAATTACTTACTGCTCGCTTCACCGTCGTGACCCATATCACTTTTATCGTGACGGTCCCACGGACGACATGTCATTCATAAATCTCTCTCTCTCTCTCTCTCTCTCTCTCTCTCTCTATATATATATATATATATATATATATATATATATATATATATATATATATAATATTTGTATCATCATCATCATCGTCATCCTTTTAGCGTCCATCGCTGGACATGGACAATACCCCAGATTCGTTTGACCTCTCTATCATGGGCGTCGCGAAGTCAGTACTTTCTGAACTTGTTTGTCTCGCCATCTTATATTCTGTCGGCCACAGTTTTGCATGTGATCTTTAGGGATCCAAGATGTGAGTTTCAATGTCCTGCGGTTGTCTGACATTCAAGAAACACGACCAGCCCATTGCCACTTGGGTTTTTTAATGGTTTGTATATCTCGGACTCTCTCCCATAATATATTGTGCTCTCTTGTGATCTCTCCATGTGATGTTGAGCATGATTCTTCCTTGTGTACGTTGCATGGTTCTCAGTTTGAAAGTCAATCTCTTGGTTAGGTTTCAGCTCCATAGGTGATTATCAGGAGGTTGCATTGGTTGTACATGCTTCTTTTTCTAGAACAAATGAGATTTTCTTGTTTTTCAAGGTTAAACTTGCTCTACCGAAAAATGGCCATTCAATAGTGTTTCTTCGCTTGATTTCTCCGTTTGATGATTTCATGGAGGTACTGATATATATTTAATATTTATAAATATATGTATTTACTAATACTAATATATTTATGATGAAATAAATATGAGTTATATATATGTGTGTGTGAGTGTGTGTGGTGCTACCAAAAGAGTCGGGGAACTTGATTGTTTCCTCGGAGAAAGAAAAAATGATAAAAAACGAGTTTCTCCATTTCTTGGTTGACTGAATTCGAAAGATGTCCGGAAAGACACGGGTAATTTCTACTTTTGTTCAAACAATCGAATCTCTCTTCAACTCTTTGATACTGTCAAGGTGTTTCGGCTGATCCATTCTCCAGCCTTCGTCAGGTTTATAATCAGACACAAGAGGTATGATATTTTTCTTTGCCGAGAAAAAAAAAGGTTTGCCCAGTTTCTTAGCGTGGAAAAGAATGCTTTGCCTCTTGTCCAGATTGTTAATGACTCTCCTCAAAGTAATAGACAAGACACGGGTAACTTGATAGAGAAACCTTTTAATCATTCTGTCTAAATTCTTCCATCCCTTAAGACGTCATCCTGTATTTGGCAAATTTGGTAAATGTAAACGGAACGGAGAATGCGATCGGCAAGCCGAGTTCAAAATCCAAAAGAGACAGTTCACTTAGCTCTAATGCCATTGGGAAAGGCATGAATCCATTTTCTACCTTCTTTGGACACGTCATAGGCCAGCATGGCAGCATAAGGTCTATCAACTCCCATGTACACTTACATACTTACTACTGATTCCTAAGGCAAGTGAGCCCTCTTCACTTGGAATATTAGCGCAACATAATCTCCCTACCCACTATATTTCCCTCATTCGGACCTGCTCAATACGAATCTAAACAGAAAAAGATCTAGATGCAGCCCATTAAGTGGCTGAAGTAGTTGTGTATGTCCTACCGGTACAAAGGGTCGTTGTTCGAATCTTAGTAAATGCTCATTTTCAAAGCAGTTTCCTCGTTGATTATGAAATTTATAGAACATATTCCTACTATTTTTTCTTGTGTTGGGCTGAGCTAAGATACACACACACACACACACACACACACACACACACACACACATATATATATATATATATATATATATATATATATATATATATATATATATATATATATATATATATATATATATATATATATACACGTTGTATAGTTGATACATTAACCGTGTAATGACGGGAGATCATATCAAATAAATTTCTATATAATATAACGCAATTTATTGGGTAACCAAAAAAGCTTGGCTTTGTTTTGTTTTTAATAGTATCATGATAACCGTCATATCAGTATACGTTTTTTCTTCAAAGATATAGGTACCTAGGTATACGGTACGGGTGAATCTAGGATTTCTGCTAGGGTATCACAGCGATGAGAAGTTAACCCAATGCAATATTCCCCCTGCTGCATTAACTGCCAAGTATGCCAGAACACGTCGAAGTGGCTGCAGTCCTCCGTGAATCACTTTTTGGGTTTGTCAAATCTTTTTTTATGCGTGTACCGGTGGAGGGGCTTCATGCACCCCGGGCGAAACTAAAAATTTCTTTTAATTTTGTTTCCTAAAAGGTCAGGCTGCCTATTTAGCCTAATGGAAGTGCAGATTCTGATGGCCTGAAACAACATATATATATATATATATATATATATATATATATATATATATATATATATATATATATATATACATATATTTATTATTATATAATATATTCATATATATATATATATATATATATACATATATTTATTATTATATAATATATTCATATATATATATATATATATATATATATATATATATATTGTCTACAAAAGCTTTACAGCTTTAAATACTGAACATTAAAAAACATTTTCAAAATTTGTTTTTATGTCACTTCAGTCATCAAATTTCCAATATCTGTCAATGCAATTTCCGTAATTTTTTCAGTGTTTTTTCCCCTGTTTCACATATGCTTTGTTATTATGGTACAATGTATAAATTGTCTCTTGTTAGGATCATCAGCTGTTTGCCATGTAACCGTTTCGGGGATTTAGAAAACAAAACACACACACACGCACTCACACACACACACACACACACACACACACACACACATATATATATATATATATATATATATATATATATATATATATATATATATATATATATATATATATATATATAATTAAAATTTTTGTTGTACCTCGTTTTAGTTTATTTCAAAATCATTCATATTCAGCAATAGACAAGGTATACCGCGAATATGTTGTAATTACTGCGGGCAAACTCAATTGTCATTCCCGCAGGAAGTAACACGAAGGTGAAGGCCATTTGTTCATCTTAGGTCAGTAATTATAAAAAGTCGATTTTCTGTTATTATGCACAGTTTTTGTCCTAACTTTTAAAACGAGATTTTATCTAATACGTTATTGATTTCGATTAGAGAGATTTTTTTCCCAAATATACCATAGATACTTTAGACAAATGATTGAAGCTGATAGCAATACCAGCGTACTGCTCAAGCTCATAAAGTATATACTTAAGCAAATCCTCCCTAATTTTACTCTTGTTTCCGGTCAGGAATTGCGGACAAATCTTTCGCCTTTTACTAAAGATTTCCGTGGCCGGGGACTTTGCAATGAGTCTATAGACTTATTTTTGAAACCCTGCTTAATTGTGGGGTAATAATAACATAAAATCAGATCAAGCACCCGATAACACAATGCTACCTGGACTGCATGTAGCTATATAAGTTGGGGATTGAATTTTAACTATACAGAAAACCGAAGATTAGGACTAAATTGATTTAAAGATATGCTATTAAGCTGACACAAACACTGAGAGGAAGATGAACTTACATCCCTGCTCTTACCTATGACGAATGAAAAGTTAGGGTACAGGTTATTATCATATTGTAAACAGAATCCCCAGTTATAAAAATTTCTTGATAAATTACCAGAAGGGTTGAAGCAAGTCTAATAGGTTGAAAGCACATGAAATTAAGAGAAAATTTTCTTTTTTTTTTTTTAGAAAATCTGTCCATTTTCAACTCAGTCCACCATTATATTTACCTCTTTTCTAAACACCGGTGTATTGTTGCTTTCGCTGGTTTCTCCAGCAATGAAAAGTGTGTTTTTTATGAGAGTGCGAATCAAAACTTCATAGAAATCGATGAAAACTCGACCCAGAAATATGAGTTATAGGCGAATCGAGACATGCTGATTTCGAATATTCCTTTTTTTTTTCTTGGATGCGTAGTTCTCGACTTATTAGAGTAAAAATACGCTTTACTACTTTATATTATAGACATTGCCAAAATGACATAAGCACTGATCAAAACAGAAGTTCCCTATGATAAATTAAAAGTAAGGGTCCAGTTTGATATTATAGCTTAATTGTAATTAGAACTCCCATCTAAAAGCTGAAATGAATTTCTCAAAACTGACAAATTTCTGGTATGTTTAAAGGCCAATATATTAAAACCATAAAGAATTGAAAAAGAATATATATATATATATATATATATATATATATATATATATATATATATATATATATATATATATATATATATCACAAGTCGTATAAAGTCGGAGATCAGTGTAAAATTCCGTCACATGACGAAGTATACTGTAAAGAAATGTGATTAACACTCCAGTGATGCTAGAAAAAAACCGTAAGAAAGAAATAGAACAAAATATTAATTAAAAACTTAGAGAATAACTGGTGATGGGAATTGAACGTAAGATAAGCTAAGTAAATGATAAACTTTGCTCAGAGACGATAAAGAAAAACTTTAAGCAGATTAAAATGAAATGAAATAATACAAAGCAGTAACAAGCTTTTACAACACCAGAACAACCAAAAAAACAAATCAGAGAAAAAATTTCTTTTTATAAAAGGAAACAAAATAATAAAAATTAAAAACGTACTTGAAAACATGCAAATAAAGTGAATTGAAGATGAAAATTACTTGAATAATTCCTTTTCATTTAACAAGCAAATAAAACTATGTATACACAAAAAGTTTTTTAAAATTGCTTAATTGGAAGCAAAATCAGTTAATCGTAATGTAATCTGAGTTAACAGACCTTCATAAAACAATATCAGATAATGCTTGCTAGGTAAATGATTACAACTCACTCCTACCGTCATATTTCAAATCTTAATGAAAGTTATCTGTTAGGCCAAGCAACTTACATTGTCTATCCGATGAGCTGTATACATCGTGATCTGAATATATGGAAATGAAGGTATAACAAAGTCGTATAGAGAAAATCTATGTGTTCAATCGATATCAAACTGACTGCGTCTAAAATAATGAAAGAAATTTCTATCATTGGTACACTTTCTGAATATAAAACCATTCACGATATAATCTCAAATGGTTCTTTGAAACCAGGATTCCTAATCATCAATCTCTCCCAGTTTTAATCCCCTTATTCTATTACACATTTTCTCCTCTCCATCCGGAATGTCCCCATCCGGTACGTCCCCACCTGGAATGTCCCCATGGCAACCAGTTTCTTAGGGACTTGACCCCTGGATGACCCCTACTCAAAAAAGCCTTTAACCAATCCTCCAGTGATATTCTTTTTAGAAAATCACAGGAGAAAAACAAAGCCGTTTACAGACATGAAATATCTTGAGGAGATTCTATTTATAATGTAGCTATAATGCAAAGCCTTTACTTTCCATTCGTCATGGGTTCAATAGAATGTCTGGTATGAACCGATAGTAACCAGCTGAAATCCACAAGCCATTGTTAATGATTCGATGCTCACCTCGTGCCTGTCAATGGTAGCCTTGTGCCAGACAAAACTAAGCTTATAAATGCCCACATAGTTTTAATCTTTATTTGAATTCTAATCCCTCTTTGCTTGGGTCGGTTAACGATAGTCGCAAGTTGTTCTCTATTCCGATCTGCGCTGTTAATTTATTAACTCACTGCCGAAAAGAAACTGTCTAGGGCTTAGTTGCAATATAAGAAATTGGGATGTAAGTAAATAATTGCAAAAAAATGAATGATAAGGATTTACAATATTTCATATGATAAAATGAATAAGTGGATCGGACATTAGTATTGCTTAATGGAGTTCTTTGTAATAATTGGGGTTTAAGCTTATCATCTAACCATTTAATGAACTAATATTCAAATTTTCTGTCCGTCTATTTGTCGCTGACGCATCTGAATGGTTAATTAGCCTTCCTATTATGACATAACAATTATATCATTGATTACGTTATAGAAACTCTTTGGACTCAAAACGTCTGAGTTGAGTTGAGACATTAAAAAAAATTAAGTAACTAGAATTATTAAAAAAGAAATTACCCAATAACTCCGAGTTCCTTAGTGCTGATTCATACATTAATAAGCATGTTATTTTGGACAAGTATATTCTAATTACTTATAATTCTTTTATGGTCTAGGGAATTACTTGGCAACTAAAGGAGGACAGTGTATTCTAATCCACAATATAATTTGCTGGGTGTCCGTCTGAGATACTTGAATATAATAAAATACTAAGCAACAAATCCGTCTGCTACAATATCAAGGGTAGACAACTCTAGCAATGGGTAATACTTCTACAATTTTTTCTATTCAATTCCCGAATCGATTTAGTAAACCTTAATATTCACTCCTTGATCACTGGACATGAAAAGGTTACTTTGTAAAAAAATTGGAAATATCTTTCCGTGCAGGAACCCTCTTATTTAAATTTATGATACCTCAATGAATCTTAATCCAGACGATTAACTATACACATATGTAAGGGAAGAAGAAATCTTTATATCAGATTTTTCTCCATTGAAGATTATGACCTAAACCCACTTTATTTAACCTAATGACAATAAATCCAAAGGCCAACCAGTGCACGTCCAAGTTTTTTTAGTTTTTCAATTTTAATGCAGAATGGATACAATATTTTTCTTTAACAGTAGCTTTCATATTACTGTATGAGGATACTGACGCAAAACACAGCTTAATTAAATCGAAAGCAATGCAAGGAACGTTTAATCGTAGAAATAGTTTAAATGACATTTTTAAACATTTAAAATAGCTGGACAATTTCATTTAAGATACTGTCTATTGTTTTGAGAAGGGTCATTACCATTAAAAGAGTATTTAAGACAATCAAATTCTTTATTGTTGTTTGTGTTATAAGCATAACATTTCGATTGATTCATGGCAACGTAGCTAACATGAGAATATTCTGTTTACTACCATCATTGGAATATTCTATTAACCATCATCACATTTGGATATTACACCAGAAAAAAGCCAAAGGATGAAGCGTCATGTTTATAACACAGACAGCAAGAAGGAGCTCAATCGTCCGAAAAATCTTAGAAAATTCATTAAGGATATTTTTGAAGGTACCTAATAACTGTCCTTCTGTCAATATAGAATTTGCCTCTTTGCATCTCGTAATACGAAGAATGATAAAAATTTAGACTGGAATTCTGTAATTACAAATTCATTTTTATCATCTGTGATAGAAAATAAATTGATTGGGCCATTTTGGGAATTATCAGCAGAAATATACACAAGAATTTAGGGAGAAAAAATAATGGAATGTGCATGGTAAATGTTTTCCTGTACTAGTAAGTTTTTAATTTTTTTATTGGGTTTAATTTTTTTAATCACATGAGTTAATGTGTATTTTTGATATGAATTGTTTACAGAGATGTCCACAGTAGCATTTTTATAAACAACATGTACAATCGAGAACGTGATGCATTTATGCTTCTGCAAATGTCCTCTGGTTATTTCCCTTGGATTGCCCAAATGTATGACAGAGTTATTTCCCTTTATTCGATAACCCTCAACTGAGACGGAAGTTCATTTATCAACGAAGTTACTTTATTTACATAATCTTTTTTCAATGAATTAACTTCTCAATAATTAGAAAGAAAGAGTTTGATTTTAATGAAGCTAGTAGACGGACAGAAAATTTGAATATTAGTTCATTAAATGGTTAGATGATAAGCTTAAAACCCAATTATTACAAAGAACTCCATTAAGCAATACTAATGTCCAATCTACTTATTCATTTTATTATATGAAATATTGTAAATCCTTATCATTCATTTTTTTGCAATTATTTACTTACATCCCATTTTTTTTTATTGCAACTAAGCCCTGGACACTTTCCCTTCGGCAGTGAGTTAATAAATAAACAGCGCAGATCGGAATAGAGAACAACTTGCGACTATCGTTAACCGACCCAAGCAAAGAGGGATTAGAATTCAAATAAAGATTAAAACTATGTGGGCATTTATAAGCTTAGTTTTGTCTGGCACAAGGCTACCATTGACAGGCACGAAGTGAGCATCGAATCATTAACAATGGCTTGTGGATTTCAGCTGGTTACTATCGGTTCATACTAGACATTCTATTGAACCCATGACGAATGGAAAGTAAAGGCTTTGCATTATAGCTACATTGTAAATAGAATCTCCTCAAGATATTTCATGTCTGAAAACGGCTTTGTTTTTCACCTGTGATTTCCTGAAAAGAATATCACTGGAGGATTGGTTAATTGCTTTTGTGAGTAGGGGTCATCCAGGGGTCAGGTCCCTAAGAAACTGGTTGCCATGGGGACATTCCAGGTGGGGACGTACCGGATGGGGACATTCCGGATGGAGAGGAGAAAATGTGTAATAGAATAAGGGGATTAAAACTGGGAGAGATTGATGATCAGGAATCCTGGTTTCAAAGAACCATTTGAGATTATATCGTGAATGGTTTTATCACCAGAAAGTGTACCAATGATAGAGAGTTCTTTCATTATTGCTGATGCAGTCAGTTTGATATCGATTGAACACATATATTTTCTCTATACGACTTTGTTATACCTTCGTTTCGATATATTCAGCTCACGATATATTCAGCTCATCGGATAGACAATGTAACTTGCTTGGCCTAACAGATTAACTTTCATTAAGATTTGAAATATGACGGTAGGAGTGAGTTGTAATCATTTACCTAGCAAGCATTATCTGATATTGTTTTATGAAGGTCTGTTAACTCAGATTACATTACGATTAGCTGATTTTGCTTCCAATTAAGCAATTTTTAAAAACTTCTTGTGTATACATAGTTTTATTTGCTTGTTAAATGAAAAGGAATTATTATTATTTTACACTGATCTCTGACTTTATACGACTTGTGATATATATATATATATATATATATATATATATATATATATATATATATATATATATATATATATATATATGGAGAGAGATAGATAGATAGATAGATAGATAGATAGATAGATATATTCTTTTTCAATTCTTTATGGTTTTAATATATTTGGCCTTAAAACCCACCACAAATTTGTCAGTTTTGGTAATTTCATTTAAACTTTTAGATAGGAGTTCTATTTACAATTAAGCTATAATATCAAACGTATGAAGCATATATCTTTCTACTTATATAATGGACTCATCCACTAGAACGAGTTCAGTGGGGAGGGGGGGTTCTTCACTAAAAAAATCTCATAAAAATTCAAATAAAACCAAGAATCATTTTTATTCCAAAGAAAATACACCAGTTTGGGGGGGGTTAGGTGAAGGGGCTGTAACTCCCCAATGGGTCGGTCGTTCAATGGATGGCAAACATTTCTCAAGACCAAATTCAACTCAGTTAACAGCGTTTGTAAGTTATCAAGTGGCCCAAAGAGAGAGTGGTAAAAGAGACATAGCCTTCATAAAAGAGAAAGAAATTCGTTGTCCTTATAAGGCGGGAAATTTAGAAAGGTAGAAGAAGAAATTGATGAAATGAAGAGAAAAAGAAAGAAAGAAGGAGAAAACACTGTCTTTTCTGGGTTACTGTAACGAGAACCTGACAGTTTTCAACATCTCAAATAAAATTTTACGTGTGTCAAGTGAGATTTACGATTTCTTTCCTTTCCTTAACGAGTTTGTTGAAAATTTCAAATCCAATGGGATAAATGAGTTCTGAAACGAAAACAGCAAAGTGTATTTTTATAGAAACATGTATTTTCGTACGTGATTTGATCTACGATGACTTTATATCACCTTTATTTCTTACAGAAATTTTTATCTGCCACAAATAACAGCAGGTATGAATGCTAAAATCCCTTTCTTTCAGACCAAACTGAAAAAGGTTCAAAGCGTTCCTTTAAAAAAAAAAACAAGAGAAAAGCGAGTGGTTCAAGAGAAAGGGATCATTTACCTTTTTTTTTCTTCTCTCTCACGTCGAGCTACGTCATAATATCCCTTTTTAAATAAATTCTCGAAATAAAAAACAAAAAGTACGAGACGAAAAAAAGAAGATTATACAGCGTTTATAACTGATGTCTACACTTTATACACATACTTATAAATCACTGGGGAAATGAAAAAAGGTTTATGAAACTTTGGGTAATATCTTTTGGCTTTATTTTTTATGCCATGATGATTTGTTTTTGTTTTAGACGTCTTAATGGGGATTAACTTGAAATATCTATTGGAAACAAATAGTTTTATTACAGAAACAAATGTTGCCAAAAATTGTGTAAACAACGTCGGTGGTTTTGAACGAAGTGTTCTTTTTCTTGTTATTGGTCCACATATTCAGTTTCTTTTTATTTCCTATGTTTTTAAATAAAAGTTGTAAATCTATTTAATTAATTTTCCCCCACAGCAATATATTCACCTAAGTTTGAATTATGATGACGATTACGTCGTGTTGCTCTCTGATTCGTCAGTTTTTGACCAATCACGAGAGAGAATTTTAGACGCGGAAATATCATTTAAGCAGACGACAAACGTTTCAAGAAGCGGAAGCCATTTTTTTGTCTTTTCAAAAATACCATTTGAAAATTTTTTCATTAGAAAGAAAACTTTTACGTTTTCTCTGCTAATTTTCAAAAGACAACCAAACGAAATTCCTGAGAGTAAGTTGGAGTCTTTTTTCCTTTCAATTCTTATTAAAAATTCAATTGAGAACTTCTCAATAAAATGATAACACACAACTTGTCGTGAACTGTGCTATTTGATATCTATACAAAAATACAATGCTGAAAAAAAAATTTCTCAACCTAACTGAACAGACTTGAAAAAAGGAAGAAATACGATCATGTTGAAACTCAACTGACTGATTATTGAAGAAATTGCACACTTAAACGAAAGCAAAATTATGTAAAGATAAAATTTGTAAATGAAGGACAGAATCTTGGACTGTGTTTTTATCTTCAAATTTACAGTGGTTTACTTGGTATATTTACTAAAAAGATGATAATCATAAAAACTCCACGAGTATTGACATCTTCTCTTTGAACGAACACTCTCATTCTCTCCCTGATCTTTTCCCGTCCATTATTTTATCTAAATCCTATTGAAACATGGATTCGTCTCATGCAAAATTGTCCTTCCTCTCCTCGATAAACTAACTTTATTTTCAGTCCTATCCTCTCCCTTCCTATCCTCTTTTTAATCTACCTACTTTTCCCTACCCTTGCACTATCATATCTCCTCCCTTCATTAAACTAATCTTTTAATTTCTTCCCCAATCTCTCGACACCATTTTTGTTATTGTTTTTACACTAGTATAAGTAGCAGCAATAGTATCTCGATTTATTTACATGTCGTTGACTGACGCCCCGAGTAGTTGCAAAGATAAGCAACTAAAATTGGAATTGAAGAAAATAGTCCCAAATTGATATGGAGAAATAAAGTAGGAAGATTATGTTGCGCCGATACCTTCAACGTTCAAATTCTGGGTTCAAATATTGATCTTTGGTACTGATAGGAAGTACGCAACTTTCTCAGCCACAAGGCATACTCGAAAGTTTTTAACCTTAAAAAACAAACTCAACTAGAAAGCACTCAGAGAGTGCATAATCTCTGACAATGCCATCCACTAAAACTGAATGAAAATCAGTTAATAAAGCAATTAAACCACAGATTTGTGTTGTACGCAGCGGCATACCCTATGCTTATATAATTTTTAAAACATTAAATTTTTTTTAAAGTTGACTTTTATCTTATTTTTGAAAGCAGACGTGAATTAAAATGTTATTTTGATGACATTCAGTACAATTTTGCTTAGATTATTGTATCGTATCTGTCATTACGTACCCATTGATATTTTCTAGTGTTCAGTTACAAAAGTATTAATGGATTCAAGTAAGAATCCTGTATCAATAAACATGCTGCTTTACCTTGTTTATTTTCGGTTTTTTATGAATTCAGTTATTTTTGGGTAAAGAAAGATTTCCCCAACACTTGTTTCTTTCGATAAAATAAAATAAGTTCCGATTACATACGTACTGAAATTTGTAACAACTGACGAATGAAAATAAAAAGGTGAAGTTTTGTCTCCGTTCACCAATGCATATTTATGATGCACGTTATATATTACTCAAAATTTGTATTTCAAAATGGGCGTGACCATCGGCAATAAAGTACAATATTCAAGCTATTTAGTCAGTACATGTAGTGTCACTAAAGTCCAGTAAGCCATGAGTTTGTTCAGTATACCATGTTCGCCTAACATTCAAATCGCTTAACATCCTACGAACGTAACCCGGACGTTACGCGACACATACCTGTATAAGGGGAACAAATCCATAATAGAAAAAAAAAATTGAATTAATAAAAAATCGTGGATCCAACCAAAAACGTAATAAATTCTTTCTTGGCCCATCCTTTCTGAAAACAAAATGGAAATTTTTCGATAACTTCTGCGGATATTGTGTGAACTGAGAGCCCACATATACCTCTTGGAACTTCGAGTAGAAATGAACAAAAAAAATTGAAGATTTCGAATCTTTATTCTCATTCATCAATGATATTGTGATCACAGTGGAATCAGAATAGACAAAACCTAAGCATACTAGTCTTGATCGTTCCCGAATTAGTGATGCATTATTAAGTCGATTCTCTTAAAATGCATTTACTGCATGTTGTAGTTTATTGGTCATGTTTCAAAGACCAAATTTGCAAGTATAGAACTGGGAGTGGACCTATATACGAGAGAATTTTCCAAGATTGAAAATCAAACAATGGGAAGTTGCTGGGAGCAACCGTGAGAAGGGGGCATACCTTAAAACAATGATTTCATGACTATAAATCAAGAATCAACTCTTTACACTATATAGTGAACTAAATCATGGTTGTGAGCATTATGACTGAAGGCTACATTTTCTTAAAAGCCTAGGAGTCAAAGATAAAAATATGAAATCTTTTAGCATGACCAGTTTGACTACAAGGAGTGTGAGGTCAAGCAGTTGACTCAAGTTTATATCTATATCAGGGCCATTATGGTACTAAAATTCCTTCTTACTTTATTTAAAATTGAAGATTAATATCTTGGCTCATAGATCTCCAAATACAGTTGATGAACAATATGGAGAAGGGTATTTTTTTGAGTTTTCAATTATTTTTGACATATGACAACTTAGTCTGTTTCTCAATCAACAATTATAAATATATTCTGGTCTCTTAATCTAATTAATTCTAAACTAATTTGACTATTCACAAGTTTTTCAGGCCTAGGACTATCACCAGTATTTATTTACTTCAGGTACATAGCAATAGCCATGATTATTGCATGGTACCCTGGGCTTTATAATTTGTACCATATCACATTGGATACAAATATATCAATATGCTTTCACCATTTCCATGTATGCAGACTACCTTTCTGTATGCAGCTGTTACAGTTTTATTCAATTGTTTTGATATACCAAGAAAATATGAGCCTTCATAAGCAACTATTACAAAATCCTTGTCATCTTTTAAATATTAACATCTTCCACTGATCTATCAGTAAGGCTTACACTTACATCATTAGCATTTTCATTATCACAGTCTGAACTCATTTCTTCAAATAGTTAAGGAAGAAAAAAACAAACTATGGCAATCAGTGAAGTCTCATGTTTGGATTTAGTAAGATTATTAGGCTTATCTATCTTATGCTTTTGTCCTTTTCTCTGCTTCAATTTTTAGTGATTGCAACTCATTTTCCTCAGTAAGGACTACACTGCACCCTAGCTTTCTTATTCCCCAATTTCTTCAAGAAACTTCAATTTCTTCAGATGCTTCAGGAGAGATGACATTAATGATTGTATTTCTAAGTAATTTCTTTGGAAGTTGAAGTCCCCGGTGTTCTATCTAGACAACACTACCTTAATAACAATAGCATTTACAAAGGTATAAGCCAGCACCTTTTTAAACCATTTTCAGGCAAAAATTGGATGAAGTTGTTGCTCAAATTTTCAATATAGAAATGAGAATACAGTTATGTCTACAGTTAACACGCAAAATTCTACGAACCACTCATTCAAAATATTTCACAACACTTGGACAGAAAAAAAAAAAAACATCTGACCTCTCACTATCCATTACAGTCAAGTATATCAATAGAGCTTTTATACGTTTAAAGCCAGTCAAATTTTAAATGATATGATACATTCATTAAATACGAACAATGATCTTGGGGATAAAGTTTTTTGTACATCTACCAATGTTTTTTTAATCATTCAAACAGTTTCATTGTCGTGAATTATTTTTTATCAAGACGAATCAAAAATAATTTCACCATAATCATAATAAACAGTAAAAATTTCAAAAAATTAAGAAAGATATCAGATTCTCTTTTATAGACGAACATTTTATTTACAAGTTAAATAATCTTGATACAAAATATAACATACAAGATGTCTGTATGGAATCATTGATCACAGATAACAAAGCAGCCCACAAAAAAGGCCGATTTATTTCCTCATGCTGGTCATCAACGTTGGGCAGGCAGCAACGACGGGGTCTGTCATCAGCCATTGATGACAACATCAGATAGCAGCAGCAGCAGCAGCACTTTCCCACCGCCACCGGAACAAGTCAAGAAGTATCAGTCACAGAGTAAAGACTACCAAAGACTTCTTCTGACACAAAGGTTGAATTCTCATGAAAAAAAAAAAACAAAAAAGAAAAGAAAAAAAGATTGTCATCTCCATTATTGCTGCTAAATGATGCGCCCAAGGTACATTGTGTCTTCTGGACCTGATTCTTGGCTGAGAAACTGGAAAAATCCGAGCCGACTGTAGAACTCAAGGAGGTACTTGTCCCCAACATTCAATTCACAGAATACTCCGATGGAACCATTGGTCTTAAGTGCAGACAAACAAGCCGCTAATAACCGGTAAGGAATGGTTGGGTCACAGATACGTCCAGGCAGAATGTCAATCCGGATCAACGATGGATAACGTTGAAATACACTTGCTGGAATGCATGGTGGACGATTGTGGAAACTGAGCACAACCTCCTGAGAACAAAATCAAAAGAGAAAAAAAAAGGTAATTTTAGTGACAAATTGATAAGATCATTATTTGAAGAAAGAATGAGACAAGGTATTCATGAAGAATTACTCAAGCTACTCTAAAGAGCAACTTAATGATAAACCAGATCTCTCTATCATTTACAAATTGAATAATTTGTGAACCAGAAAATTACATTTTTGCTGTTATAAAGATAGAGTATAAAAGAAAATTAAATCGTAGTCATACTAACATCAGCTGGTGTCAATTCCTCTTTGACAGGTTTTGGATATTTTTCACACATAGCTGGAATCCACACATCTTCTGTTCTCTGCAGGAACAACTTGGCATCAAAAGCCGCAAGAGCATAACAGCACACACCTTTGTCATCTTCTACCACAAAACAGTACTCTGGGCTAAGGGTCACAAAGCTACCAACAAGCCTGTGGATTCAAAATATTCGAATTAAAAACGTATAAACATGAAACTGTAACTGTTCAGAATCTTAACAAAAGAAAAAAAGATCTAAAATTTGTTATTCAAACTGAAAAAAGAACAGTGTTGCAAATAAAATTAAAAATATTTACATCTAACATAAT
This sequence comes from Thysanoteuthis rhombus, assembly GCA_963457665.1. Lineage (NCBI taxonomy): Eukaryota > Metazoa > Mollusca > Cephalopoda > Oegopsida > Thysanoteuthidae > Thysanoteuthis > Thysanoteuthis major. The sequence continues at coordinate 48,774,117 of OY735219.1, read as the reverse complement.
TTCATGGCAAAACTTGGAGACAAATTCAAGTAACTTTCATTGTGTTATTTTTCTTGTATAAAATTAGTTTGATTTTCTGTTTTATGAATTCTATATTAAAGAAAAAAAAAATTTTTGAATGAAATGATGACATCAGCATTAAAACCATTCAGATTACATAATCATTGGCTGACTTTTTAGTCTTATTTAGAAGTAGCAAGCAAATAATTTCAGCCAAGTCTACAAAAGTTACATTTTTATGTTGTATACTTTTGTCTGCTGCAATACTCAAAAAGAAAATAAATCCAGTCATTTTACCTGTCTCCAATAAGGTCTGGCATGTCAGGAAAAACGTCTGTACCATCCATGCCATCATCACATGTTCGGCGACAGACTTCATACACAGCAGCCTGAATGAAAAGCAGAAGGACAATTGTAAGTAAATTGTTTTTTGGTGAACAGAGATATAAGGAACACAAAATTGGGTAATACAAGGAATAGAGTCAGAAGACATTAACAAGGTTTTTACAAAAATATAGTTTCAGCATTAATATTGACATTTTTAAAATAAGAGTGAAAAGAGGAAAACAATTTCATCTTTACAATCAAAAAATTTAGCAAGCTATGAAATCTACTTCCACTGAATCAAGTTAAGAGTTTACAATTTTCATCTATAACATAGAAATTTCTTTGAAAGGGGCAGAAGAAAAAGGGAAGCTATTGGTAATAACATTAAAAAAAATCAAAGTCCATAAAATATTTTCTGACAAAATTTCAAAGGACAATTTGATTACTTTGTTTACTTTTGATACCTGGATGAAATGAAGAAATCAAACTGTTTGAGCAAAAATATTTGTTTGGTAACAATTCCAAAGAAATTGTTACCAAACAAAAGTTATTGGCTGCTGCCATCCTCACAACACAGCAACCTGTACTTACGGATATTCCTTGCTTCACCAGTACCAATCACTAATCCACACTGAAAAGCAGAAGAGTTTCTGTGTTGCTTTTCTTCCAAGAACCATTAGTTTAGATGAAAACCTGGAGAAAAAAGACTCTTAAGTGAAACTGCACCAAGGGAAAACGGTGCTACCTACCTCATCCAAAGCCTGATATGGTCTTATGTTGTAATATTTGTTGACAGGAGGCTCCGGAGGTTTCAATAGGAAAAGGTCATGAGCTCCATCAATTGGAAGCATATGCTAGAGAAAGGAAAGAAAACTGTTAGTGTACCTAGGGGAGGAAAAAATGTAGAAATCGCGCAAGAAAAAGGTGACACTTCTCTGCTGGTGGAGAACAACGCATGCGCAGATGTCACAGGCAATCAAGATGGGGCTCAACGTACAACAAAGTTCATCCCAACAAAATTGCACTTTTTCTAAAAAAGGTTAAGAAATTCTTGTCCAAGCAGATCATGAGAAATAAGCGAAAGGAAACGAAAAAAAATCATGCTTTAATTTTAGAACAGTTGCAACAAAAACAGTGATTTATATTCTCTAAAACAGTTTTGGGGTAAATACACTAAAACCTGCAAGAGAAAGTCACTCTTCCTGAACATGCTACTTAATATGAGATAACCCAAAATATTTTGGGGGTTTTTTTTGAGATAGCAGAAAAACTGACCTCAGAATTTGTGTGGAATTTTTCAACAAGGCGTTGAAAATGGCATGACAAGTCAAAATATCCATTGCCAAAACAAATGCCAAGGAGAAGAATGTTCGATGAAGTTCAAGTTGAATGTTGCAAACGTCAAGTTTTTTTTTTTTTTCAGTTCAACTATTTACTTTCAACAAAATCACTACATAGTCCCAGAATATCAAATAAATTGCATCTAAATGAGAAACAGCCAAAATAAACAATTTTCATGGACAAGAGAGATCACAAGATACAATTCTTTTTCTCCACGTACAAATGACATTTAAAATTTCTCTACAAATCTTACAATAAGAGTATTTGAATCCAGTCTACAGAAATTGATCCCTAAATGATTGTTATTTCTCATGATCTGCTCAAAGTGATAGGTCATCAAATAAAAAAATCCACTCCTCAAGCTTAATATATTAAAACAATTGTTAGAACAGTGCTTTATGCTAGTTCGCTCACTTCAGTTTCTCACCTATATTCTAAGGCATGTGTGTGCACGTGTGTGTATGAATATGTGAAGGAATATTTTATATATTTGTATGTCTATTGGAGGTTGTGTGCATTAATGCACATTCTTGTGGCCTTTTACATTCCCTATCTAAAAAAGATTGCAGTAATAGCAGCAGCAACAACAACACAAGACCAATAAGTACAAAACTAAGCTTGACAAATTCAATGGACAACAGAAAGTGAGCACTGGCTATCTGCCCTTTCACCACTGAAGTCAGTCTATTAACTTTCCTAGAACACAAAAAAATTATAGATTAAAACAAAAGAATTCTCATTAAACATTCTTTTTACTTCAAAGTGATCTAGTGGCTTGTAGCAGGCAAGTGACTGCAATAGTTCAACCAGTGAGTACAGAAAGACTTGAAGGGGAATGGCGAAGATAGTTATCGACAATTAAAAATGGAGCGAAGGAAAACACTAGAATACAAAGCAAGTGACCGAGGTAGCACTGAGCACCGATAGAGGCATGAATATCAACAATCACTCTTCAACACAGAAATCAATTTCAATAAAAAGTCAAAAATGACCAAATATCTAAGAGGGGTGGAGGGGAGAGAAAGAGAGAGAGAGAGAGAGAGAAAAATATTTTCTTCTCAATCCCCACCATTCCCTGCTGAACCGTTGAGAGTTCTTTGATAAAGAAAAAAATTAGGAATGAAAACCGATTTCTGGTATCTGAGCTTAAAATGTTTTTCAGCGCGCACATCTTTGCAACTGCAAAAGAATGTAATTTAATAGAAAAATGAAAAAAGATTTCAGTGAAAAAATTCAACTTTGCAAGTTTTTGGATTAATAAGGAGAGAAAAAAAAAGTTTTCTATATATTTCCAGGAAAGAATTGGGTAATCCCAAGTTTTGTGAATGAAAACATTTCAACCATTGACAAAAATCGACTACGGATGCACAAAAAGGGAAATTTTGTAATGTCTGCAAAAAGCAACGAACAGTAAATTCCTTTTCAGCACAATGTAGAGAAAATGGTCCCAATTGAAAATCGTAAAGTTTCACACAGTAGCTCACTCAATGGTAAAAACAGCGCACAAATAAAAAGAAATAAGAGAATTAATGAAAGAAAAACAGAATTTTGATTAGACATTATTATCCGTTGTGACCATGATAAATAACAATCGATATATTGATCGATAAGTAAATAAAAATATAAACAAATGATTAATAATATGAAAATATAAAGTGATAAAAAATTAGTAATATAAATAAATAATATTGAAGATTACATATTGAATTAAATAAATACTTGGTTTCAAAGTTGGATCAGTTGCAATCAACCGTTCTCTTTTGTGCATCCGTAGTCGATTGAGTCAATGGTTAAAATGTTTTCACATTTGCAAAACTTGGGATTGCCAAACATTGTAAAAATGAGTAAATAATTTTTTTTGAAGAGAGAAAAAAAAAAAATATATATCAGCAAAAACAATCTTCCCTTAAAACCATGCTTTTCTCTGTTAAGAAAAGCAAAGGCTGAAGGATGGTGAGAATGACTTGTGAAAAATTAGAAGAATAATGAAAAGTTAAGGAAGTGAGGGGCTCCAAGGCTGACTAGTAAAGTTGGATTTCTTCAGAGCAAGCAGCGCAAAAAAAAAGAAAAAAAAACACAACAATATTAAGCTTGAAGAGGAGGAAATTGGCATTACATTATTTTCTTTCATCTTAATAAACAATGTCACATTACTCCAACATAATGGGGGGGAAAAAATGTTATCTTCATATTTGAAAAAAAAAAGATTTTTATTTTAGCGTCGACGTCTGGTGCCAGAAGAGAATGCTGAAAAAAGGTGGTTGCAGTCGCCATCAGCATACATACTTGGAACTCTGCCTGAAGACCACCACGAAAGACCCATGGTTCCTGATCTCCACTTGTGAAAGCTTCTTTATAGCCATTAGTGCACCCTAAAGGTCCAGCGAAAAAAGAAAGAATAAAATAAGATCAGCTATACATCACCAACCAGAGTGAAGTTGAAGAAATAAACGAAAAGTGGCCAGTTCCCACACACTCTTCGACTTATTGACATAACGTTAAACCTTTTAGTTCTCCTTTTTAGCTTGCCATTCAAGATCAGGTGTCTCAACTAAATCAGATGAAAAGAGTTTATGAGAGTTCTTCATTAGACAGCTGTGAAAACTTGAAATCATTACTCTTATAAGTTATGTAGTTTTGTGTGGATTAGAACTGCTTAGTTCTTATCACAAAGTATAGCTCCAAATTTTTGTGTCCAGAAGACTTACAATTAAGTAATCATAGAATAATACAATTTATCATAAATATAAAATTTTTCTTCATAATACAATTGATCGTTATTTGATTTCAATGTTGGAGAAAATCTCAGCGCAAGGAATCAATAAATGTTGACAATTTCAACTTATATGAATATATAAAAAAAAAAAAAAATGACCAGTAATAATTTTAAATATATAAGTTCCTATTTCAACAACTGATAATTTATACATTACAAATGGTCTATCAAATTTCAAATAAAAATTTACTGGAAGCTCTGGTTTCATTCCAGACTTTGCTACACACAGAGAGTAACAGCATAACTATAGACTCTACTTAAATTATTCAGTTACTAACAATTATTTACTGATGAAGATCTGTCAATTCCCCAAGTTAAAAAAAAAAAAAAAAAAAAAAAAAACTGGTAGTTTTTGAATTATGCTTTCCAATGATTCTGCAGACTGCTTCATCCAATAAGAATCAGATGAAGTAAATTGTAATAGCAAACAACCATTTTACACTCATCTTCCAACAAAAAGAATCAGTTGAGATAGAGTTCAAGTTAAAGACTGATATGACATCTAAAACCTAGAAGAATCTTGATCAAAATGCATTAGCAGACACCAGATACATAAACACTTACACATCTTATACAAGATTAGAGAGGATCTTGTTTGTGCTTGTATTTCCAAAGCAGTTTCAATGCCGAAGACAAAAACATCAATATCAAATTATTAATAGAAGAGAAAAACAATCTCAAACAGAGAAATATTTTCTTAATGACAGAACATTATCAAGATTGTTATCAGCAATTATTTTCTGTGGCACTAAAATACACAACTATTTCAAGTGCAGCAATAAAAGCACTAATTCCGTGATATAAAGAATTTAAAAAATACGGATGGAATACTGAAATCTATCCAGAGAGACTAAAGCAACCAAACAAAAATCTAACACAAGCTGAAGTATCCAGAAAAATCAATTACTACGAAGATCAACAAGAGGTAGACTATACTTTTATATAGTGACTAAAGATTTATTCTATTTAGACATTTCAATGACTGAGTAAAGGCTATTGAAAAACCAAGTGGAGAAAAGAATAGATGGACAATGTATAAGACCACATTAATGTACTGGAGCATTGCACAGCCATGCAACACGCCGATTCAGCAAAGCAATTATTTCCTTTTAACCATGAAGAAAAAGGTTCCTTTTTATTTGGATTTAAACAGCAAGCAAAGAACAAGAAAGAAATTTTGGTGATAGTTACAATCCATATAGATAAATATTTTTAAAAAACAAAAAAAAAAAATCAAGTTTTGAAGCCAAGGACACCTTGCAGTTGGAGAAAAAAAAAAAAGTTGGGGGTTTCAATATCTCAAGTTATTCAAAGTAACCAAAGTAACAATATTTCTTTGCAAAAAAAAAAAAATGATCCCATTATTTGTTTTCTGAAAAATTATAATTTGATTCATAGAAATGAAATCACTTGAGATTTTTTTTAAAACAAAAAATTGAACTCATTTCACAGACTCGAGGGATGGGGAGGCAGTGCTCTCTTGATGAAATAAATTAAATTTGATGTAGGGAGGGAAACATTTTTTCACTCCAATAGTGTTGGTGATGCTAAAAAGTTAATAGCAGTAAGAAAAGTGTGATTAAAAGCAAACAGTTCCTCAAATGCATCTTTACAATAAAACCAGTGTCCTTGGCATCTGCAGATTTCACAGTGAAGAGTAACTCTGATGAGGTTTATAAAGTCTTTTGTTTGAAGCAGTCACATATGTCGGTATTACACAAATTCATTCAATGTACAATGATGGGGATAAATAGAAAGTCAGTTATCAAGTTGCTAGCAGCATTAAAATACACCTATTTCAAAACTTTAGATATAGCATAAACCAGAAGTATGATTAGGGATGAGAAAAAATATTTTACAATTGAAAAATAAAAGATTTGACCTACTAAACACAGAAATACAGTAATACCTCGGTTGATAGTGCACTGTCTGCTGATTCGCTATAGCATTCTTTTCCAATGTTTTTCATAGTTTAGTAATGTTAAATTTCTGAGATTAATGATGACAAAGACAGCATCCAAGACACTCTCCGAAATAATAGTGAATTGTATTCTTTGGTTAATGTAGCATGTTTAAAATAAATACATATACAACAATTCATCAATTTGTAATATACATAAACACCTAATGAAAGAAGCTACTATATGAGACACACAACACTAATCCATTCCATCTTGTTGATTCTCAATAATGACAGGTTTTAAAAAGATTGCTCGCACAATATTCTATAATAATCGTTCACATTCATGTACATACCTGAGAGAGCAAATTTTGCAAGAAATCTGGGTGTCTCACCACAAGTTCAGAAAATCTTACCCACCACATATAGAAAATGCAACTCCAAGTACTTAGAGCTCACATCTCCATTTATGCTAAGCTAGCACTATTTAGGGAATGTATCTAAAGCACTAATCAGCGTATTACTGTACACTCTTACTGACCGTCATAAGAAGAAAATAAACAATTTACTTGTTAAATGCATAATACTAATACCAATGCTGCTAAACGTCCAGATAGGTACTGTATTAAATATTTACATGATCCAAGATAATCACTCATTTGTATATCTAATCTATGTAGCTTATCATAATATATCATCACTTCATTAACTGAACTGTGGAGCAGTAAAGAAAATATGTCAGAGTATGCTGCTACATATAAGCCACAACTCTTTCACAGCTGAACAAATTGAACACAGCATTTAAAAATATATGTAGTTGGAGAGGAAGAGAAAATTCTGTATGATCAGCACAGACTACAGTTTAAATGCATTTTTTCTTTTCTTTTTCTAATTCTGACAAGTTTCACATATTTCTCTTGAATTTCTTAAAACTTGGGTTATCAAAAAAGGATTTTTAATACATATAAATGTAAATATATACATGTATATGATTCTGCATAAATAAAATTTAGAATTTCAAGGGTTTTACATCTATCATAGTAAATTGAAAATAAAGAAACACCAAAACTACTTAAAAGGGAAAAAGCAAAACAGAACAAAACCTGAATTATCTGTTATGTTCAATACAAAGAAAACTTTACAATCTTCATGCAATATGATTCACTGCAAAAGAAGTGACTAACTTTTAAAATGAAATTTTGAAAGAAAGCCGCTAAATTATGAGTAAAAACCAAGGGACTTAATTTTTTTCCTTTAAATATCAACAGATAACTAAATAGTTGAAGACATCTCCGTGAGTAGAGTCCACTAATTTCCATCCAGTATTATAAATTAATTTCAATTAAGTATTTAGTTCTATAGTTGGATGACTAATGAAAGACCAGGATTCATCAAAATATTTGACAGATTAATCCAATCAGAATCATTTTATCTGTAAGTTTATAAACTTTTTCTTAAAAATTCAAGACCAATCCAATTAATATTTTTCTTTACCATTGGAAACTAAATAATGATTAATTGTTAAAAATTGGACCATGTTGCAGTATCAAGAGTTAATTAGTTCATTCAATTGCGTTTAATCATTAATCATTATCATTACTCACTTGAAAGCAACCTTTAGTGGCCTTAAAACTCAATGTAAAGTCACTTCCTATTTATAGAACGTATTTACTTGTAAAGAACTGTAATTGGCAGTTAATAGTTAGCAGTTATCTCCCTTGGACATATTTTTTATTCTCATTATTTCTACTAATATCATTTGTGAAGTAAAAAAATATTTGGCTCCAACATTCTAAATCTGATTCATCACTAACAATAGTTTTTCCCCTCCAGTATTTTGATGTTATGTCGAATAGAAAAACTTTGCAGAAAAAAGAAATTGCTAAAACTAAAATAGATTTAAAAGCAGCCTGTGAATGCATTATACAGAACAAATAAAATAGGAAGAGCAAAAAGTTTGCTATTTTACTGTTGATCGAAACAGTATGAGGAAACTTTCTGCCCTCAACCTTCGAAATTGAAATTAAATCAGTTGGAAAAGTGAACAGGAAGAAGCCCAGCTGGGAACAAAACAGAGAAAGATTGCATCAAATAAAATTCAGTTTTTATAAAAATGAAAGAAAAGGAAAAAAAAAATTGTAATGTAAAAATAATTTGGCCAAAAACTTTAATGAAACAACTTCTATCTATTCTTTTTCTCAAATGATGTATTTTATCTAAACACAAAAGATAGATTAGAGAAACAAATATAAAAACTAAAATACATTTTTTTAATGTTTAACCAGATGCAAAGTTTCTTTGTTTGGTGGAGCAGAGTAACTTGTTCCTGTTTACTTTTGAATTCAAACTTGGCAGCACTATTCAAAAGACAGCAGCCATGATTAATCATCATCATCAACAATATCACACAGCAGCAGGAACAGCAATTGAGAAAGAGAGAGATACATTAAGCAATTGCAGCTGTGAAAGACATGTGGCTTAGATGATGTCAGCTATAACAAAACAGTCAATCTGTCCTAAAAAGGGGTTCTTGAAAAGAAAAAGAAAAAAAAATTAATAAATCAAAAAAATAAATAAATAAAAATGTCAATTACTGGGACTAATCACTTCAAACAAAAGAAAGACTGAGAACATTTTCCCCAAACCTAGTTTTTGTTTTTTTGAGCAAATCTGCCAAAAAAAGCCAATATAAAAACATGCAGAAATTATTGAACAGAATCCAAGATTTAGAAAACCTCTCAGATTAAAAATATGAATCTAATGCTTTAAAAATTGTCTGCTTTTATCTAAAGAATAAAAATAAAGAGTTAATAATTAAAACATTTTCATAAGAAAGGTTGCTTCATGGCTTCAGCTGTTTTAAATACAAGTACCAGCCCATTCATCTTGCAAGCTTGGGACCAGAGGTGACCCAGATTTTCTGGTTTTCTGGACCAAGGGTGGACATACTTAAAATATACAAAACAATGAAACTGAACTAAATAGTATTCAACAGATACAAATTAATACATAAGAACAAGGTCTGTTTGATCTATCTATCATCAGCCTTTCAGCGTCCTATGTTGGACGTAGGTTTGGCAAATCTTGGGGAAAGTTCTTTCATGGGCATATTTAAGCTAGTACTTTCTGGACTTGTCAAAAGTTTGTCACGCCATCTTATTTTCTGCTAGCCATAGTTTTAAATGCGATCTCAGGGATGATCAAAGTTGCAAGTCATGATGTCCAGTGGTTGTCTGACATTCTAGCAACATGACCGGCCTATAGCCATTTGAGTTTGTTTTTTGTTTTTTTTAATGATACCTGACTCCTGTTTTTTTTTCTCTAATATACTGTGCTGTCTAATGATCTCACCACATAATGTTGAGTATGATTCTCTCCTGGACACATTGCACAGTTCATGGTTGAAAAGTCTATCTTTTTAGAACTAATGAAATTTCCTTGTTCCACTTGAAATTATTGAATAGTAAACAAAGAAATGCAATCAACTAAGAAATTGGCTTACACTATTCAGAAGTTGGAACTAAGAAAAATTTCTTCAATAATTTTTCAAAAACTTCAAATAAAGCCAATATTTTCGTGCAAAAATCAAAAAATGTCAGGAATCAATTCCAACAATTTCAACACCTCATTTTTTGATCAATTATAGTAGTCTATGATTTATTATCCTAAACTAAGGTCATTAATCCATTGATTAGGATCTTTTCAGCAAATAATAAATTTCAATTTTCTCAAAGAAAATAATTTAAAAAAAAAAAAAAAAAAATTGAATTATAGATGAAGAAAAAAAAAAATAAGTATTCAACATTTTTCTTCACTGAGAGTAGATGGTTTGAGAATGTATCTTGGATTGGATACAAGATCTTTATAATATTGTATGATATCACCAAATGTTATTTGCTTGTTCTTGCTTTAAATGTTCAAGATTGCAGATCAAATGAAAGTTATTTAGGTTAAAAGAAAAGGAAAAAAAAAAGAAAGAAAAACCACATCCTGTGTAAAAACATTGCTGAAATTAGTTAAAGGAAAAATGGGAAAGCAGCAAATGCTACACATCTTGAGATGATGGCTGTGCAAAACTGCCAACGAGTTATTAAAAGTTAAAATAATAAAAATAATAATGATTATAAACATGCATCACTTATGTGAACAATAATTGAAACAAGAATTGATATTTCAAGAATAAAGGGAATTGTTCAAGTGCATACATGTCAAGGCTCCTTGCTGATGCATTACTGACAAATAGGGAACATGGCCAAGACCTGAAATAGACAAAAAAAGGAATAATAAGTTATTTGAAACAAGAACTGAAAAAGAAAATAAAAGCTCACAGTTCAAGTTCAGACAGGCCAAAAGAAGTCTGCTTGGGGGAAAGGATGAAATTGAGTCACACCTAGAGATGATATTTTATTTCCAATCTGCACCGTTTACTAATAGCCGTAGACTGACAGTTACTTTTCATTGCAACTACTCTAAGATGAAAGAAATATAAGTAAAAAAAATAATGATTACCTAATTAAGCCTTATCAAGAATGTATTAATAGCACTTTACAAAATAAGTACCTAACTACTTTAATAGGACAATTATTTCATTTGCAAGAGCAGACAAAAATTGCTGGTGTTGAATAACTGAGCACAAATAATGACAGAAAAGGTTAGCCCCACAAAAATAAAATATCATATATCAATTCTTTCAAGTTGAAATCTTTAATAAACTATCACTGAACAATTATGTTTTTGGTTCAAAACTAAAGGATCATAGAATTCAGTAAATGAATTATCAAAAATACATTTTGCAAATATATATATGTCACACAAACAATGACATCATTCTTTCTATTAAAGCATGCTCAAACTCAATACATATTACTTGCAAATAAGTTACAGCTATTTTTCATGATTATTTGAAAATAAGAGGAGTAGAATATCAATTTTGGGATGTTCTTTTTCAATATAACATTCACAATATGGTTCCAAGTATAAGAAAAAAAAATCTCATTAACTTTCAAGTAGCATGACTTTTCAATTCTATCTTACTTCCCTTGTTATAAACAGTATTTTCAATACTATAAATTTGTACCCTACAAATATTTGTTATAATCATAAAACAATGAGCAAATAATTTTGATTTTCTTTTTTAAATTTGAAGCAAAATTAGTATAAAAAATATGTCATAATATCCATCGAAATCCTTTGTTGATACACTCACAGTACTTTTTTCTTTTAAATCAGGAGTGTTTTGATAGTTTCAATTGCTCAAAATGTAATTTTGATCCAAATCTTTATTATGTAATAAAGTTACTCTCATGATGCTAAGTTGACTGGTAATGGGCCACAACTTTGTCCAATGATTGAGAAGATGCGTTTCAGCATTACATGACTGAATACTATTTAATACATTATCTTTCATTTGTGTAAATTAAATGCTATTTGCTAATGAAAGGATCCTAAAATATACATTCATTACAAAATTTCAAAATGCTCATTTATTCAACAGAGCATTCTCTCATTAAATATTATAGATATATTCAAAACATATTGTACAAATATTTAGCATTACAGAGTAACTTTTAAGCAAGAAAAATGAGTCAACATTTGTTTTCACATTTTCAACTTAACGGCAAGGTTTGCACTTAAAACCTGTCCCTGTGTGTATGACTTTATTGGCAATCATAGATCAAAGCAAAGGATTAACATTTCACTATCAGTCAAATGTGAGCGATAGAGATTGGAAGCCTTAAGTACATATCACCGAACACTTGAATATCCATCTCCATAGGTTGCATTTGAATAATGGCCATCAAGAGAGATGTTGATGAAGGAAAAAGGAAAGATTTTTAATCTCTGCTTGTGATGATTATCCGCTAATCAAAAAATTATGACCAGCCATGTCAAAAACAGAAAGAAAAAAATTCTCAAAGATTACATTGAAATAACCACATTTCTGAATTAGTTTTCAAGATAAAGGATTGACTGACAAATCAAGGAAAGACTAGGCAAAGAAATGCCAAAGAAAACAACTTACCCATCCACTGAACTTGTGCTTTGCACAATATCAAAATGCTTTTCAAATCCCAAACATAAGGATAGAGTTCATAAGCGATAGCGCGATTAGGAATCTTGAAAAACTTGTCAAAAATTGTGAAGAGCCTGTCAACACCTTCACAGAAGACTTTTGCTTTATCATGCCACTGTTCTGCCTGGAAAAGATGATAGAACATTCAATCAGATATTTATGCATTAGATATGAGTAAACCTTCAATTCTATCATGCCAATAACAGTAAGTAAAAATATTTGAAGATTTTGAGAATTTTGGAGATGTGGAATTATATGTAATTATTATACATTGATTTATTCAGACTAGTGCCCTCATCTGTTTTCATTACAATGTTTCAACCCTAGTACCCTACAGCCTATTTCAGGTGTCAGTAGTAGTTGGTCAACCTCTGAGAATTTTAACCAAAACCAAAATGTGATCAAAGAAAACAAGATGATGACATTAATCCTAATAAATCAGTGTATAATAATGTTTTTAAGATATCCATAAAATATAACTATTTTACAAAAGCAGCAGTAATTTGACAACTGCTTATCATATACAAGTTTAAAAACACTTCTACACAAAAACAGTTGAATTCAATTTCACTTGAATTGTGCTTATAATCTTCAAAGAATACACTACTCAAGGCAAAATATTATGGAATCAGCATCCTTAACAGCTTTTTCAACAAGGTAGCAAGATACAAATCACATATATCCTGATACTCTGTCTTTATGAAATACAACTCAAACAAATCGGATTAGAATATTTGAACAATTGAATTGTTTTCCCAGATCAAGTAGAGGAACAAAATATGGAATCACCAAGTAATTTGCATCTCTAAAACAAATACCTGCAAAAGTCTACAGATGCAAATTAGTCTACCATTGAAAGGGTGTCCTTGCAAACCCAAACAAGCTGTTAGATTGGGTTAATTGAAAGGAGACATGGCTTCAAGAATTCAATTAAAATAATGGAAAGGATTATAAAACTGCTAGCCAGCACTGACACCTAAACAGAAGAAAGCAAAGTAACAATTGATCAAAGAAAAGTGATCATGGAGTCAGGATGATTGGCTGAAAGTGATATAAAGGGATGAATCATGAATCTGCATTAGCCAAGGCAATGATGCCGCAACTTTTGTATGGTGCCATTCCAATGAAACAAAGATGACTGCTGGAAGAAAACAAGCAAATTTCCCCAACTAATTTATCTTAGAGGGTTGCATGTCAGGTAAAGGATATGGGGAGATGACTAACATTACTTCAACAGCCAATGCACTGGTGCACATAGAAATTTTGGACATTTTTTTCTCATTCTATTGATAGTAAATGAGTTTGATGATGACATTATTTTTTTAGGATGATAATGCATCTTGTCATTGACTAAAGACTGTTCAAGCTTTTCTTCAGGAAAAGCACATTAACTCAATGACTTGGTCAGCAAACAGTCTGGATCTCAATCTGATTGAAAATTTATGGAGAAAATTGTCTTAAAATGATCCACAGGGCTCCATCCTGCAAAGCTATTAGAGAAAATTGGAACCAGCTCATTTTTATTAGTGAAGTCTATGCTTCAAAGAATTCACTCGACCATTAAAGCCAGAAAGAGGAGCAAGTGATAAAGTACTAATAGTGATTTTTTTTTCCATATTTTTTTCCCCTCCATTTGAGCAGGAAATATATATGCCAATAATTTTCACATTTTATGAAGCCAAAATATAAAATTGTTTTGTGTCATATGTGATTTGTTAACTTGCTGTGAAGTAAAAAAGCTGGGTGAACATCCTCTAAGAGTGCCAATTCCATAGTTCTTGCCACAAGTAAAATTTAGATTCATCAACTGAATTTCAAAATTCCAGTTTAACTAAATCAAAATATTTTTCTTCATTCATAATTGAATATAGCCATTTAAAAGTAAAGTGTTATTAAGATTGCTTTCATGAACACATCTCACAACAAATACCATCAACTTAATGACTATATTTGCAGGTTAGTTCTACACAGACTCCATTTTAGTGAAATATAATAGAGCTAAAAATGAAATTTCTCAGTCAAGTCAAAGTTCAACTAAGAAAAAGGATTAACCCTACTTGATTTCTTTAATATCCTATCTATTCACATTACTGAACTAATGCAGGTTGATTCTGGTGGGGTATTAAGAAGAAAATGCAGAGCAACAATGTTTTTGATATTTTCCAAGTACACTGCAAAATTATTCAAATACTGCCATCATTTCTTAGCAGCATGGGTAGACCAGTGAAAAATATCAGAGTTATCAAATTTTTTATAAATTTCCAAGCAGACAATTACATAGAGGATTTCAGATGGTCCTAGGTTCAATGGGTCAACTTATCTCTTTCTTCACAAAATCATATGTAAATGTATTACAACTAAATATACAATGGTATTAAATTCTATCTACTAATTACTAATTAAAGGAGTCTTTTGCAGATATGAAAGATGGATTCTATCTTTCAATATGCAATAAGCACTAACTAACAAGTAATATGAGCACATATAATGGGTGAGTAAGTATCTTACCTCTGTTTTTAAAGCTTTCTTCGCCCTACTGTCTGCAATGATATTAGCATTGGACCTCAACCAATGCATTTCTTGTAAGAGTTGCAGTCCACACTCTCCATGTTCGAATGGCATGTGAAAGAGTTCAACAAGTTGTCGAAGATCTTCACTTGAAAGTGTCTCTGTGTTGTCTGAAGAGTCAAAAGAACCTGCAAAACTACTACTACTGCTATTGTCTACTTGCATGACATTGTCAGCTGATGATGAAGTGGATGAAGTGGTTCCCTTGGGAGGAACCTCTGTTGTAGTGGACGGGAAACAGTCCATTGGCTCTGTGTCAGGACAAAGAGTGTCTGTTTCTGCTTCTATGACTGCTGCAGGTGGGGGTTCAACTAAACTGTTTATGGGTGCCATTACAGGTTGCATGAAGGAAGGATTATCAACCTCTGCTGGTGGGTACACACTCCCAGGTACACCGACAGGTATGGGAGGTACCATGCAGCCTGTTGGAAGGGTCACTGTAGGAGGGGTCACAGTCATACAGGTATTCACCGGTGGTATTATAGGAACAATGGGTTTGGGAAAAGGAATTCTAATTGAAGTTCGAGTCAGAGCCACTTCCTTGATCCACTCTTTGATAGCCACTTTAAGAGCAGCTTTGGGTTGATAGCGGGTGTCAAATTTTGCAGGAATATCATCATCTGATGTGAAATCAATTTCTGTTTCCAGTTTGATATCAGATGCAATAGGGCTCAAACGATCACCTGAATAATATAAAAAAATTTGAATTTTTCTTTTAAAAAGGCAAATATGATTTCCTTTAAACCATTTTAACGGTCAGAGTTATACATCTAGGAATTAGATATTACAAATAGATAAAATTTTGAAATGAAAAAAATTAAATAATCAAGCCAAGATTTTCCGATTATGAATTTAGAACAAAAATAATCACGATCAAAAATCGATAAACTGCAAAACATAGTAGTTAACATTGCCTTTTCATCTTTATTGGGTGTTCATAAGTTAGGCCGTAAAGTCTCAACTTGAAATATTTGTATTATTAAATGAAACACGTCTCAACTTGAAATATTTGTATTATTAAATGAAACACAACAGATAACATGAACTGAGTAGGCAGGAGAGGAGACCACAAATTTCCACAATGTTCTGTCTAATAATTATAGTTGATATAATAATAAAACAAACCTGCAATAATATCTTTCTTGACTCCGTTTACATTGGACTTGCACCATTGTGCCAAGGTGTGAAATGGGATGTAGTTAGCTTCAAATTCACAGTTTGGGTTGGTCAACACACCTTTCACATAGGGAATGATTTCTGGGGAACGGCCATCGTAAGGACCAAGGAAAACTCGCCTCTGATCATAATCATTAGCATGAATGTTATCCCAAATCACTGGCTGCCTCTGTAAAACTTTTGATACTTCTGTTAAAGTCTGGATTGTTATTCTTTTACTAACAACTTTACAGCCTGGAAAGAAAAAACAAAAATTCATGATTATAGAACAATTACCTTTCTCATTGGTATTCGATCAATATTAGAAATTACATTGTCATGGTTACAAGAATTGAATTATTTGACTTCAATGTAAATTAAATGTTATATCGTTAGTGAAGAAATTATATAGAAAATAATTTGCATAAAATGGAGCTAAAAATCAAGTACTTCAAGATTTGTTTTCACATGTAATTTACAATTAAAATTTTCAACCACATGGAATTTGGTTGTCTTATACCTCAAGGTCAGAATGCATACTATGAGTCAGACTTAGGCATAAACATTTCATTATTTGCAAGACATGCAAATTATGAAAAGAAAAAAAAAATTGGAACTCAGACATGAGAAATAAAAACTTGTGGTTCCAAATATTTTCATACCTATTATGATGAAGAGGAGTTCTAAAAGATGCAATGAGAGAAAGGGGATGGAGTAGAGAAAGGGGATGGAGTAGAGAAAGGGGATGGAGTAGAGAAAGGGGATGGAGTAGAGAAAGGGGATGGAGTAGAGAAAGGGGATGGAGTAGAGAAAGGGGATGGAGTAGAGAAAGGGGATGGAGTAGAGAAAGAGAGAGAAAAAGAAGGGAGTGTGTCAAAATCCTAGAGCTATTAATTTCAGAATCAAGAATCAGATAAATAAAAATTAATTCCACTCACCTGTCCACATAACATCAATGTCTGGCAATAATTTTGCCCCAATGGTACTTAGATACTCTGAGGAGGCCACAGCTGGTACTGCACGGGCAGCACAGTATTCTGAAGAAGAAAACATTACACCTCCAAGTCAAGTAACTACTTACATAAACAAATTTCAAAGATTTCATTTCATTTCACATATGAATTTTTCAACATGAAAATGCTATAAATATCAAAAATTCTAATCAGCAGTTTCTGGAAAGAATTATTTGAAACTAGTACAGAACCTGTCAAAAATGACGGGATTATTCATATCATGTATGAATGAATGAATTATAGATAGGTACAACACACTCTTCAGACCCTTACTTCTTTACATTTGGCTTTGTGCAGTACTATGTACTGGTTGTTAAAAGCAGAGACAGGCAAGCATAGAAAGCTGTAATTAGCAGCAACAGTTTGATCTTGGTTGGTTGTCAACATGTAACTTAATTTCCACCAATATTGAAGCATCGTGGGTTAACAGATTCACTACTTGCCTGCCAGCCTCCAGGTCAAATCATGATATAATTACATAAGTGACAACAGTTCATATATAATATAATCCATGAATAAATTTTCAACATTTCAGAAGACTTAAATTAAAGACAAAAGTGTCCATGAAAACAATTTAATGAAGCTAAGCATAAAGCTGGCATTGAACTATGTCAAGCACATTTAAAAAGAAGTGTCAGGCAATAATGACCAAACAGATTGGAAAAAGAAGGAAAAAAAAATTCAAGGATTACCTGTAGGGCAAAAGAGGAATTTAAGCTGTCCCAAGTGTTGGTAAGTTTCATTTGTAACCGACACCTGAGCAGCCGCAATTGACTGGAAAATGTTTTTATCAGCTTCACAAAGTTGGGGATCAATGTCATCAAATAGCAGTGCAAAAGCATTACAGCCAAATGTGGAGACCTGCAAAGAAAGAACAAATTTCTCTCAATTATATTCAACAAGATAATGAATTAGATGTTAGCAAACGAAAATCTCAAAACCAATTCAAAGTGTACATACAACTTTATAGTAACTATCAAGTCCATACTTATGGAAAAATTCTTCAACCGAGACCTGCATTTCAATTTTACTAATCAATCACTTCAATATGATCTTCAGATGTTGCAAAATCAAAGTAAATACTAATATGAAATTAAATTTGTGTTAATTTGGAACAAGTTTAATCAGATAGTGTATTGGCTAGCATGTCTGCCTCACATGCAGAAGTTTCCAAAGTTCAATTCCTGGTATGAACTAAGAGAGTGAAAACCTTTTCCCTGTGTACTCAACAGCTAATTAAGCTGTGGATGGAGGTTTTCCTTTGGTGGACTTGCATACTGCCAAGTGGGTGGTTATAAAAACTTTCAAGAGTGAAGTCCTAATCTTGACCTGACTTCAGATACTGATCATCCAGCTGATGCTTGCAACAGAAACCAGCCTTCATACTCAATCAGTTGTTGTCTCTTTAGAGACAGGACACCTATTTTTCAAGCTTGGAACCAGATCACAAACACCCAATACCATTTATTCATATATATCAGATAGTGATCCCTCATAGTATTTTAATCTCAACACCTTCTGCACCAACATTTTTTCTGCTGTTGAGTAGAAGTTGAAAATAGAACAATGATGATTGCTCGGATACTAAATAGCTTCACTGGAAAATAGGTATTAGTTACCATAGTGTTCAATGGCCAAGATGAAGACAAGGTGAAATTTTCAAGGGAACATTCTATAATTAACATCATTTGGTGCTTTAAGGGTAATGTAACTTTTTTTTTTATTCATTTCTTGTCACTCAAGGGGTGGGGCTTTAGTTTGCGTTATTGATCAGTCTCCTGCTAGGACGGTACATGGGTTTGCTATGGAAGGTTCACCAGCTGCTTATAGCACTTGGCATAACAAGTTGATCACCCATCTAGGTACTGGTCAACTTTGGTGATCGTATGAGAACTGGCATATCCAACATGATTTGGCTGTAACTTTTTTGCTGGTGAATGTGTTAATTAATCCAGTTTATAGACAATCATAAATTAAATAAATTCAAAGACAGAATGATAAGATAAATTACCTGCTCCAATTTCCTCTTAAGAGCTGTGACATCTTTAGTACTAGAATATGTAATATCTAATCCTGGAGAAAGTGCATAAACAAATTCGACATTCTGTTCATGGGCAGCATCAATGAGTCCTGTCAGGCAGTCTGTTTAAAAGTAAACAATTTGAGAAGATGAAAAATCATATAAAAGATCAAGCAGAATTTATTAACACTACCAATTTTATTCAATTTGAAAATGTTACCTACTTATGAACTTGAATTCAGTATATTTCTTAAAAATTCTCATCCAAATTTTCTGGAGAGAATCATCAGGAGTACCCATAAAAAAATGACAGGAATATTCACATTATGTATGGATACCTTATGGATTGGGGTGACACACACTTCTGAGTCACATTTGGGTTTGTGCAGTACTACATACTGGATGTAAACAAAAATTAAGACACACAAGTGAGTAAAGCTGTAATCAGCAGCAGCCGAAGATGAAAATTAAAATAAAAAGATAATACGAACACTCCCAAAATTTAGTCTTAAATCAAAGTTATAGCAATATGAAATTTTCTAAACTGATAAGATTTTCTGCAGGAAAAAGAAAAACCTTAACTCATTCATCTGCAGACAGGTACAGGCTTTCACTCAAATTCTTATCTCGTTTATTCTCAGACTGTTCGTCTGACTACACGACAGTCATGTATTAAGGAATGGAGACTCCAGGTCCGACAGAATGAATTATAATTGCATTATAATATATACAAACTTATTTGAAATGATCATCTGTCATCACACAATATATCACTCAATCTAAACAATATAAATAGAATAAACAATAAGAGAAAATGGGGCTCCTGCAGGAATCAAACCTGCCACTGATAGGGTTGCTGCTTTAACAAAGCGATGCTCTAAGCACGCCAGTAATGCAGAGGCAAAAAACTACTGTCAACCAAAATTTTCACCTCATTTATTCTCAGTCTGTTTGTTGCTTTCAACGCATCAGTTATGTATTAAGGAATGGACATATTTGATCCAACAATGAATTATAAATTACAAATATACAGAACTTCCAATTGATTTTGGTATATAAATATTAGGGACTTACCAGCTTCCTCCACTGAATATAAATCTCGCCACATGGCTCTGTGTTTGCAGTCATCTTTAGGAGCGTAAAGGTAGGTATTCAATCCCATTTTACTCATCCTTAAAAGAGAAAAAAAATTGAATGATTTGAATAATATGAAATGGAGAAGTACAAGACAATTTGAATGTTATTAATATAAAACTAAAAGGTTGAAGTTTTTTCATGAAACTTTAATCCAGTAAAAGAATGAGGTAATCTGCAAAACATGAACAATCCTGGTATCTTATTTTTTTCAAACACTACAGATAAGAATAAATTCCCATTTTTAAAACCATCCATGGAAGTTACTGAGAAATATTATTGTGGTCCCTATATTCTAACCTCATATTTATAGGTCAATCAATGACATATCCAGGTATATATGAATTTCTTTATTTTTTTAAACTAGGCAATATTTCATGAGTTGCACTATTCTTACACTAATGCTGAAACCACTTCCTACTGAAAAGTGTACTTTATTACTGAGAAATGGCCATTTTCAATACTAAGACATCTCATAATACAATCAATAAAGCTTCACTGATAATTAACAGAATTAGTTTTATGAAAAACGGTTTGAAAAATAATAAAATCTATAGCCTGGAAGTACAAGATAATACAAAAAACGCAAAACTTCTTTGTAGTTCTCATTTTGTATAATTTACAAAGAAACATTTGATATCCAATCTGAATGAAAATTGGAAAAATCAGCTAAAATGTAATTGAAAAGATTTGTACAGCTGTTTTGACTCAACCTCAAAATTATACCAAAATTGAAGCTCTTTAACAATAATATTCAAAACTTGACTCCTCAAATCATACTTAAAGTTTTTCCATACTTGTATAGTTGCATAACTTGATGTAAAGATGGATTCAGACAAATAAAATAATCATTAAAACAGACTCAAGATTTATCAGGATCACAAATTGAGGAAGAAGCAATACTGAAAACAAAATGGCAGCACAAGCGGGCCTCAAACGCAGTATTTACATCAATGCAAGAAATAAACCTTTTTTTTTTTTTTTTTGAATTAGATATATAATAAATAAAACAACTTGACTAATTTCAATTAAAAAAAAAAAAGAAAATAATGGTTTCTTTTTTTTATCTATTCGCCACTTGTGTAATAGCACATTCACAAGACTCAGCAAAATCTGACTAATTCAAATTCACTCTTATCAGTTGTTTATAGTAGATAAAGAGAGTGAAGACATTCACTGCTCAACAATCAAGATACATGACTCGCTACTTAGCCATAGAGATATGGGACTATGGTAGGAGAGGAAAAGGCTGCCATTCATTTCTATTGAGAGCTTCAATTCCCGAGGAATTGTAGTTTTTTTCAAATCACCTTTTCTTTCACAAATGGTTAACCCAGGTGATTCTTAGCATGGGGCACATGCCCCCCCCCCCAACAAAGAGGGATTTGAATATATGGATAGGTGGGGAGAGATTCAGGTGTGTAGAGCAAAAACGTGTCTTTGCTCAGAACTGAATTGTGTTCGAAATGATCAATGCCTAGTTACACAATACAAAAAATTATCAATTTATTCCGTAGTAACTAATTGAGGTTAATAAAAGCAATATTTTTATAGTACGGGGGGGGGGCATCATTTTATGTTTAGCTGTTGAGGTGGAGCATTGAGCAAAAAAAGATGTGTATGTCCACCCTATAGTAAGTTGCTTTGAAAGTTGGGATAACAATGTGACTGACCTACATATAATGAAGCACCAAGAAATTCAAAGATGCATGGATTATTCCAGAAATTAATTTTCGAATAATTTCTATGTTTAATAGTCATTCTCAAAATAATTTAAACATTTTTGTTCAGAATAGAACAAAAGAAATAAAGATTTTTTCAATGTTTGGCATCCACTTAGCACCAAACAGTAATATTTTATACTTTTTCAACTAGAGAAATCTATATTCTGTAATTCGGAAATAATTTATGCCAACATTTTTTTTATTATTTTTTTTTATTTCAAGAATAGCAGTTCTTCCCTGAAGCATTTCTCAGTCTGTAAACAGTAGGGGGGGGTAGAGGAGAGAAAAAAAAGAATGCCTCTTGCAGACAGAAAAGTATAGTTAGGAGGAAAACATGTTCCTCAGCCCAAGTGAAAGGGGGGAAAAACCCAAGCAAGCAAGGGAAGGAAAGCAAAAGTAAGAAGACAGTGTTATTACAAGGTCAGAGTGTTCCCTGAATTTGAAAGAAAAAGCAAGAGGAGAAAGGGAGCCAACGTTGGAGTTTATTCTCAATACTCATGCTACTGCTAACAACAACAGCCACCACCACCACAGATGAAGCAACCCCTCATCCCACGCGCCCGGGTAAATCAATTGAGAAGGAAGGAAATCTAAATGCTACTCCCAACATCAAGCACTACCACGCTAATACTACTAGCAGCACCAATAGTGGGTCTAGTGTACTTGTTAGGTAAATCCAATACTGGTCTAACACCTTGGCTGAACTAGTCAGTAAAACCAAGCAGCTGCTGCTTCACATAACTGCTTGATTAAAAAGCTATTTTAGCGACCTACATCAAATTAATACTCACACAGCTAACCTCCTCACAATAGATATTGCAATATGCATCTATAACGATTTAACATCTAATGATTAATTAATAATTACAAGCCAAGTAACTTTGAATAAATCCTGTCTACATAGACTGGACACATCTAATTCAGGTGTTCATATGTTATAAACATTTTGAAAAAATTCAATTAGGAACTAAATAATAACATCAATAAATCATAGCCATATTAGAATAATCCAACCGTGTATAAAAGGAAAAAAAAAATCTTTTCATACGGTTGATTATTCCCAACTAGTCATTCAGTAGAAAACTTAGATTATGGAACACATATTCATTTCAGTAATTTGTTCAGATCAATATTCAAATAACTAGCAATAAAGGAATTCTGATTTTCATTATGTAGTTCTTTATATTTGATTATGATATACTCAAACAATAAAAATGCACAGTGCAAGTTGATTATTTTATTCATATAAGATTTAATATTTTTCCTCCAAGTATATTAGATTAAAATATTTACAATTCAACTTTCAGAAGTGAATCCATTTAGAGCATAGATTCAAAGGAACATCCAGATATATTGTACAAAATTCTGTAGAAGAATCTAATAGATAGCAGAGCCAGTTTAATGTTTGTCATTGACCATCAATGATTAGATTTCAAAGGAAAATTGACATTACACTGCAATCAGCTGTGATGGGAGTAAGGGGCAAAAAGTGAAAAAAAAAAAAATGTTTTCAAACAACTGTCAGCAGAAACATCTTTCTTGGCCCACTTCACTTATTGCTTTCAGTTGCGACAAGACTCTCCGACTTTTTTTTTTTTTTAAGTTTTCTGTATTCATGAAATTGGGAGAATTCTTCATTACATGTTTGTTCTCAACACAATCACAGAGACAGATAGACAACATATTACAAGAATTTCTCAGGCCTGCATCGGAAAAATTAAATATTTTATCCTCCTTTAACAGCAACGGCAGAAGAAATTTATCTTCATATTGGTTTTTGGATATATGAAATAATTACAACAAATGTGTTTCTAAAAAATAAACAAAAAACGTTCATCATTAGAAAAGAAGTTTGTAAGTAGTTTGTTTTGTTTTGGTTTTTTTTGCAGATTCTAACATTTAGATTGAAACTGAATAAAATTAGTTGTTTGGACTTGAAAAAGATTTTTTCTGTGCTTTAAAAATTTCAACTCAATTTTAGTCAGATTAGGCATTGACTTTTTGTTTAACCGTTACCTTAACTCCAAATGTAAAAAATAGGAACTGTTTTCATCTGTGTCACATTTCTATGTACAAAGCAAACAGGACAATCAGACACAAGAAATTTCCTATACCAATAGTTGGAAAGAAAAATCATCAATACAAAGGATTTGGCTCTTTTTTCAAAACATCCCTTCAAAGAGGAATTATTTGGATTTATCAGTAAAACCACTGTAAAAGTGATGCTTAACCAGAAGTGTTTAAATATGAGCTGACAAAAAACAATTTTTAGTTGCATTATCACAAGGTGAAATGTGCATACAATTGGAAACTAATATCTATCCTTAAAATATGACGGGAAAAAAAAACTCATTTAGCAACTTGAACACATTGGGCAGTCCTAAATTAATTAATCTGTATAAGTTATTTAATGCTATTTGAAACATGTTGAATATCAAGTGACGAGTCCATAATATGCAAATATATTATAACTAATAATTCAGAATCTATTTTTATATCACAAGTATTCCCCACTTTTCGAAACAGTGCTCTATATCACTTGATTGTTTTTCAACAAGCCATTAGAAAGGAAGTGTGCACCCTCTTCCAATCTCTCTCTCTTACACCCGTCTCCTACAAATGCAACCAACCCAACAACTTCATTATATGTGTCACATTTGGTTTATGCTGAAACTCCTACAGAAAGAGTATGATGCCTTCATTGGGGGGGGAAAAAAAAAAAAAAAAATCTAGAAATACTGATTGATCATCTTTGGAAATACAAATTAGTCATAAGTTCAGTATAATTTCATTAAAATAGAAATTTCACAATTTTGTAGTCTAAAATCTATGTAGAAAAAATGTATCAACAGGATAATGTCCAACTGCTTACCATTTGAAAAGAATCCTTCTTTGGTCAGTGGTCCATGGTCTGCCATAGAAACCTGAAATATAGAGAAATACAGATATAATCAGTAAGAGGAAAAAAATCTTCAAAGCATTTTTTAAAACACACTTGGTATATACCATAATGTTAGAAATTGATTTGCTGATTAAAAACTGCTCATAGTTCGGTTCCTTGTGTATTCATTCGGATAGGATTTGTACAAGTGGGATTGTGAAAACTATATATTTTTGAAAACCTAGGATAACAAATCAGAAAATATTTGATTCCTTTTTTTTAGATGTCAGTCATCTCAGACTTTTGAAAAAGATGACATTCCAATACAAGCTATTCAATACAACCTAGGATCAAGACTCCAGTGGCCAAATCTACATTTTGGCAGGCAAGGAATATTATGGTGCTAATTGCTAATATAGTCAATGAGTTATGTATGAGTGGTTATCTAGGATTTTTTCATACGTGCAACTGAATTTTTGTATGTTTCTCATTATCGAGACTCCAATATTACCTAGTCATGATTCTTGAGGCCAAACCAAAATTTCTGCAGCAAGAATTCCACTAGTGCTAATTAAAAGCAGGTACAAATGGTCAATAATACACAAGTTACTATTTAGGAATTTAAAGGAAAAAAACAGCTTATTTCAGGATTCAATTCACAAAACGTTAACAGGAACTGATCTGTCTGAGGGACTGTAGACCTGTCTAAACATCTTTGTCCTCACTATCAAATGTAATATCCTGAGAGTCAAGATCAGTTCGGCAGTCAGTGTTATATTGACATAGCTCTGTGCAGGGTAGCTCAGCTGACTTGCATGAACATCTATGTGAGAAGTGTATTCAACATAGACACCTGAACATCTCCATGATGGCCTCTACTGCTGCTGCAAAGAAATAATCAGTTGAGATAGGTTTCATCCTCAGCCTTGTAGTATCCATTCAGAACTCCTGCTAGGCGATGTTTGCTCAACGGTCCACGCTGGCCTGGATAAAGGCTCTTAGAAGATGCTGATTGAGAGCACCAAGTGTAAGTGTATGCTTGTCACTTGCTGCCATGTGCTTGCAGAAAAGATGCCATCTCAGTTCAGGGATTTAGTCGATTTGGATCCCCTTTGGTAAGTATGAAGAGGATATAAACCTAGCAAATGAAAATAGCAGATCCTCTATCACTACGTTTACATTGTCAGAGCTGTTCAGACTGGTTCCATTGCCAAAATTCCAGATGCCATTGAAACATCTGTGTCTAGAGAGAAGAGTTTTTGTTGTATTCCTCAGTCTTTGATGCCAGACACTCCATTAATTCAAACTTTGTTAGGTCATGAGAAAGTAAGCAGCTCACTGGAATGTTCTTGAGGCTTGTGACATCTGATTTGGTATTGAATTGCATTCTTTCCTTGTCTTTTGTCCTTGAGACTCAGGGGAAATTGAATGTCACCATCATTGTAGTCTCTAGCAAGGAACAACTGGGTCATAGTACCATTCACTTCAATTCTCGACTGACTCCTGTTGCTAATTTCTCAATCAGCTTTTGGACAACTATGCTACAATTTTGCAAGTACAATAACTATCTTGACTAGAGCTCTGAGTTCCAGTGTCCATTGGAGCTTCACCTGCATCTTGAGGTTGGTCCTGATCTGATGAGTCCCTTTGCCATCTGTTCTAAGACAATCAAATTCGACTAATCAGTATATGTCCCCATTGAAGGTGAAGAGAGCTCTTGGTATTTGAGTGAATTCATAGTTGCCAACAGCCTGTTTTTGGTCAAGCAGTCTGTTAGATCTAGTAAAGACCACCAGTCTGTCATACAGATTTGGGTCTCCTTCAGATCTACAATCTTGTCTCTGATTTCCAGTGGACTTCTTGCAGCTAGACATGAACAATTAGTTATTTTCCTCCATAAATGGTCTCCACAGTCTGATTTTTCCATTGACTCTCTCTGACAGAGTTGATATAGTTTCTACCAAGTTTCATGAATTATCAAGATTGCATGATCATGTTTTACAACTGACCACTTTCAGTGGTAACTGGTTACCATGACTCAGTATGGCAACCTTGATCTTGTCAATTGCCTCATGATCTGGTCTGATCTGATCTTACTAGATCCTAGTTCTGTGTTCTTTCCAACCTTTCCAATGCTGACCTGACTCTTGACAGACACGATAATTCTGGTGTAGCCATGGAGAATCTGTCTAGTATTCGCAAACGCAAGATTCCAAACAGTCCAGTATTGACCTTCGTTTGCATGCAGTCTGCACCAAAGGACACAAATGGAATGTCAATTCAGGTGACTGTCAGATTACCTGTTCCTTCCAGGTCACAGGAAGATTCATTCAGATGTGATGCATATTAGTAATGTACCATGGCCAGAGTCTCTTGTATTTAAGAGCAAAGAACAGTCAAGTGCTTCTATAGCTTGCAGATGGAGTGCCAGATCAGCATTTTTATATTCAACCACAAAGAACAGGATTGTCTCCACTCGATGCAGGTAGTTTGTGATGGGCCTGAACACAATTTTTAGCTTGCTTTGCTTCCCACTGCTTAATTGCATTCATCAATCACAACAGTCAAAGCTTCTAGAAAGTTATGGTTGACTAGCTTGGCAGATTCAGCCTTTGTAGAATTGACATTCATAGAGAAAGACACTTCTACTGTTCTGTTGCTTGCCAGCTGATTAGTTTCAGCTGTAGGTTCTCTCTGGAGAATCCATCCAGTACCCATTCATAAAAATGAGTAGTTGTGAGCAAGAAGAATACATTTGAAGATCTGCCTTGTGGTTGCTGTACCATAGAAGTCAGCTTCAATCATCTATGCCTGAATTCTGCATGCAGGTTCCAAGAGCTTCTGAAGCAGGCATGACAGTGTGCAGTTCACCAAGTCTCAGGACAACCTTGCATTTCAAGTCAGGCCTGACATCTAACAACTTCACAAATTCTTCATAGAGGGTCATGTCAAATCAGATGCTTGTAGGATACTCTCAACCAGGCACCTCAGCTGACTTGTCTGCAGTGGGAAGGGTTGTCAATCTATATGCTACCTCTGGAAGGAATTATAATGCTCCAATCTGAGTGACAAGTTGATTGTCGGACAACAGCAACTTGTAACATGCCCCACATGGCATCTTACTAGCATGACAGACTTATTGTCAGCTGTTCTGTTTTCTAATTAGCACCATTGGATTCTTTGACCTCCAAATTGTAGATTTAATCACTTAATTCATGATCCTAGGCAATCTAAGAGTCAAAATAAGTATTTGATGATTGTCATTTTTTTTCAATCTAAAATGGGTGCCATACAGGCTTCTCAGAAAATGGAATCAAATATTTTCCAATTCGTTATCCTTTAAGGTTTTCAAAAATGTATAGGTTTTCCTATTATCCCAAGAGCTTGAACTAAGTTTTTTTTAAACATAGTTGACTGGATTACAATAGAGAATTTCATTTTTTCAATATTTGGACCATTGTTATCAGGTTATTGTTGTGAATGTTGATCAGGAAGAATCAATCATAAATTAACAGGTTCTTTTAGAAATAAAGATTTGCTTGAAATTTTGAAAAGGATACAACTTGTAACTTTTATCGTTGTTATTAGAAAATCAACCAACCAAATCGTCTTCAACTACTAAAGAAGAACTCCAAACCAGAAAATTCATCTGACTGGATACCACATTTGGGTCTACACAAAGAAAACCTACATAGAGGCTTTTAAAAGACTATTAAACTACAGGTTTCTATTGAAAGTAAGGGAAAGGAAAAAAAAAACAAAAAAAAAAAAACACCATGTAGAAGCATAATACATAAACTCAGAAAAACTGTCAGAAGGACAGGATTTCCAGATAGTTCCTGCAGAAGACCTAAATGGGACCTCTTGCCCCAATAAGTGATCATGCATTTGAATTACATAATCATTGAACCATACCTTATTTCAAAATCTTCACCATCATGAATTTAAATACCAGGGATGGAAACACTAAAGATAAGTAAATTAAAGTAAGATAGACAAGTAGATGGATGGAAATCAGATTATAAGCATACATGAGAACCAACCCCACAATATCATCTATTATTCCCAAAATCCCAATCCTTTAATTTTAAAATCTTCCCTCAGGTCTATTGAGTAGGCACATCAAATTTGATTGGGTTACACCCATGTTTAGGTGATATCTATAGTATGACCGAGAAACAAACACAGACACCATTGAATTACAGATAATAATCTGAATAATAAACCAGAATCAAATATTACAATTAGTGCAGCACCTGCATTAGCACAAAAATTTGAAAAACAGCACAGTCAGGCCAATAAAAGAAAATTACAAAGGTAGGTAACAGACTTACTGCTATTTATACCGAGAGAATCACATCTTGATATTACAAAACATCAACCAATGACCTCATAGATAAGAGATTAACTACAACTCAAGCGATTGTTAAATCTATCAGATATTTGCAGACACAACAGGATTAGCTTGAAACAATAATAAAAGCCAAGATAAAAGAAACATAACTAGGTTAGTATAAAGCAAAATCCAGTTCTCAGTTCCTCCTTTTGGAAAATAATATCAAATCTAATATCTTTTCTTAAAAAAAAAAAAAAAAAAAAAATCAATCAATATGTACTAAATGGAGGTTCCCATATTTCCAGTTCTAAAACTAGTGAAAAAAGATTTAAAAAATACTAGCTATAATCTGAGTCATCTCGAGAATATTTGAAACCTCTGGGCAAAATTATGTACTGAATTTGGTCAGTTATCTGTAGTGCTGACCCCAATTTAATACGTGAATCAAATGAAGAATCAAGAACCGATTTGAATAGGATTCTAAAGATAGGTTTAAGGAAACTTCTCAATGTCTGCTATTTAATAATATGAACCTTAATTTCAATTCATCATCGGTTTGTTCCTAGCCAACTGAACCATAGTGCCTATGCAATGAGATGGCCCTAACCATAATGATATGCAAATCAACTTTTAAATACTGAAAAATAAAGGCATAGGAGGTCAACTCAATTTGTTATAAATACAATTAATCTAATTTTTAATCTCAAAAAAATACTTTACTGACATCCAAACCAAAGTATTTTTCTTTTTCCGATCTTCCCTTTATTCACTGAATTCATTTACATTAGTTGCTCCACTCATCGTTACAAGTCACTTGACAAAGGACTTGATAATTCTATTGATAGAGTACTTAACACATACAATCAAAAAATCTCATTAATTTGCAGTGAAGAAAAAAAAAAAAAATGACTGCATCCCACTATTATCTTCAAGTTTCCAAAAGATAATGCATAATTAAAGTGGGATTCATGACAAGCATAATGAGATTCAAACATCACCAAAAGAGACATTTGAACAGATTTCTCAAAATGTCACAGAAAATTATGTTTTTGCACAATTTCAAATCTAATTTATATCTGTTAAGAGCAACACATAATCTAAAGTTGCGATTACTTACAAAACATATAAGAAAATCTGAACTTAGAGATATCGTATCAATCTATTTACTGTGAATGAAAGGATTTTTCATCATTGTAGTTCTATAAATTAATTTGTTTTGTGATCGATAACAACTGAGTCCTACTTGTATCTCAAGACTTAATTAGCAATGGATAATTATTACTCTTCACCACCTTCCACAATGGATCAATTTCATTTTAAGCAAAATTCAGAACAATTCTTATATTTAAAACCATATGTATTAATCCATAATTTTTTTTTAAACTGCTCGTATTACCAAGAGCTATGTTAGTATGTTATTGCTTATGATGATTATTACTCAAGACAATATAACCTATACAAAAAACTAACTTCAATAGATACAATATTTTCTTTTCAACCTTCATTTTTATGCTAATCAACATTGGGAATTTTATCAAGAATCCCCACAATCTTAGTTTCCACGGAGTTCAGAAGTAGACGCTTGATAGGTAGTCCTGAGATACAAAAAAGGAATTAAATGGGTGGGTTTTGGCAATGCCAAAGAAACCCCATCAAATAGAGATCAAGTGGCAGAATGAAAGACATTGTTTATCTCATACTTATTCCAGTAATCAACTCATTTTTTACCAAGAAAATACATTCCTCAAAAATTGTTATTATCAGTTTTTAATGGTAAAATAACACGAAAAACTCTGAAAGCTTTTAAATGTGCAATTCAAGAAAAAAATTTCATAAAATCAAAAAAAAAAAAGAACCTGGGGCAGAATTGCTGGATGGGAATTGTCAAGTTAAAGACCATCTGACTGGCTTCCAGAGAAGAGAAAGAAAAAAAAAAAAAGGAACCATTCTCCTCAAAATGGATTCTTTCCCTGGACTGCTATGTCAGCCGAAGGAGGGGGGGGTCTTATTAGTTGCACTTGAGCAGAGAAGAAACTCTTCACCACCCCTGATGCAACTGCAGAATTTCCAGACTGTTCTACGAGCATCTAGGCAGTCAGCTTCAAGCTGAATCAAGAGATGTCTCTTGATAAATCATAGAAGACAATATGAGTGCCATCACAAGAAAAAGACAGAAAATCAATAACTGTATATATAGTAGGTGACATAAGTCAATCTACCAAAAGTTCAATAACCACTTTCATATGTACAGCTAGTAGCCAGTCTCAGCTGGTTTTAATCGGTATTACTAGGTTTCAGTAATCAAAAATCAACACTAAAAGCTAGAAGTCAAAATATATACAAGTTAAATTCTAATCTTCCTCATAACCAGAGAATGAGGTTAGCAAGCATAGACATATTTAAAGTGCTATAGAAACAAATAACTATAGCAAAAGAAGTCTTTCAGTACTTAGTAATTATAAGATTTCAGATTTTGTTTCTCTTTTGGATTTCCTCCAAACATTATTTCAATACATAGATACATCTCATTCGACTGAACGAACAATTTCTCCATTATCTGTACGGTAAAAAAATAGAGGCATAGCTAGAGAATTGCACCCCCTACCCCACAAAGGGAGCTCCTAGTGGGCCCCTCCAACATTTAGTAAGATTTGTTAGAAATGCTGCAGGTGAAGCTATTGGAATTTTTCCCTGCTGGGGACCCAAAGCATCTTCAAATAGCCTCTGAATTAATGGAAGAATGGTAATTGATTGCAAATTTTCCAAGTAATTCTTGATGCTTTTCCACTTGATTTGAAAGTCTGGTTTAATTACTGCCTCTACCCATAAAATCTCCATTTCACAGAGCAGTTCAGAATAGGTAAGAACACACACACACACTTGTTCAGTAAGAATTGTATATCTTAATAGTAACACTAACAATTCCCTTGAGACTAGTTAGGGGAGGAAAGAAGGAAGTAATCAATAATAGTAGCAGTAGTTTAAATCAGACACACAGGTCAGCCTGACTCAATTCATCAATATCTGTCAGACTGATGATGTTGAAAAGGTAACAAATTGATGGATAGTCGAACAACCACCTATATTAGTACTACCTTAAACAGCAGTCATTAAATTGCTACAAATATACAATTATTACGACTGTAATGTTAGCCTTAGTCAAATATATTTTACGTGACCACGATAATTGACTAGCCCAAACTGTCACTAGTAGCAATCTGCAATGCCAAGCTTTACATAAGATTACAATTGAAAATAGCAATGATCATCATTGTCAAGAGAAACCATTTGGAGAAAGTGAATTACTTAAAATACCTTTGAACTATATCTGAGAATGGAATTTTATTCAATAAGTAAACTGATAAGACTTCTAAATGGAAAACAGTATAAATAAATACAAAAAAAAATAGTAATTTCAACAACTGCACTATTTTGTTTCTTTTTAAATGACTGATTAGTATTAGCAACATAATTGGCAAAAAGATTGGCAATGACTACATGATCTAAGTTCGTAAACCAGTAAAGATTAAAATGAAAATTTTCAAAATCAATTTGTTCTGCCCATTCTGATGAAAAACAGATATTTTTTGATCTGATGCAACTGACCCAGCAACTCAGATCATTAGTCAAGAGGTTCCCAATAGTGAAATGTTTTCTTCCAATAGAGAAATACAAGTTTGAAATCTAATTTATTCTTTGTTATATAAGATGATTTACGACTATAAATATGAGAAATAAATAGAAACCTTTTACGTAACGAGTAATAAAAAGGGTGTCAGTTTTTCGTAAAATTTGGCAATATTGAATGCTTCCAAAAGGTCAAAGGGAAGTATTCCAAGAATGTAAAAGCTTTCAAGGTAGGTGTGTGTGTGTGTGCCGTGAGAAGATATGTGAAAGATTTCCCTAGATACCTGCCTTGAAGCAACCACTTCAACAACTGAAACCTCTTTACCTAATGAGCAACGGCACTGGGTGGTCATGTCTGTTTGGGTTTCTCTGTCGACCTCAAAACTAAAAATAAACGCAGCCAGAACCCATTAATCCAATCCAGGAGATGCAATGCGCGCTTTCCACTCACTAACAAAAAAAGCCATTATTTAAAGCTAAAACCTACTATATTTTATTTTGATACGATCAGAAGAGGAGAAATAGACGAAAAACATTTTCCTATGGTCAACTAAGCCGACATTGCTGTCTAAAAAGCTAGTGACATATTTTCTTCTTCTATAGTCTTGAGGAAATGGAGTGAACGATTCAAGTCAGTTGATCGTTGAATGGAATGAAGAAATTGTCATGGTTCATTTTGAGTTGCGAATACGTGAATAAATTGGCTAATTTGATTGATAAGATGCTGAATTGATTTTAGGAAAATTTCAAATATGTAGAGAATGCAATAGGATTGGTAGTCGACAAAATAAGTAAATAATTAGACAAATGCAATTAAAGGAGTGCCAATCGCACCGTCCAATTTTGACGGCTGTAGAGGTTTGAATCTAAATGCATTTATTTCTGAATATTATCAACTCTCAAAATCATCTGCTCACCTTCAGTAAGATGAAAAATACAAGAAGATTTTTCAAAAAAACAATTTTAGAAATGAACTGAAAAACTTTTTTTTATATATACCAATATAGAATGATATGATTAGGATTACTGTTTCTGGATTCAAAAGTTGAACGATGATGTGATTAAAATAGTAGAAATATTTTTAATCTACGAGAAAATAAGTAATTTCCTAGTTCAATTTCAAATTCAATTCATAATTTTTGGCAATATGTTATCCTTTCTTCTTCTCCCTAGTGCAGTAGTCATTCATTCCTTTCCTGACTTTAACACAGCAAGTACAAGTCGATTTCAAGAAGACAGACAAGTCTATGAATATGTTCCATTCGAAGACTGATAGAAATAAAATAAGGGGAAAAAAGAATCAAATTCATCCCAGATGGACAAAAATTTTTAGAAGCTTTTCTCTTTCATGGCAGTTAGAGTCGAAATGGCGGCCGAAGCAGAGAAACTTTCAGAAGAGTGCGCTTAAAACGATCTTTTTTTTTCAAGAAAAAAAAAAGGGGCAGGAATTGGTCATTTTATCAATACAAAGAAAATAGTTGAAAACTTTGATTATTCATCAGAACAGATCCATAGATGACAAAAATAAAAATAACTAAAAATGCTATCGTCATAACTGTATTTGTGAATGAAATAACTGGGGGTGGGGCAACTTGGATTGGACTGATTGTACATTTCATTTATTAAGTTTGTTATTTCTTTTCTAGTAAGAGAGATCTTACACGATCAAATAAAACTACACATTAATTAACGAAAAGATAAGCGTGATCCTTTTAATGTAATAATACCAACCGAATCTGATGGAAATCTAGGTTAAAGTGAACAAGAAGTGAGCAGACACCACCATTATTGCTACTTAGACTAACAAGCAGCAAGAGATATTTCAATATAAATTTGATCATAGAATAAGAAAACATTCAGAACTCAAAATTATTTGCTCAATAATAATAATTATATAATATCTATACATTATTATAAAGTGGAAATGTTCATATTTCGTCAATTCTAGGATAGATAACATTTGAAAAAAAAACAAAAACAATAAGGGCTCCATTAAAACTTGAATCTTATTTCTAAAATTGGAATAGTGAACATAAAAATGAAAATAACGATTTTTTAATCATCATTTTAGATATCAGGAAACACGTTGAATTCAATCAGGCTTATAAAATTATAAAATCTATGTAATATTTTTGTTTACAAATATTTGAGATTACCCACAATAATTTCTGAGCTTCTTCAACCACATCAACTGTAATATTTTTCAGGCAAAAGAAAAAAACTGTCGTTAATATCCAAGATCTACAAACTTAACTACATTCTAAAAGGAAAACATCTTTTCAGAATTCTCTGCAACTAGAAATTTATTTCAATTTTAAAGAGGTTCAGAATCCAAGACTAACAAAATTTATAAAATGAAAAACTCACCAAAAATAATGAACGACAAATGTTCAAAAACATCTTACGGGGGAAAATCATTTTGAAACAAAATATAGATAAATCTCATTTTCTTTTTTTTAAGGCGTACTTCGATAATTCACGTCTTATATTTTCAAGACTATCTTGAGTCGATTTAAAACAGTTTATTCACCTCTTTGTATTTTGAGGATTTGTTTATTTCTTCCATTGATCCTTAAGCCATCACGAATTACAAATGATTACAAAAATACCAGTTTCGAAAACGAATTCACTGATCATAAATATTTTTTTCAATTTAAAACGTATTTACCGACAGAAAGAAATCATTTTTATCCCATTTAGTTACAGATGGGGGATCAGATTATGTAAGACATTCAATTGATAACTGAACAATATTTCTATCAATATAAAATAACCCCTGTGAAGTAAGAATATCCAATATTCTTAACTAGACATTGAAATAAAGATCGAACATTCATTATTCTTTTTAAATATAAATTCCAACACAACTAAAGCATTTTCGTCAAATTTAGTCACAAAATAAAGGGGGATCATTTTGTACGACATAACCTATTGAAAACTGAACCCTCATTCTCATCAATAAATAATTTTTCAAGTTGGAATGATGATGATGTCGAGATTTTTATAAATAAACTAGTTATTGAAAATTAATACGTTCAGCAAGTGATGGTTTTTTTAACAATTTCTTCACAGGATGTCAAATTCGGTCACAAAAAGGGGGATCAGTTTATGCAACACGAACAATTCTAAACTGAACCCCCATTTTTTGTAACTATTTCAGGAAATTTCAACTGAAAAGTATTTTTTTTTTACATTTTTGCCAAGTTTAATCACAAAAAGGGGGATCAGTTTATAAGAGGCTAAGAATCAAAAACTCAGCTCCCTTATATTTCCGCAAGAATCGTATGAAGAGAAACCAAAGGCAAGAATCTGAGTTTTTCATGTTTTTATTTGCATTCACTGTGATCAATAAAAGATGAAGATTTCACTCATTTTATTTTTGGTAACTATAGGTTTGACGGGTCTAAAATACTGTAGACTGGCTCGATAGGTATTTATAGTATTGGGGCCTTTGCATGATGTTTGGAACATAAACATTTTTAGCTATTCAGTTATCTGAATCAAACATTTAACCTGTTTTAGCCATTTAAGGCCTCTCTCTCTTTCTCTTATGCTACTATTTCAGACATTTTAGCTATGGAGATGACTAGATTTGTCATTTCCAGCTAATTTTAAAGCCAGTCTTACGCAACCGTATTTTAGATCTGTCAACCCCAAGATTACCTATTTTTTCAAGGCTGAAGATCTTCAATTTTTTTTATTCTATTTTTATCTCAAACTTACCTTCAACAACTCCACAAGTGAAGTTTCCATTATTCGGTCTCATCAAACCCTCCTCACAATCTGTTCCTGTCATGGTGGTCACCTCCTTTTTTTTCTTTTGAGTCGTTGTGTCGAGGTTTCTCTCGACTGAAAATAAATCTTTCCCGTCTTCTTGTCGGCCCGAGCCTTCTTCTTCGAACTCGTAAGATACAGGGTCCCCTATTCGGCCAGTCTTTCCACTACACAAACTGCTCACAATCCCTATGATTGTATCCTATGATTTCAGATAAGTAAAACCCTATCATTCGGGCAGGAATATGGCAACCGAACAAGAAGAGAGAAAGAAAAAAGAAAGGACAGTCAAAAATTAACGCCCGCACTCAAGTAATACTTCGTGTAGTAATAATAAACACGTATGTACAGAAAACTATATCACACAACTAAAAGGAGGAAGAGGACGTAATGCTACTAATATTGATAATATTACTATTACTATTACTATTAATATTAGTAGCGAATTTTGTTGTTACTACTTCATGTATTTCTCCTCCCTAATTTCACTCATTCGGACGATATTGCCTTTCTTCCTCACTTCTTCACTCCCTCAGTCTACTCATCTCGCCTCCCACTCCCAAATGCTTTCGATTTCTCCCCTTCACTTCAATCCTCCCACTTCTCTGTCACCCTCTCTAATTTACGATATCCCTCTCTTTTACTCAATAGTACAATATGGCCTTTCTCTCTCACTTTTCGCTATGTGTCCCATTTTCCCTTTTCTCTCTCGGTCTGAAGCGCTTTTGATTTACCCCCTTCGGTTTTGCCCACCTTCTCCAACACCCGATGTAATTTACTATTTGCCCCTCTTTCAATTGATACTATCTCTCTTTCTTTTCTCTACCTTGATTCCACTCTGTATATGATTCTCTCCGTTTCTATATACCACTACTCCTTCATTATTATCAGCCTTTCTCTTTCTTCTCCCTAGCTCAGCCGTCTAGCAACCCAGTCTTCCTTTCATTATTTACTTCGATATTTTATCACCATGTCACTTTCTACTCCAAAACCTACTCCCTTCTTCTTATTATTATTATCATCATTATTATTGTTATTGACCTCTTCTTTTTATTTTCATTTTTCAGACTGCATATTGCACTCTGCTTTTTTTGTTTATTTTGAAACCTACTTTATTTTTTTAATACTCTTTCCTTCACTGACATTTTTTCTACATTTTCCCACCATGTAGTTCTTTATTTAGCAAACCCTTTTATTTATTTTTATAATGTACATACTCTTAAAGTTCATTGTTTTTCTACGCGAGATTGTATTAATCTCTCTTCAACACAGAACTATGTCTCTTATTAAGTTTACCCTCACCCTACATTTTACTTTTCTTTCTTCATTATTAGTCACTACATCACATATTTCTTTCTCCCTGTCGTTCCCTGCCATACGTTGGTGAAATTTCTTGGCAAAATCTATTCCTGCCACTCCTTACTGGTTGACAAACATAAACAAACCCCTTGTGACAGGGACAGATTTTGCATCGAAATATTCCATTATCGTATGGCAGGGAGTTGGTTTATGCTTGCAAATTAGTAGTATTAAGAAGTGGGACTGCAGGGATAGATTTTGCATCGAAATATTTCATTATTGTGAGGCAGCAATGGTAGGGATAAAAAGTACTGCTGCATTTTTTTTTTTATTCTTCTCTCTACCTTTTGGAAACATCTTTTTTACATTATAGTTTTAATGAAAGGGTTAAGATTCGGATATTGTCCTTAAATGGCGAAAATCAAATAAAATTCAATAAGATCTTCCTTACATTCAAAAAATCGTCAGTTTTAGAGAAAAATATTGCAACCAAGGCTTAAAGGAAAGCCTAGATTACGACGGATGGAAAGTAAGGGTCCAGTTAAGCATTAAATTACTTTGTAAATAGACCCCTCTCCATTTTTTCATTACTGAATATTTTTGAAACGTTACGAAAGCTTTATAGATTAAAGGCACCTAAAATCATCTTGAAAGAGATTTCAATTGGATTTTCGCCAGAATCCAAATCCTTTTCTAGGTGCCTTGACAGTTCGCGACCTTCCAGCCAATTTCATTTTGATACATTTTATACAATATAAAACAGCACAAATGAAGTACTTTAATACAATCTTCTGTGCTTTTGAAATGTCATGAGTTTTGATTTTTATACATTATTAATCTAGAACATATTTCCCCATTAATCCGATAATAATGCTTAACAATCGTAAAGGACGCTCTTTTGACAGCGTTCAGAACAAACATAGAAAAATGGTTGCTCTTGTTTGTTTGTTTTCTAGATCCAGGCTGAATTATATTATTACTTACACTCAGACAATCGTTCCATTTCCACCTCAT
The DNA here is from genome assembly GCA_963457665.1 of Thysanoteuthis rhombus. NCBI lineage: Eukaryota > Metazoa > Mollusca > Cephalopoda > Oegopsida > Thysanoteuthidae > Thysanoteuthis > Thysanoteuthis major. The sequence continues at coordinate 48,735,155 of OY735219.1, read as the reverse complement.
CAAATTTGGCACCATGCCCTGTTTGCACGCACCCATATTATTACGCCACTTTATCCGGGAGCTTTTTAATAGAAAAAGCGAGTGATTAATGGCTCCCCAAAAATAAAAACATTCACTTTTGGTTGCATCACCGAAACGTCTGGATTGCCAACAACAACAATAAAACAAGTGTGACCGCTGTCGGACTCAAACTATGGGACCAATTTAGAATAAACTTACGTTGTAAGTGGGGGGGGATGTTAAAAGTGTTTTTTCTGGACATAATAATGAGAACATTTTTGAATTTTCAGCCCTCTAGTTCCATTGGCGCCACCTTTTCATTTTTCTACCGAAAAGAGCAAAAAAAAAAAATAGCGCCCTGAGTTTGTTTGCAATGAGCACATGTAGAGGCAGTGCGCACCTCCTTCATCTCACTGTCTCCTGTACCTCCCACCACTCCAAACTAATGACTCAACTTGACATACCATCATCACCATTTAGATAAGGAACGTTTGAATAAATTAATTACATTTTTAGGGTGTCGAAGATATTTTTAAAATGCATGTCCACCCCTCTGAACGTTTGGAGAAAAAAGAGGACGTTCCAAAGACATTTTGCCCATCACATACTTTTTGTGGGGTAATAACTCACAGCCACGAAATTAAATTTGCGGGCTTTTGAAAAAAATCTTTCCGGGTGAAAATTTCGAGACCTGTCGAGCCCGGGAAAATACGGATGTTTTACAACCCTGAGTTGAGCCATTTACAGCAAATGTTTCAATTTTTGTCGCAATAATAAAGAGCTTTCATTCAATTTTCGCGCAATATGACGTCATCGAACAGCGCGAAAATGAAATTAATTAGAAAAATAATGATGGTTAACTGGTTTTCAGGTAAATTTCACAGGTGCGGCGTATGAATAAATTCGCTCAACTATCAGACTTTTTTAAAAGGATCCTTTTCCTAAATGGCAAGTGCCGGATTAAAAACAATGAATAAATAAAATCACGTCTACGCACACTAAATACTCCTTCCTTTACTTTTTCTTTTTGGCATTTTTTTCTTTTATTTTTGTATTATTTTTCAATTATCCAATTTGAGCAAGGGGAATATCAATAAAAATGTCTTGTCGGAATAGAGACGTATAACATTCAATATTTTTTTTCAAATAAAAAGAATACGTCATAATGGATAGTAAAATTTATTTGTTTACATTTACCTTTACTGAAAAAACCTACACTGAACCAGTTTTAAACCGACCTTAAAATTCATTCAACATTTAAATAATTCAAATTTTCCCTTCAAAAAAATAAAAATAAAACTAAGTAAAAAAATATATTTACTTCCTAAGTGAGGTAAACAAAACACAAGGCAGTTGTACTTTTACATCGGCTTCGGTGATTGGCTAAAAATTCGTTTAGCTCCAATCAAATCAATTGTCTCTTCAGGTGGTCAGGTCATCGGCATCTAGTTCTATCCGGTTTTGGGTGCCTTGATTTTTTTTTTCAAACCTGACGAATGACTATAATAAAACAGTTACGATCTCAACCTTTTTTCTGTTTGAATCTAGGTCGAACTCTGCATATTTTTTTCAGGAAAGATAAGATAATGTAATCAAACAGGCGTTTTAAATTGTTGGCTATCTAAATAAAACTGCGTAATGTAGCCATTTTTAAATGGGCCATTTTTATATTGGAAATTCTAGGTGGTTAAAAGTGGCTAGATTTTTACCATTGTTAAATTAGTTGAAAAAATTCCCTCTTGTATCTAGAGAGTTTTCTTGCGATCACCGCTCAACAAAAGGCGACAGACGTCACTTATTCATTGATCAGCCCTTTTCCCAAATTTTTGATTGATCATCTCCAACATGGCCTGCTGCCTAATGACGTGGGTCATGTATCAGTTTCTATTGAGCGACGAACCATACCTGTTTTTTTTTTTATTATTCCTAAGTGTAAAGAAGACAAAATCTCCCCAAGGTTTGACTCATCTGTTTACCCAGAGTAGATGCTTATAATGGAAATGACACACAAGTACACAAAATGTAAATATGGTTGTACGTCGACTTACGTCCGACCGACTGACTTATCTCCGATCGTAGATACGTCCCTATTAGAGCTTAAAACCCATTAACTGCAGTTGATGAGAATTTCAGTCATTGCAGTGCTACGGCTCAACTTCAAATGATAAACATTTCTGTCATGTTATTTTTAGTGTAATAAAATGTTCGTCAAGTTAAAAGAACAGACACCTTACTTGGTTAAACTAATGATTTCGTGAAAGAAACGTAACAGATGCAGACCTGCTATTACCAAGTCTCCCACATTTTGCGGGAGACTCCTGCATCTTGAAGCCAAGTGCTGCCTCCTACCCATATGTAATGAATTTGTATGAATCTCCTGCATTGAAAGAAAATATTTCTGTAAAAAAATTGTTTCCTTCCTATTTACAGACATACCAAGTCTGCCATAATATGCAGTTTAAAATTATGTTTTAGGTTTTCTATACACCGAAATAGCTATTTTAGAGCTTCTAGAATTAAAAATTTTCTCCACCTCCAATCATGGGGAGGGAGCCTTTTTATTGGAAATCTCCCCCCTGAGAAATTCTTAACCTTAGCAGATCTGTGAGTGATATTTGTTCCTTTTTTTTGAGAAAGACATATGTATAATACAGATGTTTTGGTTTATATGTAACGTCATGGTATTTTATGTTGTTCAATGACTATATTTCACTTCACTGTATGATAATCAAGTATGTCCATACTACCAGGATGTAACCTGGACACAAGTTACTCATTACTGTTCTTTTTTTTGTTTCGTTTTTCTTGTGCGTTTTCTTCTTTTTTTTTTTTTTTTCATAAAAACATAGAAATAAGACTTGAAAATTCAATGAGGAGTCTACTATGAAGTTTAAAGGCCATTATTGCTAGATCAGGTGACCCTGGGTAGGAGATAATTCTATGTAAGAAACATCTTATCAAATAACACCTTCGTAGCTAGTCTCAAGTAAATCTGATTCAAAACAGCAGAGAAAATTGATTTTAAAACATTAAGTTTAAACATCATTATTGCCATTTCAGGTGACCCTGAGTGGAAGATTTTTCGATGTAAGAAGTATCTTATTAAGGAACACCTTTCTTCTAAGTTTCATGTAAATCCGACTTAAAATAGCTGAGAAACATTATAAGGATCAACCGACCGACAAACAGATGGATAGACAGTGTCTTTTTTAGAGTGGGGAGGACGCCTCTAAGAGAAAGGAAAATAACAGTGAAATTGGAAATATTCCACGGAGCGAATAAGAAAAATAGCAGAGTGGAAAACTTGTTTAAAACTGCAAATAATCCTCTGAATCCTTTAAAGAGACTATGAAAGTAGACATTGTCTAATTCTTAAGCTGCAACAGATGTTGAAAGTAGATGTTAGCAATAAGTTGAAAAATTGAATTGGCTTCTCCTTCTTAATCATGATGATGATGACTTGAATCTTTTTTTTTTATATCGAAGTCCAAGACACCTGGAGTGCTACTATGGAAATATTTATATTACAATTTCTCATTGAGTAACAAAAACGATGGCTAATTCATTATTTGTAGGCCATTCATATACTAACCCTTACCCTAGATCAGGCAAAGCTGAGGATGGAAAGTCAGGGCTATTTGAAAATGCTCTGCTCTGAGCCCTCCATTGGGAGGGGGGGGCTCCAAAAGCTTTATAGTTCACTTACTGGATTTCTAATGATGTTACCCTATGAGAAAGATGTATTCGCCCATACACACAAATTGCATAAATAATAATTCAGTCTCTGGGGTATTTTTTCATCAAATAAAGTGAGGGTGCATGTCTTTCTTTTTTTTTGCAAATTTTTCTTTTTCATTAAATCTCACTAAATGTTGAAGGAGGCCCCTCAAGGAGCCAATCTGCACCCCACCCCCGAACATGTAGTCATCTCTAGCTGCTCCACTGATACTAGCCTTCACATAATCTCCTGTTGAGCATGTATTTTTCAATCAAGAAAAGGAAATGGCCTTCACCTCAGTCCTAAGCAAGTCCCATATCTTCATGACCAAACCTCAAACCTTATTCACATAAACAACAGAAAAGAAATGATAAAAAACAGATAACAAACCTTAGAAATACCAAAAAAAAATACCAAAGAATGATAAAAATCATAATGATTGATAGTTCAAAAAATCTTAAACAGTAAAACAGATAATCAGTTACACTTCAATTGGATGGTCTCTAACATGGTTTATCCACTTCAACTTTTCCGGTGAGGGAGGGGGGTAAAAAGCATATATTTCAGGTGGGGGCAAAGGTATATTCAGGACATATTTCTGTGGCAACCCTGTTACACGATAGGCATTCCACAGTCCACCCATGGGAAAGGTACCTGCACTTGCCACCATTTCTAATTCAAGCAAGTACGACCTACCGTATGATCCAAACATCAGATGATGCACTCGATTCTTGACTTAGAAATTTTCATTTGGGGAAATTGAATAAGGGTAACATAGAATAATTGCACAGCACCATTATACTTGATCAACTATAAAATTCCAACTTTTAACCCTCCTGTCTCTAGTGAGAAGGCCTGATCTAGGGCGCTAGGGGGCAAATGCTCCATACCCCCGACCCTGCGGATGCCCATGTTCACTGATGATAAAAATATTCATAGTTCTACCATTGAAATGTGTCCCTTTCAAAGCTCATCTCAATTGTGAGCCAATATTAATAGTAAATATCATTTTAAAATCATAGATTTTAATCTACCAATATTGAATGACCATAGCCACGATCATCGACCTGGCCAACCATACAACTAAAAACATAGTGGTTACGGATTCTTTCCTTTTCCCTTGTCTGTCTGTCAGTCCCTGTGTCTGTTTCAGTGTACCTGGTCACATTTTTTGGCATTGAAACTTGAAAATTTACAAGTGTACTACAGTAGCCACCTTTTTAGAACGGCTTTTTCATTTTTTCAAAATTCACCTTTTCCAATTTGTTTGTAGGGGTGTGTTTGATTTACAGAAATAATCCTTTGTAAACTACACACATTTATACTGCCAATGTCATGATGTTGTATTTATGATGTTTAGGAGTTTGTGGAAAGCTTGGTTGGAATGAGATGGAGAGTGAGTGAGGGAGAGTGAGAGAGAGAGTAAGTACATGGTTTAATTTTTAATTTTCTTAAACAAAAATTACATAATTTTCATTCTGCTGGTTCTGTAACACCCATTACCATTTGAAATTGACAATGCCAGTAAGTCGCAGGTCAGCAGCTTTGATCTTGCCAAGCCAATCTGATATATTACCCTATGTAACCCTGTATCACTGTCTGAAGAGTCAGGATTGGGTAAGAGGGTTAGTACAGTCTAGGTTGACAGAGTGCGTATATAGTGACAAATATGAAGCAATTAGGCCACGTTTTTTTCATAAAGATCTTAACTTTATGCAGTTTCTATTAAATTTGAAACCATAAGTCATTATGGAGGTGGTAGGCGACCAAGTGGTTAACAGCATGGAAAATGGATGGGGCAAACTGAGTTCAAACTCTGGCTGAAACAGTTTGTGTTCGACTTCATCTTCCCCCCACCCACAAGGCAAAGTGAGTGATGCCACTTCAGGTGCTTGTTGCCTCTATGTTTATTTCAGGTATCACAAACTAGATCCAATAAATATATGAATAGATAGACTGCCAGATGAATACATACATACTTATAGGAAAACATTTCTGTAGATATGAATAAAATAATATAGACATTTGCTAAACTTAGTTTAATCTGGCATAGAACCAGCCAAGTTGATAGATATGAATATAGACTGGTAGATAAAAATAGACAGATATAGATAGTTAAATTAAGAGATAGACGCTGACGGAAACTAAACCAGCTGGAGGTTAACCACAACTAAATAATACATACAATATAAGAATAAATACATTTAAAGAAAACAAACTCATCCTTCTAGTTATTTTAGTTGTTCACGTGACATTTTGGCCTATCTATTCTATGGCCTTCTTCAGGTATACAATCCATACATAAAGAGGGGACTCTTTTTTTCCTGTAGTGCCAAGTAACAGAAACAAACAGAATTTTCATATATATATATATATATATATATATATATATAGCAACACTTAAAATGTAGGATGCAGATGTTTTCAACATTTCTTTTTTTAGGCTTTGTTCCTGTTGGGCGGCGAAAGCCACAACAAGTTGAATTCCACACTGGCCTGACTTATGCAATTAGCTGACATGTTGATTTGTGCTACCTCTTTGAGTTTCCTCACTCTTCAACCTATAGTATCGCCCATAAATAAGTACATTCCTACCAATTTCTCTATAAATAAAAAGTTGATTTTCTTCTAAACCAAACATACCATGTTTTTATCATTTTTAGTGGAGTATCATACAATCAAAACAGATTTAATTAGGTATTATTTATTACCAAACTCAACAGCGTTGAAACTTTGTAACCAAAATTATGAATAGTAATCCCCAAATAGGTATACCCCTGTGAAATAAGTTATTTGAAATCATTATTTGGTGTGGTCACCTTTATTTTCTACTACAGCTTGTTCTCTTGATGACCTTGACCTCACTAGATTTGTGCAAACAGACAATTGCATGTTTTCCCCTCCCAACAGTCTGCAGTCTTTCAATTCTGTTTTGTTGGATGAGCATCATTTTTCTATTTTCTGTTTGAGTACATTCTTCAAGTGCTCAATTGGATTTAAATCTGGTGACATGCTAAGCCAATCAGGTACTTTTACCTTTTGCTTCTTAAGAAACTCTGTTGTCTTCTTAGCAGAATGTTTTCGATCATTGTCATGCAGAAACATAGCTCTTCTCCCATGCATTCAAGTCAAAACAACATGTTTAATTTCAATGTTTTGACTTAATCTACAGCATTCATGATACTATCAATGAAATGCAGCTTACCAGTGCCATTAGAGTTCATACAACCCTAGATCATGACATTTCTACCACCATGCTTTTTCTGGTACACTTCGCCATAAAGCAGCTAAATTTGTCCAATGCCTTCAAACCCAAATAGGTTGATTTTTGTTTAATCTAAGCACAGTATACTGTCCATAAACTTTAAATTTCTAATTGTATTTTCCTGTGCAAACTTTGAACGAGCATGTTTTTGTCTCAATGTCAGTAACGGTTTCCTATGTGGTTGTCATGTAAACCTATTTTGTTTAGGACACATTTCATCATTGTAATCAGAATATTAGCAGCATAAAACCTTCTTTTACTTCATTAGCAATATCTGTCACCAATTTTCTTGAGTCTTCTTCAATCAATCTCTTGATATAATGAATAGACCTTGGGGTCAGCATGCATAATCAACCTGGTAGCTTCTGTACACCTCCAAATTTCCCACTTTTTTTGTAATTTTACACAATTTTAGCAACAATATTTTTGCTTAACATCAGTCTTGTAGCCATATTAGAATAATGCTGTTTATGCAAATACTTAATATGTTCCTTCAAATCTAGAGAGAGAGTTCTCTTCCACATGGAGCCATTTTTTAAATAAACATCTGTACACTATAAACTATGTCTTTATAAGAACTATTTAAACATTGTATGCTCTGTTCATATACAAATTTATTTAAATCCCCTGGCAGAATTCACACTCGTTTTCTGAAAATTCAGACTTCTCTAGTAATCACAGCCCAACAAAAAGTGAGATGCAAAACTCATTGATTGATTACCCCTTTTTCCAATTTATCTATTGATCACCCCCAACAGTGACCAAAAGACATTGGTCACGTGGTAGTGTCTATTGAGTGGCTAACCACACCTGTCTATCTGTCTATCCCGGACTGTTCATTGCTACATATCTCAGTATATTCATATTCATCTATCTCTATATATATTTATCGACAGAGTGACCACTAAACAAAGTGTATAAATTCAAGAAACGACTCAACAAATAAACATAGACATTTGCAATGTGTTACGTGTGAGCTTCAATCCTACTGCCATCTATTTTGATGCATTTATTCAGTCAGCAAGCAACTGATATGAAGAGAATCTGTGATGCTAATAGCATGCAGGTCTAGTATTAGTCACTCAATAGAAACAGTCACATGACCAACATCTTTAGGCAGTATGCCGTGATGGGGATGATCAATCAAAAAGTTGGAAAAAGGAGTGATCAATGATTAAGATACTTTTCTCACCTTTTGTAGAGCAGTGATCAGTTAAAATGTCTGAATTTTAGAAAATAAGCATGAATACTGTTAGACACAAACTAAGGGAACAATTTAGCATAAACTTACATAACAAATTCATTTTTAAAAAAGCGTTTTTACCAGGCATAATAAGGAGTGAATGTTCCAATTTTCAGCTCCCTAGCTCCATTTGTATGACCTGTACATGTGATACATACATACATATATAACCAGCCAGTCAAGTAGACCAACTTGAAAACTGAAGAAACCTTGACAGTTTTTGGTTTACGGTCTCTAATAGACTTATACAATGTGTTACAGGTGAGATTTAATGTGGTTGCCGTCTACTTTAATCAGTCAGCAAGCTACTGATTTGCATACATTCAGACAAAGTTCAACATCGATAGCATAATACTTTTCGGACAAATTGGGCGTAACTTTTGGAAAACCCAGTGTGTATGTGTGTGTCTCTGCATGTGAGAGAGAGAGAGAGAGAGAGAGAGATATCTGGGAAGATGTTAATGGTATATATCCTTGATAAATTCTATTGCACTTAGTTGTGTTTATGGCAGGAATATAAAAACCTGAATGTTCACTGAGTGATGATTGGTCTGATCTGTTGTTATTGATCTCCATAGGAAAACCAAATACCTTGAGCCAGTCCTACATAAATGATTATTGACAATAAAGACGTCTCATCCCACTTTCAATTGAAATAACAGCTGTATTTGATTCTTGAGTGTTGTGGCTTTGTGTCTTAAGCTCTTTGACTGAATCAGACACAAAAGAACATCTTGCACTCATTAAATTACACAGTAGAACTATATTCCATCAACATATGGAGGCCACGAGAGATCAGAAGCATTATAGCACTCAAAAGATCTTATTCAATGAAAAGATAAAATGATTTCTCAATAAAAACCATCACATGACCAATGTCTTTTGGCAGCGTACTGTGTTGTGGATGATTAATTAAAAAAATGAGAAATATGTTGATCAATGAATAAGTTACTTTTCTTGCCTTCTGTTGAGCATTGATTGCTAAAAAAAAGGTCTGGATTTTTTTCAAAACAAGAGGACACAAACTAAGGGTTCAATTTAGCAAAAACTTACATTGCAAACTGAACCTCCCTCTAAAAAAGTATTAGGGGTTGAAAAAATAATCTTCACTAGATATAATGGGGAGTGAATGTTTAAATTTTCAACTGACTAACTCCATTGGTGCAGCCTGTACATGTGATGCATACATACATACATAGCCAGCCAACCCAGAAAATGGAGAAACCTATATATTTTTGGTGTCAGTATTGGTTGGCAGTTTTTGTTCTATTTATGCATCTTTCCTCAGTATTATGAATTGGTCATCATCATATCTTGCCACAGCTCTGATGTATCCATAGGAGAACTGGATCATGCTTCAAGTCTTCGTCAGAGAATGTGGGACCCAGCAAGCAGCTGCAAACAATGTGGTCAGTGGTCTGGGGTGTCTCGCCACCAAAACACTCAGCACTGGTGACATATCCTCACTCTTGGTGATTGTCTCTTATACTACCTGATATGGATCTTGTTCTATTCAGATCAGTGTTTCCCAAACTTTTGGGGATTGTCACCCCCTTTTAGAGCATAGATTTCATCAATATCCCCTGGGAAGTCACTTAGAAGTGATACATTGAGAATTGAATTTTAATGATAAAAGTACTTCAAAAGTACTTTGAAATAAAAATGATTAAAACTGTGAAATAAGTTCATTCAGACATATGACTTTATGTGAAAGTGGTATCGATTTGTATTCTTTGCTTTTTGCCCCTAACCACCCTTTGTCTTCCAATGCCCCCTACTGCCCCCTTGCCTTCGTGCACCTCCCTCGAGTCTTCCAGGGCCCCCAAGGGGGCAGTAGCACCCACCTTGCAAATCACCAAGGTAGAGTGACCTACTCCTTTCTACAGAGAGTAAACCCTCAAGACAGGTCTTGACTTGGGCTTGGCAAGTCCTCATTGGGAGTATGAATGGGTAACTGGCTAACTAAATAACTATCATAAATTCCTTATCTCTGTTATTCATCAGAAAGGAAGAAAAAGAAAGAAAAACCTTCCTTATTCTGGTAAATATCAATATTAGAAGTTATACAATACATGCAAGTACATAGGTACATTAATAAGTTTGTTGCTCAAGGATGAAAAAAAAAAGCATTCATTTTACACAACAAATATTTGTTGTTTAACATAATCTTTGTTCTTGCCAATGCACATAACCAAACACTTCTCCATCAATCAGATCAATAAATTTTTTTACATTGAAAATTTTAGATAAATATTAAGCTAATGACTATGTTAGGCTACGAATTTATTGATTCTCTCTCATATTAAATTTCAGTTAATATTATCATTAGGAATCTGATCTCTGATACACGAGACTGCCACTAATGTGAATTGTAGACAAAGTGCTTCTGCCTCATATTACCTGAATTGCATTGAGCCTGGATCAGCCTTAAGGGCTATGGGGCTCAATTTGTAATATTAAGCACAAAAGAGAAATGATTAGAAGTGTCAGACCCATGAAAAGTTGGTAATAGGCCCAGGTTAGATGGAGAATGTAGTCCTGATGTTAAGCTGTCAAGTATGTTTGTAATCAATGCTAAATACATATGATTTATGTATGGATATGTAGATGCAGATGTATACATGATGTTCTTACAAGTAACAGAAAAGAAATATAGAACTAGACTGTTTTATAAACAAAGATAATGCAAAGCAAGTTTATTCAAAATGTATATGAGACAATAGAGTACAGACGCTGTTCAGATAGTCAAGTGGTTAGCATATCTGCCTAACACACAGAAGGTCTTGGGTTCAATTCTTGGTATGAGCAAACAGCGTTGAAAATTCTTCAATAGGACAAATTTCCCCTGTGCACTTAACAGCTAATTGAGTATACTCTAAGCTGGGTGATTAGAGTGGAGGTATCCCATTGGTGCCAAAAAACTCCAAGGAATAAAGTTCTGGTTTCAACTAGACTTGAGAGACTTACTAGGATCACTAAACTGGCAGCAGAAACCAGGACTTTGTCACTGACCTTCATACTCCATTGGGAGTTGTCTTTTATGAGATAGGATACTCTACCCTACAATGATAAGAAACATTCAAGCAGTATTTACCTCTACCAGGAGATATTGGCCCCCTCAAAATGGGCCCATCTAGCCCTGCCTCACTTCTGGCCGAGTGGGATGGGATCAGCAAGCCAGGTTCAAACTCCAGCTGAGACAGTTAGTGGTCACTACCTTTGGGAAAGTCATGTATCCATTTCTTACCACTGCCAACACATAATGGTCCAGCATGGCAGGGTAAGGCCCATCATCCCCATGTCTTGCACTTACTTATACCGATATCAGACTTTAAAAGACTGATAAACAGTAAAGAAAAAAAAGGGAGCTTAAAAAGCTTCCTCATAGTTATTTTTATACTCAGGTCTCAAGTATTTTCACGAAGACAATAAATGTACTGACAGTCATGCGTATGATTAAATAGAGGCTGAAATGCTTGTTCATAGGCTGAAACTTGGACTGACAAACCTTTAAAAATGATGACCATTTAAGACCCAATTTTTTCTCTCCATTCATAACAACACCAAGTCCTGTATTCGGAAGTCAATCTGTCTATCCATCTGTCTAATTTAGTCTTTCTATACCTATCAATCTATTTATCTATTTATCTCAGTTTGTCCATATCTATTTATCTATCTATTTATCTATCTATCTATCTACAAACATAATCTCCTTCCTTGTCAATACGTCCAACATGTATTTATTAAGTTTAGCTTGGTCTGACACAAGGCCATAGTAATTAAGTACTTTCTGAGGATTGAATTCACTATTGCTATAATGGTATGCAAAGTAAAGCTAATGAAATAAGAGAAAAAAAAACTTTTTTTTTATCAGAATTTGATTCAGATTGTTGATTAATGAACCCCAACAATCCAAGTTTGAACAGTAGATGTTGTAGCCTCTCATCCAAACCTGTTACTACTAAGCTATAATTTCTACATTTTGAGTTTGAATTATGTCTGAATGTTTTGAATAATGTAAATAAAGTCTTATCAATGGAACAAGAGCACTCTGAAATGTTCTTTTCCTTCTTTTTTTTAGATAAATCATAGTTAAGGAGCTATCCCAATCTTCATGAGGATACTAAACTATAAATATCAACCACTCCAGTCAAAAGGTCCAACCACTGAGCTACAATCGATGACATTGCTCATTTATTTATCAAAAAGAGTTTACATTGAATTTCATTAGTATTTCCTAATTAAATATGAGTCTTGAAACCCACTTACTTAGAGCCTAATGCTGTAACCATCAGACTATGACCATTACATCTACATATGTATGTTTTGATACAGAGGAAACCATTTATTATAATTACAGAAAATATTATCAAATGCTTATGGTTATCAAATTATCATCTTCAATGAATTAAAAATTAATTAAAAGAAGTCAATGAATTTTTTGAAAATTTTAACAAATCAGAGTTGTTTCTAATAATAGATTCAATAACATAGCTATGAATTTATAAAAATGAATTAAAATTCTTTCAATCTTTATATCCTTTGCCTTCGGCTGGTTATTGTTATCTGAAAGACCCTGTTCCGAAGTGATCACAAGCAGCATCTTCCACTGCATTCATATTTTTCTTTGTTAGTTATGGTAAATAAATAAAATATTACAGAACCTTATAACCTAAGTTTCTATGTATTAACCACTGAGCTATCACCAGTGACAAAATTATCTGTTCATGTATTTCCCATGTAGTAGCAGGAGTTGAAGCAGCTGCAACACACTCAAGCCAGACAAGCACGCAATTGTGTATTACTTCCTGTTTCGAAGCAACGGTTTTGCATTTTAAGAAAAAAATATTGATTTTTATTGAAACCTATTTTCAAAGTGAAAAATAAGTCATATTTATTAGGCTGTTACATATGAAATGTCGTTTTTTGAATGGCTAGATGAAGGATTATATAAACTACAAAACCAGTTAGTATTTAAGCAAAATATAACCTATGAAAAGCAAAAACCTTTTTCCAAAGATCATCCTATGATAGTATGCCATCTCTATTAAATTTTCAAGGTTTAGTGGTCACAAATTCAGTAAAAGCTCACATTTTGACTTCCCTATTATTGAACCTTTTTAAGAATATGAATATATTCTGTATGATCTATAGAAGAAATATCAATTAACTGAGAGCTGTATGGTATTATCATGGAGCATTTCCTTCAATTCATATGGCACCCATTTTACACTTTTAACTTTTCCGACTGCCTTGAGGTGATATGGTCACTGCTGTAGTCTTAAAGTCTCCAGAAAATGCTTGATCTGTTGTTTATGGGTCACAGCTGTTGGCAATTCTTCATCATTTAGAATAGATTTAGGCCTCCTCCAAGGTTTAATATTGGTATGCATATTTCTAAACCTAAACCTATTGAACCAAGACTGAACAGTTGGCATTGAAGTATTAGTATTTATTCCAAATGCTCTGTTGAATTTATCAACTGCTTCAGCAGCACGAGGTCTTTAATTGAATTTGTACTTTAGAATTAATCCAACTTCTTGGGTCAACACCATTGCTGTTGAGGATTCAAAAACACCCAATAAGAACAAATTATATACATTGAATCTGCAAAAAAGTGCAACTACATTAGTAAATCTTCCACTTTTAGCATTATTCTCCATGATGTAAAATAAGCAATATTTCATAGGTAACAACCTAATATTAGCCACAAGTCACAAAGAAAATGATTCTCCATTTTCAAGCTTCTATGCACTGACTGACATAGTGGTAGGCAAAGAGTTAAAGACTCATAACTCAGTGGTTCCATCCCATGTGCCGGCTTAGGTGAGTCTTATAACCATTTGATCACAAAGAAAGAAAAAATTGCTTGCTTAGCTCTGTCTCGGAGAAGAGGACAAATGTTTATTATGTCGGCCCAATATGAGGGATCTATAAGTCTGCAGCTTTATATGGAGTCATTAACTGAATTTTGCTCTGAAATTTTCTTGCATTATGTTCGACCTATATGATTATATTCACCGCTCAATTGAGATAGATATGAACAGACTGATATAGATAAATAGACAGATAGTAGATAAGGAAAGACTAATATAATAATATAATTATAGATAGATTGACTTTCAAATACAAGACTTGGTGCTGGGAGAAATGAAGTAAAGAATTTGATTTATTAACTGATCATCATTGTTATAAACTTGGTTCAAGTTTCAGTCGATGAACAGGCGATTCAGTCTTTGCATAATCATGCTCACAACTGTCAGGACTTTTATATCTTTGTGAAAATCCTTGAGACCTGAATTAAAGAGAACTTAGAGACTAAAATATGAAGTTTCACAGCCATCTTTTAATCGAGTTAAATTCACTTCCAATCAATTTTCTGGTTTTGTGCTCAATATAGTCCAAAATAGAGGGGCAGTGAGCCAGTTGGCATGAGCTTATGATTTTGTGGGGGCCTACAGCTGAGGGAGGCAAAAACTATTGTATATTTTCTGTGTCTTCTTATAATACCGTTCTCTACTGTCTTATATTCATTTTGAATAGATTTGCTTGCCATTACCTCTTTTATACATCATTCAAGATCTTTTTTTCTTTCCTGTTACTTGTAAGAACATCATGTATATTACATGCACAGGTATATAGCCATACATAAATCATGTGTATTTAGCACTGATTACAAAAATACTTGATGAGATTGCACCTACATTCCCCACCTAGCCTGCACTGATAACTAGCTTTGCACAGGCCTGGCTTGTCCAATTAATTTTCTCTTCTTGTTTCCAATTGGGTCCTGCAGCTCCTACGGCTGGCGCTGGCTCAATGCCATTGAGGTAATACGAGGCAGAAGCACTTCATCTTCAATTTACATTTGTGGCAGCTTCGTCTATCAGAGATCGGTTTTCTAATGGGAAAATTAAGTGAAATTTAATACAAGAGAAGATCAATAAGTTCATAGTCCGACACAGTTATTAGCAGAATATTGATATGAAATTATCTCTGTAAACGTTCAATCTATATGATTAATGGAGAAATATTGGGTTAGGAAGAGATTATGTTGAAAAATAAAAATTAGTTGCATAAAAATTTTTTTCTCGTCATTAGGCAACAAACTTATTAATGTACCAATGTGAAAAAAAAACTATCAAGGTAACATTCTGGACAATTACTACTGCAGTGAGTTTGATCCTCTGATTACAACCTTGATCTTCACTCTTTCAACCACGATCTTTGTACTTAGCTAACCCTAACCTACAACTACAAAATACAAAGATCTTTATTTTGTTAACAGTACTTGACTTCCCATACTTCCCTGATGTAAGTATTTGTAACTGCATGACCCAGTTTCCCAGTAGTAGTAGTAGTGGTAGTAGTAGTAGTATAAGGAGGGGGAAGAGGAAGATGATAATGGTTCACCTGAAGGTCGAAAACAAGTTCAAGTTTCAATCCAACATGATATGGCTGAGAAAATAAATATTTAACATAATCAATCAGCCGAAAGCATCTTATAGAGATGGATGGACGCATCTAAAAATGGGTAGTATTAAAAGTTCCAAGTGCCCGACACCTGTGACCTTGAGCCAGACTAAGCTAAGCTTTCTAAATGTCTACTGATTTTTAAATTTTTCATTTATCTGCCAGTTTAACTACTTCAGATCTCCCAGACAGAAACTGACATCTTCTTCAATTCTATCTCTGTATTTTACAGTATTGTTATACATAGACACTCTCAATTAAGTTTAGCCCATAAGCCAAGATGGTTACCAGGGTGTAACCATAGCGGTATGCTAGTTACCCCTTACAGCCACCAAACGAGAGTGAGATGCCATTGGCAACAAGGTCGTGTGAAGCTATCCAAAAATGATTGAGCAGGCAGCTGCCTCATAACTCGAGGAGGTGCCATGCCTAATGTACTTATCACACACCTATAATATAACAATATTATATAAATTAATAACAAGAAAAGAATGAAAAATATTTTTATTGACACAGAGATATCATAACTCCTTGACGTCAACAGGAATTTCTGCAGGTAGTGGTGGTGAGATAACTCGCAATAACAATTGAACAACCATAGACACCAAAGGTGGCAAAGGGTTCTATCCCTTTTTTTTATGTGCATGTGTTTGTGTATTCCAACACTCCTGGTCGTACCTTTTAGTCTACAGACTTGAAAATCAGCATCAGTGCTCCACTAGTAAAAAATAGAAAATACGCTCTGAAGTATCATCATCATCATCATCATCATCATCAGTCTTTTATCGTCCGTCGTTTGACATAGACCTTCCCCAGGATTTGCCACACTTCTCTATCATGGGCGTCACAGAGCCAGTACTTCCTGAACTTGTCTTGCTCGTCTCTCCATCTAACATTTTGCCGGCCTCGGTTGCGCATGTGGTCTCGGGGAATCCATGTTGTGAGTCGTGATGTCCATTGATTGTCAGCCATTCTTGCAACATGGCCAGCCCACCGCCATTTGAGATTTTTTATGGATTCTATGATGTCTCTAACTCTTGTCTTTTCCTGGATGTACTGTGCTGTTTTGTGGTCTCTCCATGTGAGGCCCAGCATTATTCTTTCATGTGCACGTTGCATGGTTCTCAGCTTACGGGTCTGTCTCTTGGTTAAGTTCCATGTTTCAGCTCCATAAGTGACTATTGGGAGGATGCATTAGGAAATCGTAAATGCATTTATATCTCAGACCTAGCAACCAACATAGACGTTTGAGATGTGTTAGTAGAAACATCTTGAACTTTTAATTTTATCAATTGATCAAAATAATCGTGTAATTAATAAGAAGAAACAGTAGAGAAAATTATCAACGAAAAATTATCCAAGTAGACAACATTAAACCTCAAGATAATTGCAGTTGAAAACCTGTTCATATTCATGGACTGGTTAGTCAAATGTTATTTTAGACATTGAATTGTTTTTTCAATTCACTGTACTAAAGTTTAGTGAAATTTATGGTTTTTGTTAATTAACTGCGTATTTTTTTACTGTATACTTTACTGTACTTATTCATTTATTTATTTGTACCTTTACAACTTGGGAATAGTCAAGTGTATACTTATCAAAAGGTTTAGGGTACAAGATTTATGGCTTTTGGAGAGTGAAAGGTTGGAGCGTTGGGTCAACAATGATTACTAACGGATTAATAGATGACAATGAGTCAATGAAATAGAGCTTTTGATAATAAATTTTATTATATTACTATAATCAGCTGATATTTTTCTACACGTTAAACATTTTTACGAGTGATAGATAAGAAAGATGTATTTAGGTTTTTATAATTTGCATATATCAATCATTGGATTTTTATCTATTTACCTATTTTATTATCCATTTGTTTAACTCATTTGTTCTTTGTTTTTTATTGGTTTTTTTTCGTATTGGCCAGATGAGTTAAAGATATGAGTGTCAGTAATGCATAGGAACATATCGGCCGATTGAATTCATATAATAAAATTAGTAATTACATAAATATATATATAAATATGTATATATATATATATATATATATATATATACACACATATATAAATACACATACACACACACACACACACACACACATATACACTCAGGTAAGCATATTCTTAGTTATAAGTATTTACATTTCATTATTTATACCCATCTCGATTTATCTATCAATCAGATAACAAAAAAAAATAGTTTCTTTTCTAAACAAAAATCACTTCATAGAAATTCCAATATATCCATGAATTTTTGTTACAATATGAAGACTGATGGAGACTGTTTCATTTAATATTTCATTTTTATTCTTAGATATTTGATTTTATTTTTATAACACTTTTGTTGTAGATACTGTTTGCAAAGGTATTTGTGAACTCTATGAAGTTAATTTACTGAAAGAGTTAGTGATAGAAAAATAGACCCTCGCCTATAAGTTAGGGGTCTAAAGGTTGGTTAGCCGAAAGAGTAGTAGAGGACCCAGGCTACAGGCTGGCCACTAGCCCACAGCAGTTGAAGGATGAATTAACCTCTCTCTCTTTCTCTCTCTCTTTCTCTCTCTCTCTCTGGTCTTCAAGTGAAGAATATCGATATATTCTCGGTCGGCCAAAGTAAAAAAAAAGAAGGTTCAATTTTGAATACCGACATGAGTCTTTCGTCTTTCGTTCCTTCCCTTACAGCAGCTGCTGTCTGCATATATGCAATGAAACGTATTATGGTATATGTCATTAAATGGTGCCACTATCATCTATGAATTTTTTTACGGGGATTAACTAGTGTACAGTACAATTCTATGAATTGCTCAGGAACATTTTTATTAGGAACCATCGACAAAAATTGTTGACATTGGTTTCTTTTATTTTCAGGCTGTTATAGCTGGCTGGCTTGCTATGGATGTATAAAGCAAACTGGTCTCACCAATAGAGGGCTGAAAATTTGAACATTTGCTCCTACTTATGTCGAGAAAAAAACAGTATTTTTTCTAAAATTTTCCCTCGAATTAGGTTTTTTTAGTGAGGGTTCAATTTTTAACCTATGTTTCTGCTAAATTAGCCCTTAGTTTGTGCCCAGCGGCATTTACGCTTTTTTTTTTAAAATCCAGGCTCGTTTGTGATCCAACAGAAACGAGAGAAGTAACTTAGTCATAAAACCCCCTTTTTTCCAATTTTTGATTGATCATCCTGCTACCAAAAGTTGTTAATCACATGACAGTTTCTATTAGAAACTGTCAATCAAGACTGTTGATAAAACTGTCAACATAAGTGTTTTCAGTGTTCATTTTATTTGCGTTCCATGATATTTTATAGAGAATAACATCTTTGAAAGAAATCCAAGTCAACTTCTTCAGTCAAAAGAGTGCGGTGTCTGAATGGTGAAAAGCAACTGGTCATCTTTATGAGCTACGATGCAATCATTGTTACCATCATTGCTGATTTTTATCAGCATCATTATTGACATCCCTATGGAAATCAAAGCTTGGCTGATCAACACTGCCTTTCTGCCCACGCTAACCTATCAGTGTCAGACGTGAACAATAATCCGAGCCCAGGAGAGAAAAATCACCACCTGTGAAACGAGGTGACTCAGACGAGCAGCAAGTGAGATGACGAGTGACTTAATTAGCCATGAAAAAATCAGAGAAATCGTCAGAGCAATGGCAACTGACCAACCCATGTTCAAAGCCCACAATGTTAGAAGTTCAGGTGTCTGGTCAAGATGACAACCATGCGGATGTTTGATCAAGGGCGTGGCAGGAATGCTCAAGTCCCATGGCCTGTCCGCTACAGAAGCGATCAACCAAGCCATCAATTGCGGTCTCCGCCTCCCCTACGACATCTCGCAGTATATGTGGAAGATAAAAGAAAAAATAGAATAAATTGGTCTGTCACTCAATAGAAACTATCTTATGATCAACGTATTTTGGGCATGTTGGGTAAGATCAATTAAAAAGTTGAAAAAATGGGTGATCAATGTAGAAGTTACTTCTCTCATCTTTTATTGGGCAGTGATCACTTTGAGGAAATTTTCAAAAAATCAAAAAAAACATTTTTCTAGACATAATAAGGAGGTAATGTTTAGGTAGTCTAATAGGAGGATAGAAAGGGAGAAGGGAGAAAAAGAAATTACATAGCTCATTGAGTTTAAAAGGAATTTATTTCAAAAAGACAGTAGGAAAGGAAAGGAGAGAAAAGAAAGGTGGTCTATCAAAATAGTAGGAAGGGAATGGGGATGTTACTGATACTATTAGTGTGACAGACATGGCTCTTCCTCTTATCATCATCATCATCATTATCATAATTATTACTATCATAAAAAAAAGATAAACAAGACTGTTTTAAATTTTTTCAATAAGATATAATATACCGAAACTGATACGTTCGATATATTTAAATATTTGTCAATCAAAATTCATATGTAAAACAACTTTCAAAACCTAACAAAGAAACTTTCTACAAAGAAAAAACAGAATAGAATTTGAATGTCACACATCAAATACTACTACTACTATTATTATTATCATTATTATTATTATTATTATTATTATTATTATCATGATTAACACCATTTTGCTAATCATCATCATTATCATCTAATCAACATTATCAGCATTACCTTTTTCATTTTTACAAATACTGTAATCATCCTCATTGTCCTCATTATCATAATTATTCGTTTACCCATACTGTCAAAAAATGATGGCTGCACTCAAATAATTTTGAAATTGCATTGTACTTAAAACTATTAAAAACATTATGTTGATCTGCATTCTATCATTTATGTTCGACCAGAATGAACCTAGATTTCATACTGATTTGCAAAAAAAAAAAAAACAAGTAAGGGAGCCACTCTATTAGCATTATATTAACCTCCCTTGACAAATCTTACAGATGAAAATATATTGACATACATGTGACACATTATATAAGTATAATTCTATCTATATCATCATCAATGGATTATATTGATTATTATTGCCAGAATTTTCTTAGTGTATAGGAATTATGTGAAGAATTGATGTAAAAATTATTTTTGGTTAAAAACTAAGATGGATGTAAATAATAGCACTCTCATGTTTTGAGCAATAAACACAAATCTTTGTCAGAATCATTTTGTTTAGCAACCTGGTCATTGGAATTGACCTCGATCGTTAATATGTAGTTTACAATGGACAAGGGATTATGGATGTATAGCATACTTGGAATAAAAAAATTAGTTCCAAAATTAAATTATGGAAAAAAATGAAAAATCCTTCAAGGGGTTAATTTCAATTTGTAAGCAAAACCATCAGTATCACTTTTGCAAAAATAATAATCATAATTACTTATTGCCTTTTATGATAACCACCAAAAACCAATGCAACTGTTTATGCTGTGTATTTCAAAAGTCATCAAGACCATTATTACAACCTCTCCTGTCAAAATCTTGACATGAAAACAATCATCATCATCATCATCATCATCATCATCATCATCATTCCATCAATACAGACAATACAATCATCATGATCATGATCATGATCATGATCATCATCCCTCTGATCAATACAGACAACAATTCAATCATCATCATCATCATCATCATCATCATCATCATCATCATCAATACTGACAGTAATACTGACAACAATACAATCATCACCGTCATCATCACTCCCATCAATACAGACAACAATTCAATCATCATCATCATCATCATCATCATCATCATCATCACTCTCATCAATACAGACAACAATACAATCATCATCATCATCACTCCCATCAATACAGACAACAATACAATCATCATCATCATCACTCCCATCAATACAGACAACAATACAATCATCATCATCATCACTCCCATCAATACAGACAACAATACAATCATCATCATCATCACTCCCATCAATACAGACAACAATACAATCATCATCATCATCACTCCCATCAATACAGACAACAATATAATCATCATCATCATAATCATCACTCCCATCAATTCTGATAACATTGCAAACATCATCATCATGAATAATTTCTAGATTTGCTCGCAATATGTAGAGTACTTCCTTACTTATATTCTATTTCTTGGGAAATAGGCTACCATTATTATAAGAAACAGCATCATTATAATTGGCATTCTTCTTTTTACTTATTATTCTTCTATCCCCATGGCAATTCTATTCTTCAGCTTCTCTCCTCTTCTTCTTCTTCTTCTTCTTCTTCTTCTTCTTCTTCTCATTCATTCTTTTCTCCTCATCACACAGCCTTTTTCTCCTTCTTCACACCTTTATTGTTAACCCATTATTCTTTTTCTCTGGTTTATTTTACCCTTTTCTTCTTCAGTCCACATAACGTCCTCCTTACCTTCTCCCTCACCTGCACTCATATCTTTGTCTTCATCAATGAATAATTCTTCATCTCCAATCATCTGCAATTATTATTATTATTATTATCATTATTATTATTATTATTGATTTTCTTTCAAGTCTTCTTCTTCTTCTTCTTCTTTTTCTTCTTCTTCTTCTTCTTCTTCTTCTTCTTCTTCTTCTTCTTCCAAATTTCTTACAATGTTTTCCTAATTACCAGTTGCTATGTCCCTCAATTCCCTTCTGCCCCAACCAAAAACTACAATACCTGATGTAACAATAGGCAGACACCAGTAAACACTAAAAGCCTAAGCACTCAGCGTCTTCACTCGATAAAGATCAGTTTGCAACAGTATATTGATTAAAGCTGTTGATTATCTCAAGCAACCAGCCATGGTTGTCTTAGGGGAAGAAGTGAGAGAGGAGGCCTCATCAGCCATCTTTCAAGACTAGCGACTTCACATGTACAAATCAAGTGTCAATCATGTCTCAGTTTTGACCAATCAGAACGTAGCTTTTCATAGACACCTATTTGCTGTGGCTGCCTCATTGAGAGTGAACTAGTTTCTTGGTTACTTTCCACATAATATTTAAAACTAGTTTACCCGTACCGTCAAAAATGATAGCATATAATAAAATGTATGAATATACATTTTATGTGTGTGGATAATAGAGATTTGCATTGCAGTGAGCTTGAAAAGCATTCTGAATCGAATTGCATTCTGTTGACCATAAACAATTTTTTATTATATTTTTGTTATTATCTTTTCTTTTTTTATATTAATCACCACTTCCCACAACAGACCAATTTAATCACTGTGGTTAAGTTTAGGTTATTCATGAGTTCTGACATTTATATCTATCTATCTATTGATCCTGACTTTACTCAATCCTTACTGTTCATTATAGAAACTTGAAACTTTGCACACACACTTCTCTCAATAAGTATAGAAAATGTTTTTTTTGTTTTTTAAAAATTCCACACCAAAATAGGTTTTTAAAGTAGGGGTTTAATAGGTTAAATTGGTCGCTAGTTAGTGTCTGCTTTTGAAAGGAATTCAGGCCTTTTTCAGTGATCGCAGCCCCCAAAAAGATGAGAGAAGTTACTTATTCTTTGATCATCTCTTTTTACAACTTTTTAATTGATCATCCCCAAAAATAACATTCATAGGTGGTGGTGATTCATAATTTCCCATAGAATGCTGGGTATTCTTTGAATTCAGCTTTTTTATACATCATTAGAGCATGAATGAAATTCCATTTTACTACACCAGATGCATGAATAAAATCTATTTTACTATGTCTGCTGCATCACTTAGCATTACAGAAGACATCTGCACATTGCTAATTATCATGTGTGTGAATGACTGAATTATAAAACCCTATACCAGAATAAGTCGTGGGGGATATGTGCTAGTTAGTATAGGCCTATGATTATGAGCCAATTCCCCCTGGAAGAGGCAAATACTATCGTATTTACTGCTTCCTATCACAGTCCTCTACTCCATTGTTTTATATACATTCTGAATAAAATTGTTTGCCATTACATTTTCAATGAATTGTTCTAATTTTTCCATTCTGTTCTGTTACTTGTATGTAAGTCATGTATACTACATGTACATTTATTTAGTACTGCCATAATTTCTGTTACTAAATGTAAACGCTGATATAAGGAAAAGTAAATAAATAAACAAAGTACAATTCAGTGTATTTATTCATCATACTTTAAGCGTTCCAAAAATCAACAAGTTATTTAAATACTTTTCTTTCTGCTTCACATAAGGTTTCACTTGATCTGACCATTTTTCAATTGTAGTACACATAAGTTTCAATGGTAATTTGGTGGCAGCTTTCACCAGAGAACATTAAAAAATCCAAATTTGAGGTGTCTTTTGCTGAAAGCAATCCTTTCAAGCTCTGACCACAATTTGTAATCTAGAGGATTGAAGTCTAGACTTCTTGAGAGCCCAATCCTCAGACTTGATGAAATTTGGAATGCTGTAACTTGGGCTGATGTTGTGTCAGTCTTGCCTTGTGAGCTTGAGCAGAGTCCTGTTGGAATGTTATTCTCTCCATGGAAAATGGG
Organism: Thysanoteuthis rhombus; assembly: GCA_963457665.1. Taxonomy (NCBI): domain Eukaryota; kingdom Metazoa; phylum Mollusca; class Cephalopoda; order Oegopsida; family Thysanoteuthidae; genus Thysanoteuthis; species Thysanoteuthis major. The sequence continues at coordinate 48,711,021 of OY735219.1, read as the reverse complement.
CTCATTTACGTCGACCCTTAAGAATATCATTGAAGTAAACATGAGTTGTTGTTCCTACTGATCCCAAGTGGTTTGAGCAGTTTGAAGATTGAAGATAGTTTATGACACGCATTATGAAGGCTGATCACAATGATTCTGTTTTCCTTATCTCCTCATTACATAGTTAAACTCTGTTTACTAACTCATATAACTGAAAATAAAAGAACAGACAGTTATCAACTTTTCTATTGACAAAACACCATCAATTATATGAAAAACTATGAAAGAAATATATGTAATGTAAACTTGTAACATTATTTATGACAGTACTTGATTCATACCCATACATAAATTGTATTTATTTAGCACTGATAATGAAAATACTTAACAGTTTCAAATGGAGCCTACATTTCCCATCTGGCCTGGGCCCATCATTAGCTTTATTTGGGTCTACACAGACCTGTACAAAGACATGTAAGTATACATGTGCCAGGTAATAGAAATGGATTCTAAAACTAAAAAGCATTCAGAGAGCATACACCTTTGCCAACACCTTTGTCAAGGGGGTAATTGTGGAGGGATCCGCCCCCAAATTCAATCACTTCTTTTGTAGCCCCTTGCCTATCCTTCCACAACATTTCATTGAAATTCATTGAGAACCTTTGGAAATACTTTGGGGACAGATATGATATTTTGGCAATGTCATGTGGTGTTGACATATTACAATATAGGGAGGTAATTGTATATGGATCCACCACAAGATATAATCATTTCTTTCTTAGCCTATTGCCCATCCTTCCAAAAAACCTCATGGGAACTCATTGAGAACTTTTGGAGGTATTGAGCAGACAATCATGAGCATACATAGGGATGTATGAGAAAAACAGAAATATATCTTTTAATCAAAAAACAATCCCTGAATCCGACTCATTGTAAGGTAAAAGTAAAGCATCTCGCCCTAATGGAGTATGACGGACGGTGACAAAATCCAGGTTTCTGTTGCATGAGTCTGCTTAATGATCCTTGCAAGTGTCTAGCCTGATCGAGACCAGGACTTTACACCAGAAATTTTGATGACCACCACCTTTGCAGGATGCAAGTCCACCAAAGGGATACCTCCACACAGCTTAGTGTGTACTCAATTAGCTACTGAGTGCATAGGGAAATGTTTCCTTATGAAGAGTTTTCTGCCCCATTCAACAAACTAATATTTGTCCTGTTGCCTATTCTTCGACAAAATTTGATTGAAATTCATTGAGTACTCTTAGATATATCTTGAGGACAGAAAGATGGAAAGGCAGGAATACAGACTCTCTCTCTCTCTCTCTCTCTCTCTCTCTCTCTCTCTCTCTCTCTCTCTCTCTCTCTCTCTCTCTCTCTCTCTCTGAAGTAACTCATTCATTATAAGCTTATGCAATGTTCTTCCAACTTAGGAATAGAGCACTCTGGTAGATGAGGAATATATGCGTGAGTAAATATATCACTTAATTTCAGCCTTACTGACTGTCCAGTTCTGAGTAGGGCAGAGATAAGATACCAGCCTCTGGGTCGGAGGCGAAAGTTTCGATCCTACCTTGTGGTACTGGATGGGATAATGGACAGTCTATAGCCACACTGAAGAGTTGTAATACAACAAAACAGCTGTCTGTGGATGACACAATATATATATATATATGTATATATGTATGTATATCTTTCCAACTTTGCTAAAAAGATAAGGAATGTACAAAGAAAAAAGGATTTAATGAAAGAGAATTATTTCAAAAAGAACAACAATGAGAATAATAAGAGGAATGGAAAGAAAAAGCAGTTGACAAATGAACATTATATGGAGACGAAGGAAAATAAAAAGTGACTATAATTCGAATGAGATGGAGAGAATTCAAAATTACTCGCTGAAAACATGTCCTATGTATAGGCCTTAATGGGGCCTTATTCCCCCAATGAAATATCATGGATTTGAACTGAGTCTTTATAGAATCATGCCTTATTTGAAAAGCCATTGCCATTGTGAACATTTAATTTAAATATTTAGGGAGGATTCACAAAAGATTTCAAGTAACCAAATTTTGGGGAAATATTTTTTTACTGTATTTTTATTTGAAAATGAAAAATCTTGAAAACAGAGTATTTTGCAATCTTTTGTGAAATCATTCCCTTGAATTATCATATCACATTCAGTTGAAGACTTACATTAATAACATTGTCGATGTGAAAATTTGAAAAAATCCTTCTTTTTTTTAATTTTCAAAAACTAATACTCTAGGAACATTCTCTGGGTGTCCCATTAGTGACCACAGTAAATTTGGTGGACTCCTCGAGTTATGCGATGACAGACAGGCAGACAAAAAAAAACATTTTTAGTGAATCATTGTGAGATTTAATCGCAATATCAGTCCTGATACGATTATTTCCTCTTGCTTTGTAATCAACAATCTTCCTTCACTCAACAGTTTGATGTGTTGTCACATCTGCTAACCAGACAAAGGTGTGATAAAAATATTTTAATTGCAGCTATTCTTAACAGACACTCTGACGGACAGGTCACAAACGCTTTTTTTCCGTTGCGATAGCTAAACCAGACTGACACAAAGTATTGGCCCAGTTTACCAGTTTAGTATTATACTTATATTGTAAGTAAAACAATTCGCTAAAAACAAAAATAAAATGTTAGAAATTTTCAAAAACTGATATGATGTAAACATGCCCCAGGCCCCCATTAGTAACCACAGAAAATTGGTGGCCGTAGATCTACTCATCAGACAAAAAAGACTTTTGGCAAATAGTTAGTTGAGAAGGAAAGAAATAGAATTGAATAATAGTATTTGCATCAAAATCCATGTGGGATTACATATACTTGTATATTAGATCATCTTTGATGCCCCATATATCCGAATTTAGGTTCAGACAAGTATAAAAAAAATCATATCTAAAAAATTTATTCATTAACACAGGTTCCATCATTATCAATAACCTTCTTACAACAAAAAAACTGGTCAATCAAGATTGTTCTGTAAACTCCTTGAAGGGTGGTAATCAGATGGAGCAAGATCTTGATAAAGGGTAAAATTTTCCCAGTTGAGGCCTTCAATCTTTTGAGATCGATGAAACTGGGTCTTTTTTTTTAAAGGAGTGTTCAAACGCTCTAAAAGCGAGTAATAAATATTTGTTTTAATAGTAACATTGATTGGTAGCAGATAAAGTGAATCACACCTGCCTAATCCTTTCAAACAAATACCAGACTTCCCTTGGATGAAGGTTTATTTTGGGTGGTACATTAATCTGTTCGCCCCCTCTAAGCCATTGTCTGCGTTGCTTTATATTGTGAAATATTGATTTTTCATCTCCAGTCACCAACCTGTACCAAAATAGCGAGATGCGTTCACAAGAGTGCAGAGACATGCAAATGTCTACTCTTGCTTCTGTTAAATCATTGGGAACCCATTTTCCAAGCTTGGACTTTTTTTCCAAATAGTTGCAGATGACGGTAAACTGTTGAATGTCTTGAGTTCAGTCTTTGAATCAGTTCTTCAACTGTTGCAGCAATATTTCTTTCAAGTTCAGACAAAAATAGGAATGGCCTGTTTGTGGCGTATCTCTTAAGCTATTTCCCTTTTTCAGATCTTTCAAACTATCCTTGACAATTTCTTTTGCTTGAAGAATCTATTCCATGAACACCATAATTATTTTCATTGCTTCTGCTGCATTACTACCTTTTCTAAACTCATAAAGCACCACATGTCTAATGTGCCACCTAGATACGTCCATCTTAAGGAGGGGGTCACGAAGTTGGTTAGACCGTATTGTGACGACAAAACTTACTCGTTTAAAAACCATATGATTATGTACTAGCATGTAATTTAGAATAGCTGGAATATCATTCTATCAATTGCTGTAAGATTTAGGACGTTACTTTTGGAACAACCAGATATATACTGAAAATGATACTGTGTCACAGGCAGAGAGGAAAAGTGAGATCTGCATCTTTACAATTTTACTAAACGCTCTCAAAAGTATCAATAATGGTACCAACACACTTACATATACATCCAGATATACAAACGGTAGCACATCGTACATCTGCACGATACTACATATCGTATATATATACATTGGTACACACCTGGCACAGGATTCGCACGATGGTATCAAAAAAGCTGAGTATGCCCAGTCTTAGGAGCGGTCATTTTCCTTGGACAGCACGCCCTCCATTGCACTAAAGGGGAAGGGCTGTTCAACGCCCAGACGCCTTCGTGACACTGTTCGCGGGGACCGGACAATTTAAAATCGACCTTGTGTCACATTCCACCCTCGTGAAGAGACAAATGAATAACCGCACAAGATGGTACCCAAATGTCATGGCATATGAACAGATTGATCAATCTAGTTAGTTGTCAATTGACCAAGAATTTCCAGTGTGTTGCTTGACATTTAACAGATCTAATCTATCGGAATAACTCCTCGTTTCCTATCATTTTAAAATCTTTTTCTTTCCTCGATGAAGACATTTCGTACCTAAAGGTCTCTTGAACTCGTATACACATACACGATTTTAACAATATGTGTGCACACTATGCATACATATACACATCTGGACGCAATATTGGCGATTAACGAAACACCCGCATATAACCCTGACAGTTATGTACATATGTAATACGCTCAGAGAAGTAAAACAGTGTGCGCATTGAAAGCAAACTGTGATGTCGTGCTGTGGGAACGCCCAGAAACTGCGTTCCTTTGCATTGTTTGGGAAGGGGGTGACGTTCCTTCAATATCTTTCGCCTGCGAAAATTCTCATTTTGTTTATCTGTTGGTAACCTCAAATCAGCTGTTACAGTGCATGATGATTATGATACTATTAGATTATTCTATGTAACTTAACTCCTATTTTCAGTCCCCGTCGGGAGATGACACCCAACATTTTTCATGCAGCAAGAAGAAAATCTTGGATCAAAGTTTGTTAAAATGGAAAATTCGTTAAAACGTGGACTCACTTATAACGCGGTAGAAAATTATGGACCCCGATCTCCACATTATAACGGATGTACAGTGTGTATTGAATCAAGGTACTCCTTAAATGCGGTAAATTGAAGAATGTGTGAAAAATCCGGCCTCCGCTTACCTCTTCCCCCACGCCCCAAAAGAAAAAACACTAATTAAAACAGTTCTTCATTCTCCTCTACTACCACTACTACTACTACGACGACGACGACGACGAGATGGTGTCTTGGTGCGTTCCCTCATATCTATTTTTAGCACTGCACCACTGAAAACAACGCGATGTACAAATTGTAAAATGGCTATGTTCGAGTAACATGTTTATTGCTTGTATTGGGTTACAACCCCATACTATCCCATCATTAGATAGATAGATAAGAAGATGTTATCAAAAAGGATGAAGACAATGATTAGAAAAATATATAAACAAGAACCATAGGTGAAACGATGCGTCCACCAGCAGTGGTAGAAGTAGCGGTAGGAGAAGGAAGCAGAGCAAGTAGTTTTTCTTTGAGTAAATTGATTCTCATACTTGTAAAATATTGAGATACGAAATATTCTCAGAGTATTAATTTCGATGCGAATCTTAAATGGTTATTTTTGGCTTATTTCCTATTATGGCGTCATTAGCAGCTGGTAAAAAAATGATCGGAATAGGTTCCCTTTTAAAGCATGACACCTTTTAATGAAGTCTCACATTTCCTTCTTCCTATTTCTGTTCTTTAACGTAAGTGGGACCGGCAAACCAACCGAAAAGCGTGGGAACATCTAAAAATCAAATTATATCCCATTACCTATTAGATCATGGATATATTATACATGCATTTCTCGGGGGCAGTTAGGGTTACTGGGCACTGCCTATTTTTCTCTCCTGGTAACATTTGACATTTTTTACTGGGTCAAATGTTTCCAGTAGCAAGGAGGACCTGACCTATTCGAAGAAGTGGATTCATGCCTTTGTCCAGTGTATTAGTATGAAGTGAACTGCCTCAGCATGAATTTGAACTAAGATCATTGATTCCATTTTAACGTCCTGTAAACCGTTAAGTCAACTCTGCACCTCCAAGTAGTACAATACAACTATTAACTAGATATCACTCCAGGAGCACATACGTCTGCTAATGACAGTAATTGTGCATGGATCCGTCCCAAAATATAATAACTTTTTCCCGTTGCCCACCCCTCTACAACATTTTATTAAATTTCATTGAGAACTTTTGGAGACATCGTGAGGACAGACATGAGCGAATTGGAAAAAAAAACAAAAAATATCTCTCAATCCAAAATATAATTCCTGGATCCACCCCCAAATCTAACCACTTTTCCTTATAAGATTGCCCTCCTGATTCCATCGAAATCTTTAAATTCAGAGATATCTTGCGGACTGATAGACGGAAAGCCAGAATTTTGTTCCATAATTGTCATTTCTTTATAATAATGTCGGATATAACTATCCATTTATATATCATATACGTACATATACTGCAACCGTAATGCATGCAAAGGACAACACCAATAAATACACAAATAGAGGCACTCAGAGAGCGCAAACTTCTGCCAACGCAATTGTCACTAAAACTGAATGAAAATTAATTCACAAATAGTAACGGTGCACGGGCGGTGATCGTAAAAATTTCTGAATCCATCCCCAAATCTAATCAATTCTTCCAGAGACTATGGCGTAAAATTTCATTAGAATTGAATGGGGACTTTTGGAGATAGTGTATGGACAAACACGAGTGAATTCATAAATGTACGAAAAAAATGAAAAAAAGCTCTCAATCAAGTAACAAAGTCCTGGATCCGTCCCCAAGTTTCGGCAATTTTCCCGTAGCCCACTGCCCACCCTTTCACAACATTGCATTGAAATTGATTGATAACTTTGGAGATGTCGTGTGGGCAGACGGAAAGACGGGTGGGCGGAGGGGAATGAGTACATATACTTCATCCAACGAAATTGATGGAGGTAAATAACTACACACGAATAATACACGAAAAAATATATGGCCTACCTCGTGGCTGACTGAAATAGTTATGTATTTCCCATCGAGATCTGAGTCCGGTGTTTAAACTTAGGTCAAAAGGCTAGGGTCTTGAATGCTGATTTTCTTGGCAAATGGCCAGCCTCTCCCCCACAACTTAGATGATTGACACAAAACTATATTTCTATCTCCATTTCCTTCCATCAGGCCTTCCACTGTCCCAAGCCAAGTTTAGTAAATATCGGAAAGACAAATAAGACTGTCCAAGGCCATAGTTCTAACAACTTAACAAAGTGGTTCCCGAACTTCCCCCCCACCAGGGCTGCCTTTCCGGAATTAAAAAATGTTCGCATTACAAGAAATAGAAATATATTGGAAAAAAAACTACCCAATGCTTCCTTCATAACATAAAACCCAACTATATTATATGATCATGAGACATTCAGAAAGTATAAAACAGGGGGTACATACCAACATGATTAATCCTCAAAATATACTTATAGACGAGCATCTTACATATGTAACCTTAAGTAAATATACAAACTCAATGAGTGATGTGATCTTTATTTTTGTCGGGTAAACTCATTTATATTAGGTCTAATATGAGACAAACAAACTCTCATCTCAACAACAAAGAATCCTTTCGCTCTTCTGGCCTTTGATATTTGTCAGAGCCGAAAATCCCTGTTCACAACAATACGTCGTGAATAACATGAATGTTTAGATGTTTATTGAATTATGCTGCCACGCTTTCCATCCTCTCTCGTCAAACCAAGTGTTCCTCCCCGCACCCTTGGGCAACCACTGACTCTACAGGACAATGACATTCATTTGGTAGCCGACACAAAATGTACAACGAACTTGCCAAAATTCTTCAATTGTCATCAAAAGTTAACCACAAGAAATGCAAGAAATGTACACACTTATTAAAACAGGATTCAAAGGGCACTCAACTTCTCATTCATAAAAATGACTATCCATTCATTCATGCAAAGAATACGTGGATACTCAATGACTTTCAAATAATACGCTCATGTAACAATCAACATCACAAATATTCTTTACATGGGCATACACACATGCGCGCAAAGGGTCAGTGCAAGGGTTTCATGCGCCCTCGGTGACAATTGTATGCTAACGACTATTTCATTTCAGTTTGGGTGCGTCAACCAAACGTGGTGCCACTTATCAGATACACAAATAACAGCTCGAAAGCACTCAAGGAGAGCATATCTCTGATAACTCCATTGTCAGCAGCGGCGGAGCTAGGTCAAAAAATCGTGCCAAATCAATCTCGAAAAAACGTCAAAAACCTCCAAAATGCACTTTTAGAATGTTGGCCAATTTATGACTAGAAAAATGGCTAAAGTGATTATACTAGTCTTAAAGTGGCTAGAAATAGCTACTAATTAGCAAATAGTGCTAAAGGAATGGCACTACAGTGCATTAAAAATACCGCTGCTCGTTGGATTTTTGCGCTGCAAAAACAAGAAACGCGCTAATTTTAGTGTAAAAAGCGGTAAAATTGCCAAAACTAGTTTGCAACGAATGTATCCAGGTTTTGTCAAAATGTAACCTTTTGGCGTCGATTTTCTTTTCAATTTCAGTATGGAAAAATGTCTTTCGATCGAAAAATGATCCTGGATCCGACGCAAAATTTAAACTGTTCTTGCTCGCTTCATTACTCACCCTTCCACAAAATTTCATTGTAATTCATTAATAACTTTTGGAAAATATCGTGTGGATAGACAGACAGATGGGAAAATGCAACTAAATACATGTATTCCAACTTGGTTCATAGAGAAAGGTAAACTAAGGTGGCCATTTCTTTATTTCCAAAAAAAGGACATTGAAGAACTTGGAGAAAATCGACTCACTCGAATGGATTGACAACTTTCGGCTTACCATAAGTGTTGAAAACGGCAACTACGTATTTAGTCGTGTCGTTCCGTCTGTCTTTCCGTTTGTCTTCCTGTCCATACGTTTGCTGTACATTTTGTGTCGGCTGTCAAATGAATGTCATTGTCCTGTAGAGTCAGTGGTTGCCCAAGGGTGCGGGGAGGAACACTTGGTGCGACAAGAGAGGATGGAAAACGTGGCAGCATAATTCAATAAACATCTAAACATTCATGTTATTCACGACATATTGTTGTGAACAGGGATATTCGGCTCTGACAAATATCAAAGGCCAGAAGAGCGAAAGGATTCTTTGTTGTTGAGATGAGAGTTTGTTTGTCTCATATTTAGACCTAATATAAATGAGTTTACCCGACAAAAATAAAGATCACATCACTCATTGAGTTCGTATATTTCCTAAAGTACTCAATTGATGTCGATTAAATTTTGAAGAAGAAGTGGTCATTAGATTGAAAGATATTTCTCCATTTTTTTCTATACTTTTCTGGATACGCTCATGCTTGGCCACAAAATATCTTAGAAAATGTCCGTTCAATTCCTATGAAAATTTATGGACGGGTGGATAATAAATAGACTACTAAAGAAATGATGAATTTTGGAGGAGGATCCATACAAAATTATCTCCCCCTTTGACGTATTTATGTACTCACACAACATAAAATCGCCAAAATTTCGTAACTGTCCAGCCGATATTAGCTCTCTGAGATTTTGTGGACGTGTAGGTAATGGATTACGGAAGAAGTGATTAAATTTCGGAACGGATTCAATTACTATCACTCCTTCTGACAATGGCGTTGGCAGTATGCGCTCTCTGGGTGCTTGTTTTTGGAAGTCCTCAGATTCACAAAAGGAAATCAAATAAACGTCCGTCTTGAGGTGGCGCCAGACAGGGGAAATAGTGCTCAAGAGCCGGACTGTCTGACCTAAAGCCAGACATTTGAATTATTTTCGCATAAAACAAGGTGTTCCTTATGGTGACGTCTGTAAATCTGAATAGTCATGGCTTGGCTTTTATTTTAGTTTAGAATTCCCTGGGTTTAGGCGCTACATGAGAATTTCCTGGATTCAAGCGCTCCCAGGCACTCACTGTTGGAAAACAAATAATAGCCTGAGTAGTAAATAAGTAACTAAGTTAATATATAATTGGCGTATTGGATAAGTAAAAAATGACAGCATATGAAATTGATGGTATTTTTGTTCAGTCCTAACTGGAACCAACTGTAAATATAAAATGAATAAGAAAAAAACATTTCGGTAGTCAATGAACGAAACTTATATATCATCATACTGATTACGTACTCATCGTTCCTTATCTCTTTCCTACGGAGTGTTACAGACAAAAGATAGATGTACAAATACGCGTGGCTTATAGTAAGTAGATTTAATGAGTAGTGCACAGGCCATCAAAAGCGGGTAGATGGGTAGGTAATTATTGTCGGTTGCCGTGTTGGTATGTTAGTTTTCTATTTGTATCTTTTTTTTTTTCGTTCGTTTTCTTTTCTACTCACCTTTCCTCTTTTTCCCTTTTCTCTTTCCTCTCTTTCTTATTTGATTTTCACTGCAAATGCCTTAATTCTTTCTGATTTTTTCCAATATTAATTTTCTCTTTCTTTCCTTTTTTTTGCCCCTCATCCCCCTCCTCTATTCCTCCCAATTATTTCTCTCTTCTTTTCATTCTTTCTTTCTTGTTTTACCTCTCATCTCCCCTCTCTCTTCTCCTTGCAATCTTTTTCTTTCTTTCTTTTTTCATTCTTTCTTTCGTTATTGTTCTTTCTTTCTGTCTTTCTTCTTTTCTTCCTTCTCATCTTCCCTTTCTCTATTCTCCCGGATTCGTTCTTTTCTTTTCTTCCTTGCCTGTGTCCTTCTCCATAGTTATCTTCACTCTCTCTTTTCTCTTTCTCCTCCTTTCTTCGTCTTCATTTCGTTTCGTTCTCTTTTATCTCGCTTATCTTCTTCTTCTTCTCGTTATTCTAGATTCTTTCTCTAGCCTCTTTTTCTTCTTCTTTCAATTTCTCTCCCTCACATCACTTTTTTGCTCACTTTCTTCTCTCCTTTTGCTCTTCATTCTTTTTATCTAGATGAATATTATCATTCATTTCACCCTCTTTTTCTCCTGTAATTCTTTTCTCACCCGTTTTCTTTCCTTGACTCTTTCCCCCTAATTAATTCCCTTTTCTTCGTCTTATTCGATTGCTTCTCATACCTTCATACATACACACCTACCTACCTTCTTCATCTTTCAGGAAGAAGTCACGCCAGCCGCCATTTTTGCAGCAACCGATTTCTTCACGTACGCCAACGATCTGTTGTCGCTGGAATGGCCAGACAAATGTGCCGAGACACGTTAGCGACATCAAGGGTCTGGAGAAAGGTCATTCACTTATGGACATACATGGAAATCGACGATCCCGTGTTTAAAATGAAATATTTTTCACCTCTGCCAACAATTTTGGAAAATGTCTTGTTCGTCCACATGATATCTCTGAAAGTTCTCGATAAATTTCAATGAAATATTGTGGAAGGGTGGGCAAATAAGCAACTGAAGAAATTATTAAATTTTGTGGCGGATCCATAAATCCCCGTTTTACAATAACTACCAGAATTCTAGAAGCTCTACCACAGCTATTTTATTTAGTGTATTTAAAGGCTACCTTGAAATAATTTTAATCCGTGAAATGGTTGGAAGGTCAGCTGATAAGAGAACAGACACTCAGGCACATTTTTTCAATGTGGGAGATTCATACAAAATACATTACCTGCAGGAGGGGGGCGGAAGCAATTGACTTCAAGATCCAGTGAGTCTCTAGCAAAATACGCGAGACTTGTAGGGTCTTAATTATTCCCCCCCCCCATCATCGTCGCCTTATATCCACGCAATATCTCCAAAAGTTCTCGATGAATTTCAATTAAATTTTCTTGAAGAGTATGGGGCTATTGTATTGATTAAATTTTGAGGGAAATAATTTTAATCATTAGAAATAATCGATCATAGATATATACATTTTGAAAAAAAAAACAAGCTCACCAAATGTTGAGTGGAGATTTGAGATTATCTAGACCGGTTTCTCAAACTCGATCGTATTTGACTTACGCGGCACACCAGACACATTAAAATATAGCTACTGTTTGATCACCATCCCACTTCCACATTTGAAATAGCAATGAAGGAGTGCGCTGCAAGTCAACGTATCGGAAATATGAAATGAAGTAGATAAAAACATTTCAGTAGTCAGTCAATCAACGAAAATTTACACATAAGACGTACTCGTAACCCCTCTGTCTTTCATCTATCACAAAAAAATGACATCTAACAAAATCTATAACCTTTCTCTTCCCGAACAAATTAGAAAGTAGAGCAAGCAAATTAAAAAGTACGGCAACCGAATTTCAAACATAGGCGTCTGCTGACACTTTTCGGGTGGGGGCGATTATGTATTTCGTGGTCGGGGGCAGGGGGCAAAACACATATTCGGAATATATCTTAGCGGCAACACTGTTACCAGCGAAGAATAATAACATCTTTTTACGAGGGTATATTTGGGGTTACATGAAACAATACGTACACCACCATTATCCTTTATTGACTATAGGGTTGAAACTTTCAAAACCCCTCACCTTCTGAGAGAAGGCCTGATCCCGAGGGGGTGCAAATGCTTCGTTTGCACACCCTAGCGGACGCCCATGGCTATGACCAAATTTTTAAATACGCCAGGCAAATTAAAAATTCAGTTCGCTTGTTTTTTCAATTTGCTCAGCGAATTCTTGAATTTTAGTAGCTTTGATTAGAAATTTGATTGTCGTAGTTTTTATTTTGGTTGCTGTATTTTAAAATTAGGCCACCGTCTTGTTAACGTGCTTTACTTCTAAATTTGCTCGGGAAAGGGTGTAGTTAATAATATCATTTAATTGCCACATTGGCTACTGACTGCTAGACTTTCCTATAGGCGTGTACTGGCAAGTGGGTAAATTCGAAGCCGCAGTTGATGAAAAGATCTCCTCCTCCAGCAACCAATTCATTCATTCATATAATGTTTTCGGTCAATTCCAAGTCGTTGTTAAACTGTAAACAGACAGCACAGCCACCTTCCCCATCCCTGGTAACTATTAGACTAAGTAGGCTTAAGGCTATGGTTAGTGAAGGGAGGGGGGTGAAGGCAGGAAAATGATTTCATACACGTGATTATTCACGTGAGTATTTTGGGATGTTATTTCAGTACTTGGCACTCGTAAACGAGCCAGGTCCGGTCACTTAGAATTAGAAGAAAGAGAAAGATTTCACAAGGAATTTTTTATGCGTTCAATACATAATAAGATTTTCGTTTCCTCAGAAAATCTGTCAGTTTTGAAAAAAATACATTTGAAAGGTTTTAGTGGGGGGGAGGGTTCTATTTACAAAGTAAGTATAATGTAAAACTGAACCCTTACTTTTTGTCACAATTCTGTTACATTTAGTCCACTCTCTCACCTTCTCTCAATCATCTATCATCTTGGCTTCCTCTATTTATTTATATATCATTGGTCTCTTTTCTTTTCTCTTTTTTCTTTTTTTAAAAAAAAAACTGCCCCTGGGGTTATTCTTGCCCTCTTTCCCTCCTTCCATTGTCTCCTACTTAGACTGTAGTTATTTAAAATGCATCCCCTCCCTTTACCTCATGTTAAGATGAGGGTGAGAACACTCTCCGCTGTAGTGTTGTAAATATGACAAAAGAACACTGGTTCTCTCTAAACGTTTCTATCTGAACTAGTAAAGAACCTAGGCATTTCGTACATTTTTCATTGCATTAGAAAATTATATATTATCTGCCATAATTCCTTCTGTGCTTCATTCCTTCTTTCTTTCATTCATTCATTCATTCAGTTCATGTTTACTACAGCAAGCATCTTTCTCATCACTCCCTACTCACACACACACATACACACACACACACACAAACACACACAAACACACACACACATACATACAGAGAGAGAGAGATAACTTATCTTCCTAGGTAAGAGAGTATTAACCTAGGGCACTGAGTCATTCAGAATATTCTCAGACAGTAGAAGCAAAACATCTGTGTGGGTTGGTGAAATATAGGTGGGCAATGTAAGGGTGGTCAGTGGTTCTCAAACTCATTTGAATAACGCACTCCACTTTGAACTATTTTTCTGCCAAATAATTTTTGGTTGAAAAAAATACCAATAGAAACTGACGCAATAAAGCACTGTGTCTTCATTGTCTGCATGGGTGTCTGTTACCATCATTTTTTCTATTTTGGGGGGGATGGTCATATATACATATTGGGGGAGGCAAAAGCATACTATTGGGATACATCTTGGACTCAAACTAAACGACCAACTTAGCATAAACTTATACTGTAAATTCAACCTCCCACACACTAAAAATTAATTTTGGAGGGGAATTTTATGAAAATGAAAACAATTTTTTTCTTGACATGATAAGGAGTAAGTGCTTAAATTCTCAGGCCCTTAGATCTATTAGTGGAGACTTAACACTATTATTATCAAATTGCAATTTGAGATGGGAAATTGATTTATTCTCGAAAAGTATTTTAATGGTATTGCGCTGTCAAAAATCTTGCTATGATGAGCCATTTTTGCTGTGTTATGGTAACAAATATATAAACAAACAAACATACAGAAATGAGATCATTGTACAAGTTGCTACTCAAAAGTTCCAGGAATTTGAAAATTGTAGGAAAATAATTAGCATAGCTCTTAGTTCCTGCTGTTGCCTTCAAAGTAGTCCCTTTTGGGGATGTATACAGTAGTCCCAGTATTTTTTCCATAATTCCAGGCATCATGATGGTTTTGAGCACCACCTCCTCAGTTGAGTCAAAACAATGCCTATTTTCAGTTAGAATTTCAGCTTGGGTAATATCATTTGTATTGGAACTTCTGGTCAACAAGTGCTGTTGGACATAGGCTTTTCCAAAATAAGACATCAGGGATTGATAGACCTTACCCTGCCACACCTTGAGGGGTAGAGATGAATACAGGCCTTTCCAAAGTGCATTAGTATGAAGTGAACACAAACTATGTTGGTACTTGGCTCACCAATCTCATTTTCCATGCAGTTAATCGTTTAGCCACCTCGCACCTTCTTTTAATGGTTACCAGTGTCATAATGTATCATCAGAGTGGCCATTGTTGAATAATTGGAGCTAACAAATGGTTTTATTAAACATAGTTTACTGGAAAAGAAGGAGGAAAAATTATAATGATAATTACTAAAAAGTTTATTGTAAACATGCTAAAAATAGTATCAGCAGTTCGTTTCTGACTGGGTTGTTATGGCTGTAATTCAGCTGCTATCAATGAGAGAGGTTAGGTCAAAATATGTCTGGGTTGAATGGGGGACTGACCAAAGGGTTGACCTAGAATGAAGTTCAAAGATAATGTAAAAGACAACTGTAAAAATTGGGGTGGGTGTCTTTAACATTAATGAGATTTGTCAGTAGCAAAGCAGTAAGTGAGCTATAATTTATAAAGCTTATAAAGCCCCACCCCGCAGGGCCTGTAGAAGGTGAATTTCTCAAATGCCTAACCACCCCCTACCCCAGCAACTCCTCAGTGTAAACTGTCTGAGATTCAACCCCACCAGTTGAGAACGACAGCCAGATGTCAAAATTCTTCATCTTTTAACCATTTGGTAAAAGAAACAGAAACACACATATGTACACACACACACACACACACACCATACCATGCTACACAATGATTACAAGGTCTGTCCAGAGAGAATCTAACCATTTTGAACAACTTGAGAACTGGCTGCACTGCCTTGACGTGACTGGGCAACCAAGACATTACTGTACACATGAGAACATACACTCTCCCAACTGATTACTCAGTCAGCAGTGAAATACCATTCAGTGAGCTCATGTACTATGTGACTTTTGCATTTACTAAAACTGAGCCTATCCATTCTTCCAGTTCTGTGCTGGAATTTTTAGCTAAACAGTGCATCACCCAAGTCTATTAGCCCCTACCCCCACTACATGATGTCCAGATTTAACTCCTCAGCAACTTCTTGCTGTTCCCAAAGAGATTTGAAGCCATGGTCAAGATTTAGGAGAAGCAGACAGTGATTTGAAAAGGGGACATTAAACTGTTCTGGAAATTGGATAGGACACTCGAATGAAAGTATTTTGGAGAGGACTGAGGCCTCCTTTTTTTTATTGATATTAAATGGCTGGACATACTTGGTATATCTTCATCAGGTACAAGTTTGTGATAATTGGATGTTCAATAGGGTTGAACTTGCATGTAATAGCCTACAAGACTAGCTTGTTAATCATCATGTCATACCAGGTATATGTATATATATATATATATATATATATATATATATATATATATATATATAGGAACATGTATACATATATATACGTACACATTTATATATTTATGCATTATATATATATATATATATATATATATATATATATATATATACGCAAAATAAGTGTGTATGAATATACAACCCTATATGCCCCATAAAAACACACATAAAGCCAGAGAGTTATAGATATATGTAGATATAGATGAAAGGCTATGGTCATGGTGGTGGTGTGTGTGCAAACAGATAATTATATAAATAGTCTATCATAAAAGTCTCTTCAATTATTCTCGAGAAAAAGTAACAGCTGCGATTTTGATTGAAGTATTGGACAGCAATTACAGTCTAGAAAATAAAAAAGGGGAAAGAAATGGAGACTTCATTTTTTTCCCAGGAAAGTTATTTAAAATATAAACTGCTATTGTAAGCCCAGAATGATAAACAGGTAAAATAGACCAGTGGTCCCCAACCACAGGGCCACGGACTGATACCAGACCACAAAACATGCTACCAGATCGTAAGGAAAATAGCAATATTATTTTATCTTTTTTTGCAAACTGGTCCTCAGTGAAAAAAAGGTTTGGAATTCCAGGAATGAACGAATGAATTGCTGGTAGCTAAGTGGTTAACAGCATGGAAAATGGAATTGGAGAGACGAGTTCAAATTCTAACAAAATCAAAACATGTTCACTTCGGCATAATGCTTTTAGGAAAAACATGAATTCATCTCCTCCCTCCCCAGCTATAGGTAAAATATTGAGTAACGCCACTTTGGGTGCTTCTCACTTTCAAGTCAATTGTCAAATATCACAAAACCTTGAACTTGCCGAGACAAATGAACATAAAAAAAGTGATATGTGAAGCCTAGGCAGAGACAACTTGATGTAGCCAGCATAAAGGCATATGATTAATATATATATATATATATATATATATATATATATATATACACACACACATATATATATCTTTATATATATATATGCATATATATATACAAAAATCCATATTGAATTCTTAGAATACCAGTACTAAAGGTAATGGTTATCACAGGGCTTCTGAAAAGGGAGTGCAGCCAGTGCATTTCACCAGGACCCAAGAGAGTTGACTGGGGTTCGTGAGTTAAACTTCTTAATTGATACGATATGACCGTTAATAAAATATTTTTTACTGGTGAGCAAATATAGTATGGCGGGTTAAAAGGGTAAAAGAAGATGAAGACAGAATAGCTAATGGACAAGGGTGTTTTTGCAGTATGAATGTTTCAGAGCCTGAAAACAGCTTTGCATCCCCTTATAGAATTCCTTTCGGAGGCACCTAAGTTTTGATTAGAGGAAAAAGAAGAGACATTTGGTGGAAAACATATTGCAACAAAGTGTCCTAAAATGAATGAGTCAAAATGAATGCCTGATAATTTTCCTTTGTTAGAGTTTTTTTGTGATACACAATGATATGAAAATCTATGAGTTTTTATCAATTCAACTGTGTTGACAAAATACTGGTCTTACATTAATAATGAGCTTGATCCAAGTTATGCTGCCATGTGGTTTGGATTAAAACTCAGACTGGACCCCCCCACCATCCCAACACACACACCACAGGCAATCCAGTTGAAATATCACCAATAAGAAAAAAAAAATAATGAAATAGTATGTTCGCCAAGAAGAAAAGTGAATATATATTCTTATCAATAGCATACTACTAAGGACATCATTAAAACAGTATGAAACATGAGAAATGCATTCTTAAGTCATTATTTATTTATAGGTTTGAATCTGTTCCATTCAGTTGGAGAATCAAACTCCATGTGCATGTATGTGCACACACACACACTAATATATGCATGCACATACACACACATGTACACAATCACACATCTTTATTAAGCTATCTTCCATCTGGCACAAATTAGTAATGGTAGGTCACTCGGTTAGGATTAGAGAGGCCAGATGTCCAGTGTGCCACCTTAAGTCTGAGATTAATTTGTCCTCTTTTGAAATGTTCTAACTAAACAATTTATACAAATTACCTCAGATATAATAAAAACAGTGCAAAAAGCTTCAACAACTTGCCATCACAGTCGATAATTAAACAACCGTAGCATCAAAATTTGAAGTCAGGTAAAAAAATTCCATCAAAGAATAAATATGGTCAGAATAAATTATATTTATGACATCAGTGGTATTTTCCACTGAAAAACATCTAAAATAGATTTTTTTTCCAGAATTCACCAGAATGTAGATGTAATGGCGGGTTAAAAGATGTTATGGCGGCCTGAAAAAGGAAAAAAAAAGCTTTTTTTCCAAAAATGAAAAAAAAAGTGGAGTACTGATGCCAATTTTAAAGTCTGTTGACAAAACAGTGCGACCAGGAACACTGGAATACCCAAACACGTAAACAAACACACAAATGCATCAAGAAATGAACACACACATACACATCTACAAATGAACATACACATACACATCCACAAATGAACACACGCACACACATCAACAAATGAACACACACATACACATCCACAAATGAACACACACATACACATCCACAAATGAACATACACATACACATCCACAAATGAACACACACAAACACATCAACAAATGAACACACACATACACATCAACAAATGAACACACACATACACATCCACAAATGAACACACACCTAATAATGGATAGAACTCTTTACCACCTTTGGTGGCTATGGTCGTTCAACTGTTTCTATATTTTCATCATATGTAGTTGCAGTTGTTAACACTGCAGGTGAGTTGTAATTCACAAGTCACTTCCTCAACATGTCCATGAGGGTCAGTCTGTCAATGATCTCTTTTTATTATCAGCAAACCAATAGACAGATATGGTTAGTCACTTGATGGAAACTGTCATGAGACAAACATTTTTTAGCAGCATGCCACGTTGGGGGTGATTAACGGAAAACTGGAAAAAGAGATGATCACCGAATAAATTACTTCTCTCACCTTTTGTTGGACAGTGATCACTAAAAAAAGTTCAGAATTTAGAAAAAAAACAAAAAACGTGAATGCTGCCAGACACAGACTAAGGTTTTGATTTAGCAAAAAAACTTACATTAGGAATTCACTTCCCCTCCACTGAAAAATTATCTCTGGAGGAATTTCGGAAAAACAAAAAAGACATTTTTTTTTCTATACATTATAAGGAGTAAATGTTTAAATTTTCAACTCTCTAGCTCCATTGGTACTTATGGTACATGCAGCACATACATAGCCCAAACAGACTAACTTAAAAACTGTAGAAACCTATGTTGACAGTTTTGGTTGACGGTTTCTAATTATCTCAGCTAAACTTGAAACACTGGGAACTGAAATTGATAACAACTGTTAATATATTTATATTATATGAAGTTGCAGTTGTCAACCTTGCAGGTAAGCGGCAGTTCATGAGTCATGTTGTCAACGAGGCTGAGAGGGTCAGTCTGCCCAGGTCTCTCTTTCGCTTTGTTTTCATTATCAGCAAAATAAAAGATATGATCCACCTGTATTATATGTATATATATATCTATAATCAAAATCTTTTCAGTCACTGAGATTTTTTTTATAAAAATTTTCTCATGCACATTTAAATCTGAGTTTTTAATGTTTCTCAAGCTATATCCTTTTATTATTAATTAGTTATTTTTAGCAGTCTTTCATGCATAAGTAAGTAAAAAATGAACAAAGAAAAAAGAAATCATTATCTTAAAAAGCTCTTGTAGATAATCCAAATAACACTAACGAGCAAAAAAGATTAAATTTCTCTTTAGATATATGTATTTTTTTTCAATATACATGAATGGGAAAAAAAGAAGCCTAATTCAGTAAATATCGAAGATTGATGTTAGAAAATGCCCTTTTCCCATACAGTTACATTTTTAGATATATCAGCATCTCAAGTACCGAATGCTGTTGTTGACTGACTGGCTGACATACTGAAAAACTCCCACCACCTCTTGTCAACCCCTCCCACCGTGTATGTCTGAAAGTGCAAGGAAGAGAGGCATGCAGTTATGGTCTGACTTTAAGCTTTAAGGAAACCATCAACATAAATTCTGTCAGTTTTTAAGCTAGTCTTGTGAGCTATGTATATCACCCATACAGGCTGTACTAATGGAGCTAGAGGGCTGAAAATATACTCCTTATTATGTCTCGAAAAAATTTCATTCTTTTTCTAAATTCCCTCATGAATAGATTTTTAGCGGAGGGTTCGATTTGCAAAGTGAGTTTATGCTAAATTGGTCACTAAGTTTGTGGCTGGCTGCATTCACACTTGTTTTTTTTTTAGTGATCCATTAAAAGACAAGAGAAGTAACTTATTCATTGATCACCCCTTTTTCCAAATTTTAACTGCTCACCCCAAACACGATATGCTGTGAAAAGATATTGGTCGTGGGATAGTTTTTATTGAGTGACTAACCAGTTCTATGATTTTATTAAATTCTTCTCATCATTTCAAATCATAAATTGTTTGAGATTGGAGTCTTCAAAATGTACATGTAAGGTGTGCAGATATTGTCTATTACAGAGTTTCTCAAATGGCAGTACCAGTACCTTAAGGAGTGCTTCAAGGGCGATGTGAGATTTTAAAAAATGTTAATGTACAAAATATCAGTCATGCATTCCTGAAATAATTATACTATAACAAGTTTTAATGAAAAAAAAAAAATTACTGCAGTTGTCTCCCCCTTCCATCAGAATGACAAAGATCCTCAGTGAAGCACAACCCTATGTTTCTCTTTAAATAATGAGAGGCTAAATGTCCATTTAAGAGGCAATCAATTTCCATGTCCAACAAGCTTAGGGGTTCAGACGTTCCTCTGTCTTCCGCCTCTCTCTCTCTCTCTCTCTCTCTCTCTCTCTCTCTCTCTCTCTCACACACACACACACACACATCCACACTCTTCATTGTTTACTTTTAAATAGAATTGAATTTAATCCTAATGCGATGACTACATTCACATTTAAAACTCAGCCAGTGAAATGGGTCACCGTATAATAACCAATGATATTTTAAACAAAATCCTCATCCTAATTTATTTGTTATTCTCAACCATTATGAATTTTTGACTTGTGCTTTCTTTGACACTGCTTCCTCCAATAAAAAATGAATCAGGATAGTATTACTACTACTACTACAACTAGTGTGCTCAAAAATGATGACAAAAGTGTTGCATAATAATTAGGGAAAGATGAAGGATGAGTTTATGGGTAAGATTTTATCTTCTGCCTGCCATGAGAGCTTATGCAGCTCAGTCAGTAGAGCAATTTTGTACTCTGGGAGCCTCTTGAGGTGAAAGAGATGCAAGTCTGAGTCTCAACAAGAGCTTATACTATTGAATAGCCCTAACCACCAAAGGTGGTGAAAGGTTCTATCCCTTTGAATACATGCATGTATTTGGGTTCCCAGCGCTCCTGGCCATACCGTTTTGTCGATAGGCTTGCAAATTGGCGTCAGACCCTTTCTAAAAATGTTTTTATTCATTTTTGGAAAAATTTGAGAACTCTTGGAGGCCTTATTTTGACAGGTTTATTAATAACATGAACATTATCCAAAATCTTGATGTTTTTAGAAGATTCTTCAACTTTATTTTAGGTGTTTCCCAGTGGAAATAACATCTGGAATCGAGATGTTTTTTTTTCTTCATTTTAGATGTTTTCTAGTATTTTTTTTTTTAAATTTGTTTTTGTATATATAACAAATGAAAAATTATAAAAATGTTTTTTTTATGAAGATTTATTAATTTATTAGAATGAAATAATCTCTTGTGTATCTGAATGATGAATTTTTGTTTATATCCAAGATTTGTCAATTTAGCTCAATCTCTAAGACAGCCTCCTGGCAATAGGTTGGTTGTGAATTCAAATCATAGCAGGGGGATGTGGATTTATCTATATATATATCTATTTACACCCCTCATTTTGATGAAGATTGTTCTCGTTTTTCATGTTATGATAGGAAAACAAAGTCAATTTCAAACTTTGTCCTAGAGTTTGACAAAAAATTCAAGATAAAAGAAAATACTAGTCAAAAATCAATAATGGATAAAACCCTAATTTCTTTCACTGTAGATCAACATAGCAGGTGAGTGAAGAAAAGAGCATTGTTGAGAATTCCTCTGAAAGTTCCTGGATATCAAGTGATTTGATTAAAGCCACAAAGCTAATAAGTCAAAATGTTGTTCGAAAAGAAACAAAAATGAATAAATTGAAAGTTATTCATTTTTGATAAGTATTTCTTTCTTTTTGAAAAAAAGAAGTTGTTTTTCATTGAAACTATTCAAACTGTCAGTCTATGGCAGCGAGTTAACTGAAGATTTGAAATAACTTGTCAAGATTTGTACTCAAACTTTACCTCAGGAAACTTACCAATGTACCTTAACTGCTCTACATATTGAAATACCAGAGTTCAAAAATTGAGACGAAAGAATTCCCAGTCAAAGATCGATAATGTTTTCCAATGCATTTTCTAAAATTTAATAAATGAATAAATCAAGTTGATTTACTTCTTTTTTTTATTTAATTTGTCCTTTCATCTTTTTTCAATATAAGAGTACAATATCAAAAACAGATCAGACGATACCAATATTTTCACCTCAGAACTCTAAAAGCTACTTTACTATGTGTAAACTGATCCTGCAAGTCTAAAATAGTTTAACCAACTGAGGAGAAAAGCTTTCAGATGGCTTTTATCATGTTTGCTTTTAGTCCAAACATAGTTACTTCCCTTCATTCAATAAACGTTTGGAAGACAAGGTGCTCAAGCAGACATCTTGCCTCCCGATTCTTGCGATTCATATTATCTCTTTTCTCGTCTCTGATAGTATCCTGAATACCTTTTGTGTTTTGACCTTGAGAACCCATTTCTCTCTTCTTTCTCTTCCTGTTTCTCATATTCTTTTCCTTTCTCCTCATCACTCTTTCTCTACTTCTCTTCTTCCATTTCCCTAATCCGTCTTCTCAATTCTTGATCTTTTTCCGACTCATTTTCCTTCTCTGCCAATCTGTTTGATTTTCTCTCTCTTTCCCTCCAGTTGGTCAACAATCAGAACAATATTAAAGGATGAAGGGAGAATAATGGCCGAATTGACACCACAATAGGCCCATACAACCCATATTTGAAAGAGAAAAAACAGAAAAATATTCAAGAAGGTTAAAAAAAAATGCATTTATAGAGAATGTAAAAGATGTAAAAAATACACAATACATTATAAACATAGTAATAACAGTTATTCATCACTGATAATTATATTGAGTAATCATTTTATTTATTTTCTTGAGCCCTATACCATGGCATAATTTATGCATAGGTTAATCTAGCCTAGATAATGAAGCATACAAAAGACTGAATCTCGATGAAAGTTATAATTATAACTAAGCAATGCAGTCATTTGATTGACCACTAACTACTCCCCCAATAGCAGTAATGGTGTGGACAATGGATTTGATGACCCAAGTTCAAACTTGGGAAATGAATCCATCTCTTCCCTCATGGCTATGTGTAGTAGCAGGGCAAATTAGGCTCTCTAGCCTTGGGAAAGCTACCAGTCTAGGAGAAGGACAACTCTGATTCAAAAAGCAGAAAGTGGAGTCCCCTTTGGGCAATTTGACATCCTCCCAGCAGCTCATGTCAAATGTGTTACTCTCTGCTTTTCTCTGGAGTACATCAGTGAAGCTGAGATGACGATTCTGATGACTGTGTATCCCAGAATCTCTATACGCTTCAGCTTCATCCAGGTATGTGCCCAGAAGGGACACTCCAATGTTGTTCCATTGTCTGTGAAGAGAGAACAGAGGCCAGTTCATTGATTCCCTGAGAAAAAATCATGAATATATTTGAATTTCTATGTGATGATTTTTTTAGAAAGGAAATTAAGAGAATAGTTTAAAATGGTGAGTAGGAGATACTTCTATCAGAAAATTGTTACCTCTTAGTAGACGAGTCTATTGTTACAAACTGAGAAACACAGAAACTCATACAATTCATTACATAAGTTTCATATTGAAAGTGATGTACATATTTTTGAAAACATAAAAAACTCTATACTGGTACACAAATAAATCTATAGCTTTGTGATGAGAAAAAAAATTTATTTTTCACAACAAATATTTTTCAACATAATTTCCTTCCTTGTCAATGCACTTAATCTAGTGGTGAATATAAATCATAACATGATATAGTGAAAATTTCAGATCACAATTCAGCAAATAACAAAGTGTCAAGCTATGAACTTATTGATCCATCCTTACATGAAATTAGTTTTCACATTTATTAGTAATTGCCATAATTAGTAGATACACAGCGAAATATAAAAGAGGAGTCACAGTTTTGAATTTGCTTTTTAAATAAATCTTTAAGAACTTCATTCGACTGATACTCATCAGAGGATGACCCATCAGAAAATGTTTAGAAATACTGTGTGGAAATAATCAGAACAAATATGAAAAATATCATTTAAAATAGCAAACTAATGAAGAAATATGCAAAGAAATTAAAGCTTTTCTTTTCCTCTGATATGTTTTACTATGCATCTGTTAATAATGCCAATTTAAAAATTTTGTACCGCTAAAAGGCATTTTTATGAATGCAAAACTTTCTGGTTGGAAATACTTTATCCTTTTGATGAGTATGATGAATTGATTTCATTTAAACAAGAGATGACGATCAGGTCAACTTACAACCATAGATTTTAACACTTGATAGATTATCCTGAGTGTTTAACCCCTTCATGTATCATACCAAGAATCTAACCCTATATTGGATTATCCCGAGTATAGGTGTTTTCATATTTCACTAGTTAATGCCTGTGAAAAATCCACAGATACATTTGAATATCAATGAGATTATTTTTTAAGAAAAGAACTTGTGAATTGATTTCCGTAGGAGAGTCCATTGTTCCAAATGGTGGGTAGGAGTTGTTTTTATCACCAGAATTGTCGTTTAAAATCTTACTGTGTAGACTTTTTCCGTATTCACACTTAGCATCGCCATATCTAATGTTCATGTTAACATATACTAGTCGTATCAGTAGATATACATTTATTTTTAAATTCAATCATTTTATTATGATTTGGTATTTTTCGCACCAGTTGCCTGGTGGTTGTCACTAGAGGCTGAGTGACAGCAAGTCTCCTCAAATCTCCAGCCTAAAGGTATGATGGCAGACACATAACTTTCACCATAATCACACAGCTTAGGGTGTACTCAATTAGCTGCTGACTGTAAAGAGAAATTTGTCCTATGAGGAGTTTTCTATGCTCTTTGCTTGAATTGATTATTGAAATCCTGACTTTCTGCTTGTGAGGCAGATGTGCTAACCATTACGCTCTCGGAGCAGATTTTCTTTTTTTCAAAATCTTTTTTGAATCTTTTTATAAAAAAAGATTTTTTTATCATACATATATTTTTCCCCTTTTTTTTTATTTGGAAAATTTTTTTTCTAATTATTCACCCTGTGGTCTGCTGGGACAGTGAAATCCTCCGCTTAAAACATTCTTTTCTCCTTGTTCACCTCCACAAAATCTGGTCTTCAAGCCTGGATTGGGTGATCAGCAGATTTCATTAAGGTTGAGGTGTTGAAGGCTCTCCTGAATCTAACCACAATTAGAAATTGTCAACCAAAAACTGTCAACAAAACATTCACAATAGGTTTCTTCAGTTTTCAAATAGGTCTTGCTGGCTTGCTGTGTATGTATGTATGTACAAGCTGAATATTTGTCCCAAAGACAGGTTAATCAGCTAGTATATATATATATATATATATATATATATATATATATATATATATATATATAATATTATGTTATACTGCTAGCCTGATTTGTACCACATATACTGTGTGTACATATGTGTGTGTGTGTATATATATATATATATATATATATATATATATATATATATATATATATATATATATATATATATATATATATATTGAATGAAAAGTAAGGGTTCAGTTATGCATTATAGTTACATTATAAATAAAGCCAACCCTCTAAAATGTTTAAAAATGCTTTTTGACCAAAGTATTTTAATCTGATTTTAATTCAAAGTCTCCATCGCTTTTGACCCCTTAAAGAGTGAGTTTCCCTCTAATTTACATCCCTTGGAGAATTATATATAAACATATAAAATAAGAAGATAAGTATATGGTCGAGAAGTCTGTTACCTTGGCATTATGTTTACATTTTAAATAGAAACCCCTTAAAAAACAATTAAATTTTTTTGTTTTAAAACCTCCCCAGAGATCCATTGAGTGGGTATGCTAAATTTAATAAATAATGCTAAATATGTTTACATACTTATTATATTGTGACAGACAAACACACAGACACCTTTCACTTATATATTTAAAGACACATTAATGCACACACACCTTTCACTTGTATATTTACTGACACACAAACACACAGACATCTCTTACTTATATATTTAAAGACACACAAAGGCACACACACACCTCTCACTTATATATCCAATATATATGTATCATGTGTATAGGCAATAACAATTGAACAAGAAAAGCTAAACATTTAAAGATCATGTCCAAGAGCATTCATGTTTATTTTTGAAAATTCAGACTTTATTAAAGATGACCATCTAATAAGAGGTTCGAGAAGTAGCTCATTCATTGATTACCCTCTATCCAATTTTTTAATTGATTACCCCAACATGACAGGCTGCTAATTGGTGTTCATCACATGACAGTTTCTATTGAGTGACTAACCTGACCTGTTTTCGATTCTCATAAATTAATTTTTCATTGCCAGAGACTATCTTATACAATGAGAAAAAGAACAGACTCCGTTCAAAACCTGTGACAGTGTGTATGCATGGCAACATCTGGCAACATTTGTTGATGTAATAAAAATATTGATAGTATTAAAAAGTATTTGTTTCCGATTGATTTTTCAAGTTAATTCCCAATGAAACATCTAAAACAAAAATAAACAAACATTTCATCAGAAATGAAAGGAAAAATATAAAAAAATACAATATAATTTATTGGTAAACGAAAAACTTATAAATATGTATATGTGAAGTGTACACATTAAATAATAAACTGTTAAGTCTGCTCTCTTTTTTTCTTCCCTCCTTTCTTTCTTCCCTTCTTTCTTTCTTTCTTTCTTTCTTGTATTCTATTTTTTTATCTTGAGAATGAAAAAAAAATCTTCTTATCTTTTTTTTTTTTCAATCTAGAGAATTGAGATTTTAAAAAAAAGAATGATATGACCTTGTGTCATGTAAAAAAGAAATAAATTTTTCCTTCTCTCCATTATTATCCCCCTCCCGTCTATCTTTCTTTAACCACTCTTTCTTTGGGTCACTTGAGTTGAATGCTTTCAACCTATTCAAATTTGGTCTCATCACATGATTTTTGTTGTCTTTTAAATTGCCAACTTACATCGCAGTTAAAATCACCTTTTTTATGAGGAGAAAAGACAAGTGGTTAAATTAATGATCTTTGTTCATTTCCGTAATAAATTCATATGGAACCCATTTAGTGAGCTTTGAAATGCCCCAAAGACCTGTAAACAACATACTACAGTTGACTGATTGCAAAAGCTACTAGTGTTCCAAGGGAAATTATGTATCACCACCATTCATATATGGTAGGAAAAGTGAGGGGGGGGGAAGGAAAGTTAGGTAGTTTAATAAAAGAGTTGGAAGAGAGGGGAGGAAAGAAAAATGGTTTACTAAGGAGGTAAGAAAAGGGAGAGAGAGAAAAGAGAATAAGTAGCCTAATAAGAGGGTAGGAAGGGAGAGGACAGAAAAGACAGCTTTCTAGCAAGCTTACAGAGAGGGTGGGAAAATTTGAAACAAATCCATGTTTGTACAACATTTAGATAAAATAATGGATGGGCATCAAAGATTAGAGGAGCATAAGGGAGCGAATGGGGGGATACAAGCAAAGGGTGAGAGAAGAGCAGGGGCATGAGATAATGGACAATCTTAGTTGTCAACACCTGTGGTATTTCCACCAAGATGATATTGAATCTCTCAACAATTTAGAGAAGTCAATACATAGTAAACGCCTCAAAGGAAAAAAGCAAGGGAGATAACTCATCGAGTTTTACCGTAACCTATATACTGCAAAAAGTATGATGAAATGAGATAAAAATAAAACTGTATCCTCCGCTCGTGAGATATTTATAAAGAGGTCCCCTTTATTTTATTTTCAATCGTAACACTAATAAAATTAAGGAATGTAATAAAGGGCTGTCGGTTTTAGAAACATTTATTCATTTTCAATGCTACTAAGAGTTTAAAATACAAAAGAAAACATATCGAATTTCATGCATTTGCTTGTGCAGTACAAGTGTCCCACTCCCTTATCAAGGTGAAGGCCATCCTACCATCGTTTCTTAAGCATCCAGCATCATGCCGCTCCAAGTCATTTGATGTAAGTACAAGAAAAAAAAGCAATGTTCCCTTTTATAGTTTCAGAACAAAGTGGTAATCGGCGAAAATACCTTTATCCTGGAAGTGTTTCCACATTTCGTTAAATATTTAAATTATCTCTGTGATACTTTAAAGAGAGAAACACGGTTCACTTTTTTGGAGAGAAGAGTAACCAAGGTTAAACCATTATTATTATTTATTTTTCTATTATTAGACGAAGTAGTGTAAACCCATGATAATAATTTCATTATTATACTTATTTATCTTCATATATACTGGCGACCTGAGTTTAGCTGTGATAAAAACTACAAAGAATTTAGATGAACGTAAATATTGGACAAAATTTAATTGATACAATACAAGGTTAAACCATTTTTTATGCTTTCGTTTTGGTAGTACCCGGTACACGCGGTACCGCGTGTCCCTTTTCTCCCGTTTTTCGTGTTTAAGCCTTTAAATACGATTAACCCATCGCTCTTCTTAGAGCAGGATTATAGCTTACACGATATTATCGAAGTATTAAGCTCTTATTTGATTATATCTTAACTACCGCTTGCAATCAGACTCTTCTTTTCCATCCTTGGTTTTTGTCTATATACCATCGATTTCGCGAACTGCCGGGGGTAGGTTACTAGGTTAATGATAGGCGGGTGCATTATCACCTGAGATAACACATTGTTTTCAAATTAACTCCTCTTTTAGATATATTATTTTGGATTCCGGTAAGTGTTTCGGAATGAATATCAAGACGAATCCCAAACGCTTGTGATTTACAATAACGTCCTCTTTTAAATTACGCACTTCCCATCCAACTGATCCATTGGATTCTAGCTGAATTATTTCCATTAATTGTTATTTTTAAAGAAGTAATGTTAAATTTTTTTCAAGTTTGATTCACCTGCAGTGAATATGGTAAATTGTTATTGTTGAGAACAGGATGTCCATGAAGTCCATCATTTTTTTAAAAATTCATAACAGATAAGACTTCATGGATGGGGCCCAGATAAAACATCTTCACCTGAACTGAAGGGCAGGGGCAAGAACCCTTCTTCTTTACAATGAAACATGCCAAAAATTTCATTATTTATGACAAATAAATTTTTCATCTGATCT
The DNA here is from genome assembly GCA_963457665.1 of Thysanoteuthis rhombus. Taxonomy (NCBI): domain Eukaryota; kingdom Metazoa; phylum Mollusca; class Cephalopoda; order Oegopsida; family Thysanoteuthidae; genus Thysanoteuthis; species Thysanoteuthis major. The sequence goes on along the minus strand of OY735219.1, from coordinate 48,681,268 downwards.
CATGTTCTAATCACATATTTCAAAAGCTTTTTTGTGCAACCGAAAATTAAAGAATATTACCACACAGTATATCAACTTTTTCTTAATGGCCTCACATTCTAATCACATTTTTCAAAGCTTAACATCCAAAAATTTAAGCTTTCTGTAAAGTTAGAAAACAAACGTGATAATCGATCTGGAGCTTTATTCCATGAATTATTACGAATATTTTCACCAGAAATAAAAAATGAAAATTAATTGAACATTTGCAAATGTTGTTCAATCTATTTCCTCTAAAATTTTCACTTCAAAATAAAACTTGCCCATCTTTTGTCTATAGTCTAGCGCAATGTAAATTAAATCTTGGGTACACTTGTAATAATGGGATCCAGGACATGATATACGTAAAAGACTAAAAGTTATTCCCCTTGCATTATTGTATTAAGATAAACTATTAAAATAATTTATTAAAAACCTAGCATAGAATTATTGTTGTTAAATTGTTTGGTTTCAAAATGATTTATGAACAACGTAGTCGCGTATAAAGTTAAAATTAAAAACTATTCAATAATATTGTGTCTTTAGTAGTAGCGAAAAAAAACTGGTCTGTAATCCTTTGGTGATTGCGTAATAATTTGTTTTTTTCATTGTTTACAATGTTATCTTCATTTGAAGAACATTTCAATTGTTTTGATTTGTAATACACGATGTGAGGCAAGCCGCTAATTATTGATCAATTCCACCCGCATTATAGACGACAATTTTTAATTTCAACATATGTTGATTTTTTTTCTATCGAACTTGACCTCAATTTATTCAGTGAATAGGAAGGTGTTGCCTTCATCGAAAACTTTTTTCACTGAATTCTGACAATACGAGATGGCTTCATATGGCCCCTACTTAACCTGGCGTAGCCGTGTTTGTGGGCTTCTTCTGCAAATTCTCTCTTGAGGGTTATCGTTGTATCGGAGCTGAATTATGCCAGATTTAGTGAACTAGTGACCAATATCAGAAAGAACAAAAGGCAATATATCTCACTTTCACGGTTATATAACACCGGTAAAACTTGGTTAATAAATAGAAAAATAACTTTTTATTCATTCAAATTTACCCCAAAAAAAGAAAAAAAAAATTAATCATCATCTATTTAGGACTTCCATCTCCATACGTACAACACCTCGCTCCCTTCCCCTGTCGGTGGCTCCAGTGTAGCAAGGGGTAACCGGTGTCCTCATCATCTTTTTGGTGGTCTTCCTCATTGTTATAGGTGAGGGAAATCACCTTCATATGAACGATACTGGGATTCTAGTGGTATGTCCGGTGAGCGGTCAAAAGGTATCAAGACAATTGGACGACTGTAGTACGTGCTACTGCAAGTTACGATCGAACCATCTGAGACTTCTTGTTCTGATCTGATTTTATTTAATTTATATAAATTAAATAAATTTTTTTATTCTATTTAAAAAAAAACTTTAAACCATAACTTTGGGTCTGTGACTTTTCTTCCGGTTATGTTTTTTTAGTTAGTTCAAGGTAACGTCAAAATGTGACTCTTGTTTCGGGTTTCATGAATTCTAATACAGTGTAACTTTTGACTCCCACGTTCACTTCTTCACAATCCCTGATTATGAGTGTGATTGAAATATCTACAGTCTCGGTTAGTTTATCTTACCTGAATTATTAATTATTCATGTTCTTTGATTTGTCTACTAAATGCTCTCCTTTCCTATAAATATTCAAATATGCCATGAATAAGATTGAATTGAACTCAAATTCTTTGCCTGAAAAGAAATTCTCAGTGATATATCAAAGGCATACCTTTGGATTTAAATAATGCCTGTTACATGTTTTATTTTTGTGTATTGGTGAAGGGTTGAATTAGTAAAGAAAACAAACTTTTAATTGTTGAGTTAGGGTCAGATTCCTTAAAAAAAAATTCTGCCAACCTGGCAAAAATGCTGTAAGAAAGAGAAAGGCACATTAGCAATTTTCTATGAACAAAAAATCAGGGACCAGTTCAGCATCGTAATTATATTATGAATAGAATCCTTTGAAAAGATTTTCTCTCACATCTCACAAATTTCTGACTGGTTTGATGGCCTAATAGATGGAAAGCACATGTGATAGAAAGGAAAAAATAAATTGAAATTTTTATGTAAGAATTTGAATGATCCAATAATTCCATCTTCAGGGCTTCTAACCACTGAGCTATTGATGCTTCCACTACTTTTTTTTCAATAGATAAATTTTTAAAGAAAAGCTCACAAATTATGGCATGACCAGTTTACATGGTGTGGTTTAGCTGTCTTTTTTGCAGTTTAGCCAGACATAGTAATTTGGAGCCTAAAGGGACCTCAGTGAGCAGTGCCATTTACCCTGTAATAATTCATGGGTCAAGTTGTCCTTAAAGATAAGTTTTCAGACCCCAGGGTGCAGGTTTTTCAGAGTCTATGAGATATATGCATGAAAGCAAACATCCATCATTTTTGTAATATACATGTGTGTGTGTGAGTAAGAGCACATAGGCCTATGAGAACTCTTGGTTAAACGGGGGACAGAGAGCATGATTTACCCAAAATTTTACACAGATCTAGAATGCAAGAACTAATTTCTAACAGAAAGATTTTTATCAAATGATGATACACAGTATGAATCACTCAACATTACAACTCATAAGAAATATCGTTTTCTGCCTTTCTTGTCAGCAAAAATATCAATTGCCCAAATTTTCCCTGATTATTTTGACCAAGTTCATTCGTGTGTGGCAGTTCCCCCCCTACCCCATATGCCTTATGTGTGTGCATGCGAAGGGTCTGACTTATTGATGTAGCCATGTGTTTCTCAGAGTAACTTTTATTGGTTGTAATATACAGCAGAAATTTAACCCATTTGCTCTATGAACACAAGAGCTATTCAAATATGGAAACATATGGCTGAATGTCCAATCAACCTGCTGATAATATTTAGTTTCACTAACTTAGGTGCTGCATCGATAATCTCGTAGTAGATACCAACAATATGGATACAATTTCACCGGAAAATCAACGTCTGAGAAATTGAAAAATCTTGCAAAAATCAGCAAAATTTGACTTTAATAAAAATTTTTGGTGCATGTTTATTGAAGGACAAATTTAAAAGAAAATAATTTTTCATTCCAAGTATCTGAAAAGAATAATTTTTTATTTGTATGATTCCTACCATTTTCATAGAAATTGATAAAAGCAGCCATGTATGAATAAAATGAATCATAAATAATAAAAGGTTGGATATGAATCATATGAAAAGAATCTTCTCATCTGATATTTAGGATTAGGAATTTATTTTTTTTTTATATTTGTCCTTCAATGAATTAGAATTAATAAGTTTTATTAAAATCAAATGATATGCCGATTTTTGTCTAATCTTCAAATTTCTTAGGTGTCAATTTTCTGGTGAATATTGCGTACATATTATAGCAATAAAAAGTTATGATGATTCCTATATGGCTTTGTTGTCTATTTGATCTTTTTATAGCATAAACCTGTAATGACCTCAATGATGGAATTACATAAGTACATATATATACTTATATTAATACATATATATAATTATGTTAATACATATATATACTTATATAAATACATATATATACTTATATTATTACAAATATATATTTATATTAATACATATATATATGCTTACATTATTACATATATATATATACTTATATCAGTACATATGTATATGCTTACATTTATACATATATATGTATATATGCATATATTAATATATATATGCTTATATCAATGCATATATATATATATATTAATACATATATATATATATATGCTTATATTAATACATATATATGCTTATTTTAATACATATATAAACTCATATTAATACATGTATATGCTTATATGAATACAAATGCATGTGTTTATATGATTAGATATTTATATTTAGATGAATAAATATGTACAGGTTCATATGAATATGTATGTTTATATGAATACATAATTATTTGTTCATGTAAACATATCCATATGTATTCATATAAATATATATATATATGGTTATGTGAATACATATGTATATATATGTATGTGTGTGTGTGTGTGTGTAAATATATATGTATATATATGTGAAAGAAAATATGAGTAGATAGGTACATGTGTACATATATGTATATGTAAATATCTATGTATATATGTAAATATGTAAAATATGTATATACTTAATATGTATATATTTAAATATATGTATTTATATGTTCATATATATATATATATATATATATATATATATATATATATATATATATATATCAATTTATGTGTGTATGTATATATATGTATGTGTGTATGTATATATATATGTGTGTATGTATATATATGTATATATGTGTATATATATCTATCTAAATGTATATATGTGTATACATATATATAATGTATAAATGCAAATATATGTATATATGTATATATATGTACAGATGAATGTATATGTATATATGTGTATATATATATATATATATAAAAATCTGTATGAATGTGTGTGTGTGTGTGTGTGTATATATATATATATATATATATATATATATATATATATATATATATTCTTATGTATATATAAGTATATGTGAGTATTTATGTGTAGATATATATCTATATGTATGTATATTTATATGTGTATAAATATATGTATTTATATATTTTCCTATATATACAAATTTGTATGTGTGTATACATATATTTTTTATGTGAGTATATGTATATAAATGTATGTTTAAATGTTTGTGTTTGTATATATATATGTTTTTTTAGGCGTGTTTGTTTATGTATATATATTTAGATGTGTTCATGTATAGTTATATGTTCATGTATATACGTATATACATATATGTGTATATGCATATGTATATATATGTAAGGATACAAATATGTATATTTATCTATATAGATGTATATATGTACATCTATATACTCGTGTATATACTAGTATGTATATAGTATATTTATAGGTGTATATATATAAGTATATATATTATATATATGTATAGATATGCATGTATATATCATATATACGCGTATATATATATATGTAAAAATGTCTGTATATATGTATACATGTATGTATTTATATTATGGATGTATATATGTATGTATATATATATATATATATATATATATATATATATGTGTGTGTGTATTTATAAATGTATATATATGTTTGTGTACATGAATATAAATATATATTCATATATAATTTTATATATATATATATATATATATATATATATATATTTATATATGTATATGCATAAATATGTGTATGTATTCATATGTATGTACATATATGTGTGTATTTATGTATATGTGCATGTATTTATATGTATAGGTATATCTATATATATGTATATATGTAAAGGTATGTATGCATGTGTATGTATACATATGTATTTTTATTACATTTATCTCAAAACTCATCAGTATAGTAATTAGAATTGATACTAATGAAGAGAGCATAAAAAAATTAAAATTGCTATTGTATGAACAAAAATAAATTCCCTCAAACTTCGAATAACCAACCATATATCATCTTTTACTCATGAAACATAAAAAAACCGTACATCACTGTCTTTATGTTATTGGAGATAGATTGAAAATAATTTTCAACCAGCTATAAAAGTACATCAAACCCAAAATAATCCAACAACCCATTTAGGTCACATAGGAGGGATCATAGCTTAGGGCAATAGATTTAAGATATCTAAGTAAGAATAAAACATTCCCACAGAGGAATCTCAAAGAAACTACATATCAAATGAAATAAAAGAGGGACCCCACCACCTGGAATGGTAGACCCCCCCCCCCAATGTTCCAAACGGGAATTTAAAATATACCTCATCTTTCTCCTATAGAAGTCCTTATAGGGAAGAAACATACATGTATTTTTGTAGCAAATCCTAATTTTACTGTATTTCTAGCCATACTTATATATAAAGTTGAATGTATCAAGCACTCTATGAAATACAACCATCTTACATAAGATATTGCATTATGTTATAATATACTGCATCCCTGATAAGTAACGTGGTATATATATATATATATATATTTGTCAATATATATGAATGTGTATATAAGTATATTCATATATGTGTATATATGTGTGTGTTTGTATATATATATGTATACGTGTGTATATGAATATATATTTGCAGTTATATGCATATTCATGTGTGTGTATGTATATACTTATATATATATGTATATATATGCATGAGTGTATATGTGCATTTTTGTGTGTATGTATATGCGTGTATATATATATTTGTATATATGTATGTATATACACATATATATTTATTTCATACTACATATATATCTCTGAAAAATTGCTGGCTTATGGACATATCTCAAAAATATGCATTTTGGGATGAGGGATCAATAAATATGATAACAGATGTGATTCACTGTTTGCGTTGTTTCTATTGAATGTTTACCCACATGAATATAAAATCTGTCGTGTCTGTTTTAATCTCAGCCTGCATGCAAACCAACTGATGATATCATCTTAAAATCAGTAAATCCAAGAGTTACTCTCACGATTCTCAAATAGTCTGATAATATTGTTCTGTAAAATATATAAGGTGGCATTCTCACTGTACGGAATGTGAAACTACTTTTACCTATATATATATATATATCTATCTATCTATCTCTATATATATATATAGATAGATAGATAGATAGATATAAGAATTTAATATTTTTTTCACAAATATATATGTGTGGGCTAAAAAAATACTGAATATATAAAAAAAAACTTTTTTACAAAAATTGATGTCATTCAGGTCAGCTTATTTCCCACTATCTATTAATGTAATTCATGTAATTTTCTTTCAGAATTTGATATTATAGTCCTATGTTTGAATTTTTCTTGTTGGGATCATCAGTTGTTTACCATTTAATTGTTTTGGCGATTAAATAAATAGATAAATAAAACAATTATAATAACATGTCTCCCCTATGTTCATCAAATCACCTTCCTTTCAGTTATGATTTCAATCTATAGCTTATGTCATACTATGTGTAGTTTGTTGTCTTATATAGGGTATTATCATAATGAATCGTACATAGTTGTTTATATATTTATGTATATTATATATATATATATATATATATATATATATATATATATATATATATATATATATATATATATATATATATATATATATATGTATATATGTGTGCCTGGGTTTCTTTTGTTTTTCTTTTCAATAATCACCTTAGATATTCTGTATCAATGAATTTTTTCATTGGTAATACAAGTATACCTTAAATAGTGGGGGTCAATTCATTCCAATTTTTTCCATACTTTTAAAGACTTATCATAATCTAATGTGTTTTTTTTTCAGCTTATACTTAGTTACATTAGTTTGTACAATAATGCATCAATACCTGCTCAAATCGAAACCACACTTTTCAATGCATTTCTGTAACTTGTAACTTGTAACTTGATAACTCTTTATCAGATCTTTTTTGTTGACCTTACTTTTCACCCCAGCCATCCTAGCTGGTAAGTCATCCCAGCCAGGAATTCTCGCAAAGAAAATGAAGAGAATGCAGGAGTCATTTGATTTAACTGCTGACAACTTGATAAAAGGAATCTAAGGTCAAACATCAGCCTCCCCACACACACATTCTCATCCTGGATTAGCTATCTCAAAACCTAAAAAAATATTCAATTAATCAAATAAGAGTAAAAAGTTTATAAGGAGCAATTGTTGAAGCTTTCTTAGCATGTGGATCTGTTGCCAAAAATCTACAAAAAATCCGTCATGTGGAATTACATCAAACCCTCTGCCAGAGAAGTTATTCTATATCTTTAATGAATGAGAGGATAGAACTGGCAGAGCAAATACCTTTAACGTAATCGAGGATAAGAATGTGTGTGTATGTGTGTGTGTGGGAAGGCTGATGTTTAACCTTTTTGTTTTATTTTGAACCAGTCTTTCTCCTTATGAACCTTCATTATTCTGGTTCAGCTGATTGAAGCTCAAATCTTGTTATTTTCCTAATTTCATCTATGACTCAAACAAAACTTGCAAAATTTTAATTAAGATTTGTTGTTTTTTTTTTGTTTTTTTTTTTAGCAACAGACACTTTATTTGTCCCTGACCCAAATCAGTGATATTGTTATGCTTGGATGAGCTGAACTATGTCTAGTATATATTATCATTTATCTATTTCTCTTTAAATTTTAATTCTCCTTTTCTTTCTCTCTTGAACCTGTTTCCATCTTGTTCATTACATTGCAAGGTTAGTATGAAGAGAAAAAAAAGGAAGGATAAAAGATTGAGTGATAATCAGAAAGAGTAATGGTCGTATGTAGAAACAAGTAGAATAATAGTATAGTTTTATGGTCGAGAGATTTTCATTTCTACATTCATTTGATTGGAATTCATGTGTCTAGCAATGTAGTGAATTTATATCCCAAGTGGTTAAAAATCCTGATCATCTCTAAAAAAAAAATTCATCTTGATAGTTTGTTTTCACCTCCAAATACTAGAAGGAATAGGACCTGTTATTTCTTATTCTCTTGGTGTTTAAAAATTTCAAAACTTACTTTCCTATGAAATTATTTTATGAGTTCTTTAGCGATGGAAAAAAAAATGTGTAAATGTTGAGTGGCACAGTCCTTATAATGAAATTTGGTCCCAACTATAGAACTTTATTTTCGCATTTTATCCCCTTGATGAATGTGGTTCTGAAATTCCTACCCCTACCTCCATACAACGTGAATGACAACAATGTTAGAGTAAGAGATGTGAAAAAAGTAATACTACTATCAAGGAGGGACAGCAATGGGAGCTAGAGGGCTGAACATTCTAATATTTACTCCTCATTATATCTAGAAAAATTTTTTCTTTCAATTCCACTCTGAATAATTTTTTTTTATTTGAGCTGGGGTTCAATTAGCGACATAAGTTTATTCTAAAACTGTCCCTTTAGTTTGTGTCTGAGTGTTCATGCTTGTTTTTCTTCTTTTTTTTTTTTCAAACATTTGGACTTTTTTTTAGTGATCTCTGTCTAATGAAAGGTGTGAGAAGTAATTTGATCACCTCCTTTTCCTATTCTTTAATTGATCACCTGTAACACGGCATGCTGCCAAAAGACGTTGGTCACGAGATGGTTCCTATTGAGAGACAAATTGTTTTTTAGTGCGAAAGAATTATTTTCACAAGCTTGTAAAATGTGTTATATGAGATTAAATTACATCTTCAACTTATCTATTGTATTCTCTATTTCTGATTGAAATTCCATCTTTTTTTTTTTCGAATATGCGATTTCTCTAATTCCCAGAAGGTTACCAATTACGACAGACACCTGATGAATGCCAGAGAGTACAGTTATGTCTTGAATCTTAACAACCACTTGAGGACACTAGTCCGAGTAAATCAGTGAATATCATTGATTATTATTTGGTCATCACAGAAATCGGAACGAAACTCCTTAAAATCATTTGCTATCTCAACTATAAAAATCAAACTATACTTGATAAAATAAATGATAATAATACCGAAGTAGTTTTTATTTATTGAAAAATGCCACGTTCAACAATATGGCCGGAACCGCGCCTACCAATCCGGAAGTGTACTGGCTAATCTTTGTCATTGACTTGAATCTTGCCTGGACACGTGGTCGATAAATTTTGAACTTCCTTTGAGCATTTCCATTCATTAAAGCTATGGTCAGCATGGCGTTGACAACGACTCTTATCTAGTCTAGTCAAACAATTCACCCTCGCCGGGATTTTTACCAGGAATAGTTTTATTGTTTACCTTAACTGGCTATAATGTATGTATAAACACTTTTCACCTTCATTTTCAGTTGATGTACTTTGTAAGTAGCGACAGCTTTCACCTATTTTCTCTTTCAAAATATGCTTCTCCCGGTCACTTATTATTAAACACAAAGCAAAAAACCCACTGTTCTTAGTATCATATATTCTGTGATGAAATATTGAAGAGAATTTTTTTTTCTTGCCACTTACGCTACCAGTACCATAGAATTTCAGTAATGAACAAATATACAAGGTAATAAGTGCCGTGTGTGAAAGGAAAAGTTACTCAATATTTTAAACTTTCATTAGTTATCTTTTTGAAATCAAGGCATTTTAGTAGAGTTCGACCTCTAACTAGCCTGCAATATTTATTAATTATTTCTATTTTGAATTCATATGAGGACCATTAACCAATCTCTGGGGCTCAAGTGTAACATCTGGGTGGATAATTTATCAATATAAAAAAAAAAAAGTCGTGGAAAAATTGAATAATCGTTTACCCCTGCTTCTTTCAATTTGTTGGGGATGGTAGGGAAATCCAGATGTTTATTTCTATGTTCAACAACTTCATTTAATTTTAATTTTATGAAATATTTTATTACATATATCCACACAAGAAAAAAATTACATTGGTTTTTCTTTTTGCAATATCGTTGTTACCATCTCAAATCTTCACGTTGGATGTGGGGGCACTAGACGGTCATTTACTACGAAATACTAACTAAGCAGATATCAAATCTATTTAAAAACAATATGAAGGAAATGAAGAAAATAGGCACAAAACACTTTTTATTTTATTAAAGTAATAATGACTAACTTCATTTTAGTAAAATAATTTTACCTTGTAATCGAGAGCCCACTTGTTTTTGTCTTTTTTTTTTAGTAAGATGGAATGTAGAAAGAGTATGCATAAATATACAAATTTCAGTAAGAAAATGTTGAGACAGTCGTGAAAAGTTTTTTTAAATATTTTATCTGCTTTAAGTAAGTATTTCGTTGTCACTAAAAGACAGACTCGGTGCCCTCGAAACAAACGTAATGATTTGGGACGCTAAAATACGAGATCGCCTTTGAGTTTTTTTTCTTCTTCGTAATCTCTCCACGCTAACCTTTTGCTATTGATTTCAAAGTCACATTCATAGGGTAAGTAGTAAGTTATTGTTAGTGAAGTAGTTAGTTTTGGTTGGATTATGTGAGCGAAGAAGAAATAATTAATTTCCTGACTAGAGACTGTAAAGAAAAACATTGCAATTGTTTCTTTTCCGTGATGTTGATTGGGTAGACAATGAATGAATGAAGTGCAATCGATTGTAAAAGTTCACTAAAAATATTTCCGTAAATTCGCTTTATCGTGTATTTTAACAACCCAAATTATCGGCCCCTCAATTGGAGGAGTGAAAAAACTTTATGAATAGTTCACTTACTGCATTTCTAATATAATTTTATACGATAACAAATCTTCCTAAACGTTGGAGGGTATTCCTCAAGGACACCCCCCGCGCATGGACCCTCAAATATCTAGCTATGTCACTATGTTTTTGATAATTATATCAGTCACCACTAGCCTTGTTGGCAGGTTCCATCAAATGTAGTTTCCAACCTTTTAATAACCGAAGACCCCGTTTATTTAAATCAATTTTAAAAGGTCTGCCTATTGAACGAACGAATTCACGAATTTTGTAAGGTTTATCCACGGAGCCCCAGTGATACCTTTGTGGGGCTTTCAGGTTGGGAACCTCTTCACTAAACTTTGGACGGAGCCAATCAAATCTCCAGCTATGCCCCTGATTAGTGTCCCGATCGGAATTCCCCTCTTATTGGCTTTTACATCTAAATCGAAGTATTCCCACGTCCAATCAAACATAGCCTTAACACCTTTCTAATTGTAGCTTTTTCTCAAACTATTTTACTTCTGATCCCAAATCTGTTCATGCTTTCCTGACAAAGTGCCCAATTTTTCTAAAAAAAAAAAAGCATCCCAAAGAAATGAAGGTCCTATTCAGAACACGTCTAGATACATGAAAAAAATCCCTTTTCCTTTAGAAACCGGTCTAGTTGGTCATTCAATAGACAAGACCAATGTCTTTTGGCAGTATGCTGTGTTGGTAGTGAATATTGAAAAAGTTGGATTGTTATCACTAAAAAAAGAGGGTACCCCCCCCCCCCCCAAAAAAAAACAAGTGAATGCTGCTGGACACAAACTAATGGAGACTAATTTAGCATAAACTTATGTTGCAAATTGAAACACCCATTAAAAATCCATATTGAGAGAGAATTGAAAAAAAAACTCTTATTTTAGACAAAGAGAGAATGTTTAATTTTGTTTCCATGTTCCCTGCATAGATAGCCAGCCAGACCAACTTGAAATTTAAGAAACTTATGTTGACAGTTTGTAATACATTACTTCGCTAAACCAAAATCTTTATCTAAAATACTGTTAACGGGATAAAAATCAGTCTAATCTGTTTTGTGGTCTGATCAGATTGGCATGTTTGGACCCTCTTAACCTTTCCCTAGTTACAATGGGGGTTACTTGATGGTACCAAACACTTCTCGAAGTAACCTGCCACATATTGTATTGGGTTACATGGTACCAGCAGAAGGGTGTAATCCTTGAGTGCTAACAGTAAAATGCCACAGGTGTGAAAAAAGTAGTACCCATATTGAAAAAAAAGAAAATAATCACATTGCTACGTTTTTTAGTCCCTCTGTTGAATTGTGAATATTGCAGTAAAATTGATGTAACTGCTCCTTGCAATATCTGTCCACATAAATATGCTCTTATTATTTCTATTATTATTCGGACTATCCTTATCTTGGTTGTTTTTCATACAACGTTTCAGCCGTTGTACTCTACGGCCTTCATCTGGTAGGTGTGGAGAAGTAACGAACCGAACCCTTTATTTAACTGATGGGGATATATTGACCACACTCCCCTCTTAGCAGTAGTAGAATTTTTGTCTAGGTTCAATCCCAGTGTGAGACAAAAATTCTACTACTGCTAAGAGGGGAGTGCAGTCTATATACCCCTGTCGGTTAAATAAAGGGTTCGGTTCGTTACTTCCCCACACCTACCAGATGATACCTGATGAAGGCCATAGAGTACAACGGCCGAAACATTGTATGAAAAACAACCAAGATGAGGATGGTCAGAATAATAATAGAAATAATAATAATACCTCATCTCAAAAATTCAGAGAAATATACTGTTGATTAATAATCGCCCTATTTATAAAACTGTTTATCCATAATTATTTTGTATGTAACACTTTTCAGTGAGGTGCATCGATACTACACTTTGATTCTTAGCAGAAGTACTGATCCAGACATAAATGATTCCGTCAATTTTTTATGGGTACTATGCTAGTTTTCAAATAAATTCTATCTTGCACACATTCAGAATAGTCATCAGACAGCAAATTCAGCAGCGTATTCTACTTATTTGATTTGCCATGTGTATGTCTATATTTTTTGTCAGTAACATTTGTCAAATGCTAATTATATAGTAGTCTCCCTCTCGTATTTTTTTTCAAATGAGTAGAATGTGTATATTCTGGTCAAACATGGACAAAAAAATGTATTAAAGATATAATACAGTTGCAAAATTATTCAAATACTGCTGTTATTTTTAGATGGCTTGGATGAACTTGTTAATGGGTCTAATTCGCTGTCAATGTTTGCGATAGATGTTCAAAACTAGGCCAAGGTTAGATTTTCAACAGCAGCTTTAATGTCTGGCCTTTCTGACCCTGAGAAGATTGATATAAGTCTCTTTTTGGAAGACCTAACCTTGACAACTGTGCCATGAAAATCTGCAGGTGTATCTGACTCCGGGTGTGGTCTTTGACATTGTTGGCCTTTTAAAAAAAGAAAATCAAACTGACATCTTTCTAATGGATATTAAGGCAGACTGGTTCATGATGAGATGGATATATGCGCTTCCCAAGGTCATTATTGCAAAGGCAACCAAAAACTGTCTCAGGCAGGATCGGAACTTGAGTTATATAATGACAGACATATATTGGTGATTTAAAGTAAATTGATTATTAATTTGGATATTTATTCTAGTTATCTGTATCTATTATAGGGTAGTAGTGGGACTTTCAGTGAAGATCAGATTCACTGCACTATCAATGAACCCAAATATGAGCTTGTTGGCCATTACCCTATAAAAAGGTGTCTCTGTAATTCTGATTGTGTCTATCAAGTATGACAAACTTATAAGCTATAAGCAGCTTTTTCAGAAAGTATGATGAACTTTTGACATTAAAAATGCATAAAGTAACCATGAAGGTTTATGGATTTTTTTAATTTTTATTTTTTGTCATATGCACAAAGACCTGAAAATAATGATTGAACTTATCAAACAATCATGCATACAGTGAACTCAGTAAACAGCAATTTCATTCAGTCTTATTCTTACTAAAATTCACCAAATGTCTGTCATCACATAATTCAAGGAATGCTTGAGCTATGGCCACCAAATTTTCTTTGGTTATTAATGTGACTCTGGAGCTTGTTTCAGCATAATTTTTTTTAAATCCCCTTTCCTATTATTTAATTTTTTCCAACGTCAACAGTGACGCTTATCTGGAAATCCTCTCTTGACTTTTAGATGATGATTGCTGGGGGGTGATTTCAAAAAAGATTGCAAAGTACCAAGATATTATGGTTTCCGTACTTGACCCCCCCCCCAAGATATTTGAATTTAATTTGATCTGTCAGTTCATGATGGCAATGGTTTTGAAATAAGTTATTAGCCAATAAACACATAGTTACAAATCCATGATCTCTTATCTATAGGTATGAATAATATGGAGACAATTTCCCTGGAAAATTGGTACTGAAAAATTTTAAAATCTGGTAAAAGTCAGTGTATCATTTGATTTTTGATGCTTATTTAAAGATGAATTTTTTTTAAAGTAATTTTTCTCTCCTGATATTGGATGAAAGGAATTTTTTCATACAATTCTTACCATTTTGATTTAGTTATCTATACATTGCTGTTTTCATTAATTTCTTTTTTTCTTCTTACACATTTAACAGATAAATCCCTTGAGATAGATTTTTTTTAGAAAAGCGTTCCATAATTGCTCGAACTGGGAGTCTTACTATGGGAATTAAAAAAAACAAGAAAATTGAATAATTTTCAGTTTTATTTGATTAATTATAATGTAGGCTTTTGATCTGGAAACATTTTCTTTATTTATTATTCAAAAAAAAGATTTTTTTATCAATTACTCATTTCGAGCTGTTCATGAGTGCTTTCCTAAAAAAGATAAACATAATTAATATCTCTAAGGATTTATCAGTTAGACATATAAAAACCACGGTGTATAAATAAATAAATCTTCAAAATAATAAAGGTGGGGCAGGAATCATTTAAGAAATCTATCTTTTCTGATATTAGAATGAAAAAAATTTTTTCATGAATTTGTCTTTTAATAAATGAGTATTGAGAATTTTATTGAAATCAATAATGTGCTGATTTTAAAGTTTCCCAGTTGTTGATTTTCCAGTGAAAATTGTGTTCGTATTGTTTATACCTACTTATTTAGTCCTTCTGCAGGGATTACCTGAAACTCCCTCTTGCCAACATTTGTTTGAAAATAAAAAGGAAACGCTGTGGGTGTTTATTTCCATGGCTATTACATATTTTACAAATACTGGATTAAAAGGTAAGAGAATTGTGGTGACTGCAGCTGACGAAGAGAAGGGGGGTGTTTTATCCTGAAAGAATAAACACTAGTTCTCATTTTGTAAAGTTTTTATCAAGTAAGAAATATATCGGTAGATAATTAACGTTTTATAGCTAACCTTTATTTTGAACATCAGCTGAAATTTATACACGTTATCATTGATAAATTTTGAGAAGCTCTGTCCATTGGTCAGTAGCTCTGTCCCTATATCATTTCAAGTCAGATTTACTTGAAATCTGGTAGAAAATTGTCCCTTGATAAGATGCTTCTTACCTTAAAAATGTCCCCCACTTGGGATCACATGATCTGTTGATAATAGCGTTTGAAACTTTATGGTGGACGCTTCCTTGAACTTACAGATCTTTTCATTAATGGTTACATACTTTCCTGACAGACCTTGCAAAAAAAAAAAAAGGTGTACGCAAATTTTTTAGCCTGTATTATATTGATAATGATCTTCATTAACCTAGCACTGATTGTGGAAGTGAGTTGAGAATATAGAAATGAAAATATTCCTGAAGTCTACTCTGGAACAGGGTTACCGTTTGGTATTTTTTGAGATCACGGTACTAAATGAAAATTTATAAAAGATAACAATCCTTTAAACATGAATGTTATGATACGACATAAATATACATGAAAAATAGATAATAAAAAAAATATATTTAATCCATTTTTCCCAAAAGCTGAGTCTGATAGATTTCAAATTGTTTGATAATGTTGATACTGAAGCTTATTTGGTCTTAAGTAGCAAAGGATATGTCAACTATAACTAGAAATAATAGTTGAACTAGTTTGATATTAGATCAGATGCTGCTTAGCCATTTATTGGGTGAAGTATTGATTGATTTACCGACTGTAATTCTTGCTTAAATCAAAACCTAATATCTTGTGTGCACTTTGTTGGGGATTAATATATGTTAACAAAATGATGTTATTTTTCAGTGTTATTTCAAGTAAGACTTTCTCTAGAATGTCATTGACTCTTCTACTTGCCATGACATTTGTTTTTTGTCAATGGACTTAATAAATCTTAATGATTAAACCATTGCATTTAACCTTTCGGTCGATGTTTTTAATGTCTTGCAAGCCCACCCATAGCAAATTTTTTCTTGCCTTTGAATTATCATGGGAATTCGAAAGCATTCTGGTAACATCATGCACTAACAAGAGATTGAATGAAAATCAGTTTATATATGGCTACGATGTAGGGGAGGTAACTTGAGATAGAACTTTTGTGCTGCACCATTAATCTTCATTTATCATTAGATTTCGACTTTCAAACTCTCTCAAACCAAGGTGAGAAGGTCTGATTCAATGTGGGTGGACAAATGCCCTGTTTGTACCCTCCCGATGGGTGCTCATGTGGCTGCCCTTTCCACAAGCCTAGCCTTGTTTCTCTTCAAATGGATTTGAAAATAGTCTTTTAAGAACCATTGGAATACAGATTTGATTTCATCTGAATGGCCCCACTTTCATTGTAGGGTGTCAGGTATTTGCTTTTACCCTATCCCCTGTCACGGACGAAATGGTTGGGTACAAATAAAGGAATTTTGCAGAAGTTGGTTTAGTATTCAACATGTTTGCTGCCACAGATAACATAACTAAACTTCAAAAGTTGTCTGTCCTTTACAATGGACTGTGTTGCCAGTTTAGTGCTTCTTGTGTTTTCATCATCATCATCATCATCATCATCATCATCATCTTTCAACGTCCGTCGTTGGACATAGACCTTCCCCAGGATTCACCATATTTCTCTATTGTGGGTGTTGCAGAGCCAGTACTTTCTGAATTTGTCTAGCTCGTCTCTCCATCCAATATTCTGCTGGCATCGGTTCTGTATGTGATCTCAGGGAATCCATGTTGTGAGCCCATCAGTTGTCTGCCATTCTTGCAACATGGCCAGCCCACTGCCATTTGAGATTTTTAATGGATTCTTTGATGTCCCTGACTCTTGTCTTTTCCCAGATGTACTGTGCTGTCAGCATAATTCTTTCATGTGCATGTTGCATAGTTCTCAATTCGCGGATCTGTCTCTTGGTTAGGTTCCATGTTTCAGCTCCTTAAGTGACTAATGGGAGGATGCATTGGTTATACGCCCTTCTTTTTAGGATTAATGAGATCTTCTTATTTTTGAAGGTTGAGCTTGCTTTGCCAAAGGCTTGCCATGTTAAATTAGCACAGGTGTGCTCAAACATTTTGGCCTCTCTCTCTTTCTCTCTTTTTTTTTTTTTTTTTTTTTTTTCCACCATTTTTAGAACTTTTTGGCAGTCAAACTAAAGTGAAAATATTTTTTGAGTTTGCAACACTGGTCACGGATGAGAAAACCCAGGTGGAGTTACAAAAATATACTTGACAGTGAACCGGTTAAAGACCGACTTCATTTGGATTTAGGCAACAACATCAAGATCGAATATGTTACAGTTATTTACAAAGCTGAGCTTAGTTTTGAGCCAAGGCCACAAGCGTGAGCACCCTCTGAAGATCAAACACTACTCAGTAGTAATTATCTAATGGATTAACTAACTAACCATGACACCAGGACGAGGTGCCCAGATACACTGCTATATATGCCTTGTGTGTGTTAAATTACTTGAACCATGGCAAGTCTGGAATGAGGCCACTCTTTTTTTTCTTGTTCCAAATCAGAAAACAGTAATACCTTGTTGAGCACTCTAGATATATTCCTAAAGAATGCAGCATGAAATAAAACAGCATTAATGGGGTCATTATAATATAGCATGAATAGAGATTTTGCCAGCAATCATTTTAAAATATTCAATGTTTTTAAATTTGAAAGATATAATTTTTCCGTTTTTTTTGTTCTCTGCAGAAATTTTATATTTCTATGAAATACCTAAGCAGTGTAGGGCTTAATACGTTGTATTTGTTTACTATTTCATCTTATTCTACCTCTGCCAACAAAGTGTCTGTCCACTCAATATCTCTAAAAGTTCTCTATGAATTTCGGAGCTGATCTAGCGATTTTTCAAAAGTTACTTTCCCTGCATCATAGCTCTATATAAACTGGTTTTCATCCAGTTTCTAATGACATTGACCGTTGTATTGATTATAATTTTGCTATGTTTTGACGACAATAAAACCAGACTTCAAATTATAATCTCAGCAGATTCAGGAAATGAGAGGACAGATCAGGACATTTTTTTTATTCACTATATATGCTGGCCATAAGACAAATAGTTTAGAAGGGTATTTGGCAGACTATTGCTAACTACAATTCACCTAAACCCCATAGTAGTCCAGGTCCTGCTTCGGTAGATAGGTTCTTTGTCAAATGTAATTTATTGTGTATATTTTATGAGTAAATCTCTCTCCTGAAATAATATCAGAATGAAATGAAAAATGGAAGCTTCTAAGATTTTCAAACATTTTCTCCATTTTTTTTTTTTTTTCTTTGTTTTGTTTTGATATCTGAAACTTAGTATGAATAGAATTTTCATCTTATAAACATAATCTTTATCCCGTAAGGTGAGGTCTATTTGGATCTCGACTCTGCAAATGTAAATCTCTAGTTATAAGATTCAAGAATGTTTTAGAGATATATAATCACTGGCCAACAGCCTCCCTGATTGACTCCATTGACTCTTGAAAGCTGTTAACACCTTTCATTTGTGGAGAGGTTATTTTTGGATTTACTTGGCAACAGATTTCTAAGTTGATCAGCTGCCAATATTTTTCTAGTGTTTCCTCATTGTTACTGTTTGTAGAATTTATTTTAATCTGGGCTTTCAATTGGCAAATTTTTTTTTATCAAGTGATCTACTTGAATGTTTATATATTTCAGGGGTTCTTTTTCATTGTCCAGATGAAATATTTACCTTTTTTGTTGTCTATAACATCCTCTATCTTGCTTATTGAAGAACATTTCATAAATGGCTGTTTTCATTCTTTTACTTTATCAGGAATAGGACTCTTGTTTTTCATAAGACTAAGCTTTCTCATAATATTATCAGTGATTCTCAGTGATTCACATTTTACTTGGGATATTTGTTTATATGCTGTGTGTCTCACTTCATCCCTTGGAAGCCATATCTACCTAGGAAAAAAGACTTTTTATTGTCCTTGTGCCCCTTTCTTGATACAAGCTTTTGTATTCCAAGATGAAGTATATAGGATGATAGTTTTATTATATGAATTGTGCACAGTTCTATTTACAGGTATTGATTAGAAACTTTTTTCTCTCCTTGTCTGTTTCTTTTTTTTCTTTATCACATTATCACCTTTTCACTTCTTAAGTGAGTCTTCTGCCACAGACCTTGACTTTGTTATCAGTGTTTATATGTGAAAGTTTTACAAGTAAAAAAAAAATCAAGATGAGTGCCTCGATGATTGAGTTATCGTCTATGTTGAGAAATAAGGGTTTTACTATTTGCGGGTGGCCTAACAATTAAAAGCATGGAAAATGGAATTGGTGAAATGAGTTCTCTTTGCAATGATGCCCTTGGGAAAGGTATGAATCAATCCCTTCCCCTCCTACAGTTATGGGTAAATAGCAAGGCAGAAATTGGTTGCCAACTTTGACTTCCTTTCGGCAGCTCCTGTAGTCAAGTTGATGCTTAATGTATCGATTTGCTTTCATTTGTGCTTCTGACAGAAGGTGGCCTTCCACTTGCTTGTTTGAATTGAAGTTGAAAAAAGGTTCTGATTAATCACTCAATAGGATCCATCATGTGACCAATGACATTTGGCAGCATGCTGAGCTGGGTTGATCAACTAAAAAAATTGGAAAAAGGGTGATCAACACATAAAATACTTCTGGTGATCACTAAAAAAACAGTCTGGATTTGAAGAAAAATGGTGAGGATGTTGGTGGACACAAACAGAGGAACTAATTTACTATAAAGTTGCATTGTAAATTGGAAATCACCAGTATAAAAATGTATTTATGAATTTTCAAAACTTTTTCCCAGGCTTAATAAGTACATGCTTAAATTTTCAACCCTGTGGCTCCATCGGTACAGCCTGTGCACAGCACATACATTGCTGGCCAGCCAGACTTGAAAACTGAAGAAACCTCTGTTGACCGTTTTCATTTATGGTTTTCAACTGCTTCTGAAGTCTGAAATAAATTATTTTTATGTCCCTCATAAAGTCTGCATTTTATGACTGTTTATACTTTAGGAAGCTGTAATTGAATCATGAATAAAGTTACTCATGACATATCAGAGCTCACTGGGATTTTTATTGATAATGACAACAGATAAATAATGGCAAGATAATTAAATTATTGATTTGATAAAGGTCAGAAATGTCCCTTGTTTAGATAAACATCACTGGTTTATAGGAATAAAAATGGCTTCTCTGTCTGCGCCTGCTGACCGAATCTCCATTTTTGTGTTAGCTTTTATAGGATGCCAAATATATTTTCTTCTCATCTGAGAGCTGTAGCAATTGATTGAATCGATTTGTGTATTTGGTATTATTAGACAATGGTCTGCCTGAGCACTTTTCCAAGTCTGACAATCAATCATGTTACAGAAAGACTATATAAGGCTATGGAAGTCTAATTCTCTTTGTCTTATCAATATCTATAATGGTATATGTTAGAAATTTGAAACTTTCTTGGATTCATTGTCAATGTTTCCTCTAATTTTTAGTATTCAGTGTTTGCTTAATTCTTTTTTGAGCAATTTATTTTCCTGTAACAAAAGTATGTGCACACTGAATGCTTTTGCAATTGCAAACTTGAAATTGTTTCCAGATAATTTGGCACTGCCCTGGTCCTGATAGGTCATAATAATAAAATAAAACTGTATTCTAATATAATTCAGTTATGATTGAATCAATGTTATTTATTCATTTTTAATGAAACTCTGTTAGCTACCTATAGAATTTGAAACAGATCTTAGTAAACTTAACAATAATGAACACTGTCCACGTAAGTGTTGTACAAACTGAGACGAGAAATTACTGTTGTACAAATGTGGTAAATGAAAAACTATGTAGAAACAGGTTAGGGATTATTTTTTATGAATATTTTGTTGCACTGTATGTTGTGTTGTCCAAGGTAGCAGTGCATATGTTTACAAACACAAGTTAGGACAGAACCTCAGAACTTGTAACCTTCTGTCCCTTGTTCAGCCTCTGTGTTATGCCCGTAATAGCTTTCTCTATTTGCACATAGAAAAATTATCTGTTCTGAACAATGGGCAGACATGTCGCTTTAATAAAAATGAGTTGGGTTCTCAGAAGAATAATAGTTGCCATTGTCTTTTTGGGTTTTTTTCCCCGTTCTTTTTATAATGTCTGCCTCATTTCTTGTTCATAGGTTGGATAGAGAAAGATTAATATTGAGGTCAAGGATGAATGAATCCACCTCGATTTCTTCTGCTTTTAATGGCTTTAGTGAAATTATGAGCTGTAAATCTTTCTCGGTGCATTATCATATTATATAATGGTTGTATAATATATATGTGTGTGTGTTGTATACAGGTTATGAAAATCACTAGCCAGTTATTCACACTGATCAAGTGTCATTTCTGGGTACACGTGCACATAAACCTTTTCTCTTGTCACTTCTTCTATTAGAACAATTCACAAAGCATACACTGACATTTTCTTTTATTCAAGTGTGCACAAGTATGAGCTTTAGAGCTAAAGGTGATCTAACATTCCTCCCATTCATTGCTCTCCCAATTATCTATATTCTAGTATTTGGGGGCATTAGTATCTAACTATGCAGTTCTTTCAAGAGTATCTATATCACTCACTTGTAGCCCAGAAGTAAATGCCTGTCAGCAAAAGCCTGGTAGTAGTAAAATTCAGATGATCACATGAGGGACAGGTATCCCACATCCTTTGAGGGTTCACTCGATGCTGCTTATCTTTTACAACAGACCTTCATCAGTACAGCTTTCCTCGGCTGTTTGAAATGGCATAAAGCAAAGAAGCAATTACAATTAATTTATACAGAAAACTTTTTAGGGTGTGCCCTGACCCAGAAAATAGAAAATTTTTCTGTTTGCCCAGATGTTGAAGGTTTGAGGTCTTGTTAGAGAAGGTTAGTTTGTTCTGTAAGAAGTCCTGTGTACTCTACATGGATAAAACTGAAGGAATGTTGATTTTACACCTAGCTATATGATTAACATTCTTGAAATTCTTTCTTACCTACTATTTTGTTTTCATTGCCCCGTTTAGTGATTTATTTACTTATCTTACTATTGTTGTTGTGATACCCAAAGTTATCAGAACAAGTTGTTGCATCCTTTGTAGGTATGTAAATAACCTGCAATAGTAGAAAATGTTTGTTTTTTTTTGTTTTGTTTTTGTTTGTTTTTTTTCCATCAAAATATTGAAGATGTTTACCAACCAAAAAGTGACACTTTCTACTTGTTGGGAATATTGAACTGGATTTTTTTTCTCTTTCTCTACTCTCTGCAGTCATTGTATATATGTGTTTGGGAAATTCAGGCTCTCAATACTTGATCCATACAAAAGAAAAAATTATACTGTGCTGGGCCATATATCTGGCAAGCTTGTGACCAGAGATGGCCCAGATTTCTGAAACAAAGCTCAATATATACTTGAAATAAACAATGTTTTCAAATTCAGCAGGATTCTTTTCATCTATCATATGGTCATTATCATTAAATGTTTTTATGGCTTTGGTTTGCACACAATATGTTTGTTCAAGTTAATTCCTAATTTCGTTTTTTTCCTTTGATTCTGTGCCTACTCATGTTGCAAAGAAAGGCCCTCTGAAAACTTTCTTACTGGGGTAGAAATAGCTATAAGATTGGACCATACTAATGAAAGCAGATAATTGGGTTATAACAACTCATGATATTCTCATTTTTTTTTCTTCTTCCCTTTCTTTTAGAGGGAAGAAAAAAAAAAACTTTAAAAAAATTTTAATTTCCTAAAAAATTTTTCTTGGAAAACTTTGGAAGTTCATATATGCCTGATAAAACAAATGGTTTACAGGGATATCATTTGGGGCACTACTGCTCACTGCAACTCATCCCAACTCAATAATTGTCCATATCAAGCTTCTTTAGTTATAATACCAGTGTATTGGACCCAGTGTAATGTTTCTTCATTTTTTTTTTTCCTTCTGGAGACCAAATTTCTTTCTTTTATTTCAACTACCAAAGAACTTTCTGAATATATTTTGTTTGATGTTTACGATTAAGGGGTGGAGGGTGTTGAATAAATCCAAAGGCATATGATGCTTTCATTTATCAGAGGTAGGTACATATGTCTATGGCTTTGAAGTAATGATTTAATCTCTTTTCAATTTGCCTTTTCAACTACAGGAGAAAAAAAAGTATGATTTTTTTTTTTTTTTGGATTTTTTTAAATATGCTTTTTCTGTTCAGTTTATACTCATCATTCATATGCTTTTTGCTTATTGAAATTTTTCAATTTATTTCATATTAATTTTTTGTCAGGTACCATATATGATGGCATAAGGACACCCACCTAATGTCTTATACTCACTTGAGGAAACCCCCGTGTCCAACAATGGATCTTTAAAAGCTGATGATAAAAGATCTCTTGATTTTAGCTGAAAATATTGAGGAAAAAATGAATTTTTCTGAACTTCTCGTTCATTGCTCAGATTTCAAACTCCAATTCAAGTCTCGGACAACAAAGGTTATCTTCATCTTTTAAGCCATTTCCTTGAGTGGGGATCTTTTATGCTGTTTTATATGGTATCAGGGTGTTAGGCAGGAATCTGATTTCCCACCTTTGTTATAGGATTGGGAGTTTCTCTGAGGTCCATAGTTTTGAATGGCCATTATTTGGCATTAAAAAAAAAAAAAAAAAAAAGATGGCCAGCAACACTGTCTGCTTAATTGAAATTGGGTTTCCTTTAAACAGGGAGAATGCTGGCTAACACCCTTGGTAGTTTATCATTTTCTTTGAGTATTGCTTGATTTTTTTTTTTTCTTTGTTTGCTTTCATGTCCATCCATTGTCATTCTAGCTTGCACGATGAACACAGAACAAATAGATGCTTTGACTAAAGTCCATGAGAAATGGGAGAAAAAATCTGGCTATTGTAAGCAAGGTGGCCCTGACGCTGCTCCCAACCGGCAGTCTTCAAAATCCCATGTCTCAAAGAACAACAGAAAGAACAGCAACTTGACCAGAAAAAACACCAACAACAACAATAATAAAAACAATGGTGACATTGACGTAGATAATGTGGAAGACTTAATTGAACAAGGCAAACAGCGTTGGAAAGAGAAATACACGCAGTTGGCACTTGCACCGAAACGGAGTACTAAAAAGAAATCCCAAGCTAAAATTGATACAGTGAGTTTTTTTTTTTTTTCTTCCCCTGCCCTCACAATTTAAGTTTTAAAGTTATGAATTGCTTGATTCCACTCACAATTTAAAGTGGAATTCTTCAGTGATGGAGATAAAGGTTGTTAGAATTATGACTGTTCTTTTGAAAAAAAAAAAAAAAATATCCCTAGAAACTCAAAGGGAGGTAACTTTAATCAGTACTTATTCCCTTGATATTAACATTCCAATTTTTTTTTTCATATATGAGTTGAAACAAAATTATTTTGTTCCCTTATAAGTAACAAGTTATTGGGTCTAAGTCTTTTGAAACAATTGCACTTGGGTATTCTCTTGCTCTTTTTGGAAATACGTCCCCTATGATGAACAAACATCAAATACATTGGGACAAACCACTACAACACTATCATGTTGGTTAACTTGCCAACTGTCTGACCAAAGTGCCATAGAAGTTCATATCAATAAATATCAGTACTAGAAACTGATATTTTCACCAACATACAGTAAATACTTGTAAACAATGAGTATATACTATAGAACATGGTAGGTAGTAAAAAAAGGATTCAAATTCTGGAAGCCCTTATGAAATCAGAAAACCTAAAACTGAACATTATCTTCAGTTTGAGAACTGGGATTTAAAACCTTTTTAATTCATCTTGCTTTTCATTTTGTGTGTGGCGCCATCATAATGCACCAATGGCTAATGCAAAGTTTCACTTCGATCCTAATAATGGCTGACATCACTTGATCACAAACATTTGGATGATATTTGTGTTCTTTGGATCCAGACATGCGTTATCTTGTATGTAATGGAGAAAAGGGCAATCCTTGAATTTTTTATTTATTTATTTTTTTTTAACAATCATTTTGAATTGCTAAAAGTGGCTAGATTTAAGAAAAAGTTGATAATCAGTACACTGTACATGATCAGCATAATTTGGAAAACCCTATCTCGAACGAAAGTTTTTCCATTATTTTGTTAATAACTGATCAGTAGGTTGTATTATTATATGTATATATATATGTATGTGTATATATGTATATATATATGAGTATATATATATATATATATATATATGTGTATGTGTATGTATATGTATAGTATCTTCAGATCGAGAATAACAGTAACCTTAATAACATTTGTTAACCTTAATATCTTATCAATACTTTGTAGGTTTGTACTTTTTGGAGTGTATACTGTTATGTGGAAATGGAATACCCAATTCCATCCATATTTTGAAAAATTTAGCCACTTTTAGCCATTCAAAATGGTCGTTCAAGAAATCTAAGAAACTTTGTTGGTCTAAGGATTACCAAGAAAAGTTGACTAAAGAATGAAAATAAAACATTTCTCTCTTTAATCAAACATACTTGCATACTTACACACCCACATACATACATACACAATAATCTCATCTTAATCTCTCTTTAATCTGTGGGAATAATAACCAGTAATTTTTTAGTTGGTTCAATCTTTATCTCTCTCCTAGTAAGTCTTTGATCATTTAATTCTGGGCAACTTGTCAAAGATGATATTCTTTCACATTATCATTAATGCCCACCCCCAACTTCCTGCTCCCATAGTTGATTTCCCCTCCCTCCATTTCTTTTTGTTTTTCATCCAAGGTTTTCCAGGTATCCTTGAGTCGGCATTAGCCCTTAATCTCTGTGAAATTTGGAAGAAGCTTGGTGTGTGGGGCTAGAACACTTCCACACTCACTATTAAAAAGAATTTTTCCTGAAAATTGTAAAATATCTATTATTAGTATGCCACATGATTGTCTATATTTTTTGTCAATAACATTTGTCAAGTGAGATAATTATTAAGTGCGTACTACAAAGTAATTTTTTTTCCCCCCTTTTCTAAATTTATATGAAAAAGGTTAATTCTGGTTGAACATGAACTAGAAAATGCAGTACAACAATGTTTTTTATATTTATATTTTACAGTGCAGTTGTAAATTTACTTTTGATGGTATAAGTGAACTGGGATTCTTTATTTCTGATCCAGACTGTTTGCTTGCTACCATAGATTGACAGTGCGAGTTGAGTTGTGATTAAACAATTGAAAGATTAAGATGAAAGTGAATAGTAGTCAAAATTACTGAATATTCTGGCATATAAGGTGACCTTTAAACTAGATTAGAAGAGACCCCAATTTCAATTTCATGGTATTAGCTCACTGCTTAGTTACTGTTTTTTGCATCTGACATAAGACGACCCCATTCTTTGGATGCTGAAAGGATCATCTTATCTGCTAAAATATACGGTAATGCACGGTTAAAATGATTTGATAATCTGTTATAATGCTGATGATATCAAGGAAAATGGGATGCATTTTGTATTTGTTTTTTCTTTTTTCTTTTTCAGTTGAACATAGACAGCATTGCTAATTTCAAAGTTCAACCCGTTATAAAACCTGAATCACTCATTTCTTACCGCACATATATGGGGTTTAGTTGTCCCTGCTTTCCTCAGAGTCGGGTGAGTATTGATTTCTGTTGAACCTCAGTGTTGTCTGGATCTTCACCTCAGCAGCTTCTATGAAGACCTGTAAATGTTATATTTCATCTTTTTGAAGTGCTGTGGGCATGGGTGTCAGCTGCCAAATTAGGTACAGAGGCAGAAAGGTATATTTGGAATATATCTTAATTACAATCCTGTTACACAACAGGTATTCCACTACCTGTAATCTAAGCAAATATAAAAAATGAATAATTACCAAGATTGAAAAGATTTTTTCTTCCTGACAAAAAATAAGATGAAATTGTGCCTGTAACAAAAATAGTCATTCCTTCCATTATGGAAATATTAAGAAGAAACTAATTCTTCAGTGCAATAATACTTGGTGCTGATTTGCTCTTTCAAATATTTTTCTTAATAAATTCAATGATGTCAAATCAACTGTTCACCATACACTTTGATTATTATGCCTCATGTATAAAAATAAAATCATACCTACTAATAAATTTATCATGTAGCGATATACAGAGACATATTGTGACACAAGCTCTGGAAAGTGGCTACCATAAGAGATTCACAGCACTAATCCATTACATCTTGCTGAAGCTCAACAGTGACATCATGTATTTTCGAATGATTGCTGGCACAATATTTTCAGTGGGATAGCACTATATACATTTTGATGATAATTGTGTGCTAACATGTGAGAAACTGTTTCACATTCATGCATAATCCAAATGCAATCAAATTTCTTACAAGATTTGCTGTCTATCCTCAGGGTCACAAAATCTTATTTTGAGTCGGAAACTGCCTGCAATTCCATGTTCTGAAAACTCATATTTCTATGCTTTGACCTTGTGCTGGGCTGTTTTGTTTAGTGCTGCATTTTCTTAGAACACATACATAGTACTAACCAGGGTATTACTGCATTTGAATCTCATTATTTATGTGTTTTTATATGATTTTATATTTCTTTGCAGAGAGACTTAACCTCTGAGAATTTATCACAAGATAGTCTACAGAATGTTCTAGATGTAAAGTCTGAACAGAGGTAAGTTTTGTTTTATTTTGTTTCTTTGCTGTTTTAATCCTAAATTGACCTCTGGTAAGCTTTAAAGTCTCTAGACTTCAGCACCATCTACGCTATTGAATTTGCCCTATCATTTGTGCGGTACATTTTGGTATTTCCTAGCAAACTCAATATTTTGCAAAAAATTGCTTTGAGTGGCTAGAAATGACCCTTGGTGACTTCCCAGGTCAATCTCACAAGACTTGTGTTCCAATTTGATATCTTGTGAGTCTTCATGCCAAGAATTAGGTCAATCTGCCTTGCAGACTTAGCATGATTTGGGTGTGAATAAACACTAATAAAAGGCTCCAATATTAGCATAGATCATTGAAATCTAATTTCATTTCTAACTTTTCATCTTTTTGTTTTTGTTCTTCCTCTTGACCTTTTCAATTTTGCATCAAGTTGGATTTTCTGTTTAGAATTTTGCTCACGGACAACCTTGGCTGCCAAATGAACCCAAATTAAAAATAGATTTAGAAAGAGATGTACACTTAAGTAGGATGACATTTCCACGGTCGGTAGCCATTTTTTAGTGCCATCTCTTCACCAATTGGTAGGGGTGTGTGTACTGTTTTTTTTTGTTTTTGTTTTTTTTCCTCAGTCTTTGCACAGTCTGCTTAAACAACCTTGTGTGCATTCTACAGTTGATCAGTTGTTGTTAGTATTTATACTAGAGTGTAAACAGGATTTCACAAGTACCTAGATTTTGTCACTGTCATTATATCTATCTCCTTGCCCATAAACAATATCTTGCACTGGAGACACAGGCCTTCTCAAAGTAAGTGTAAGACATGGCAAGTGTTGGGCCTTACTCTGCCATACTGGCCCTTAATGTGTAGTAGGGCGGTTGGAGATCAATACATACCTTTCCCAAGTGCATTAGTGAACACAAACTATCTTAGCTGGGATTTGAACTCTGTTCGCCAATCCTATTCTCACACCTCTCTTTAGTGTAGTCAAAGCTCTGATGAAAACAGTCATGTAACAAAAATTTATTTGCTCTCACACAAAATATCATCATCATCATCATCAGTCTTTTAATGTCCATCATTGGACATAGACCTTCCCTAGGATTTGCCAAAATTCTCTATCATGGGCGTCGCAGAGCCAGTATTTCCTGAATTTGTCTAGTTCATCTCTCCATTTTGTGTTCTGTCGGCTTTGGTTTCTCATGCGATCTCTGAGGATCCATGTTGTGAGATGTGTTGTCCATCAGTTGTCTTTCATTTGTGCAACATGGCCTGCCCATTGCCATTTGAGTTTTTTGATAGTTACTATGATGTCACAGACTCCCGTTTTCATCCTTATATATTGTGCTGTCTTGTGATCTCTCCATGCACATTGCATACTTCTCAGTTTGTAGGTCTGTCTTTTGGTAAGGTTCCATGTTTCAGCTCCATAGGTGACTATCAGGAGAATGCGTTAGTTGTATACTTTAGGATTATTGGGACCATTTTTTTCAAAAGTTGAGCTTGCCATCTCAGTGATTCTTCGCTTGATTTCCTCCTTTTTTGAGGGTCTCATGGAGATTCGTTCAGCTGAAAGAGAAGGCAGCAGAATACAAAATGCCACTCGCTGTAGCATTTATAGACTTCAAGAAGGCATTCGACTCTGTAGAAATTCCCATGGTCATAAAGGCCATCACCCTACAAGGTGTAGACCCTGTATACGTTAAAGTACTGCAACATGTAAAATAACTTGAGATTAAATTTGGTAAAGTTTAGATTTTATGCTCCGCCATTAGTGTGCAGCTGCCTGTGTTTTGAGTGAAGACTATTTAGAAGTTGGATTTCAATTTCAAATACAATTTGTCCTAGGCTCTTCAAGCAAGCTATGAATGCTTGATTTAATCTTTTTGATATTAATCAATTAAAATGCTTGAATGCTGAATCAAAATGCCTCAGTTGACCTTTAAAGGAGATCTACGGGACATATATATCCAAGCTGTTATAGGAATCTATATATACCTCAGAAAAGGGTCAAGTTGAATTTTTTTTAACCCCCCCCCCCCCCACTCTCAAGCCTTTGAAATGATTTTTTACTCTCAAGAGGTAGGGAAAATTCAGTGAGTTCGAAAAATATTCAATACATTTAAAAAAGTTCACTATAACATTCTTATTCACATTCGAAATTGACAGAATTTCAAATTTTCTGATTTTTATCTATAATTGCTACCCATACCACAAAAAACCGGTTTAATTACTGTTCCTGGGTTTTGCTTATTCATATGTTCTGACGTTTATATGTATCTATCTTGACTTTAGCCAGCCCTTACTGTTGATTGTAGAAACTTTAAATTTTGCATACATGCTCCTTTAAATAAGTAGAAAAAAACGTTTTAGTGTTTTGAAAATTTCCCCCAAATATATTTGTAGTGTGGAGTCTATTATGCAATGTAAGTTTATGCTAAATTGGTCTCAGTTTGTCCTTGCTTTTTTTTCCTAAATTCAGATCTTTATTAGTGATCACAGCCTAACAAAACACTAGAAATAATTTTTCCAACTTTTTAATTGATCACCCCCGGCAATATATATACGAGTGGTGGTGAGCCATAATTTCTCTTCGAATGTTAGTTTCAAAATTTAAAAAAAAATTTTATTTTGATTTTTGTATTTTAAAATCTCAGTCCACATTCTGTCAATTTTGAATCTGTCTCATCAGTCTTTTATCATCCGTCGTTGGACATAGGCCTTTCCCAGGATCTGCCACAATTCTTTATCATGGGCGTATGAAGTTATTGGAACATATCAGATACTTTTTACACTCACTGTATGTATGCTCATTATAAGAGATAAACGAAGCATAAACTGATTGAAGTTGGTGGAATTCCATACCGATAAATAGATGTAAGCGAATTCCACCTGTTGGATACATTGATGAGTGACTGCCCATGTTTTCCCCTCTTCCCTTCCCATGTACAAGTGGGGAATGGGGACCAGAACATTTTACTGGTATGACTATAGACCTTGCAATGCACGGGCGTTTTAAACATACCCAGACCATTAGTTGAAGACTTGTTCTGTAACCTATGTTCCTTGTTTGTACTTGTATGTTGATCTTATTTAGGAAGAATACTTTCAAGATGATCTCTACATCAATATCTTCGTTAGCACGCTAAATACGTTCTTAAAAAATGTTTTGCCGAACAAAACTCTGCTATATGTGATCATTACAAGATAGCATAAATAGAGGTTGTACCAGCAATCATTTTAAATTGTCATTGTTGAGCCTGAATAAGATTGAATGTATTAGTGCTATGTATCTCCTCTGGCAGCTATTTTTTGGAGCTGGTGAAATTTCGCTAGTTGTCAGTGTATATACCTACATGATAAATTGTGTGTGTGTGTCTATTTCTGTACACATGGCACATTAACCCAAGTGTACAATACAGTTAGGAGACTGGCCAGGATGCTGTCTTATATCATTTATGACAGAAAGTTAACATTACTAAATTTAAAGCAAATCAGCATAAAACTGGGTAGCACTAAGTGGACTATTACTGTACTTGGTTGACTTTAAAAACAAATTTAAACATTTCTTCCTTCAACTTAATATCTTGACCTTTTAGTGAAATTACTATAATTGGAAGTCTAAGGAAAGTTTTTAACGTAACAACTTTTCTTTGATAAGTAGAACTAATGGTGTTTTTCTATTTCATTTTTTTTTCTCCTTTTTCTTGTTAAAATTCAGTTTAGGATTTTGGTTGTAATTCAAATTTCACTTCTTTTGATGTAAATAGTCGTTTAATGCAGACAAATTTTTCTGCGGTCATGAAAGGTTGCTTAATTAGATGCAGACCTTGGCATTTATTTTAAATTGAGTGTAATATATTGACGTGTGCTTTTATGTACAATATTCTTTCATGGTTCTTCAAACTAATTCACAGCTTCCTGTCCTACATAACTTAATTTGCAATACTTCTATCATTTAGGCAAATGACTAAATTGATGGTAGGCATTTTTTATTGTTTTTCCTTGCAGGGTTATACAACCTTTTAGCCTTTTTTAGTATTCTTGATAGGATTAGGGCAGCCAGGTTAGATTCTTCGATAGAAAGTTAAAATGACAAGTGAAAAAGAACAATTTCCTCTTGTTTGCAATCCAACGTTTTAAGAGGAACCTCACCCTCCAAATTGTTCTCTTGGGTTACTGACAAGTGTTTGAGTCAGTGGTTTTTAACCCAGGGTGTACACACCTAAGTGGTTAGGCAATTTCAGTGTATGTTAGAAGAGGGTGGCAAACAAGCTTTTTTGTTTCACCATTTTATTTCATAATTAGGAAAAAGCAACAACAGTCAGTGCATTTGATGATTTTAAGTGTAATATCTTGATTTCAAACTTTTGATTTTGACTTCTGATAAATTTTAATATTTTATCAACACTTTATAAAATTCAAGTTTTTAGCTTTGAGATTGTAGGGGTGGCGTGAGAAAGATTTTGAAATCTCAAAGGGGTGCAAGCCTTGAAAAAGGTTGAGAACCACTTGTTTGAGTATTCTGGCTGATTTTTTTCACAAGGTTTCGATAACTGCTTAGATATTTGGGATGTGTGAGAATTACCTCTCTATTAGAAATGAATGGCCTGTATTAAGCCGTAACCTAATGCCCTGTGACATTTTCTTGTGGGAGTGGGCAAAGAGTGAGTGTACCGCTCTGAATCATTGACTGGAGAAGCACATACAACATGCTATGGCCAACATACTGCCAGACTTCCTGCAAAGCTCTATCGAGGCTGTACCATAAAATAGTGAATAATGCCAGTGTCTACATTGAATTTTGAGAGAGCAAGCTAATTCTACTATTGTATAGTCCAAAGAAAAGCTAGTTTGACTACAATCAACCCATAAATAATAAAGTTATTTCCACTTGGAAGTTTCTTTTCATCCACCCTGTACATGTTTCACTTGTCAATGTTCCAGGGTAAAAAAAAATGACCCCAGCATTAGTTCACGACTGTGAAGTTAGCAGAGCCAGCTATGATACTAGCATAGCACCTATGAAAAATGACAGGATTATCTATGTATGGAAAAATGGATTAGTGCAACACCCTCTTCTGGCTCCAATTCCGTTTCATTCAATTGCTTGCAATACTGCACTATTTATTCACTCTCCCACCAGAGCAAAATGCGACATAAGGGCAGGGCTTTACGTGGGGAAAATAGGAGCAACCCATCAAAAATAGCTCAAGCAGACGCATCTTTGGTTGCTTAGCAACCGTGGTTGCTAGAGCAACCGTAGTCACAGAAGTGTCAGGACGAGCCTGACCTGTCCCTTTTTAGTGCAATGGGACAGTGCTGCCCTGAGTCAAACTGCTTCCCTGCAGCTGGGCTGATTACTAGTCGGAGAGCCTAAGAATGAGTCCAAAGGCTCCCAATGTGCGTAGCAATGTGCAGCCTCAGTATAATTTCATTAGCTGACACAGTGTACCTGTGCACTTGGTCTTTGATGCTCCCCACAACACAATCTCTGGCCAATTTTGCTGGCAAGTATCAGTACAGGCGCTTTAGTCTATGCTGTGGAACAGATACTATACCTTAATCCATGCCGAAAAGGCCAGAAAAAATGTGAGGGCGAGTACTGGATCTCAATAAAGGTGAAGGCAAGTTGTAAATGGTGTTATCGGCAGCAGCCATAGACTTGTCTGCTGATTGGTCAGTTACTAACTTACAACTTGATTTCACTCAATATTTATGCTGAATTAAGTCAGCCTAACAGATGCAATACTTGCTTGCTTACCTCCAGGTCAGATGTTCAAATTGTGGCAACATTGTTAATTTTACATATCTTCTCTAGTGTGGCAGAAACTGACAAACCAACCCCCAAAAATGACGAAAGCTTTATATGCTAACACTGGTATAAAAGCTTTCAAAAATTGACTGGTCCAGTCATTGAATATTGAATATTTAATAAGTAAAATAAGATATCATCAAAAAAATATTTTGTAATTGTAGCCTATTGTATACTTTTAATCTATCTATAATTTGTTTCACCAAGTCAGAGTGATCTATAATTTCAGGTAATATGAAATGAAAGTTTCGCCTTTCTATTTAGATTTCTTGATTGAATTAAGCAGTCATATAATTAGCTCTACTTTTCAACAAAATAATATCCCTGCCTTTTCCATTTCCACCTTTTCCATTGGGTGGGTTGAGGATTGCTGGGCTGGTGGAGGAGTGGTGGGTCTGCTACTTCTCTGTCAGTTTGCCTTTTCGTTGCTTTTAATATCATCCTTCCTGACTGACAGACGAATCAACAAAAGCATGTTCTTTATATAGTGAGAAGATTGATGAAATATAAAGAAATAACCAGTAGCAAATATAAAATGCAGTACGTGTTTAATTTTCATTTTTTTTTTTTTTTTAAATCTTTTTTTTGTTTGTTTGTTCCCCCCTTTTCAATACTTAAATTCAGGAACCGCTTTACATCACTCCTTAACACAGTAGAGCCCCTTCAATGAATACGATTTTTTTTTCAAATGGAACTTTTTGTGAATAAAAGATTTACCTGAAGGTGTTTTTATTTGATATTTGAGTTTTTTTTATGTATTTGAGAGTTATAGAGAAATTATTTTCTTCTTTCAGAAATCCCACTCGATGGGAAGAATCCTTTCCATGTCTGACTTATAGTTTACAGCGTCAGACATACCATCAATATCCAGACGTTACTCTACAAGTGCTTATATCAAGCAGGTGAGAATCTTTTGATTGACTTTGCTATCTAGTATATAATGTACTGTATCAATAGTCCATTGTTTCAAATAGTGTATGGAAGATAATTTACCAGCTAAGTTGTTACCCTTAGAAGTGGAACAGTCCATTGTTTCGGGTAGAGGAACAGACAAAAATCACACTGTTCATTATATAAGTAAAAGATAAACATAGGCTCAAGATTGAAAAGATACAAACGTAATGCTCTGTAGTATTGTCAAAACTCTAGTACAAAGTCAGGAGTATACTTTGTTTTCCTACCATGATAAGAAAAGCAAAAAACAATCCTTACCAAAATGAAGGGTTTAAACTGATGTGTAAAATCCATATTCCTCTCTATGATTTGAACTACTGAGCAACTGGTGCCTGGAGGTTATCCTATTGATTGAATTAAATTGACAACTCTTTGATATTATCAAAAATTTATCATACAGATATGCTCGGGCTTGAAATGATGTCTTTTTTGTATAAATGTATTTATTCATTAGAATGATATAATTTTTATTTATAAATATATACAATACAAAAGTTGCAGTCCTCGTCTTCAGTTGGAATTGATGGTCTAAATTTCTATCACAACAATATAGAAAAGAACAATATGCTGCCATACACACCTGTAAATGTTTTGTGTATAGTAATTTTGAAGAACTACTTAATTACAAGGTTTCATTAAACAATTTCAATTTCTTTATACAAATGGCAATGATCTTTGGCATTAAATGATCCATATAGTTGTCGATGTGGCAGAAAATAGAAATTTTTCCTGATTGGTATATTCTTGAAATTTCTTCAGGGTGCAAGATGCCGTCCAACAGTATGCAGAAAGTACATTTAGTACAATTCCAGGTGAGTTCAGTTCTGTTTTTTTTTTTTTTGTTTTTTTTTTTTTTTGTGCCTGAATCTTCAAACTACAGCTTTTGTAACATTTTTATATAGAGAAATTTGATAAAAGCTATTGACTACGAGTGACAGGAGTTTTCATAACTGCAGATCTATGGCTAACTTGATAAAGTTTCCATTCTATTGATTAATCACAACTCGGCTCTATTTGTGAGTCATGGTTCTTATCTTGCAATGGATAACTATTACTTTTCACCACCTGTCAAGATGTCTTATTGGTGAAATCTCCTCAGCCATTCTAGGAAGTGGAAATTTCTTGCAAGAAATCTCTTGAGCCAGTTCCAAATTGCTAATCAAATCAAAACTGAACCTGGTTGTTTGAGCCAAGTCTTACCACTGACCTCTTAATAGATATAATTTTATCTCCCACTTGGTCTGGTGTGCAATGTCAGGATGGATTGGTTTGATTTTAGATCAACAGGATCATGACCTGAAGGTTCTGACTTGGCCCCCAAGAATTGAACCATGAAAATGGACCTGAAGCTAGAACCCCACAAAACAATACTGTACAAGATGGGATACTGCTTACCAGGTGCGTGGTGCACTCTCAAGAAAGTGAGAGCTAGTAGGACAGGAGACAATATTGTTTAAAGACCAATGAATCCCGTGAATGGGGTGAACGAGAGAAAAACATTGAACACTCTCTGCAAAACTGCCTACTGACCTGATTTAGATAACCCTGATCTGCTACATGAACCAAACTACACTAATGTGACTGGCTATCTGGCATGACAACCTATGAATGAATTATCATTGGGATTTGTCAAGTTATTACAAGCTATTTTTATTTCTGACATTTGTCGTGGTTACTTCTATTTCTCTTTCCTTTCCTTTCTTTTCTTTTTTTAAAATTTATTCATTTATTTTTTTAAAAATCGGTTTAAAGAATTAGTCCAGATGTTGCCAACTTGTCTGTCAAGCCAGGGGTTATAGGGGTCACCTAACCTCCTCGCGCTAGTCTGAGACTATCCACACACTAACAATACAATACTTTGTGACATTAACATACCATGGACCTTGTTGACACCATCTGATATAATGGCCTGGATTCAGACATTAATTTTTCCAGTCATTAGTTTCCTGAGGAAATTTCCGTTTTCAACTCTATTGGTTGGTGGTAGTTATGAATTCTCATTCCAGTTCATTGACTTGTTACTGACAATTGGGTGGGGTCGTGTATCTAGGGTGATGTTACACAAGCAAGAAAATTTAGGGGTTTTTTTTTTTTTTTTTCTTTCTTTTTTCCTTCTTTCATACTTCTATGTATTCACTCATCCTTTTCCACTCAATATCTCCAGAAGTTCTCACTGAATTTAATTGAATTTCATGGCAGATCCAGTTTTTTTTGTTTGTTTTTTTTTTTTTTTCACTGTGACCCCCTCCCCTCCCGCATTATCGGTATACATAAACCTTTTAGTGTCAATGGTGTTGGCAGAGGTATGTGCTCTCAGGGTGTTTTATACTTGTGGAAGTTTTTGAAAATTCTGCTCCTCATCTTGATATCATTTGACGATGCTTGTGTTGAATAAAACTTTTGATAAGATACAAATCTGTCTGTCTACAAAATAAGTTTTTCCCCCACCTGACATCCTCCAATAAGTTTTTTAGTGGAATGTTCAATTTACAATGTAATTTCATACTAAATCGGTCCCTCAGTTTTTGTCTGGCAGCTTGTTCTTTTTTAAATTTGGAATTGTATGAGTGATCACTACCCAATAGTAGGTGAGGTAAGCAAATTATCCGTACGCTGTATGCTGCTAAAAACGTTTGTTACGATTGAGTGACTAATCTGAGCTGTGTTTTTTTGTTTTCAGAAGCTGTACAATATAGTTTGGAGAAAATCGTCAAAGATGAAAGTGACAGAGCTAAAAAAATATTTAAAAACATGAAAGGCTGTATATCAAATAAAGTTATCAGGTAAATTGAATTCTATTTCTTTTCAAGAGAAGATTGAGGCTTTTTCCACTATTGTTCAGACAATCAAATCTTTGCGTCCTATCTTTGATGTTAACACACCGTTTTGACCAATCTATTCTACGGCCTTCTTCAGAGAAGAATCGAAGAAAAGATTGGACTACCTAAACAAAATTATAAAGTTTGAGGCTATTATGATTTTAATGCAAAAATATTTCTAGATCATTGCCTTTCACTGGTGCTTACAGCACCTAGTTTCATGAAGTGGCCACCCATCTAATTATCGACCGGGCTCGATGTTACTCAAGTTTAGTGGTTGGACAAGAACCTGTGTATTCAACTTATATTCAGGGAAGACCCATATTCAACAACTGACTTTAATAGGCTGATAAGAATAATTTTTAAAAACTTTTCATTGATTTTTTTTTTTTTTTTGCAAGTTACTCAGATCATCAATCTTTGACTGTAAACTCTGCAGGTTAGGAATAACAAATAAGCTGCTGGTAAGACTTGAATCTGCATTGCTTTTTACCTTGGAAAGTTGCTAAAGTGAAGAACGAACTTGTTCAATAGGAGGAGATGCTGCATACTTTGAGGAGCTTGCTACACTGTTTTTGGGTTATTTTTGAAAAAAAATTTTTTATTGCACAGATGGAATCTTTTCTCTTATGAAAAGTGTGCTGTTTTTGTCCAAACAAATGACCATCTTGAAAGAATAGTGAATATACATTATTTTTTTTTTAATTGATATATATCCCACACGTGATAGAAGGTTGTAGAATGGATTGGTGAAAAATTCTCTTAATAATAATCACTATTCTCAAAATTAAAGATGGTGAGAAGGACACTTTTGCATTATGTGATTTTATTTTATTTTGTTTATTTACTTTGTAGATTGGTTGGTTGGTCATTATTCAAGTTCCTTGGACTAATCTTGCGAAGTGTTCAAGTGCATCGTTCACAATTAAAGCTCATTGAATCCTTGGAAAAGGTTAGTTTGTTTTTTTGTTCATCACCTTTGAAAAATAACTTTAATATTTTTCTTTTTCATCTTCTACTTGACCTTTTAGCTTCTTGAACAAATGGAGATTACTGGTCTTTATATACAGCTGCAATGGCTTGTTTTGTCTCGGCCATTTTGGTTGTACTGGATATAAGAATGAGTCCAGATTTGTCCTTCATGGTTGAAACTGACCATGACTTCAATTCTGACTGCTGAATGAAGTTAGTAATGTAGGTTTTATTATGAAGGGAGGATAAAAAAAATTCTGTAAAACTTCAATTGTGATTCTAATATTAGATTTGGTGCCTGATAAGTATTGAGCTATATGCAAAAGTGGGTCAATTAGTCTGCAGCCCTAGAGTAGCTGATTTGATGAATTTTGAAATTTTTACTGTATAATAAATATTATTAGTGAAGAATCATTGGCTTAAGTACATTGACAAAGGAGATTATGTTGAAACAAATGTGTAAAATGAATACATCATCATTAGGCTACAGATTTATCGACTCGTTTATTCAAGTGTTAAGAACCTATTTATGTTATTCTGATTCTGTAATAATTTTGACTTCTATTTATAGTTATCTTAATTTTTTTGTTTATTTGGATGACAACTTGAATCAGGTCATCACTCTGCGGGAAGCCAAGCAAGGCCGGAAATTTAAAAAAAAAAAAAAAAAGAATTCTCCCAATCTGCATTGTTTGCTTGCTGCCGTAGAGTGATGGCCCAAGTGGTAGATAATTGTCAAAATTAATAGAATGGTTTTCATTAGCTCGTCTAATGATTAAAAATAAATATATTTTGATTTTTATCCTCTTCTTTTTTTCTTTTTTTTTTTTTTTTTTTTTTAGAAAGGCTTCCCAATAATTTATCTTCCTTTACACAAAAGTCATTTGGATTATGTCATTATTACATGGATCATGTGGCTCCACAATATGAGAGTGCCTCATGTTGCTGCTGGAAACAATCTCAACATACCATTTCTTGGGTGAGAAATCTTTTATCTTGACATTGAATAGAACCAAAATAATCAAATAAGTTTAAATCCATCATCAGACTAAGATTGCAGGAAATATAGATTAAATACATTTTTCATTTATTGTTCATGTGTAAGAGATTATCTTTTGTAAATTTTCATCCAGTACTGAATCTTTTTTTTAGAACCAGATAGCTTCATTCAGTACTAAATTTGCTCAAGTTTGGTTTCGAAAAATACTAAATGGCTACCCTGGTCTTGTCTGAAATTTATTAGACTGGTTGTTTGTGGTTTAGTCAGACTATTTTTCATTTATATTGCTAACCTCTATATTTTATGCAAGAGTTACTTCCCTTAGACTAATTCTTTACTTGTAAGAGAAAGATGATTGTTCTTGGTAATATTTGAATTCTTTGACAATTTCTCTGTTGAATTAGCTTTACACCTCTTGATATTCTGAATTTCTGCATAAGCAATTGCAAAATTACTTTAATATTGCCAGTATATTTATATAATATAATGTCTCAAATATATTTGAACTGATGACAAATATTTGATATTTTGTTTTGCTTTCAGCTCTGTTTTAAGAGCCCTTGGAGGATTTTTCATTCGAAGAAAATTGGACCAAAATGGCAGGAAAGATTTGGTTTATCGGGCTGTGTTGCAATCAGTGAGTACTTGACTTATTATTATTCATCTTCAATTACGTGCAGATGTCCTTTGTTGATATATTCTCAAAGAAAATCTGTTGCAGACCTTTCATTCTACTTGTATAAATTGTATAGATTTAGTGACATTTTTTTTTTCCTAAGTGCTGCCCTGACAAAAATACAATGTATCAAAGATTTGGGTTAATGATATTCATGCATTTCTGAAAATGCACGTATCTTAGAGATTGAATTTTGTGAAACTTGATGGCAGTATTTTTTAATGTAGCTTGACTTTTTATTTTTGATGCGGCTTATATTGGTAGCTTGTAACTAAAGCAGAACTACTCAAAGTAGGGGGTGGGTAAAGATTATTAGGAGTCAAAGAAATATTTAAAGATCTTTTTTTAAAGAATCGTTATATAACTAGTGGGTTTTTTTTTGGGGGGGGTGTTCCTCTTTATTAGAAAATGTATGACTTCTGGTGCTTATTGTAAAATAGCTCAATGCCATTCTTTAATTTTTAAAGAATAAATTTAGTTTTTGTTATGTGTTAGTAATTTATTCTAAGAAAATGAAACCACTTTTTGCTTTTCTTGTAGTAAAACCATAAAACCTAACATAGATTATAAATACGTTGAAATTTTTTTGGTAGGTACATTTTATTAATGGGAGAAATATACTTTGAACCCTCTTAGGGTTGGATCAAAGAACAGAAGTATTTTCCAGGTGTGGAAATAGAAAAGTCTATGTTGAAAGCAGTTTATTTAAACTTTTTTTTTTTTTTTTCTTCCCCACAGTACATGCAAGAACTTCTCCAAGAGGGTCAATCTTTGGAGTTCTTTGTTGAAGGGGGTCGTAGTCGAAGTGGCAAGGCTCTCTATCCTAAAGGTGGTCTTCTTTCTGTGGTGGTTGATGCCTACGTGCAAGGTAAGAATTGAATCAAAAATCGAATGATTTTGAAGTTTGGCTTAAGGCTCTGTTTATCAAGTGTGTAATAAGGAAGAACCCTCTAGCTAAGGCTTATTAAAGCTTGTATGCGAACAATTAACACCTCATTTTATGTTTCCTATGTGGATGAAACCTCATTGTAACAGTCCTTAATATTGCAGTTGCTCAACATCCAAAATCACGAGAGGAAAAAAAAAACATTTTCATTGCTTGCCAGTCCCTGGAATTTCCTTCTTAAATTTGAATCTCCAAAGAAAAAAAGGAAGCATCTTTTTGCTTTATTGGTATGCACAAAAGAAAACATTCAGTTTTCAACAGTTCCTCCAAAAGGCATGGTGAAATAAATAACTTGTGCTTCACAGTAACCTTCAGAAAATGATTCAAATTTTGAATGAAGCATGAAAGTTCAGATCTGTAATGGAAGTACTTTTCAGATTTGTTATAGCAAAAAAAAAAGTATCTTTAAAAACATCTTTAACCATTTTGGAGCAGGATATTTTTGTGACATCCTGTTTATAGGATATCTTATCAGCCATTAAAGGCCAATTATTAATTTCTCTGCTTTCATTACCATCTATGAATCGTCTTGAATATCTTGTTCACTCACACTGAATGACAGCAAGAAACAAAGAAAATGGTTAATTCATCATTAATATAAATAAGACATTTGATTTTTGCTTTCTCTTCAAATCTTTGGTTTTTGTTTACAGGTCAAATACAGGATGCTTATATTGTACCAATTAGCATAAGCTATGAAAAGCTTGTTGAAGGTGATTTTACAGGAGAACAAATGGTAAGTTAAATTCATGATTTAACATTTCAAGTATTTATTTGTGTATTAAGGTTATTACACATGAAATACTACTTCTTGAACAGAAAGATATAAACAATGAAAAAACTATAAATATGTATAATATTGAACATTTTATTACAAATATGAAGTTGAAAATGCTTGAAAAGATGAGGAATATCCAATGAATATGAAGGATGCTGCAAGATTTCATATTCCAATTCTCAAAGTTGAACTGCTTTGTAAATGGTCATGTCTGATTTGACATCTGGTGACGTTATCCAAATCTTGGAAACGTGTTCTTGGAAGTTACTTACTTAAATGAGTCATTTTTTGATTAAAACACGGATAAATTTTTTTCTTTACACAAAATCATGGAAAAAGAGAAATGTCCATTCAATCCAAAGGATACTGTGATGGAATTGTCTCTCAAAATTTCAAAAAACTATTATGTTTGTACCTTTTGTGTCAAATACATTGTCAAAAGTGATTTGATTTATTAGTTTTTTTTTGTTGTTGTTTTTTTTCTCCTCCTGATATTAAGTAACTTTTGAAACTTAACAAAAAGAACTGTTTCAGGGTTTGTTTTTTTGTTTTTTGTTTTTTTTTTATTGATGAGACAAAAATTCCTTTTTTTTTTTTTTTTTTTTCAATCTTAAAAAAAAAAAATTTTTTAAGGACTCCTTTTATCTGAGGGTAGGAAACCTCCGTAATCTTACATTTTTAAACCGGTGACGTTTGAATAACATCACCTGTTGTCAAGTCAAATGTATCCATTTACAAAGTGGTCAATCTCAGAGCGTGAAAAGTAAAACTTTTTAATCTTTCCTTATTGCCGTGGGATTACATGCTATAATTGCTCTTGAAATCCCCAGAAAATGCTTGAAATGTTGTTTGTGGTCATTGGTGGCTGCTGTTGATAATTCTTCATAGTAATGCTTT
The DNA here is from genome assembly GCA_963457665.1 of Thysanoteuthis rhombus. NCBI lineage: Eukaryota > Metazoa > Mollusca > Cephalopoda > Oegopsida > Thysanoteuthidae > Thysanoteuthis > Thysanoteuthis major. The sequence continues at coordinate 48,638,123 of OY735219.1, read as the reverse complement.
GTTGATGTTATCAGCGTCTTAAACAGTATTATGTCTTAATTTGAAATCTCACTTGGAAATCTGAATAACTTCTTTGGTAGGAGCGACACCAGTCATTGGCATGGATATTGTTTATGGTAACTGCTTGAAATTATTCTGGTAGTTAGGCTGAGAATATTGTAATTTTCGAATTTTCTGGTCCCATAAGTATTGATACCATCAAACCATTTTGGCCCTCTATTGAGGACAGACAAACCCAGTCTTCCCAATTCCTAGATATTTGACATCGAAAATCAGTGACCGATTATCAAATTTTCTTGGAATTTTCACTCGATCTGGGAAGTTACTGTGAGTTACCGTCCTGTAATTAAAAATGCAGTAGCGGTAAAGTGTTAAGAAATCTATCTTAATGAATCCAGTTACATTTTTTGTTTTTGTCTATTTTCAGGGTTTGCCAAAACAACGAGAGAGTATCTGGAGTACTCTTTGTGCTCTTCTTCAGGTTCTCTGTGGAGACTATGGTCATGTGAGGGTGGAATTTCCTCAACCATTTTCTGCAAAAGTAAGTTCTATTCTATCTCTAGCTTTGAATCGAAATATCAAACAAGCTTACTGAATCTTTTTTTCTTAGTCACTACTAAAAGTTTTTTTTTTTTTTTTTTCCTGACTACACACCAACTATAGTGTCCCACTGCAACTTCCTTAGAAGACAGTTTGAATTTCAATTAAGTTATACATAGGTCTCAAATATGATCTGAAATATTATTACTTGAGATAATTTAATAGAATGTCTGCAAGAATGAAAGAAAGTTTTGACTAGTTTTTCTCTTGATCATTGTGTTTTTATCACAGTGGTTGTACTCTAAAATTGTTTGGCATGGACTGGAAATTAAGAAATGGCCTCCAATGAGATTTAGACTAAGATCCTTGAGAGCTTCTCTTACATGGACGATGATGAAGACAATGCTAATTCAGGAAAATCTGACAACTTAAGATTAGTTTATCTGTTTATTATTGTGACTTGGGTGATTTAATGTTTTACCCCCAAACCCAGCACAAGACATGAAGAATGGTCTGGCTTGGTTATTGTAAATGCAACAGTCACACAGAGCTTCCTGTCACAGGAGAGTCTGTTCACATGTGCAGTAAGGTCCCCTCTGATTAGTTGTCATGTTACTTTAAGTTCATATATATCTTGACCAATTGCATCGATTTTTTAAAAAAATTTTTATTTTTTTTAATTTTATATACTTCCTTATGTTCTTTAGTATTTTCTTTTCTTTTCTGATCCTCCTCCTGTCACATTTTAGTATTGTTTGTTTGTCTTTGCAGGAATTTATCCAATCATTCAACTTCAATAGTTTGGCTCCCCAGGTTTCTTTGACAGTACCTCCCCTACCTGATGGGACGGTGACACCATCTTCTCTGTCCAGCAGTTTGTCTAGCAATACTTCATTATGCACACTGAATTGTAACAAGGAAAATAGAGAATTGGTTCAGAGTTTGGCTGAACATGTCATCTACAGTAAGTAAATTACATCCATCTGTATGGTTACTGAGAAAAAACTGGGCTATAGCAGTCAACTAACCCTCCGGAAATACATCAGTAAAACAAAAAGGAAATCCTTGAAAAGTTAATCTATATCATTTTACAAGGGTAGATTTCAAAAGTAAAGCTACTTCTTTTTTTTACTTTACTCAGTGCCTAAAACGGTTGCCTCGAATAGGCTGTATGTGTGCATAATTCACATTGTTTCTCCTTCTGCAAAAAAAATGAATATAATATCAAGTTTGATTCACCTAACCAAATTTGACTTGCATTCTCAATAGACCTTAAGGTAGGTTTTAAAGTTTTGAAATGACATCACAAGGCCAACTAGTTAGAATGATTTTTTTTTTTTTTTTTTTTTTTCAATTTAAAAAAAAAAACTTGACAAGTTCATCACCAGAAGTATTTTTTCCTGTAGACTCTTTGCAGTTTCAGCAGCAAATATTTTTTTCAAAACGTTTTTATTGAGAAATAATTGTCTTTTTTTTTAATTGCATTATGAACTGCCACATAGGGCTACAGGGCTTTTTTTTTTTTTTTTTTTTTTCATAAAATGGGTAATCATTATTTATGTTTCTTGTCCAGTTGCCCCCAATCAGACATGTTCCCTCCCCCACACACATTTTTTTTTCTCTCTACATAACACCCTGATTCAATGCTTTCTTTTTCTCCTTTTCAGGTTGTGTATGTAGCACAGTGATGATGAGTACCAATCTGTTGGCCTTCTTGCTATTAACAAAACACAGAGAAGTAAGAAACTAATATTTTTTTTTAACTTGCTTCCTTGAAGCCTCTGAGGCATAACTGACCTGGAATTTTCTTAAAAAAACATTAGCCAGTGGTCTGTCCATTGGTATCATTAGTCTAATCAATATCCCTAATTATTTCATCCTGTAATCTAAGTTTAATGTACATTTTCAAAAGATGATTTACAAAGTAGATGGTTGATGTAGACTCCTTGGCCAAAAAAGATGAGAAAAGGACTTTCCATCATATCAAGATCTTAACACCATAAAGAATGTATGGGTGCAGATTAAAGCCAAACTTTTTGGGAGAAATCTTAGGAACCCTGACCAGCTGTGTGAAGCTAGGGGAGATGAATGGGACAATATTGCTGTAGCACACTGTAAATGACTATTGGTCACCTTGATCAAACGACTCCATTTTCTGAAGAAAAACCTGGAAAAAATCACCCTATACTAAATCGTATACTACATGCTCCTTTATATATTTCATCTATAATTGTTAGAATAAGAGTAATTGCAAATAATTTGATAAAAGAAATGTTGACTCATTTTTATTTTTCTATTTCTATTTTTTCCCCCCTTAGAATATATGCAATTGAAATGTTAATTCCTTTTTGACTTTATATTTCCATGATTTTTAGTCATGTAACAGGTGAAGAGTGGCAGTTAGCCGCATATATGAAATAAGCTCTGATTTTTAGTTTTATCTATTTTGTTTGTTTATAGGGTGCAGATATCAACACGTTGTCTGCCAGTTTTAAAGATTTGATTAATGAAGTCCGAATCCGTAATCGTGAACTAGGTTTTAGTGGCAAGACTGAGAATATCATTCCATATGCTGCAACTCTGCTGGGAGATAATTTTGTCAGAAGGTAAGTGAAATCTGAATCCCTGAATTATTTGGATTTATTCAAGAGAAATAAGAAATTCATGACTCCTGGACAGTTACCCTTAGGACGTTTGCCTCCAAGGGCAATCACAAAGGATAAACTAAATGAGAAATTAATACAGTTTTGCTTTGATGTATATAAAATCTTATATGGATTTCCATAAAACCCTAACCCTAAAACCCTGAAATAATTTGAACTTTAATCCATTTCGATATTTTTTTTTTTTTTTTTTTAAATTTTTTTTTGTGAAAATTATCTCTGGGGGCAGATGTCCTTGAAGTAAATTGTACCAACACTGATATTCATACTTGCATATGTTGAGTTGATGCAAAAAAATAAACCCAAATGCCATCCTATTTGCTCAATGTTAGGAAAACTCAAGTGTCTCCAAAGTTCACTCATCATTCTACTGTATTGTTTATTTCTATAGGCTTCTGGTAAATCATAGGGCTGCAATCAATCTGAATATATTTATTGTAGCTATTTTCTATGCAAATTAGTAAGCAAAAAATATGACCAGTAAACTCATCATTGCTTTTTTTATTTCAAGGAAATGAGAGATTTCTAAGTATCTTACCATTTTTTTTTTTTTCTCCTTTCAAATGGATTTGTACCTCAAATTTTGTGTGATAGCTATTCAAATAAACAACACTAAATTGTATCTTATAATAATTTGATATCATGAACAGCTATGTAGCTCAATTGCTGATGAATACTCAAAAAAGAGTTCCAGTGTTGCTTACAAGGAAATATTGAGCAGAAATGGATAATTATGGACCTATAGAGATGTAGGGTCAAGTAAAGGTCAGCAGCCCCTATCCTCAGATCTTTACTTGGTTGGTCATACCCCTATTCAAAATGGCAAGGACTCCATGATGTTTAAAAAAAAATAGATGGAGTTGTAAAACCTTTGCTTTAGCCCATTGTTACCTTTAATTCTTACCTTGGTGGTACCAATCTGGGTCTCCTTGGATGGCACTAATCTTTACTTGGTTATATTCTATGGTACTGATCTTTACTAAGGGACCTTAGTGAAGCTGATCTTTATTTCATCCCTTTGATCTTCTAAAGACAATATCAAAGGCAGAGAACATAAAACCAATTGTTGGAAACTATTGACACAAGATTGCTCTTTCTAGTTTTATATGAATTTCTTTGACTTAACTTACATTTTTTTTTCTATTTTTCAGGAGTCGCACAGAAGATGGTGAGCTGTTTTTCAAGCCAATAGTAGATTTACCTGCTGTATTTTGTTTAAGCTACTACAGTGCTCCGGTGACCTGTGTTTTTGCCATGGAGAGTATCATAGGTAATGTATCATGTTTATGTGTAGTTTCTACTCTTTCAATAAAAAAATGTTATCATCAGATTAGTTGTCACCTTAAACTCAAACTAACTTTAATATTAATGTTACTGTATATGCTGGTATATAAGACAGTCGTTCAAGTTGGAAAAATGTTATGCAAGTATTACACTGCGTCCAATGTACTGGTATTATAACTAGTGGTTGCCTACTGAAGATTGATATGGACTGTTATGGGATTTGGATGAGTGGCAGTGAGCAGAAGTCTCCCCAAATACCCTTTAGACCCAAATTGTCTTCTAGTCTGGCATATATGGTACATTTTCTTTTGAAAAAAAATTTAAAAAATGGAAATTTTTTATTTATTCTAAATAGTACATAAAGCATTGAAACTCAATATTTGTATTAATTGTTCTGACTATGATTTGAAACTAAAAATGAAGATGAAGGTCGAAAAAAAACTTGTGAAAATTAATAAGAATATTGTACAACTGAGATTTATTTAAGCATAAAGGTATCTTAAGCTTTGTCATACCAATAAGAATATTAATGGATTTTCCTCTGCCTCATATTCTAGACCTGAAAGAGGTAGAAATAGAACACACTTGTTTGCTAAATGTTTGCTTTATTAGCCATCATTATACCTTTTTTTTTTTTTTTTTTTTTTCTTTGGAGAGTGCATAAAAAAAATAAAATCCTCTCACTGAATAATTGTTTTCTATTTCCTTTCAGTTGGTGCCTGTTTTTACATTGGTGAGTTTAGCCTCACAGGACTCAACAACTCCATTCACAGACTTGATACTTATATCAAACGAGAAGAACTTTTCCAAACAGCCCATGTGCTTTGCAAATTATTCAAATTCGAATATCTTCTCAGTCTGGTAAGTTTCCATTTTAAGATCCACCAATTTTTTTGTAGTATTGACATCTCTAAGCTATTTTTAGAAGTTATAAACATAGTGAGATTTGCTTGGGTGATTGAATTCATTCCTCAAGTTCCTGATTTGGTTAACAGGTGTCTTTTGATACACAAGACTGAATTAACCTGTTATTGGGACCAAATTGAGTAGCTTTTGTACCTAAATAATCAAATTACTTGAAGTACAGCTAAAGATGAGGCTTGCAGAAAAAATGGATTAAAATAGTTTTATCTATCGATCATGTATTCTTATGTCATGTCATATATCATTTGTATGTAAGGAATTATCTTCTGTGAATTTTCCTTCTGTACCAAAACTTTTTTTCAGAACCAAATAGCTTCATTCATTACCGAATTAACTCAATTTTGGTCTTGAAAAGTACCGAAGGGCAACTCTGATCAGCAACACTAGGGATGAGTTCAATTATCAGAACACGTCTATTCTATCAAATGATGTACTATTAATCATTATTGATATTTTGCTAGCCTGAGTTTTGTTGCAATAAAAAGCAACAACAATTAAGATGAAGGTAAATAGTAGCTGAAAATTGATGATAATGATTCACAATACTTCATCTAATAAAGTGAATAAAATTGGATTAATGATATTGAATTTCCAGTTGATAAGACACATGTCACAAAAGAAATCTGGATTGAGTTTGATTTGGACTTGTGTTCGCCAGTAAGTTCCCGTAGCTGTTGAGTAAGCCGTTCTCTAGCAGAGAGGGTTGTGAGTTCAATTCTCACCTAGAACTTATTCTGTATTCCGATCCATGCTATTAATTTACTTACTCACTGCTGAAGACAACCCAGCCTGAGTTGCATAAAAATGATGATGAATAGTATCGAAAATATTATCAAATAGTATCAAAAAATCAATAATTATATCTTTTTTATAATTGCAACACATACAAATAAAAATGAGGTCAATAACATATTTGCAGAAACAGTTTTTTTTTTTTTCTTTCCCCTATTACTTTTTTTCCAAAAAATGAAAAGACATTCAAGTGTTTTCATTTTTGGTTACTGTATGTGTTAGTATATAACATGGGCATTCGATGGGGTGGGGTACAAATGTTATACTGTCACCAAAACGCCTGTGTTATGGCCATTGGACCATTCACGGAGGAGTTGAGCAGTATTCGTTCAGACACATTTGTAAATGATTTGTTTCATAATCTGGTATATTTGGTAACCACATTATAAAAGAGAAACTGAATTATGGAATAAAACTCAATATTTTTGCAGCAGTTTCTTGCTCTTTATAGGTTTGAGAATGTTTCCTACAACTTTGAAAATTCAAGGCTTTTACCTAACTGAAAATTTTCAATGAGTCAAAAAAAATGTGTAGTTCAGGTTGCAGATTTATAGTTGAAACAAACCAATAAACAGATTAGTCCCCAACTTGGTATTGTTTGACTAATGATATTTCAAACCTAGGATCTTTTTTTTTTTTTTAAATTGCAAATAAAACTAGATAAAAAGTAGTACTTATTTTCATGCTACAAGCAAATCTGAAGAAAAAGAAAAATATTCAGTTGACACTGAATATTTTTCTATAGAAACCCCACTTTTACTCCTTCAATGGACAGTGATTAGTTATTATTTTATTGTATGAATGAGACTTGACTAATTTCATTAAATTTGATTCTGTTTTCTACATTTTTTTTTTTTCCCCCAATCAATAAAATGATTGTGGTAATCTAGTGTTTATTATAAACTCATTTTGGGAGGGAAAATATTAAAAAATGGAAATTTGAGTCCCAATCTGTACAGAATAAATTTGAAAGGCATTTGACTCACTTTTCTTTCTTTTTTTTTCTTTTTTCTTCCCCGTATATTTACTTATTTATTTTTGAATTTTTTAAAGAGCTGTATTGAAGTTGACGATGCCATCACGGATGCCTATGATGTCTTGGTAATGAGGGAAATCTTGCAAATTCCTACATTAGAGGTAAGTATTGTTTGACTACTTCATAGGTAAGACGACAGACTTGTTACCAATGACAAAAAATTCTCTATAATAGTTTGATCAATTCTCATAAAAACTGTAATTTTAAAAAGAAGAATTTGAGAAAAAATTTTTTATAAAACTTTTTTCCTTTTTATAGAAATGAGATTTGTTTTTGAAATATGTTTACATTTATACAAAAAACAATGGAAAATGTTGAATTGTCTTCAGATGAAGATTAGGGGATTAATATTGTTTAAATAGACCCTGTTTTTGATGTGGATTAATTTGTATTTTTCTCTTCATTTACTTTTCAACCTATATTTTATATTCTATATTTTAAGTGTTTAAAGTGAATTGATAAAGATCAGACAGACCTTGCTGATACAATTTCATTCTTAACTTTTCATTGTTTATCTTATATTTCAAGTATATATAAAGCTTTGGTCTGGAAAACCTGAAAATTCAGAAATTGTGGTCACCCCTAGTCCCAAGCTTCTGGATAAATGGCCCAGTATCTGTATCTCATTTGAAAATAGGTTTAACTTTGTACAACATTACTTATATTTCCTTTTCCTGTTGTGTAGGTAACCAATAGAATGTATCCTAGGAAAGTGGTTGATATCTACTCCCTTGGTGAGGAAGAGGATTTTGCTTATGCAAATGAAAGATTAATGGTAAGTTTGATGGTTTTATTGTTGGTATGCAATTATAAAAATTTTTTTTTTAAATTTCTTTTTTTTTTCTTTTTTTTTCTTTTTTTTTTAAATTTTAATCTTTTTAATAATTCTTAGAGGTAAGAAGTGGCATGGAGTGGGGGGTTACCCTAGCCCATGACACATTGGTAGGGATAAGAGTACATACATTTTCTTAATGCATTAGTGTGAAGTGAAGATAAACTGGGTGCAAGTGACCAAGCACTTAATGGCACAAAGACTAGGAGCAGTAAGCTGAGTTCCAACCTTGGCTGAGATTGTGTTCACTTTGCACCATGCTGCACAGTTTTCTTGAAAAAATTCCTACTGCCTCTATTTGTAATTAAGTGTCATTTACACCTTAGAAACTGGTTGAGACATCAGAAAAACGACCCAAAAGTTTAAAGACGGTATTTCTGAGCATCAAGGATGCTCTCCAATTTCGTTTTGTGAAATTTTGAAAGAAAAGAAAAGAATAGACATAAAATTAAGATTTTCTGGTAAACCCTTTTGACGTATCTGTTCGACTTTTTTGTCACTTGATGATGTTCCCTCAAGGTTCAATTGAGAAGAATGAAAATACCGGAAATATTGATATACAACATCTACATTATCACTTGTCTGTTGGCTCGTCTACTGATAAAGGAATCTTTTTACATGAATTTTTTTCATTATTTATGCTACTTTTGTCTATATACTATTTTATACTAAGTATAATTTATAGACTTTGTTCAGGGTTCATGTACTGAAATTCAGATTACTGTCTAGCATAATTTACTTTCTTCTTGGGTTTTGATGGGTTGACGAAGGAAATAATTTTCAGCCTGTCAGATACAGCATATTTTTGAGACTTATTTTAGGGATAAAAAAAATGGTGTCTTTGTTGCTGGGGAATGCTGTGGTAATAAATATGAATTGTAATAATCCTCCTTAGTACTGAAATTGAAATGAAGGCTTCATCTTGTGCCACCTGATGATGATCAGAGAACATTCCAGTCGAAACATTGTAAAAAAAAAACTTTTTTATTTTTTCTCCTTCGTACTAGATCAACACCTCAAATGAAGAGTGCATTGAAAAGCTGCATTTTTATCAGAAAACAATGCTCCCCCTCTGCGAGGCTTACCTTGTTGCTGCCAACCATATCAAGATCTTATTTGAACGCAATGTTCCAGGTAAGATATATTCACAACCAATACTATTTGCTCCTCTTCGTTGTCTTTTGTCGATTGATGAATTAGTATAGCAACTTTATAAAATAAGTGGTTTAATGGACCTGGTATAAAAAGTGATGTATAAATGATTTAAAAAAAATTTTTTTTCTATGTATAGGATATAGAAATTACTGATAGTTTTGAGTCGAGTTCAGTAGTGTTAAATACTAAACTAGTAACTGACCTAATTATTCAACTCTTATGAATATGGATCAGTATTTATGTGTTTGGCATATCACTGATGCTTACATTTCATTTAGAATTGTGTATGCAAATAACTAGGTATTAAGTGTTACCCAAGGGTTTGAGGATTGAGGAAGAAAATCTCTTGGAGAAAAAAAAGATTGATAGAACACAAGGTTCTTTATTTCTTGGTGCAGGGATCTGCAAACTATTTTGGAGGAAGGCTAGATTAGAAATCTTTTTAAGATTTGCAGACCAAGGCAATTGATGAAATTTTTTTTCTCTTGAAAATTGGAACAATGGTTATAGAGGGCTATGAGGATGGCTTGTATTTTTTGTTTTTCATTTTTCATTGATTTAATGTTTTTCACCATAGGAATATATTACCGATATGAATTTTCATGTACTATAATCAATAAGAACTACCCAAAAAATTGGGGGTGAGGAAGCCAAATATTGTCAAACTGTGGTTCCTGTTATCAAACTCTCTACAAGTAGTAATCAGTTAACATTGACTTATAAACCGATTTAATTTACTTCATCTTTTGGAAAAAAGTTTCTTCACTTATGAAATAACTCGGCCAAATGCTAAAAAAAAAAATTTCTTTATGCGACAAAACATATTCAATAAAGTTGGAAGTCTGAAGGTAATGTAGCCATGGGTCCAATTTGGCTTGCAAGCTGTACTTTGCAGAGCCCTGAGCAAGGTTTTCTAATTCCTTGAATTTGGAATCAGCATATTGGGCCATGATCTACAGGAATATTGGTGTCTTTGTTTGAATCTTAGTTCTATTATAAACTGTCAGCAAAAACTGTCAAAATAGGTTTCTTCAGTTTTTTTTTTTTTTTTTTTTTTTTAATCTTCAAATTTTTGAAAAAGTTCTGCTCTGGCTAGCTATGTATGTATGATATATACAGACTGCACCAATGGAGTTACAAGGCTGAAATTTTCAGCGTTTACTCCTTATAGATTCCTTTTTTTTTTTTTTTTCCCTATCCTCCATCAATAGATTTTTTTAGTCAGGGGTTCAATTTACAATGTAAGTTTGATAAATTGATCCCTAGTTTTGTGCTTGCATGTTTTTGAAAAATCAGATTTTTAGTGATCCAACAAGAGGTGTGAGAGAAGTTACTTATTCATTGATCACCCCATTTCCCAATTTTCTTATTGGTCACCCCCAACGTCGCATGATGGTTTCTATTGAGTGACTAACTAGACCTGTTATTTTTCTGTTTTCTCATTTCAGAGGATGAATTCATTTCTACTTTGCATGAGGCAGCCAAAGACCGTGTATTCAAGAAATTGGTCAAATGTAGTAAGTATTCAAAATTTATTGTTTTGTTTTTTTTTTTGTTTTTTTTTCCTTGAGAAAATTCATTTTATATTGCTTGAAAAGAAAAAGAAACAGCCAATCATGTTGATGAAAAGTGAATTTTAGGGGGGGGTTACTTCTGAGTTTGTATATTCATATTGCAAGAAAATTAAATTTAATCATTTATTATTTCATTATGCTTCTTTGGAAATCTCCAACTACAAAATATTTACACAACTTTATAAAAACTCTTTCAAAATGTTCGTAAATCCAAATTTCTGCAATGAACACAATTCACAGATCACTCTCTTGAAAAATTCATCTGACAAACTCCAAAAATGTCTTTGTACGCTCGTGCTCTTTCAGTAATTTTTGAATTCATCTAGACTATTTTTAATGCTCTGTACACTAGTGCTATTTATAAAATGATTAGGTAGTTTATTCCAAAAATATATTACTCTATTAGGAAAAAAAAATCATATTGGAATGAAAAATTGATATGAGCTGAGTAACCCATCCTAGAGACTGAAATATTTATTACATAAAACAGATTCCAACTCTAAGTTCACTATTTTTCTGTTTCAGGTGAATCGGCAGCCTTAGATACCTTGAAGAATGCTGTAAAAGCCTTTCATGACCTTCAACTCATAACATCATTCCACCCAGAGGGAGATGAGACACAGACCAAATTGATCAGCTTAAATAATGAGAATAATGTTAAGCAGAGACTTTTTGATATCATTGATTTACTTGAACACATGAGAGTGTAATTAATTGGACAAAGAATTTGATTTGCTATTTTTGTCCTGGACTTTGCAGTGGTCTCTTGAAATCTTTATCACCTGGCCCAGCCCGTGTGAATTTTTTTTTTTTTTCAATAGAAAATGTATATTTAAAAAAATATATACATCTACATGTTAAAGACTTACATACACACGCATATATACACATGCACATATATATATATATATATGTGTGTGTGTGTTGTTTTTATTTATATATATATATATATATATATATATATATATATATATATATTCACACACTCATGACATAGGCATTTAAAAAAAACATGCATGTTTAGAAATATATATATTTAAAGTTGCATTCACATTCTAAATATATATTTTGAGTAATATATATACATGTTTATTAAATGTATATTCAAAACTTATACATGTCTTGTCTATAACTTTTAAAAGAGTCATTAAAATTTTAACTTTTGTATAGATGATCAAAGACGAGATTGGATTGTCTGAAAAGAAGTTGGAATTATACATGTCTAATAAAATGTATATTTGAATATATGCACATATTGCCAATTGTATTTTATATATGTACATATATCTATATTTAAAATATACACTTATTTATCTATAAATATATATTTAAAATCGTGTATATTAAACATATTAAAAATATAAATGTGTATATACATATATTTAGCATATTATATGTGTACATTTAAAAAAAATGTAAGGTGCTGATTTTGATTTGGTATCTAGAAGTGTAGAGGGTTCTTCCATCCTGGAATTTAAGTATGAAATCATTTTGTTTTGGGGGGGATTTTGAGTGGGGGAGCAACCAACTTGGTCGAAATGTTAAAGATAGCCGAATCGGAGAACATGGTGGAAATTATAAAAAAGAGTTTGGAAACAAGTAAAATTAAAGAAAAGCATCTAGATGCAAGGATTGTGTGAGTGAGAGACAGACGCTGACTGACTGACTTGGAAGATTTTTACATGACTCTTAAACAGTTCAATTCTTCAAAAACTCTGACCACCCACAGGGAGGTTATAATGTAATTTGTGCCATTATAAGTCTTTTCTCGTCGCTCATTTTGACAATTATTTTATCTTTTTTCTCTTAGGTGAAGTATTGTAATGCATTGTATTAATTTTGAGTACGGTTTAATTTTTTCTACCTTCATCATAATTCTCTAGTCGATTTTATGAAAAGCAACTAAAAAAATTAAGATCTAGTAGTCTATATTATATTATAGTATATATATATATATATAATCAATATATTGGGTGACATTCAGACAGTTACAGTATTTGACTGCATACAAGAGCCCCCCCCTTTTTTCCCTAAAAATTAACACTCCCTGGCTCCGCCATTCCAGACGTATTGTTTTGGTGCAAGAGTCTACATTCCTACTCTCGGGGGCCATTTCCCTTGAATCTCTTAAGGCAGTGGTTATCAAATGTTCCTTGATGAGATCATCGATCCTCTTTAATTTTTAATTAAACGGCCTCACATTTGCCAGAATGTTTAAAAAAAACTGGCTGTTAGATTAGAGGAATTCATGTATTGTTTCCTTTATTCCTTGTTGAAATAAGGTGGGGTCTTATATGCCATCAAATACATTAAACTCAATCCATGGTTTGTATTGTTTTTTTTAATACACTTCAGATGAATTATAAATATTGTAGGAGCTGTTAATTGTTACATTTTTCCACACTCTACATCGGGTGACGGGAACTTTAGGAATAATCAAGAATCTCCCAGGAGGAAAAAAGATCTTAGTCTGGGACAGAATTTCTTGAAAGAAAAAAAAAAAATGTTTGAATTCTTTAACATATTTACTGCTTCAACATGTGCAACAAAATAAGCACACCCTCCGCTCAGGGCTTGAAAGCAGGAACTGAGTTTAGTGCATTGCTGTAACTATTTATATTGCCTTAGAATAAAAATCATTGAATGGGCATATGTGCCTTGTGTTTCAGTGCAGTGAACGTGTTAAATAGATTTTTCTCTTATTTTGAGGGGTTTTTTTCTTGTCCTACATTAAGACCTATATTTATGAAAACTCCTGCTCTCTTAAAATGCATATTGTCCCTTTTATTCAATACAAGGAGATTAGAAATCAAACGTAAAATAACAACTTGGTTTTTTATTCTTTTGTTATTGATGGTGCCGTAACTACTTGATTTTAGGCAGCTCCCCTCAGCTGGACCAGTACCAGTTTTGCGGCCTTTGCCACAATCTGAACTGACCTCTTCCAGGTCTGTTCTGGCCTCCCAACTTTTCTTCTGATATTCAAGTTTCCTCCCCAGGATTTTGCCTTTGTTGTTAGGTTGTTTGGCAAATTGACCTTCTCTACACTTGCGCCCATATACATCATGAGCCCATTTGAAGTGGAATCTTCCTGACCAGGCTCTTGCTGGGGTGATACTACTGCAGTTTCTGTGGCAAGTAGGTTTTAATGGGTTGTTAGCCGGACCATCTGCCTTTACCCAGGCATGGTACAGGCAAGACAGCCCAAAATTAAACATCTTGGCAGAGTTAAGATGTTCCTTTTTTGCCTAATGTTTTTTTAACTATCCTTGATTAATTTTTTTTTTTTTTTTTTTTTTTTTTTTCCCAGTTTGAAAATTCTATCTTCAAGAAAATATCTTTTCTTTCTCATTTGGCAGCTGCAGTAGATCTATTTATTTTATATCTTTTTCATTTTTTAATAATTTTATCTACTTTAACTTATTTGGATGAAATGAATGTTTGATATCACTTGAGATTTATTCTGAGAACTGATTTTCATATTTTGTTGTCAAAGTGTTTTTTCGTTTTTTTATGAAACCTTAAAAGTTCATCACTTTTTTTTATCTATATCAAGAAATTTTTTTTCGTTCAGGTTCTGTTTTTTGAAATTATTTTTTCTTGAAATGATAAAATCAATTTTTAAAATATAGAAAATATGACAATTTTTATGTTTTTTATAATCCTTAATTCAACTGCAAGTTTCTTTCAAGAACCAGAGAAAGTATTATTTTACTTACTTATTAATATAGTAGACTCCCATTATTATGGCATCCTTGGGAGCTTAACAGTGTTGTATGGTGCTTTGTATCTTGGGTGAGTTATGGATAGACAAAAATGTAAAAAAAATATTTTAGTGTTTGTAAAAAGCAATGGATAGCTGAAGCCATCTTGGCACCATGTAGGGAAGATGGTTTGATTGTAGAAATTAGAGAATAAATGGAAAACACAATTAGCATTAGACACTATTATCAGTGGATGATAGTGTCCAATCCAAATTGTTTCTCTTTTGTAGATTCTTATTTCTTATTTCTTCGACATTTGTAACATCGAATGAGCAAGAATGTGAAGCTTCCCAATTAGCAATCGGAACCACCTTCCTCACATTGTACTAAAAAGGCTTCTACTATCTGTCGCTTTTTACAGACTAAAATATTTTTACTTATTAGTGCATCCATAACACAAAGCACCATATGCCACTGGGGTTTGAGAGCGCCATTATAATGAATTTGCCGTTAATGCGGTTGGATTTTATGCGAAGTGTATTAATCATGAGAAACCAAAAAGTACAGACAACAATGACTTTTTATTACCCTTTCAGTTTACTGCCCCATATACGGGTTACAGGTCTGCAAACAAAATGAATGAACCCAAAACGTTGGTGGTATCATATATGTAATGAAGATTTGCTTAAGCTTTCTGTCACAATGTTTCTTCTTGAAAATTGCATTTTACAAAAAAAAAGTTGTAGGCTCTAGATATTTCACTTTAGGTGGTTTTAAACTATAATTTCCAAAGAGTTCTGAGGGTTTTTAGAGCTAAAAAAAAAACATATTTTTGAGACTGTACAAAAAGTGTTTAGAATTTTCAAGTAGAAGTCTAAATGGTCATATTGTCTTTTATTTACATAACTAAAACTAAGCAAGTTGAAATTATTATTCAATTTAAAAAAATTTTTTTTTTTTTTTTGCATCCACTGCATATATTTCGATAGGGGTTCAATTTTGTTTTTAATATTCATATAATATTACATAAAAGGTAAATAAGAATTTTTTTCTATGAAAACTGGTAAACAAACCAATTGACCAAAACCCATTGTATTAATTTTAACTACTATTTAACTTCATGAAGCACATAAGGTTATTTGCTATTCAAATGTTAGATGCCTACAATAGAGAATTAATAAGATAAGTATAAACTGAATCTTGATTGTTACTCTAAGTACTAAAAGTTACTGTCATAATTACAATTGTTACTTGAAATTTGTTATCCTTTCCAATTCATCTGCTGTGAAGAAAAAAAAATTGAAATTTTATTTAAATTTATTCTCATATTTTAGTTTGTTGGAAGTAAATTAAACATTAAACCAAAGTGAACATTCTGTAAGAAGTGCCTATTGTTTGCATAAAAACACCTAATTTACTTTTCTTTTTTTTTTCTCCCCTCATTTTTATTAACACTAGTAAAAAATACTTGCCCTCTGAGTGTTTATCCCCAGCTACATGGAGCTTACAACTGTAAGCCAAATGGGGATAACCACCTAGAGGGCTGGTATTTTCAGTTCATTGAATGTATCAGTAGATTCTAAGAAAAAAACTTTGGACATGGAAAAATGAAGAAAAAGTATATTTTGGGGGTTCACTAATTTTAGTTTTTGAAACGATGCACTGAAATGTTCCTATGCTGTTGCTGCAAACTAATCTCCAACAATAGTCTTGCAAGGATGTAGAAATAGATGTGCCATTAGAATGAGTGTCATACGAGAGGTGCGGCTATTAGATAATGACCGTGGGCTTATGTGAGTTGAACCAAAGTGCGCATGTGTAAACCACATGACCATTGACCAAGGGACTAAACAACCCTGAAAGTTTTGAGACTGTGGATTCACTCCTATAACGTTTTGCATTCAGAAGAAAACTGGCCCAGTAAGGAAAATACATACCTGCAGAATGAGTTATGATTGTAAAAACTTTAAAGTATTCTTCTTCAGTAATTTTTTCAATAATTAAATAAGTGAAAAAGTATTAATGTAGTAGAAAAATTGAACAAACTTTAGTTAATGTGATTACATGCCACCAAAATAGCCATTTTGTGCCATTGTATTAACATTGTTATATATTGAGTATTCATGTGCTGCAGTAAATAGAAAAGGAATTATTATGGATGTTATTCTCTCCAAATGTCTCTGGCTGAAGGTAGTGCTAGGTACTAGTTTATACAATGCTTCCAATAAATGTTGTCTTGAAAAATGAATAAAAGTTAAAGTAGAAATTTCCATGTTTGAGTCATGTGACATTTAAAGCCAATTAAAACCAGAGTTATTGAAGTTGAAATGTTTGTGCTACAGCTATAGATGAGAATAGAACTACAGTAAATTTAAATGGGTAAATACAATATCCTTTAGACAATTTTTAATCAGGTCTGTAGACAGAAGGAAATTCATTTATTATTTCAATCTGTTCATGTAGTGCTGTTTGACAGGGGTTCCTGGAACCCTGACAAGAGCCCTTAAGGGGGCCATAGCAAAAAAAATGTTGAGAATAGCTGTTTTAGACTACGTTATTTTTTTTTCAAATTTTCTTTTTCTTCTTTTAAAAAGATGGTTGTTAATTGTTCTCTGTGAATATTCTCTTTATAAAGATCAATATATCTGATGCGATGAGTTCCCTATTTAAGGCTAGTAATGTAATCTTACTACAGTAGTCCCCCTTTATAATGGATGTTGGGGGCCAAGAAAGGCAACCTTGTTATAACTGAACCACAGATAATCAAAAGTCAATTATGAGTATCAAAACAGGTTCACTGGTGAATGAAGGTGTTATTTTTATCACCTTATCAAAAGAAATTCTATATAATTGTATGTTAATTGATGGAAGAAGTGTAATATCTTAGTCATATCGAGTCTTTTGATGAAATTCTATTTTTTTTTTTTTTTTTTTTTTTTTTTTTTTTTTTTTTCCTTGTAGTTTTCTGGACAAGTGGGCGATAGTAGGCAAAGAGGTTATGGTCCTCAACCAATTTGCCTTATATATTGTGAACCGCACTATAATGAGGGATGTCTTTTTGATTCTTCTATCTGTCCTTCTATCACTCAAGGATGGCTATAGCCATGACTGACAGATTTTCTGTTATTGATGGGACCATAGATCTTGTCTTTAGCATAAGTTTGAGACCTTTCAAAAATTAATAAGTTTATTAGCAAAGGGGTTCATTTTACAATATAGTTATGCTAAACTGGATCCTTACTTCATGTCCAACAGGTTAGCTAACCAAAATTTTCATCTTTTTGTTCAACCTTACAAAGTAGGCTGTAAGTATCTTTAATGATTTTGCAATAAAACACAAATTACCACTTCTGGTTATATGCTGAGTTGGCTCCAGTGTTCCTTGTGTTCTGGGCAAGCTAAACTTTGGCACCATTTGAAATATAGTATAATCTTATTTATTTGTTTCACTGTGAGAAAAATAGATATGTATGAATAGGTCCTAAGAGTTTCCTTTGTCAATTGTTTCTCTTACTTTCAGCATAACAGAAAATATTTAAGTGTCAGATATTCTTGTAAAATCTGACTAAACATCTGAGAATTTTTCTTATACTGTTTTTATTCTGTTTGATTAATTCATTCTTCCATGCACTTAACAGGCGCCTCCTAGCCCTTGGTGTCCCAAATGACTGCCTCTGTTGCTGGTATCTAAGACAGACCATGCTTTTATTTATTTATATGTAATTAGTTAGTCTTTACTAACTTTACCTCTGGAAGAGGAGTGGTGTACATAAAAGCATGACATAGTAATTTTCTTCTACAAGGAAATATTTTAAGATTTGATTCTGAAAGAAGAGAGAAATGTACAAAAGCAAAACAAACATTTAGAATATACATTTCATTACTTATCATTTTTTTTTTTTTTTTCTTTTTTTTTTTTTTTTTAAATTTTCCAGTCACTTGTAAGAAAGATAAGAATAAAATATTGTAAATAAAACTGTTTTGTGTATTTTTTATTGAATAATTTGTTCTTTATTCAACTATACCTCACTGGTTTTCTTACGATTCTCCTGTAATCTGGTAGAACCTTGTTTGGAGACAAGTTTGAGAAAGTACATGAAAACTTATGATTTCCTTGAGAATGACAGACAAAGTAGATTCTTCTAGAGCAAAATCTCTCTTTGAGAAAGAGTTTTTTTAACTTGATATAAAAAATAAGATTGCAGCTTATTTTAGCACTGTTGGATTCAACAAACTGAATAAGTGAAATGCCCTACAATTCTGGTAAAACCTAAGTTTGAAGTTAATTTTGTGAAAACTCTGATTTCCCTGAATTAGGTTCTTCCAGAGCAAAAGAGTTTTCCATGCCTCGAAATGAAAAAAATGGAAGGGTAAAACCTATTAGATCCATATTTAGGCTTATCTGATTTTTTTTACCAAAATTCTACTCCTTAACTTTTTCCAAAGTACAATAGAACTGTGACCTTGTGTCAAACTCAACTAAGCTTAGTAAATGCCTATTAGTATTTTTGTTACTAGAAAAAATTCATGTGTATTGAATTTTTCGTGAAAAAAAGTAAATTTGTTCCAGTTGAAGAGTCCATAGTTACAAGTGTTCATCAGTAAAAATTTCACCTCTGAGTGGCATAGTCTGGTGTTATAGACAGACAGACTGTTCATTATTAGCGTAGATTATTGTTCGATGAAGTATTGTAATGCTATGCAGTCATAAGATTTGACCAGTTTTTACCTTCATCTTGATTTTTACTGAAAGAACTTTCAATTCAGGCCATGTTTTCTATGACAACAAATAAACTGTAAATATACGTATAAATTGGTTTCCGTGGCTGACTGGTTAAAGCAGCAAGGCGTACACTGGACTCTGGCAATGAGGGGGGAGAGTTTAATTCCCACCCTAGGTTAGCTCTTCATTTCTGTTCATGCTGTTAATTTTTTGCCTTGGAAACAATGGCCTGAATTGAAAGTTTTATAAGAACAACTAAAAATCAAGACGGAAGTAACAAATCTATAAATATTTTTGATGACAATTCTCAACCAAACAAAACTCCACACTTAATTGACAATGACATGGTCCCTTGTCCCATGACCCAGTGCAGGGTTTTCTGTCCCTCACCATGTTGTTCGGGCACCCATCACAGGTGTGTTTTGGGTAAAATAGCCTGATTGAGCATATCCCTTTCCAGGTATCCTCAATCCTATTCTTCATGCTGAGTGCTTAGCAGAGGTATTGAGTACCATTTTTAAAATCTTTGATATGACTCTGCCATAGATTGAACCCACGCCTTACCAAACCTTTGGCCATGTTGACCAGTTCCCCTTCAACCCATGACCAAGTAGATCATTCAGGAGCCATACTGAGTATTTTCTCTTTGTGGCATTTTTCAGGGCAATGGGTGTTACTTGGCAGTGCCCATCTCCTCTCCAAGTAGAAAGTGACAGGTTGTTCTTGGTTACGTGGTACCAGAAGCAAGGGGCGATCCCTAACCTCACTTATTGGAAAAAATGGAATCTTAGAATCACAGCTATCCATCTCCTAGACTGGTTGCCAACCAAGGGGAGAAAACCCAGTTTGCCCTGCTATTTACATCAGTAACATTTGACTTATTTCCTGATCACTCACAAGTGTGACTCAAGCTATTCACTTCTCTATAATTACTGCCCAGGTATAGTTGCAAAAACTGTCATGGAGCAAGAGATATTTTAAAAGCTGATCATAAATGTTACTAAAAGAGAGACTGATTATTTAGTTATTGGTTTATCATTGCCGTCGATAATTAAAAAATTTTGATAATTGCATTGTACTTAAAAAATATCAAAAAAATTACATTGCACAGCATTTTCTTGTTCATGTTCAATATTTCCTGAATAAACTAATGTAAAGGTAAAATTAGATGAAAATACAATTTATCAAGTTTGATGAAATGTAAAATTCTTTTTCCAAGTTAGGTCATCAGAGGTCATTGATGATGTCAATGTAGCAGATGACAAATGCAGTACTAATAATTATGTGTGTGAATAATATATGAATCATGAGCTCTTTTCTTTTTTTTTCATGGTTGTAAATGCTCAAAGGAGATAAACTGATATTTTCATTTTAGCATAATATGTTGGTCTAGCTAAAAAAAATGCTGTGTTAAATGGAACAGCATTGTACTGGATCATTATAACAGAGCATAAGTCGAGATATAAACTGAATGGGATGTTTTGCCAGCAATCATTTCAAAATATATGATGTCATTGTTGAGCCTCGATAAAATGGAATGGATTAGTGCTGTGTATCACATCTCATAATTACTTAACTGAGCTGGTAATTCACTTGAGGTCAATATATATTGCTACATGATAAATTATATAAGCACATGTTTATTCTCATCTATACAGTACATTAATAAAAGTGTGCAATACACCATTATTTTGAAAATTATCAAGGATGGTGTCTTTTATCATTATTTATTTCAGAAAGTCAACATAAATTTTTTATCATTTTTGAAGAAGACCACTATAGTAAATTAGTGCTAAGCAGAGTGTTACTGTACTATTATAAGAATGTACAAGTGGTACCTTGCTATGGAGTAGTAGTCAGCAAGCTAACCTTAAAGACTAATACAACTGTACTAAGTTCAATCCTTATCAAGTGCAACACACTTGTGACCTTGTGCTAACCATTGTTCCATGGTGAAAGCCCCCCCCTCTCCCTCATTAAATTCTTATCTTACTTTATTAATTAATTCCACTTTTTTTTTATTGGAGTTAGGAAGCAAATTTTGCTTGAATTCACCAATTGCTCATTATTTTGGTTTCAGGGGGAGATATTCTGATGTTTGACCTCTCTAATTAAAAACTTTTAATGCCTTTAGAGATAATGAATGTTGTTGTGTCATATCTGATAAAGAAAACTTGAGCATTTTCTGTGGATAATAGATGAAAGAAAAAAAAGAATTAGATTAAATAAAGCTAAGTGTCCTTATGCTGGCCATGGCATCAATCATCCCTGCCTGGGCTTCCTATTTCACAAGTTTCTCTTGCTTCTGCTTGTGATATTTGAAATAGACTTGAAGGCGATAAGCACCTAAAGTGGCATCACTTACTTCCCCATTCTTGCTTATGGCAACTGGTATTCTTAATACATCTATGAACTGACCTGATTTGGAATCGCTTTATTGGTGTATTCAACATGATTTTAGATGTATCAAATTCAATAAAATGAAGAAATAAGACCTAATCAAGAAAAGTGATGACTTTTCCAAGGGAGGTAACTTGTTTCTGAAACAAAAGTCCCAAACTTGGTTCTGTGGCTCATCTGCTTATATGATATGCCACGTTTATATTTTTCATTTTATTCGTAACATTACATCCCTGAAGATGACTATTAAACGATAATTATGGAAGAGTCTCCCTTACTTGTTTTATGCTAATGCATAAAAAAATCTTGATTAATTCTGGTTAATATAGATGTGAAAATATATAGCATCATATTTTAGTACATTGCCATTGTAGAATTATTTGAATACTGCTGTCATTTTTTAACAGCCTAGGTTAACTGGTTTTTAATATTTTCTTCCATATATGGTCATTGAGAGATCAAAATGGATTGCAAGAGTGAAAAATATTTGGAGAGTGTCAGACAAATTTCCCAGTTGACCACTTGGGACTGCGAAATATTTTTTCCTTTTTTAAAAATTTTAGTGAAAAATGATACCATTCCATTAAGGTTCCTATCAATCTATAACTGCATATTACCAAATATCTAGTCAGCTGCTCGGGGAAAACAATTGCTTTTATTGACTGCGTTCTCATTGACAAATTGTCTTGAATGAGTATCCAATTTACTGCTAAAGTTAGAAGACGCAAAACTGGTGAAAATAGCCGAGTTCCTCAGAAGTATATACCTGATGACATTTTTTGATGGGAACCACCATTTTTCCATTCAAGGATCTTGTTTTCCAAGTGCTGTTTAAATCACATTTACCAATGGTTGGCATAAATATCACCACCCTGTGTGAATATGAAGAAGACTTGGTACTTACAGGATCTGCCAATGTATGACATCATTTTAGTGGGATATAGGTACACTTTGATTTGTATATTTAATTTGTTCCCAATTCTTCTTTACTTTTCAAAACATCCAAGGTTTTGTCATAATTTTATGTTTTTTTCTTTTAGTTACATATATTTGTACAGCAATACCTTAACTGTACTACATCAAAAGTAGCACTATTTAAGGTAGTTCCAAGGGTTTATGTATAACTTTAGCAGATCCAATCTCTAATCTGAGATTGTAAATTGAAATTTTAAGCACTGGTCTTTTCTTTAGAGTTAAAGAGGTGATAAAATATCACTTTGTCATCTTTTTTCCCTTTCATTGAATCCATTACAGACCCATTGTATCCATGAGGTGCAGAATGACCAAATAATTAATGGCACAGAGAATAAGATAAGTATTTTTCACAGATGACCGAAACAAAAATTGTTTTCAAACAAGTCTTCCTGGTTTGTGGTTATTTGTGAGAAATCCTTGTCCAGAATTAGCAGAAAAAATAAAAACTCGAAAATTTTTCCTTGAAAAACTTACCCTTTTTTAAGGATCCATTCCACGATAATGCTGCTATAGACCTATTTCATTTGCAGAATTGACCCCCAGAAGTAGGTCATGGTAGGTACACTGAAAAATCATTAAACCATGAGTGACTTGCTACTGAGTAGAGATCAATAAACTAATCTTGGAGACCGTTCTATTATAGTTGAATCCTAACTGGATGTCTCACACTTGTGGCCTTGGGCCTGACTCAGATTAGCTAAGTGAATCCTTGAGGTTTGGCTTGTGGCTGAAATAGTTATGCATTTCCCACTGCTGCCAGGGGTCACTGTTCAAAGCAAGGATTTCAAATGATTCTCTAGATTTAGCATAATACAACTACTATTTGTCCATTAGGCCTTGTGTCAAGCAATTCACCATATTTGATGGCATATAAGACTCATCCCCTTCTTTCAGGGGGAAATATAAAGAAAAATGCATTCCCCCAAATTCTTCTCATTTATCGCCCATTTTTTAAAACTCCTAAAGTTCTGGTCAATGTGGGATTGAAAAACAAAGATTATGTTTACCTTTCAAGCCTTTTGAGCCATATTCTATGCCATCAAATAAAATAAAGATCAAAAGGCCATTAGATCAAAGGAATCAGTTCAGTTTGGTTTGAATTTAAACCATCAACTGCGGAAGATGGTGAATAGTAATATTCATCCATTGTAAGATAAAAGCCCCGACTCACACATTGAACACAGGTGCCATCATTCAAAAGAAGAAAAAAATTTTATTGAGTTAACCATAAAACTGCGATTGACAAAAAATCCCATCAATTGCAGTTAAGGGATTGATCAAGTTAGACTGTTTTTCAAAGTTCAATGCATTTCTTAGAAGTAAAAAGAAGATATGGTAAATAAAAAGGAAGAAAATCTCATTGATGAATGAAAATTGCTTTGGTTTGCTTCATATACTTGAAAAAAATGGTTTACAAATAGTATTTGAAGGATCACCACTCACTGCAACTCATCCAGGCCCAGTGTCATAATACCAATACATGAAATAAATAAACAAATGAAAGAAAAATGAAAAAAAAAAAATATATATATATATATATCCCTTTTAACCATTCCTGTATTAATTTCAATATCATTAACCAGCCTATTGTCAAAAGGAGAACATCAAAACAAAGCTGTACATGTACAACTCTCTTATCTAATCTGTTGTCTAATAAGACATTGAGATCAACAACAAAAGAATTGATGCATGTGACAGACATTGCTATAGACACACCTTACTTTCACATTGTAAGGGAAGATACCATCAGAAAATGAAGCAAACAGGTCCCAGGATTGATGCACTGTAAAGACTAAAATGGTTCAGACACCTAAGGTTGGAGCCTGGCTATCATGAAAAGAATGTCTTTGACCTGGACCTGAAGAACCATGGGTGGAAACTTATTTGCAGACATATGAATTGCATCATTGACCTAATAACATTACCAAGGACCTGGAACATAAGAACATTCCACTTTACCAAACCAAGGAACAAGGACAAATGAAAAACGGTTTATTGGCATGAAGTTGCTACGTTTCAATCCCAGTAAGTGCCATGAATGAATGAATAACTCTTAAATTCATACAAGAAATTTGAATTTACAGTTAACTATGACCAAAGTTACTTCCCTTTCAGTTTTAGGTGAATTTTAAAATGTATTATTCATTCTATCTGTCATAATAAATTTAACAAACTTCATTTCTGCCACGGAAGAGTTCCACAGTATATTGGGAGTGATATCAAGCAATTTATAATATCAAGAGTCAAGGTATAAGACAAACCAAATATCAGGTTGTCCCATATGAAATGGTTATTTATGAAAAGGAAAAATATGCCAGGTTTTTTGAAATCCTATACATTTTGAGCAAGAGCTTGAACAATTGTCCTAATATCAGTTTCTATAACATCACTTGAATTCTCATTGACAAACTGATTGAGGGTCTTCTCCAGGATCATTATCCATATCTCCGGAACAAAATTTGTGAAACCAACGTTGTTCTTCCTCAGCAAGTTCCCATTCCAAATGTGAATCTCATACAATCGTTTAATATTTGTAACTGTATTTTCTGCTTCAAAATTTGTCAAAATTACAACCATAAAGACAATATCTAGAAAACAACCATTTTATGTGGGACAACCTAATACAAACAAAAACAAATAAAATTAAACATTAATTGAAAACACAAAGTAACAGTTTTTGCTGCAATTTTTTTTTTTTACATTGTATTTTCTTTTACATTTTTAAAATTTTTTTAGCCTTTTTTCATGCTGTGTTGAGTCTCATAGTTTTTCCAAAATGGATTGTTTTGGTGGTTATTTTTTTTTTTTTTTGACTAAACATTAAGTCAGGTTATTTGGGGGGTGGAGAAGATAAATAAACAAGATCAAATATTTTTTTTTAACTAAACAGTAAAAGGTAATTTTCTCCAGAAAAATTGATAAATGATTTTATGATTTAAAATCATAAGGAAATTTGTGGAGGAAAAAAATCTTGCATATTTTACAAGAGCTTGGTTGATGTTTCTGGTTTTTAGATTTTTTTTAAAGACAAACTCTCTTGCATGGTTATTTATAAGTTATTACTCATATATGTATACGTATATATATGTGTATGTGAGAGTGAGTATATACATATATATATATATATATATATTATATATATATCTATACACACACACGTGTGTTTGTGAGTGTTTATACATGTGTGCATATATATCTGTGGATGTATGTATGGTTGTGTACATATATATGTAGCATAGATTTATAGATCATATCTATGCATAGGTATACATCACACATATATATTACATATGTAATATTGCATATATAAGCCTATCATGTATGTAAATCGTATATCACATCCAATTCATTAATAACGGCCACGACCTCGGCCTCCCCGACCACCTCGTCCACCACGACGTGACTGGTAGCCTTGGTTATCATACTGATTATACTGACCACCACCACCCCCGCCGCCTTTGTAACCGCCGCGGCCACCACCGCCACCACCGCCCTGATAGTTGTTGTAGCCATCATAGCCCCCACCGCCACCTGTGTTTTGGCCGTACATGCTGTAGTTATCCCGGCCTCCCCGATCTCCTCGATCTCCCCGATCTCCTCCGCCACCACCACTTCCACCATAAGATTGATAGTTCTGTTGGTTGTATCCTTGTTGCTGGTAATTGTTGGAGTTTTGCTGGTATGATTGTTGTTGTTGTTGATAGCCTCCTCCTGAGAAAGTCCAAGGAAAAAAAACAAAAAAAATTCATATTACTAAGAATATTTCAACCAAGTCATACAAGCTGCAAAATGAAAAAAAAAAAAGAAAATTATTTTATGGCCCTTATTATTAATTTTTTGCTACTACTTAGCATCATCTTAAATGTTGCACGAGTGTTGGCAGGAAAATTGCCAAGATTTGACTGCCAAAAAGTGCTAAATAGAAGAAATAGCAAAGAAAACACCTCAAAAACATACTTAAAATGGCCAAAATATTTAAGCACTTCCTTGCTAATTTAGTGATTTTTCCACAACCAAATTTTTATTTGACGAAGATGGAATTCTGTCAAGAGACAGAAGTTTATCATCCATGTTGTTGTTGCTTTTAATCACAAAAATGCTGGCTGGTTTCCCCTAAGTAGCAAGTAAATATGAATGGTTGCACATTGAAGAAGCCACCCTTTAGAGTGTTTGCGAGATCAATTCTCACCAGGAACTTATTCTTTATTCTGCTGGAGGGAATCCAGCCTGAGTTTAGTTATGATGAAAAGCAACAACAATTGGGCTGAAGGCAAATAGTAAACAAAAATGAATAATTATTTATAATAATTCACCTAATGAAATATATAAAATAAAATGAAATAAAAACTTAGATCATTTCATTAGATTTGGTTATTTCTATCAGGTATTTTGTAATCAACCAGGGCACAGAATATAAACAAATACCATAATGAATTAACCAGTGGTGAGATAGATCTCACAGTAAAACCACATCAAAGCTAAACTGATGAAACAATATAAAAAGATTCAAGGTGAAAATATTTAGAAATGATAGATTTCTAATGTCAGGTGGATTTGGAAATGAAGATCATCTATTATATGGTGAAAAAAAAACAAAACAAAAAAATTAATAAACTAAAAACACTAGATTTTTTCTGTTAGTCACCACCACACTGATTATAGCTATTACAGTTCATTGTATATATTTTAGCTAAATAAATGTAAATTAAAGTGAAAAGCTCAAGACATTTTTCACAACTGGGCTTCTGTTATTTTATCATGATCATAATAAAGGTAAGTCGGGGAAAAAGGTTATTTTGTGATAGGGGGATTTTTTTTTTATTAACATTCATTTAGCGAACAAAAATAGGGTGAGCAGTAACAGCTATAATCATTTGATATGTTGGAGAGTAACAAAAAAGATCCAAAACACCTTATAATCTATACATGCAATGGAAAATAAAATGTGGTCTTCAGCAATGGAAAAATTATATTGTTTGTGGATTAATTTATTAAGTGAGCTGAAAAAAAAAAAAAAAAGTTTGTTGATATGAAACTAAAAGATTGAAATATAATAAAAATTTTAATTTATCGTCAAATGTGCAGAAAATTTCTTATTCAGGATGTAAATAATACATAAGCAAAAATTCTCTGTATGTGGTTTGTATGGATTAATTTT
The DNA here is from genome assembly GCA_963457665.1 of Thysanoteuthis rhombus. Lineage (NCBI taxonomy): Eukaryota > Metazoa > Mollusca > Cephalopoda > Oegopsida > Thysanoteuthidae > Thysanoteuthis > Thysanoteuthis major. The sequence continues at coordinate 48,610,363 of OY735219.1, read as the reverse complement.
TTCGATTCTGTTGTTAGTTTTTCCCCCCCCACATAGTTTTGGCTGTCGACCTTACAGTCTTTCTAAAGTGTCTGTTGTGTCCTGGAATGTTGTTGAATCTGGTTTTGCACAGAGAATGTGCATCCTCATCTCATACATGTCATGTACCGTTTTTGCATCTGTGTATGTCTCCTCCTAACCTCTGCACTGACATAGTGACCTTCCATTGAGCTTTGTACGCGCGCACCCACGCACACACACACTCTTCTAAAGGGGGGTGGGAAGGTACATGTCCAAAATGTTGTGAATCCCCCCCCACCAAAGAAACAAAGACTTAAATTAATACTAACAAATCACATACAATGATTAAAACACCTTGTCAAACAAAATTTAGACAAGAAGCAAAAATTCACTCATAAAACTTCAGTAAGCTGAAATACCACAGTTTTAAGGCAAGATTATCTGTCTGAATTTTTGAGACAAGGTTGTGTTATCATTAAACAAGGATTCTCTCAGACTTGCATCTTCATCTTGGTCACTTTTTTTAGAGATTTTACTTCTATTATTTTAAATCACAGCGTTTCAGCCATCATACAAGGTCGTCAGATTAGGTTTACAAGGAGAGATAATCTGAGCTTTGTCTCAGAGACTTACCCAACACTGGAATAGAATTGAATTTTGAAATCTAAAGACGGATACAATATCAGCCTCTTGGGTCCTGCTTCAGTGCCCGTGTTGGCCAAGTCTCAGAGATCAAGCTCAGATTATCTCCCCTTGAGAGCTCAATCTGCCACTTTTCTCCTAGGCTCTCTGCAACAGTGTTTCATATCCGCTAACCTTCAGAGAATGTTGAAAGATGACAATTACAAAGTCAGAGTACACCTGAATATGACAGACACTTGAGAAAAGCTCAAATGCAGAGTGGTAGAAAGGTTTTGATTTAAACCACCAAAGTGGGAATGCAAATTTAAAAGAATCATTTTATAGAATTATAAATTATAAAAATTACTGTGGTCAGCCACTCAGAAAAAAAAACCTTTTGAAATATAATCAGTTGTTGGCCTGATATAAGAGAAAATATAGTTCTCTACTCCAACCAAGATATTTAAAGAATGGATAGATGGAAAGTTGTAGCTATGGAAGATGTAAGCTCTCCTTGCTTTTAGAGGATGAATTAAGAGCAGCAGTCTAGATGCTACAAGTTGGTTGTTTCAATTGGGAAAAAAAAATTTGGCACATTTGCAAATGAAGAACATTAGATGCCAAATATAATTCCTCTAACATTGATAATACAAATACATGGTTATCTATACTGTTCTTTTAGCATTTCATAAAAACTAGATGAAATTTATTTTTAAGAGTATCTATATGAATGGGTTGATTAAAAGAAAAAAAAATTATATATATATATATATATATATATATATATATATATATATATATATATATATATATATATATATATATATATAAAAATACAAAGAGAAAAATGTCTTTGATTAAAGAATTCAAAGGAACTTTACATGGAAATGAAAAACAAAGACAGAATAGAGGCAAACATTTACAAAATCATTTTGAGAGAAAAAAAAAATCATAAATAAACAATTGCAATGAAAAAGTGAGATAAAATAAAATGATGGAAAATACAGGGTGTCCATAAAAAAAATTTATCTAACCAATTTCAATGAGCCTAACCCCAGATTGTTAAATGACTCATAGCAAACCAACCCAGTTAAAATGAAGAACAGAGGAAGCTGTTTATTATAATCACAAATTAAGTTATCAAACAGTTGTTATAACTCAATCAGTTCTATAGACCTAATTAAAAATTCATATAAATTTTTAAAATGTAAAATTGTTCGTAACAATGATTCAATAACATAACAAATTTATAGTTTCAAATTTTATATCCTATGCCAAATATTAACCTAAAGACCGTGTCCCAAAGTGATCTCAAAGAGTGGCTTCTACTGTAATTGGTTATAATGTTATTTTAATATTACAGAAGAAAGATGGAAAACAAGACTGTTTTAAATTCAAAAAGTATAATATAACATAACTATACTGAAAATTTTTGATAAATTGTATATCTTTGTCAGTCAAAATACATGGTTATTAATGCTGTTTACTTTTCCTAGATATGTACCTGGAGGTCATCATCAAAAGTGGAGGGAGGCTTTGATGCTTTAGCAAACCACAAGAATGAATGGATGAAAGGTTAAAAACTCATGAACCAGATGGTTTGAATAATAATTTTGGTGAATTGGGTCATATTCACCATAAAATCTCTAGTGATTGTTTACTGAAGATTTAAAAAAAAAAAACAACAAAAAAAACACCACGTTTATTGTAACATTAATGAATGACTTTCAATTTATATTTAGTTTTCCTTGACAAAGTTCGCATTTCACTTTTTCAACATCATTCTAAAAAAAACAAGTATCATATTATCGGAACTTTAATGTGTGATGTTCAAATTCTTTTTCCGTTTTCACTGCAGAACACTTTACGCTTTGAAAGCTTTTTTTACATTTGAATTTTAAATGATAAAGATGTACAACACAAAAATTTTCAGAATCGTTGAATTATATTTTGAAATTATTAAACATTTGATTTTCTTTCTTTTAAAATATTTAACAAACAAGGCATTATAGACCATATCTCATATTTAGTATCACAGATTATACAAATATTAAGACTTATCATTGCAAGCTTTGGTTTGTTATCTTTCTTTAAACTGTAATTTTTCTATTGGTAAAAGGGATAGTTTTTGAATAATTTGATTTGGGATTGGAGGTTTTGTATTTATGCTTTTCCAAAGAGATTTGAGCCACAGAAAGCACATTTGTAAAAGTGAAGAAAAAATTTACATCTATCATTGCAATGGAAAAAATACTATTAGAAAACTAATTTCATTGCAGCGGGATTAAGTCTACTCATGGTAAATTAAATGAAAAATATACATCTACCAGTGCGATGGAAAAAATACTATTTCAGTATAAGAATACCAGTTTGACTTTTTAGGGATAACAAGGTCTACTTATAGGGACAAAAAAAAGAAAAAAAAAAAACAAAACAGGATACTTCTTAAAGAACATAATAAATAAAAACAAAAAATTTGAAATTTTTTCCATGAACACCTTGTGTATAAAAAATAATGTCAGACTCCTACCATGATGATTCTGGCGCTGTGCATGGTAATGACCTAAGAAATAAAAATAGAAATTGAATTATGCACACAAATGAAAACATTTAGAGAGAAATCAACCAATGTTTGCATCACAAATGCACTGTAGCAGCCCTGTCCAATAAAGAAGAAAGAAGCCATTTGCAGAATCTACGCAATCAAAAGTCTGGCAAGCAATAAATGTAAATTAGACAAGCGCAGAAATAATACAAGGAAAAATAATGGTGCACGCATGCAGTGTCCATCAAAGTTGCCGCAGGAAGTTTTAAATGAAAATTTTGGTGGATATAAGCAAGCAAAAAGGACTTTGATTTAGGGAAAGAAAATCGCACTATCTACATGAGAAGTGAAGTTGAAGATATATTGAAACTATTATAAATGGACAGATGCAAATAACATGACCAAAACTATAACTTTATGATTGGTTTTTCACAAGGAATAGTTTCTACAGATCAGCGCAAGCAGTTCTATGTCTTTTCAAGCAATGCAGGTCTACCAGAATAGTATCATAGCTGAATCTACATGTCCCAACCAAAAGCTAATGTCCATAATTTTAAATTACAGAAGCCTAAAAAAACATAAAATGCTGAGTCTTTTTCATTAGCCCCTACCACAAAAGCCTTGACCTTTTCTCACAAATGGGGGGACAAATAAAATTAACTTAACATATCTCATCCCAATGATTATAAATTTGGATTTTCTTGTGAGGACTAATGAAAAAGCCCCCAAATGCTCAATATCACTAATTTTTTCTTATTTCAAACTTTTGACAGCATTATCTTCTTCTTAGGGGGGAACTGCAAAAATCTGACAACTTGACAGATCTGAAACTCAACTAAAAAGATATACAAAACTGACCGTTCAGGAGAATGGTTCAAATGTTTTTTTTCTTCAAAAGATCAGATAGCTGTTGAAATTTGACCTGAAACTAACACCACAAAGTGAGTTTCTAGTTGGCGAGAAGAAAAAAGCAGTTCAATCTTGAAAATTTATTCATGGGCTCCATAGTTTAAGATTATGAACATTAGCTTTTGGTGGGGACTAAGGGAAAAGCCCCAAAGAAATGTAGCAAATCAATGTGAAGAGATTAATGCAAATAAGTTCTGATTAATCAATACCAGTAAGCTGTATAGCATTTTTATTCAAAAATAGATAAAATTGAATAAAGTGTCTTAACAAACAAAAATGGCGCTGCTATAAAATAATTTCTAGCTCTACAGTAATTATTGAATAATTATTTTGAAATCTATTGACCTCATGCATTTTGGCATGACCAACCAAATCAAGATGGTTAATAATTTTTCTAGGGTTTTTTTTTTTATTGCATTCCAAAATTTACCTGTTTACTTACCTGGGTTTTAATTAGAATTCAACAAGATTTTTTTAAAAAGAATTTCTTCAATATACTTGAGATATTAAGGGAAGAAATGATGATTTTAAAAAAAACAAAAGGAAAAAATATTACAAATAATCTAAAAACTACAAAAAAAATATTACTGATAAATTAAGCATCCATTACTTATACATCAAAAAGGCGTTCATTTTGAAACGAGCCGTTATAGAGGCAGCGTGCACCCTCTTATCCCCAATACACAATGTTGGTCTTAAAATCTAGATTACAAGGATGATGATTCTCTTCTGCCTGAAGATATATCTTTTCTTTTTTATTTCAGAAATCAATTTCAATAAGTAACAGCACTGGACTTCCATAATCAGATATGATAAACGACGTCTGAGCCCTTCCACGGTTTTGGATACAGTCAAGTGTTACAACAGTAAGTGATGGGGATATACACCCTGAAGGTTTTAACGCACGAGGGTCTGAAGCAGGCCACGCATGTTGGGGACCTGTTTTTAGGGAGCGTGGATATTCAGTTCTGATTTTATATTAATATTACCCCACAGTCAAGTAGGGTTTCAAAAATAAGCCTATAGACTCATTGAAATGTTCCCGGCCACGGAAATCTTTAGTAAAAGGCGAAAGATTTATCCGCAATTCCTGACCGGAAACCAGAGTTTGCTGACACTCCATCAGGGTTGGTGGTTTATTGAGTTAAGATGTCCTAGCAGTGCCCTTGGTGCCGACTTTAGCTTTAATCATTATTATAAATTTTTTGTTGGTTGTTTCTACATGACTCTCATTTTTTCTCAATAAATAACATATTAAGATAATTCTCGCAAAAAAAAGATACCAAAAATCGATCTATTTCAATAATAAAAACGAGTTTTTATGCTTACTCATCTACACACGTGAAATGACCGTCACCTTCGTACCACCGTGTCACCGGAAATGACTGGCGAATACCATAACTTGTTTATTCATTGTACTCGAAGTTTTTACGCGAGTGCAAATACGATGATCTAGTCATGGATTCTCTTGTATTGATGTATTTTAAATTTCTTCATTCAAAAGAATTTTTTTCTATATATAAATACGAAGTTCTCAAAAACTGCAGCAATTGGACCGCAAAATTGATGAACAAGTATTAACTTCATCCAAATTTCGATCATTTTCCAATAATGAACATTTTTTTTTTTTAGGAGAAATGCTATATTTTAGTTTTTACTCTTATGTGAATTTACTACTTAGTATAATTACACACTATTGAGACCCGTTGAAATCAGTTATTTTAAAAAGTTATTTGGAAAGTTTGAAATTTAATAATCCCTCAAAAATGAATATAAATCAAGAAAATTACCGATGTATAGATTAAGGATAATTTGGTAATTTTAATTCAATTTTTTTAGTATAGTTAATTTTTTTTCTTTTTTTACTTCCAGTAATCGTTATTTCTCATCAGAAATAGATAGCAGAAGTTAGAGAAAGTCACTGGATTATTGTAGTTAGATTTGAAGAAAAAAAAAAAAAAAAACAGAAAATTGCTCATAGGATTAAATTATCAAAAATTTAAAAGTGAAGTTAGAAATAACTGCATACATCATTACTATTGTAAAAAAAACAAAACAAAACAAAACATCCACACGTCTTCTGTTACACTAAGGGATGCAACTGACGTAATAAAAAAAAAATTCATTCATGTTTTAATGACAATATAAAAATGTGGAATTTGAAGAACAATAATTTTTTTTTGAAGTAGTAGAAACAAAAAAGATAATGAAAATTTATCAATTTCCATAATTCTCAATGAATTTATAAGTCTTCCTGTATTTATTTTCACTCCTTTGAACAGGGCCAATGACAAGATCCTATGTTGCTTGACCTCATCTTAATAGTTTTCAAAATAAAGTCTTTTTTTTTCTTTCAAATCTTTCATTTAAGATCCATTTCTAAAATTTCTTAAATAAGCTAAAATTTATAAAAAAGGATGAGATAAATAAGATAGGTTTGTACTACAGTTCACCACATATAAAATTCAAATGAATCATCTTTTCTTCTTTAAAAAACAATTAAAATTTTATATATATATATATATATATATTATATATATATGTGACATTCCCTGCTTTTCAAAAGTTCACTTCCTGCCACATTTTCACTTATACAAAAAAAAAAAACAAAAGGAAAAAAATAGCGTCAAGCATTTGTTTTCACAGATAATGTATACCTTCTCTTTCACCTACCGCCCAAAGCTCTGATGACTCAGCCAAACATGCCATCAATTTTTGAATCTGGGAATGCTCAAATATTTTCCTCAATATGAATTAATTGTAATCACTTCTTCGCTTTACAGCATTTCGGCTTATGAAAGGGTTTTATAAAACCACTCTACTTTCGTAGAGAGGTGGGGAAACCCTACAGGTTTACATAAGATAACCTGTTTATGTGTCCCCTACACCCAAATTATGGACTCTGCCAACAGAACGATTTTGGTTACCCTTTACATATTGATCAAATATGCAGACCTAAAACCTAAAAGAACTGCATTCCTACAGACATTATGCAACAAAAATGATGTATTTGAATATATATGAATTGCATGAATTCAGCCTTTGGGGTAATAGTGCATGCCAGGGACCCTTAAGTCTCTAACTACATCACTGGCAGAATTGTCAATGAATGCTGGACACTGATCACAGATACTGCATTTTGGATAAAGACTTGATACCATGAGCCAGTTGTTACCTTTTAAGTCAGACAATTCTCTTTCAACCAGAGACAGATAGCAACACTGAAACCTTTCACTTCCAATCTCATGAAATGCTTCTGTCAGAGCAGTAGGGAAGAAAAAAAAAAAAAATGAAACAAAGAACAATACCCCCTGCGCCTGATGAAATGCTACTTGTAATGCTGCAGTAGAGTCTTGGAATGTAAAGTCTAGAGATTCACCTGCAATATCAGTCACATACGATACAGATGAACTTGTACAGCCTTAAAGCACATTCACTGCAGACAGAACGACTGACTGAATAATTCATTTTGATAGATAACTCTGTGGTTAGTGCACAAGACTGGCAGCTGTAAGGTCTGCATTTATAATACTAGAGAGGAATTACAGCAGCAGATTGCAGCTGTAATATGCCTCACATGTATCTCATTATGAAGTTTTTCAAATATAATAATTTCTGTCATGGCTGACAAATTTCTATTTTACTGTAATTGAAGGCAACTCAATTCTATCTGTGGGTCAGGACTTTGTAATGGATAACTCGCAATCAAGGGATCTTATCTTGCAATAGTTAACTATAAAACATGCCACCTTCCACAATTAATTGGCTAAACTACTTTGGTACTTATATTTAACCAACAGAAAAGATAGGTTGTTTACATTATAAATATAAAGTATTTGATATTACAAATCTCCAAAAGATAAGGTCCATCTAACTCTAGTAAAGTCTATGCCATGAGGTATTATGCAAACCAATATTCTAATGCAGTGTGCACTTTAAAATCGATGGTGAATGGCTTTTCAAATGTTTCAGAAAATTCTTCATTAAAAACAAAGTTCTGGTCAACCAAACCTAATCTTCGAAAAAAGGTTAGTCCAATGTTTAATCATTTGGGAGGCAGAACAAAAATACAGTTGGGAGATTAATAAATGTAAAACTGTTATTAAGAAACAAAACATAGAAACGACCCCGAATAGATCTTTGATTTGGTACAGGGACACTGAAGTAGAAATACAGAGAAATGCTTAGCCTCACTAGGAGTGATCTGGAGAAGATTGCACAGAGTTCAGACCTTGTTCATGGCCTACCCCCCCCCTTCTGATGAGGCAAAGGGCTTGATTAATGGATTTTATTATCTATTTGGTCATCAATTTAATTACATTGCTTGAGAGATTATAAAAGTAATTAAAAGAAAATACAGGTTGGTTAGTCACTCAAAGGAAACCTACACATGACCTATGTCTTTTGGGAGCATGATGTGTTGGGGGTGATCAATTGAAAAATTGGATAAAGGGGTGATCAATAAATAAGCTACTTCTCTTGCCCTTTGTCGGGCTGTGATCACTAAAAAAGTCTGAATTCAAGAAAAAAAAAATGAATGCTGTCGGACACAAACCAAGGGGGCAATTTAGCATAAACTTACATTGAAAATTGAACCTCCCCAATAAAAACCTATTTAGAGGGTAAATTCTTATAAAACAAAAAACGTTTTTAATAGACATAAGTAAATATTTGAATTTTCAGCCCTCTAGCTCCATAGGCATAACCTGTATTAGTGATACATACATAGCCAGCAGGACCAGCTTAAAAACTGAAAACCTTTTGGTGACAGTTTCTGATTGCAGACTGAAATAATAGAAAGCTTCTCTTTTCAGCATTCAAATTCCTTAACTTGTTGATTTCATGATATGTACTGTAGAAGCACGTCTTGATGGGATACCTCACCTCATAAGCAGATTTTATATTCAAACTAATCAGGAACAGAATTGGCCAGATTTATGTACTAGTAGGGCAGACTGGCCTCTCTAGACATGGTTGGTAACCAGTCTAGATAGAAAACTCATTCCTAAGGAAAAGTATCCTTAGAGGCTCTGGTAATTCACTACATCTCTGAGTGTAATTGATCTCATCTTGCTATTGGGCTTAGGTAGACATGGATGAGAGAGTGAGGCTAACAGAGCTCAGGTCTTCCCCACGATAATCCTATTCAAACACTTCAGACCCAACAGTGCACTGTAGCTGTTGTACCATTCAGAACTGAAGCCATGGTCACCTTCAATCACAAAGGATGAACATGATGCTCATCTATCAAATGAATAGGGGTGTTTACTAGGTATTGTAATATGCCCAGGCATTACAGCAACCTACATCTCTTGGATCATGCCATGTTTAGGGTGATCAATTGAAAAATTGGAATCAACGGTGATCAATCAAAACTCACTCCACTCGCCTTTTGAACTTTCTAAATAGAGTGGGCACAAACTCGTGACCAATTAAGTATAAACTGACAACCCCTTCCCAAAAGGACTGTTTTTCCTAGACATATCAAGGGGTAAATGTTGGAAATTTCAGTCCTCTAGCTCCATTGGTGTGGCCTGTACACATGATACATACATACCCAGGCAGCCAGACCAGCTTAAGAACTGAAGAAACCTATGATAAGTTTTGTTGATGGTTTATAACAACTATGCATCAAGATCAAGTTCTATATAAACTTTTAGTATTGGAGTCAAACATTAGCAGTCAACTGATCTCATTTTTATATACCTTTGTTCTCCACTTATAACCATATCGAGGGCATTGCAGGGTTAGGTACACCTGGTATCCCCCAATGGACACTCATCTAGGCACTGACCAGGGCCAACGTTATGCTTAACTATTTAACTATATCAAATAGTATACGAGCATTCTTCATTCTTATTTGGATCACATATTCACTTAAAAAATCTAGACTGTATTATAGAAAGCATATTTAATATCTACAATACAAAAACATGAATTACAGTTATTACATAATTGATTTGTGAAGCCAAAACAATTGAAATTTTACAATATAAATTATAGAATTGACTTTTCAAGATTTTGAATAAATGCCCAGATTGGCCATGGACTAGAAAAATGTTGCTGAGAGACAAAATTGGTCCGCAATTATTCACCTTAAAGTGATGGTAACACAAGGAGTTGTCGAAGAATTTATGCAATCAATAGATTTAGGTCTTAAAAGAGTCTCTATGATAGCTTCATACGCTATTGTGTTATTAACATGTAATAATATTGTAACAGTTAAACTAATATTGAACAACCAAAGCCATAAAAAGGTGGCAAAGGGTCCAACCCTTTTTTATATGTGCACGTGTTTGTTTATTTGTCCAAGTGCTCCTTGCCATACTGTTTTGTTTACAGACTTGGAATTTGTACACCACTTGACCCCTTCTGAAGATATTTTCTTTAATTTTTGGAAAAAAAATCTCAATTCCAGAGAATTTAGCTGTTTTTTAAAAATCTAAGGGAGATGTTTTCTAATGGAATGATGCCATAAATAGCATTTATTCTGACCATATTTATTCTTGATGGAATCTATTCGAATTTTTTTTTCCACACGACTTCAAATTTTAACCCTCTGATTGTTCAATTATTTTCTATGCAGGTGAATTCATATCATTTTAAAACATTTTGCTAATTTTTTTTTTTTGTGAGTGCTCCTTTGAGACTGTTGAATTTGAATTTTGACAGCGCTTCCCTAAATAATTTACCCAAAGATACCCACCCCTCTCTCATACATATATATATATATATATATGTGAGAGAGGAAGAGAGATGTATATCAATAACAAAATGGTTTAGGTCTGAGGAAAAGAAAAAAAAAGAAAGTGACAATTAACCCATCATGCCCTATACACTTATATTTGGTAAAAAGAAAATCTATTGGGATATATATTTGTATGCAGCATGGCCAGACCAAAGTAAAGGTAATAATAGCAGTCACCCAGGGCGCTAGTCGGGTGTCTGAAATAGTCAGACTTTCTAAATTCAAATGGGGGAAAAAAAAATCAATAAATTTAACAGAATAAAAGTAGTCTATAAAAGAAAATTCCCTGATGTGAAGTTGGATTTTTTAGAAATATTTGACTGTTCTGTTAAATACTGCTGTGGTGAAACTAGAAAAACAATTGGCAAAGGAAATTCTCATGACTGACGTAAGCTCAGACAGGCTTTGAAGGGCACTGAGATGCAGGTAACCCAAGTGCCACGAGCCAAAAGACTGGCCCTGGTATGCAGTATTGACATTTTAACCTCTTTTTTGACATTTCTTATCTAAAATTACTTGGTTTAATTTTCAAATGGCAGGAAAGACAAAGTGAAAATGAAAAAATTGCGATTTAACAAATCAATAAGTACAGTGACACTCTTTTCTTTTTGTCTAAAACATTGAAATCTAAACTTATTATTGAACAGTACAGACCTCCACCACCTTGGTTCCACTGGCCCCCACTCGAATTCTGAGATGACTGCTTTTGGTCATTCCAGTTGCTCTGAACACGGCCGCCGCCACCACGCCCACCGCCACGGTCACTCTGGAAACCACCACCACGTCCACCTCCTCCGCTTTGATTTGCGTTCCTTTGCTGGAATGCGGGCATCTCCGGGGGTGGGGGTTCATGTTCCCAGGCACGGCCTCCCCGGTCGGGTACCTGCCCGATGCGGACTTTGTTGATGGCGCATTTGGTCCTTTCACGAGCCTCCCCACTGCTGGTCTTGTGAATACGTAGCAAACTGTCCCTGGCAGCCAGAATCTGAGGAATTCCGATGTTGGTCTTAGCCGTCAGTTTCTTGCTAGGACCGTCGTAGAAGTTTCGGATCTGCTTTTCCCTCTGTTTGGCTCTGTCTGACCACAAGAAGGACTGGACAGTGACGTCTAATCGTTTGATCAACATCTCCCGTCGGGTTTGGTACTCTTTCTCTAGAGAGACGTTGATACCCAGGAGATGATTCCATTGCTTGTCTGACAATCGGGATTTCAGCAGGGATTTGCCCAGCTGATTAGGATTTTTCATTATCATCTCTTTTATCTTAGCCTCGATCTTGGAGAAGAGTTGCTGAGGGGTAATATTGGCTGGGGGCTTGGAAAACCCTAAAGCAATCAACATACTTTTCAAGTGGGATGCAACTTCAGATTCAGTGTTGGTCACTGGCGTTTCGCTATTATTGGAAATAAGGACAATCGGCTTGTTGACGGCCAACATCATCACACTAGCTAATTCCATGGTAAGATAATGTAAAAGTTGAAGACGTAACTCCTGGGTACCTAGTCGATCATCAATCGTACCCGCAGTCAACGAGCTCAGGGGGCAGCCGATCTCACGTAAGAAAGCACTCAGCTCCAACATAAACGTGTCACTATCAGATGGATCAGTAATTGGGTTCACATGTTCGACAAGGTCCATAAAATCCTGTAACTTCAAGGTAAGCCAGGATACGACGTGTGTAAAAGCCGGGGATCTCTGTCCCTCCTCCAGGGCCTTGTCAAACGAACCCTCTTCCAGCTGGTCGACCGGGTAGCCCAGATCTTCGAGCACGTCTAGAATATCAGCCTCCATTCCTGGAAGGGAAAAAAAGGAACAAAACACTTATTAAACCAAAATGAGGATATAGAAAATGTTTCATAAGATGTAATAATAAATAAAAAATATTTTTTTGTGTAAAATTCGAAGGAAAAATGAGTATTTAAGACACTTTTGCACCTTTTTTTTTTTTTTACAAAAAAATGTCGACTGCCAGCAGATGCGTGTATGGCGACCGGTGGCGACTCTTACTAAAGAGTTATTCCCCTTTGCCGGCTAGTTTACGATTCCGGCATAGTTCGGGACTTTCCGTGAAACAAAAATAAAAAAAATGCAAGATTCTTAGACACTTCGTGAAAATACCAAACTCTTTTTCCAAATATGAATAAAAAAAATTGATTCTTTGGTGGATATTATAATTATATTATAAGAAATCAATTTCAAACAAAATTTACCCAAAAAATTATTCAAAGTCTCTCTTTCGTTAGACTCCTGCTACGTCACGTTGGCATCGTGTTTTAACTAAATGACGCCATATTGGATTTTCTCCACCAGAGTGGTATGTCCTTAAGCTGACCTAAAACGACACTTTGATCACTTTTCAGTGGTGTGAAACGTCAAAATGCCGACTTATTTCCAACGTCCCGAAAATGCCCTTAAACGGGCAGATGGTGAGCTATTGAATGCATATTTTTTATCCGTTTTTTAAAGAGATATCATCAGGTTAACGAAATAGTGTATGAGCGCGCCATGCTGGACCTGTAGAATTAGTCAATTTCGCACCTTGTTCTTTAAAAGCTATTGTAATTATTTTGTTTTTGCTTGAAAGTAAAAAATAAGTGATCACAATTTGTCTCGATTGTATCTGAGATGTGAATCTAAGCTCGAATAGTCACAAAATATGAGAGATGGGTTTATTTTTTAAGGTTTTATGTCAAATTGACCAGAAATTTTGTCTGAAAAGTGACTATTCACTTCAGAAGTAGATATTGTGCTAGTAATGATTGTGTCTTATTCCTTATGCTATTAAAATGATTTGAAGCTCATGTATTTTTAATATCATGCTGAAAGTTGGATTTTTAAATATGGATTAAATAAAACTTGTTCAAACAATCTTTGATATTCTTGAGTACATTTTTAATGGAAACCATGTGTGAAAATTTGATGTGGCGGGATTTTGGGGGAATATGGAGAAAAGCTTGCATATGAAAATGTGTAGATTTTAAATGAGTTCATCTTCTTCGCATTTCTTGTTTACTTTTCAAATGATTCAGTCATCATTATTCAAAGTACAATTATTAAGAGTAACTTGATATTTTTGTGAGTTAGATATCCCCTTTCCCTCTTTCTTTCTTTGTTGAAATTTTCAATTTTTTACTCCCATATGCTGTGCTAGAAAAAATTGGGCTACCCACCTAGAACGACAAAATGAACCAACACTGTCGAGACAATCAAGAAAGCGAGGATATTTATTTCAAAATGGTATTAGTTTATTATTGATAATTATACTTTAAATTGGAGATACCACTCGTGAAATGAGACTTTGGATCCATGTGTCGTATATAATGGCCTGGGAAATAAATGTTCATGAGACGTCCTTCTCAGAAGTGTGTCAGGAACCTGATGGAAAAATAAAATGAAAAAATAATTCATATTCTGAAATAAGGCATGGCAGTTTTCAATTGTGCAAGTCAATCTCTGTGTCAGTCCAGCATTTTATTGCTCGCACTTTTGTCCCAGAAAACTAGATTTCGCTTGTTTCTGCTTAAATTGTTAAAGAACATCGATAAAACCGAAATTCCTCAACTAGACTCTTATGCCGTCAAGATAATTTATTAATGTTACTATCATCGTTTTTCTGATTAAAATCTAGTCAATATGTTTCTCAAAAACAGTGGATCGGATCTAGTATTGACTTCTTGCGCTATAATCGAAGACTAAAAGTACTTTATTTTCTGATTCCATTTCTTCGCTCAGGGGTTTTATAAACTTCGTGACATTACGTCTCTTTTTCCTGATCGTCTTTCCCCAAAAGTTAATGTTTCATTTTACCCTCCCCTTCATTTTATTTTATTGAAAATTCATGTTAATGTTCTATATGCTGCTTTCGGCATCAAATTTCTGTTGATTTTTTAATTTTTGTGTTACTGTATCAAATTGAGTTCTATGTACTTGAATGTCTTGAAGGATAGATTGAGTGGTTTCTAAATATTTGCGGTGGTAGAAATTCATAGCTAAGTCAGGTAGTAGTTGTAGTGAAAAGAATTGGCATCATTATGAAAAATATTTTGAATTATCGATTGTTATGTCAGGAATATGCTTTTTAAAAACGAGCAAAACGTTTTATTCAATAAGCATGTTAAAATTCCTGAATCAGATATTAAAATGAAAATCGCTCTAAAAATAGGACTTTCGATAGAGACTTATAAAAGTTTTTTTCCCTTGTGGATAAACATGGAAAGTTTCCTTTCGATAATTACGAATCGTCATTGTTTATCATTTTCCGAACATTTCAATAATATTTGATAGAATTACATCTAATGAACATTGACACTGAATTAATCACATCGCTTTCGTGTGATTTTGTAGTGTTCTTTTTTTCTTTTTTCTTTCAGGTTTTACGTTCAGTTAATTATGATTTTATGATAATGTTCCCGTATCTTTGTTTTACTGAATGATAATCTGCTATTAAAGGTGTTTTATCATGAAAAAAAGAAAAAGAAAAGATCTGAAATTCCCTGCGGAATGCAATTAAGTTAGTAGCACCGGCAACATGAAGCAATGCGTCACTCGCCATGCTGGATGTACTGTTGTAGTAGTAGTAATAGTTACCAAACTGCTGTACTAGTAGTAGTAGTATTCTCTCGTGTGGCCTTTTTCTTTGGAACCGAGATGAAAAAAAAAAACCTATTGCGCATTTAACAGCACCTTGGTCATCATGTGTACATACACATACTATTGATGATGTAAGCACATCTACCACGAAGATGGGCGTGAAATTTAGTTGAAATAAAAATCTAACAATCAGGGTAATAATCTTCATACGGCTTCTTCCAGTATTATCCTATCTCTATATACACGAGTTTTTGTTATCTTAAAACAGATGAATAGGAACATTTCATTGAAGTTTTTTTTTTAAAGTACTGTTATTGTTGAAAATTAGATGGAAAAATAAATTCACCAATATGTACCCCCCTCCTCTCAGAGAAAACAGTTCAAATAAATCAGTGTTTAATAATAATTCCTCATCTCTGAAATTCAGACTGATTTTTGCCTGTTTCATGTGTATATCTACACAACATTGATTTGTAAAATGATAATGACATAGCTCAATTGAATTGTTTGTATGAATAAGGAAATATTTGTATTAAATTTGAACTTAATGATCTTATACATTCTTATTAATATTAAAAGCAGCAGAAAAAGAATACTTTTTATAAAGCCTACTACAATATATATCGTAGCAAGAGAAAGTTCCCTGACCAATTAGTGAGCCGGTCTTAGTTGAAAGTATTTTACCTGGTAACGTCCTATTTTCAATAATATGAATCCATTGAAGATTTGCGGAAAAAACTAACTATTCTTACTTCAATTGAAATATTGGCCTTGAATCAGCATCTCATGTTTAAAAACTAATCGTTGTCAAGAACAATTAGAATATTTCATTATTCCTGGAGAAAAAACTTCATGTAAGGGGAAAAAATTCTAAGAACTTACTGCTTTATATCTGATTCCATTCTGTCTACTTACAGTTCAGATGAAGTTTCTTTAATATTTGAAAAAAAATCATAATAGGTGATCATTATAAATGTAGATATTTTGTTCTGAAAAGCACTGATAGTCAAATTTGGATGTGCTATTAGTCATTAATCAAACCAGTCCTGTATGTAATGATCTGAACAGCTGTGTGCTTGTCATGTGACCCATTAGTCTAAGTCAGTAGCCAGTTGACTGCTCCTTATATCACAAGTTGTCAAAATATTTACAGTGCCATCTGGTAGTTTTTCCATCTTGCTCTCTTACTATTGAATCTTTTTTGTTTTTTTGTTTTTTTTAATTAAAAACAATTTCATATATGTAGCTGCTTCAAACAGAATTAGTTTTCTTATCTTCAATGTTTGCTGCAAGATGTGGGATAAGGGGTGACAGGTGAATGGGTTGCCTCTAGACCAAGGCATTAGAACTGATTTTGAAACATTGAAAACTCAAGGACCTCCTCTATGAAGAAAATATTCTGGCAGACCCCTATTTTTAGCATCTAGTTATGATACTGTAATCAATGAACTAAATTATTGAATGATTTCTGACCATTAAAAATATCTATTCTAAATGGATTACATTTATTTGAATTCTAATACACAGTACTCGTCTGTGTACAATAATTACTTTTTGATAGCCGTATAATGAATAATGTTGTTTCTTAGCCATGTCAGGTTGAGAGGGAACACTGCTGTGGACCCCAAGCATTTTGAGTACAGTCTTCTACCTGCTTGCCTGTACTTGAACTTCTGACATAGGCTCTGAATGCTGGTTGGTCAATTGCCCATCCTTATCAGGTGATCCAACCATTTAAATCTCAGGTGCTGGATGAATTTAGTTTTTAGTTGGAAGTAGGTTCTATAGGTTGAGTTGGTGGCTCAATTTTCATTTGTTAAAAAATCATAATTCAAATTGGAATGATATTACTGTAAAACCTGTTATTAATAGACTAATAGGTTGGAGCAGATGTCTGCTAATTTCAATTGCTTGGTATTACTCGATTATGTAAATAAAAAAATAAAAAAAAACGGAATGGTAGCCCGAATGCGTTCATGTCACGATACATAGATATAATTGACATTGTAAGAGAATATGAAATGATTATGAATAAAGGAAATGAGACTAATTTTATCTACATTGTATGTTTTGTCTTCACAGCGTGATTGTTGCATGCTTGAGATAACATCTTATCAGCTCCAATTCCTGTGAAACTGATAACCCCATATGGTTGTGAGTAATACCAGTACCAGCCCTTTGTTAGGAAACTATTGCAAATAATTGCGTAACAGAACAATAAATCTGGAGGTTTAAGTGAAAAAATTAGTTGGACATTGCCTCCACCAAGAGTGTAGATAAAGAAGGTGGAGCAAAGCAAGAGACATGGAATGGTGCTGTGTCAGCTGTTAACTGGTTGCTTTGTTGACTCACGGACAATAATCTAGATTTTGTCCCTTCATCCTTTGATAAGTGTTTATGGTATCTGAAAGAGTCCTTGGTCTTATAGATTTTAACTTGTTTTTTTTTTTTTTTTTTCATCATCTGGAAATAATAATTCCTATTCTGATGTTGTTTGCTCTGCTGGTACTTTTTTTTTTTTTTTCTCATTCTTTATTCTCAGACAATGTATTTTCAATGTCCAGAGTTGCCAGTTTGGGCAATGAGGGATATTGCCTGAGCTGCATTTCCTACACACACCAAACACAGCTATTAGGATGGCATTGAATTTAGAATTTTATTAAAAAGACACCAAAATGATCAAAGCAGAGCTTGGCTTTATTAGGGAATTGGAATGGGGAGTCAGTTGTTGAACAGTCAGTAAGAACACTGGCTAACACCCTGGACTGCAGACACAGCTCCAATTTGAAGCTCTGCCTTCAGTCTCTTCTAGTAATATTTTAAATCTGTATTAGTCATAATTCTGACTTGGTGTTCTCCGCTTTTGTCTATCAAACTATGCCTCATGTTTGACTGGTTTTTATTTATCAATCAATTAAGAGTGATCGTGGAATCATTTACCTTAGGTTGAATATTTCAACCACTTTGAACATGTTTGTTTTCTGCAAGTAATAACTTTGTATAATTCATATCTGCGTGTTTTTGTTACAGAGTTCATTGATGTGGGCAAAAAGCAGCGTGCATTGGATGCCCTCTATGATGTCATCAAGAGTAAGAAACATCGAACATGGCAGAAGATTCATGAACACATCATGGCTAAATACCTTGAACTTTGTGTGGATCTTCGTAAAAGCCATATTGCGAAAGAGGGATTGTATCAGTATAAGATTATTTGTCAACAGGTAAATTTGATTTTTTTTCTAGTTGCATTTTAGTTTCTGTCCTTTCATATAATTTATGTTGCGGATTTTACAAGTGTGCATTTGACCAGTAATTTCAATTTTGGTGATGCGAATACCCATGAAAGACAACTTCGTATTACAAAATAGCCTGATCAGTGCTTAGATGGGTGACTGTGAATATTATGTGCTATAAACAATAAAGGAGGGATCTTGTCACTGGTCAGTTGATGAAGAGATTCTGCTGCATCACATTGTCATCTGGCATTGTCTGCAGCCATGCTGATCTCCAGATGTATTCAGCTCCTCTCCCCTTTGGCAAGCCTTCAGCATGGTCAGGGGTGGGTGGAGGCGGAACTTGGGCTCAATACATTTTCCATACTAAGTGCACAAACATAACAGCTAAGACCATCTGTCAAGATGAAATGAGCCAAACATAACAAAATCATGTATACTGAATATTCCAGGACTAAATGGATCTAATGACTAGATATCTAGAATGGAATTAAAAAAATTGAACAAAAATAGTTGAGCTTTTACTGGATCCAACTTGATTTTTCATCGATTATGCCTGCCCTGTGCTTAATTCGAGTAGATTCAATCCATGATTTTTCTCAATTAACTCATAAGCTGCCAAAGGTAACGAAGAGTATAGTTATCCATTGCATGATAAAAGCCCCCCCTCTGATAGAACTGAATGAATTTTATTGAGTTAATTCCATCATTGCAGTTCTATGGCTATCATACTCAATTAAAAGGTCAAGTAAATGTAATATGAAATGCATTTCTGTATCTCTTAATATGTATTTGCAAAATGTATTTGAATTACTCTGAATGTTGTTTTAGGTGAACATCAATTCCCTTGTGGATGTGGTGGAAAATTACCTGAAATTGGCTGAGAAGACCACAGAGGAGGCTAGGGAACAGTCACATCAAGCTGTTGTTGATGTTGATGATTTGGACAATCCTGACACTCCCGAAAGGTGAGTTAACTTTCTTGTTCAATATAGTCTTATTGTGTATGTTGTTTGATTTTAAATTGTCACTAGTATTTGGTTCATGATGAAAGATTAGCACTGTTTTGATATTCTGATTATCATGGATGTTTTCATTTTGATTTCTCAAATTCTAAATTACCATTATGTATGAATACCTATTTTGTTGCTTGGATAATGTAACTAAAGAATCTTAGTGTTCTATTTTTTTTTCCTGAATCATTTTATATATGTGGAATTGAATCTATATCTATGCTTAATTTTATAAAAAAAGGTATTGGTTTTGCATTTTAGATTTTAATCTTTAAATATTCAAATTTAAATAGATGGAAATTGTTGATCAGAAATAATGTAATCAATGAATTACATAATGAGGATGTCAAAGATTCAATTGACTGATCTGAAAAGGCTGATTATAATATAGGATAATCTTGTGAAATAGCTTGAAAGTGAACTTTCAAGAATATGAATATCAAATTAATAATAGCTAAGTATCTTGACCCGATTTGAAAAGTATTAGAATAAAAATACCTTTAACCATGGAAATTTACCTTGAAATATCCTGAGGATATTCTTTAATTGTTCACATATCTTTAATAATTTTTCTACTGTCAAGGTTTTTTGGTATTTCCTTCATTGAGAATATGAGGCTGAATAAACTTATACTGACAGTTTTTGAAAATTCCTTTTGTCTATTTAGAAATATTTTATTTCTTCGTTATTCAAAATACAGAAATATTACTATCATGAATAAAGTTATCAAACAACTACTGTTATTAAAACAAGTCACTTTTGAACACTTAATTTGAAATTGATTAAAAATTATTAATTATTTCTCTGTTGATCTGTTTACAACAATGAATTTAATAGCAATAAAGGTAAATTTATGACGATGAATATGGATAAAAAAAAATTTCTATCTTTTGCTCAAATGTTATCAGCCAGTTTTTGTTGAAAGATCCTGTCCTGTAGTGATAAGTGGCCTCTTCTTTATTTGGTTTTTCTCATATTTCTGTCTCTTACAACTCTCTTTACACTTGATTTGCTTTGAAAATTCTTTCAGCTTGCTGATGAAAGCAGTTAGTGGTGAAGACACCCAAGATAGAACTGATCGTGCAATCCTGACACCATGGGTTAAATTTCTGTGGGAGTCATACAGGCAGTGTCTGGATTTGCTGCGAAATAATACCAGAGTAGAAAGACTGTACCATAACATTGCACAACAGGGTTAGTGTCACTTTCTTTGATTCAAATTGAATTTTCAGGTGTATAATCCAAGTAAAAAAGTGAAGCTTTTCTTTTCCACACAAAGGTTTGCTGCCTCTTAGATTATGCATCTGATATGGTCTGAAGAATGGATCAATCAAAATGTTATGCCGACAGCATAGAAAAGTTTGAATATAAATGAAATCTTTTCATCATACTTGCAGAATAGATATAAACATATACAGTTGGATATGAAACTTGACTGTAATATCTACATTCTTGGAAAAAACTTAATTTTCTATATAGGCTTTTTTTTATGTAAGCAAATATTTGATTTTACTCTAGTTATTTGTACTACAAATTTAATTGCTGCAGAACTTGATCAGTTTTATTGAAGCTTATGTTGTATATTTAATATATATTATATTTTTGTTTTAGCCTTTCAGTTCTGTATTAAATACAACAGGAAGACAGAATTTAGGAAACTATGCGACAATGTAAGTATCCATTCTTAAATTTATTTCATATTAAGCATCTGGTATAAAATGTGTTGATAAAATGAACTATTTTTTATCTCCTTGGAATGTTGGTTGAGATACTTTGCTCTGTCTGACCCCTACAGTTCAACAGGAAACCAAAAACAAAAAATTGTTCCATGAACATTTTTTAGATATTTTTTTTTTCCAAATTTTGAAAGCAGAATGTCAACTGCAATTAAGGTTAACTGATATTGATGAATGTAGATATCGTTTGCTCAGAAATCCTGTTCATATATTTGCAAATGTTTTTATAGGAATCAACTTCTTATAATTAAGATTGTGAAACTAGAGATTTTGTGAAATCCTTTAACATTTCAGTAATTTCATGAAATCCATAATTTCACAATCAGTCTTAGTAATGGTTAACAAGCTCCTGATGCTGATTATATGTTACGTCAGAATTGCCTAATTGACAAAATTTACTTCCTTTTTTTTTTTTTTTCCTTCTAAAAATGAAGTTTTTGATTCAATAAAATTTATGGTAAAAAAATGTTTCAAATCCTTGTTTTGAACGAATGAACTTTTGATCAAATTTGAACTGAATTTATCTCTTCAAGTTGAAACTCTGCCAATAAGACAATTTTGCTGATTCAATATAACATATACACTACAAATCCTGTAGCAGAATGTACTTCATATTTATCAAGTTTGACAATAGACCTCAGTAGTGAGGCACCCTGTGAGGATTGAACTCATTATAGTTTTAATAGTCAGCGTCACGAACTTGTTAACCATCGCTATACTGATAATGAAAATAGGGATTTCATGAAATCATTAGTTTCACGATCTTATTGGAACATGTTATTATATTATTATATAATCTGTTGATTTAATGATGAAACATTGACTTTTATAACTGTTGATGATTGTCTCTTTCCAGTTGAGAACACATTTGATCCAAATAAACAAACAACAACACCAACAAACTGCTATCAACCTAAACAATCCAGAATCACAGGCCATGCATTTGGAGACCCGTTTGTCTCAGCTCGACAGTGCCATCACCATGGAATTGTGGCAGGAGGCTTTCAAGGCAGTTGAGGATATCTATGGCCTGATCAGTTTATCAAAGAAGCCCCCAAAACCTGCACTGATGGCAAATTATTATCAGAAATTGGGTTTAGTTTTTTGGAAGTCAGGGAATCACTTGTTTCATGCCTGTACCCTCCATCGTTTATTTCACCTGTCAAGAGAACAGAAGAAGAATTTGTCCCATGAAGAATTACAAAGGTGAGGAAACTTTATCTGCACCACTAAGTGATAAGGTGTATAGTTGATTGAACTTGTATACTAACTAGCATAGTACTCATAAAAATGGTGGGATGATTTCTGTCTTGATTGGCTGTTATTCCTAGGATCAGATTATCAGTGCACTCTACCTACGATCAGTTTTGCTCCCCCAGCACTTATGTCTAGGATCAGAGTATAGTATTTGTGTTCTCAAAGAAGTGTGTTGCTTACATACATGCACATATATATTTGATATGAATTGCATTTTATATATGTAGATAAGTAATTTGTTTCCTGAAATTACTGTAAACTAAACTTTGATTCATGCATGGAAGTGTTGCTCTTATCATGTTTATCCAGATCCTCTGAATTTTTAACTCCCGTATCTTATAGTGATTAAGACAACACTTGGAGCATCCAAAAAATCGAGTTGTTCTAAAGGCCAGGTACAAAACCAGATTGGACAGTCAGCTGAAACCTTGAAATTCCAAATTAAATTATGGTCTTGTCTTATCTAAAGATTGTCCTATCTACCAAAATATTTTCTGGGGCTTCCATCGGCCAAGACCATAGGTGATGCATTGTAGTCCTGGCTGCCTGCTACCATGTTGGGGGCAGCTGTTTGTGGTTAAAAAGACCCACATGGGGATGACATACAGAGGCCGCATCTGTAAGCGATAACAACTCCATTGGAGTTGGTGTTGTGGTCCTTTCTTTGCTCCCTCTTATCTGTTACTACATTTGTCCACCTCTGTTGAGGTGTTCGGTCAGGGTACTCTTTTATCTCGTGCAATCAGCTGCAAAGTCCTCCCAGGGGTTGTTGTCAGTGTTGGCTGCCTTCATGTCTTGCAGACATCTTTATCCGAAACTTGTATCATGTGCTTAAAGCAAATTGATCTGATACTTGAACAACCATATCTTTATTATTCCTTGACCAATTTTAAAAAGAACTGAAAGCGCATACCTCTATCAATGCCCTAATGAAAACTGAATGAAAAATAAAAAAACCCGGATGAGAACTTCTAATGTCTGAATATTGAGTTTTTTTTTTTTCTTTTTCTCAAAATGCAAATCCAGCTTTATATGATTGCTTTTAATCCTCTCCTATAGAATAATGGGAAATGTATATCTTTCAATTGAAAACTAATTCCCCAAACTTCCATACCATAGTCCATTGCCCACTTTTCTGCAAAATTCCATTGAAAACTTATTGAGATTTTGCATGGATGAATTGACTGATGCTAGTGAACACACATACCTCTTCCCACTCTGTTGACAGTAGTAAATAATGAAAGTTGATCGCTTTTTTCTATTGTGATAGTTTATGCCTAAATGCCTAACGAAGGTGGTCCTGAGTGTGAAAATTTCACACTGTGCTCACTCCTTTGTTTACAATGGCACATAATAAGAGAAATTCATGAAAGAAAAATGGGAGTAAATACATGGATCATGGTTATTGCTTTGAATAAATTGATTTAAGCCTTATTACATGAATGTTCAACAGATCATGTTTTATGTGATGTCATCTGAATTCCAATTTGGACCTCTTTCACTTCACTGTGTTGTACCTACAAAAGTTAATTCAAGATCAATAAGTGGAATTTTTGAAAATTCACTTGAAAAGAATTTTTTTTTTGTTTGTTTTCAGAATGGCTTCCCGGGTGTTGTGTGCGACTCTTGCTATCCCTATTCCTGCTGCCAGAAATGCCATTGGTCAGATGTTGGATATGGATGATAGCACGATTGAGAAACAGAGACGTCTGGCTACTCTCCTAATGTTGAATAATCCACCTACAAGAGCACAACTCATCAAAGATTTGGTATGAGAAACTTGATTCTTGGATATTTTTGTTGGTTTGATATTACACTTCTCTGCTCTGTGTTTGGCTATTAATACATTTTGAAACTGGTAAACTTTAGCTCAAGGGGTTCTCAAACATTTTCTTCTAGTGTACCTGTTTGTTTTGTCTGACAGTGTTGGCATACCCCATACAGACAATAAACATATTGTATTTGTTGGTAATTTCTTTTGCTTTTGTGATATCTTTATGAAATGGATGAGCTTGGCTCTTTCCAACTTGTAATTCAATTCTAGACTTGGTTTCAGGAAGACATCCCAACATATCATTCTTCATTGACAATTTTGCCCCAAATTTGGTTTGCACTGAATAAAAAAAATATTTTTTTCCAAGAAGCACATGAAAAGCATGTGAGGAAGTTGAACAAACTCAGATGTATGTGCAAACCAAACCTGTTTGGTTTTATGGATAAATCCTTTTTATTTGTAGTTTTGCCAACTGTATGTCAGGTTTATGATTACTTTGAAAAATCCTGTTTCATA
Organism: Thysanoteuthis rhombus; assembly: GCA_963457665.1. NCBI lineage: Eukaryota > Metazoa > Mollusca > Cephalopoda > Oegopsida > Thysanoteuthidae > Thysanoteuthis > Thysanoteuthis major. The sequence continues at coordinate 48,585,423 of OY735219.1, read as the reverse complement.
TAAACTTTGTGCACTTCCTGAAATCTCTCTTACATACCCCCTATTCAGTTATAATGCACTAGTGCAACATATAAAAAGTATATATATCAAACATCTGGTATTTTATTCAAGAAATACTTGAATGTTTTTTCTCAAAAAATATCTATTTGAAATATTTCTATACTTGATTGAATTTGATCAAATATTAATTCTACTAAAACTCAAAAGTCTTTTTACCATATTTTCTGATAAGAGATTGTAATCCATAACTGATTTTTTTTTTCTTTCAAAAGCCTTTCCGCTTATGTTTAATTTCATCTTTATTGTTTAATATATATTTTCAGGTGAAATACAATGTGATTCAGTACGTGTTTCCCGATCTGCAAAACCTTTACCGCTGGATGGAAGTTGAATTTCATCCATTAAAATTATCCCACAGAATAAGTCCATCTATTGAATACATCAGCAACCAAACTGATTTGAAACAGTATGTACCTGCCCTGCAAGATATTATTATTACCAGAGTTTTAAAACAGGTAAGTATTTTATAATGATTGAATCACGTAGGGATGTAAAGAGTTTTAGGACTGCTTACTGATATCCTATTTAGTGCTGATTCACTGTTGCCCTCTTTTTCAAATATTTTCGGTTGTAAATTATGGTAAAAGACATCATTGTAAACACTTTCTGAAATAACTGTACACTTTGATTAATGTGCTATGTGTAAGAAACTATACACTAACACAATCTATCATGTAGAGATACACATTGACACATAGTGATATTTCACCAGCTGGAAAAGTAGCTACCAGAGGAGATATACAGCACTAATCCATTCCAACTTGCTGAGGCATCAATGATGGCATTGTTTATCTCAATGTTTTTAGTACACAAATCTGTCAATTTGATAATTCAGACTTTTAAAAAAAAAATTTTGTCATCTCCCAATCATAAGATGTATTAATATGGTTTCAAGGTATGTGAAGTTATAAAATTTCTATGGGATTCAAATGTGAGAGATTGAATGCACTCAATGACTTTTTGTCTTCTATTTCAGGTGTCACAAGTTTACCAGTCGATTGAATTCAATCGTTTGGCTGCATTGTTGCCCTTTGCTTCTCCTTTCCATTTGGAAAGAATTATTGTGTCTGCTTCAAAGCAGTTAGATCTACAAGTGAGTTTTTTCTTCTTATTATTTTTAGTTATTTTTGATATTCTATAAACCTTTTTTTAAGTTTCTTTAATGTAGTACTGGACCATTTATCTGCTAAGCCTGGAATTTGAGGTGAACAGTACTTCTGTACCATGGTTTTAATGTATATTTAAGGTATAAAATAATGAAAATCAAAATTGTATGATACACTTTACACTTGTAAAGCTGAGTCTGTTAGATCTTTGTTAATCCATTCTAATTTGAACCAAACTTTGTAACCTTCAAAAATTATTTGTTTTATCTATTAATTTACCGATCTTCATTTGAAGACAATTCTACCATGCCAGAAAAATTAACACGGTGAACAACTACAAAATCTGCCAAATTGAGATAGTTTTTTTTTTTTTTTTTTTTTTTTTTTCCTGTGGTAATTCCGGTTCTATGGAAGCTGGATAAAAGGTCCAATACATTAATATTTCTCGTAAAATATTCAGCTTTTCTTCTGTTGTGATTTTTTTTACCTTACACCATTTATCATAATCTCTTGAAATTTGATTGATAATATATTTATTCAAATTCATTCAAACTATGTCTCTCACTGATTTCAGGTTAGAATCAATCATTGTCCAAAATCCTTAAGCTTTGGCACAGATTTGATACTTGCTCAAAAAGAAGATATTCCTGAAGGTCCATACATTCAGAGCATGCCTAGTGAACGTATTCGCAATCAATTGGCCATCATGACTCAGGTCCTTTCTAAAGCCGTTAATTTAGTTCAGCCGAAAGAAAATGAGGTAAGAATTTTCTCTCAATTCTTGAATACATCAGTTACTATTTTTTATAATTTCATTTACAAAAGGTAAAAATTGGGTCTTTTATTGCTAAAAGTATCTTTTTTTTTTTTTTTTTTTTTTTAATGCTTTACAATTTTGAGTCAAGAAACAAGCGGCAGTAGTCTTTATCCCTGCCACATGCTAACCAAATATCTTGATGCAGAAAGTATTCTTGCTCCTTCTTAGTATAACCAGTTCTCAAACTTTGATGAAATGTATAGCAGGGAGTTAGTTTGTGTTTGAGAACTAGTAGTATCAAGTTGCAGCAATTTAAAAAAAAAAAAAAAAAAAAAGTACTGTCCAAAAACTGACTGAAAAAAGATGTTTTGTTTTCTCAGTGAAAGGAGCTTTATCATAAAGCTTGATACTGCAGCTACACATTGGTGTGAATAAAACATTATCATTGCTTGCATTTCAGATATGTATTTCTTTCAATAAGTAAATGAATTCATACTGTTTCAATTTTTTCTGATGATGATGGTTTCTGATAGTAAAATAAAAAGTGGAACATTGATTTTGTTAATGAAGATCTTGGTGTAGTGGCTCATAAACTAAATGAATTTGCATGTATTTACTGCCTGATATTCTACTAGAAACCAGAGGGGAAAGGAAGACCAAAGATAGTTGAAGGTACTCACGAGGGCTATACATTCTATTATAATTCACCTTGTGTCTGTATGTATTTGACACCATAACTGGGGGAACCATACAACATATCTTTTATGAAATTTTCTGTATGTATGTTTAATCGGGAACAAGGTATATTTTGGAAAATTTAAAAAAAAATGTTGGACTCCTTTTACACTTATACTGATGAAAATGATCTGAATCCCGTTTGTCTTTCCCTTGGGCTAGTCGACAAAAGTATGTATTGGCTGAATATTTTGTCTTTCTATGCCCACAAAATGAAATTTTTCTTCATCAAAAAAAAAATATGAATATGGGAAAGCATTTGATTAATGATTGATGTTAATTTTTCCTTTTTGATTTAATGAGACTGATGATTAAATTTGATATTGAATGTATTTTGTTTCAGAGTGACAAAGAGAATCTTCGTCAGCAAATGATCAATACTTACAGACAGACAGCCAAAAAGGAACACATGAAAATCCTCAAGCGCCGACAGATCATTGAAGACCGTAAAGAGCAGCTGGAACATCTCAATGATCAAAGGGTAGGTATTTTGACAAATCCTATACATCTCCATATCTGAATAGCTATGAAGATTCATTGATATTTGTGTAAAGATTTATTTCTCTGAAGGGTCACAGAAATAGAAGTTGTGATTTTAATATATAAGAATACACTTCTTTATTTTATTACTTTTATTTTTGTAGGAACGTGAAGAACAGGAGCAGCAAGAAGAACAGAGGCGCAAGGCCTATGAAGCTGAGATGGCTCGATTGGATCGTGAAGCCAAAGAGAGAGAAAAACAAAGATTGGAGGAAGAACATAAAGAGATCCAGAGGCGTCATGCCAAGGAAAGGATTGAGCAACTCCGCAAATCTGAAATGGGTGCCAAGTTCCTACAAAATATTGATGAAGAGGTACAGAGAATATTGTCATCATGTCATAAGAGCCATGTGTCTCCTCTCCCTTCTTTCTCTTGGATTACATAACTTTTTCTCCTCTTTTTATTTGATACCTAACTTGATTTTTTTTTTTTTTTTCCTTTTCCTTTCATTCCCTTTTATTAAATTACCTGACTTGATTTTCTACCCTTTTATTAAACTACTTCTCTCCTTTCTATTCCTACCATGTCTGTCACACTATAAGTAGCAGCGAAGTGACTGGTCTTGAACTAGTATTGATAAGAATGGAAAAAAGTATTCTCGATTTGACCCATGCAGGCAGCATTGCACTGGTAAATGACATTATTTTGTGTCCGTCTCAATTATAGTCGCAGTCATCAGCCTCTCTACCTTCCTACATGACTTAACTCTAATCTATTCCATTTTTTTTACCCTCTTGATTGAGTACCTAGCTTTATTTTTCAAGTGCTCCTATCATTAAAGGGTCAATGAGATTCTGAAATGTACTTGCTTACCCAGGAAATTTCCATTTCATTTTTCAATTATTTGTATTTTTGTCCCTTTTAGGACTTTGCTGATTTGGATGTGGATGAAATCATGGCCAGACAAGTGGAACAGATAGAAAAAGAGAAGAAGGAATTGATGGAAAGACTCAAAGCTCAAGAGAAGAAGGTAGTCTTTACTTTATAAACTTTATTTTCTCAGCCAAGTTGAACTTGAACAGATATTTATTGCCCTTTGCTTGCATATTTCTCTTACATTGGATCATATTGAAATAACATTTATTGTAACTATCTGAAAAATATTGTACTTGGAAATTGACAAAACTTTGACCTGTTAACTAATGTGGACGAGATGACTCATTTTAACTAATTCTCAAACTAGTATCACAAGATAGCTTGACTTCTGATAGTGTTTTTTTTTTTTTTTTTGTCTTGTTTTTTTTCTCCACCCCAATTAATTTCCTAGATTTTCTGTTGTATATATTAGTTGATTTGAATGAAAATAAAACCATTTTAAACATGCAATGAAGACTGTCTATATTCATCAGTTTTCTACTAGAAAAACTTTGCGCATGAATTCCAATGTTGGAAAATATACTGTTGTGAACAGACTAATTATAAGAGTTGATGCTTTGTTATCCCCTTTTGAGGTGAAATTCTGAGTTAGTTCTTTCACGTCTGAAAACCATTTTGATTCTCAGGTGGACTACCTGGCCAGAGCGAAACGACTTGAAGAAATTCCTTTATTAGAATTGCAATTTGAAGAAGAAAGTATCCAGATGCAAAAATTCTGGGAGGAGCAGGAAAGAGAGAGAGTATGTACACTTTTATTTCATCTTGTATCATGCCTGGAGGAGATTCATTCCTTTTGTAAATAACATGTAGCTTGCTTTGCTGTTTAAAAAAAAAAAAATTGTTTATATATAGGCAAAAAATGAACTGTTCATTAGTAATATACTAGCCGAACACTGTCAGATAGTTTTAAATTGAAGTTTTATCTTTTATTCTAATAAATCAAAATATGAAGTTCATTTTTTTTTTTTTTTTGTTTTTTTTGTTTGCAGTATGAATATTTTGTAACAATAAGCATACAGATTCAAAAGAAGAAATCAAAAAGTAAAAAATGATGTGTAATTTAGTTTTAAATTTTTGTTGTAATCTGTAATATAAAAACTTTTGGACAATAAATATACGGATTCATAAGTGAAAACAATGTCAGTTCTACATGATGTCTGTAGGCTAATTGATGAAAGATATTAACAAAGACTGTTTGTTGCTGAAATGTCCAGACACTTTCATTGCATATCAGCAGCAGTTTTGGTTACATTCTCTTACTTTTAGCTTCATTAAAATGAAAGGATTATGAATGCAAAAAAATTGTTTGGAAGAAGTGAGCTTGAAAATGTTAATTTGTTATGGTACATTTTTTATGTTTGGTAAGATTTGCCTTTGCTGTTACTCATAGAAACAGAAGCTTCTAAAACTTGGATCATGTCTTCTTTTTCTTTTCTTATCTTATTTTCCATACTTCATGTGATTGAAAAGCTGAAAAAAATTTGTCTTCCAATTTTGATAAGTGCCTTCAAATACTTTGTGAAAAGTGCGGATTTCAATGTAGTATGATGGAAGTATTGCTGAACAAATTGATGTATCTAAGTTTAAGCTGAAAACAAAAACATTGAATGTAATTAGACTGGATCAGTAAGGAACATCTTGTAATGAATTCACTGTCCTAATCAAGGTATACCTGAATTAATTTTCAGCTTTGTAACTTTTTGCTTATTTTATTTCGTATCTTTCTATGAGTAACTCCTTATGGTTTTCAAAAAAGACTTTATTAAACGTATTAATTTTTGTTACTTCCCTTTCCTTGTATATCAGTTTATTTATTTATCTTATTTTATTTTTCTTGTGAACTTCTCTAGATTGAAACTCTGAAGAAAGAACGTGAATATGCTCTGGAATGTAGGAACAGATTGTCTCACATGAAAGATGAGCGTGAAACATTCATCAAAACCTTATCTGAATCCAGAAAATCTGACTTTGATGTAAGTTTTGTTTTCTTGAGTTTCTAAATATTGTTAATCTCCACGGGCACTATTGCTCCCTTGGGGGCAAAAGTTAAGCTAAGATTGGTGATATATAGTCACATACAATTTCTTGACTATGATATAGAATCTATTAGCATATACACCCAAGAAGATCTTAAATGCAATGATGAGTACAAAGTTGAAAGAGCTGAATTGTCTGTCAAATACATCTACACAGTTTTATACAAACATGTGGTCAGAAATGACTAAAGAACTGTTATGCTTTCCTGCTTCATATTTGTTTGAATGTGGCTTTAGTACAGTCAATAAAATATTAATATTTAGTAGAACCAATATATCCATGCGGAGAGACATGAGGCTAAAATTCACTAATATCAATCCAAATATTGAGAATCTAGTAGCAAACCATCAAGCACAAGTGTAGTATCACATTGAATAAACATTATGCTGGAATGGAATTTTTGATTAAATCTCTATTCTTGTCTTTATCATGGAAATTTGAAATTACATTGAACTCTGCTTAAATTAAATTTCTTTTCTCTTCAACCTTTGACATTGTTGGGGCAGAAAGTTTGTCTTGCTACTTGACTTTACTCTTCAATTGCTTAACAATAATGTTTGAAAATGAGACAACACAAAATTCATTCTCACATAAAGACACAAGCTTGGTTTTCAAAGCCATTAAGTGAACGAAATCTTGAAAATGAATGCAGAATACTGACAGTTTGTGAAAGAAGGAAACGATGCATTTTATTATCAGAAAAACTTCTTGAAGAAACAAGCCTCAAAGCTTCAGAATTTCAACAACTATAAAACTGTTTAGAATGATAGGTAATAAGGTACTTTTGAATGTTTACTTCAAATATAAGTAATCACAACAATGATAGCTATAAATAGTCCTTCTAAACCACAAGTTAATTGTTCTAAAAATAGCATTTATAGGATAATTTTTAAACTTCGAGGAGTGGAAGGTTTGGATGACCAGATTAGTTTTACAGGTAGGATATTTGAAAAGTTATTCATTTGGCTTTTATAAATTTTTTTTTTCTTTTTTCTTCAACAGGAAAGGTTGAAAGATTTTGAAGCTCACCTACAAGAAGAGGTGAAGAAACGATTGAAAGATCGCAAAGAACAAAGAAAAGAAGCAAGGAGAGAAAAATATTGTCGAGAAAAGAGAGAACGAGAAATTCAACTTCGTGAAGAGGCCCAGAAGAGAGGTAAAAAGAGAAAACAATTCTTTTCTGATTACTCCAATGTTTTAAGATGCTTATAGAAATGATACACATAGAATGTATTGTTAATCTCAAATATGGTTTTATTAAGTAGTGATTTAAAATGCTAGATTTTGTCAATTGTGGAACAAACTGTATTTCTTGAATATAATTCGTGGCACTCAAGTTTTTTTTTTTTTTCTGATCTGAATTATTTTTTAAATAGTGTTAGCTTATTGGGAAAAGAGAAGTGTAACACAAACTTGAGAGACGATTGTTTTTTTGCTGACTAAAAGTCTCTGTAGTCATTGTTTGAAGTCAAAACCTTTTGAATAATGAGATGGCCTTAGTCTTTGCCTTTTAAAATATTTTGCAGATGTAAAAATCTAATCTTACTGATTCCTGTGTGCAGATGTTGAATGTCTTGTTAGCAGGAAAGATTCATACTTGAAAGAGAATTGTACAAATTACACATGGGGGTCACTAACTATGATCTTGCTAGAATTCATCAAATGTCTATCATTGCATAACTCGAGGATGACTGAAGTTATAGCCTCCAAATTTTCTGGTACCATTTACAATATAAGTATTGTATTAAACTGGACCGTGACCGTTTCCACCAGGTTCCTGAGTCCAAAATCTTTCTTTTTGTTTTACCATATAAAGTAGATATCCAGGTGGAAAAGCAATCCGTAGGGCGGGTATTCAGCTAGCAATAATGAATAACGATCCTCTTGCTTGATAGGATATAAATGATTAATTGGAATTCATTCCTCATTATTTTGTGTATGATTTTGTTTACCTCTAGAAATGGCTGAACGTGAGAGGGTGGAAACGGAACGTCGAGAGAGAGAGATGAGGGAGAAAATGGCCGAAGCCAAGGAACGAATTGCCAAGCTGCAAGAGCAGGCGGCGAAACAGAGGGCTCGTGAACTCGAGATAGAAATGAAAGAAAAGAAAAGACGTGAGGAACAAATGAGGTCAGTATCTGATTAACAAAATGAATTTGATTCCATCAATTGATTACTGCTGGCCAATATTGTTGTTTTATTATTCTGCTTGTTTGTATGACTGTTAATGATTCTCTTGTATTTCATCCTTTCTCTTTTCACCGAATGACAACAAAAGCTACTCGCCCTTCACTGTAACTTATTCATTCATTGCTTGTCCCTCACAAGTCTGTAGCCCGAAAATTGAGTTGCAGTAGTTGACTAGAAGAATATAGACAGCGATAGTAATCAATTTAGCTCCATTTGTCCTAGCCTTTTGTTATACTTGATATATTTGCGAGCTTATTGACAATCTCTTAGTTGTCAACACCTGTGGAATTTCCATGGGTCCATCTAGTTCTATATTATTCATTTTCTTGGTCATATATACGTATACGTACTTAGTTGAGCTAAGGGCTACAATAGTGGATGGGGGTTCCTGATACTTTGCAAGAATAACTTGCTATTGCTCTCTTGCAGTCCCTCAATACATGGCCATGCTATAGATGCCTTACTTGTAAATTTTTCTCTATATATTGCTAATATTTGATTATGTCAATATCTTTTTATTTTTTCTTGGTCTCTGTTTTATCTTTTGATAATTGTTCATTTTACAGAGAGCTGATGCGCGAGTCCAAGGCAGAGGAACCTGTTGAGAAGAAAGAAGAAGAAAAGAAAGAAAAGACTCCATGGAAACCAGTCATTAAAGAAGGTGGTTGGCGAGAACGCGCCTTACAGAGAGAAGACAGTTGGCGTAAACCAGAAGCTGGGTGAGAATCCTAAGTACTTGATTTGATTTTTTTGTTTACATTTTATGAGAATAGACATTTCAGTGTACAAGTAGGGGGAAATTCTTAGATCTCGACTGATTTTGCTGAAATTTGACAATTATGTTGACAAAACCCCAGGGATTGAAAAATGCTTGTTATATATGGTCAACTGATTGATTTCATTCTATATAGGTGAATGACCATGTATCAACGTGCAGAAAATATTGAATTTTGGAACTAATTAGTATGAAAATTGTTATACAGCTTTTGGGACTACAAATTACTGAAAATATATTATATTTTAAAAGAAAATTGGTATCTCTAAGTTGACAGCCTGAATAAATAGCTAATTACCACTCTCTCTCAACTCTTATCTGCCAGGGACATATATATATATATATATATATATATATATATTTTTTTTTTTTTTTTTTTTTCTTCCTCTTCATAAAATTTTCTTTTTCCACTCCTGCAGTAAAGAGGGTGATGAATGGCGAAAAAGTCGAACTGAACGCATTCCAGCTCGTGAAGACCGCTTTGGTGATGATGATGATGAAGATGACAGTTGGCATGCTGCTCCGAAGGAACGAGATGCTTCTCCTAAGCCTGTACCTGGCAGGGGTGGTCCCAGGACTCTTCCTGCTCCAAGATCTGCCTCGCCTAGAGATCAATCTCCCAGGGCTCCTCCGTCTAGAGACAGGCCACAAAGAGAAAGCAGCTGGCGTGACAGGAAAGATGAAGAGACAAGAGAGTCTAGGTATGTTTGTTTGAGAATTGTTTCCACCTACTGTTCTTTCTGGTAAAGGAAGTCATGCTTTCATTTATTGCGATATTTGTACAATGGGAAATCTTGGTGTCTTCTAAATTGACTTTCTTTATTTCTTCTGCAATCAACTAATTTTAGTATGCCATTGGCAAGCTTAGGTTTTGTTTCATAACAGTCCAATTTGGAGAAAGGAAAGAGGGTAAAAGAGCCTTACTTTGGTGCAGGAATTTCTTTTTAAATAAGTTCAGTTCCTTCGCTATTGACCAATAGTAAGCTAAAAGATGCTGGTTAGAGAACGAAAAAAGTAATGAAAACACAAATTGCCATAACATGAGAGTAAACAATTCACACAATGTGGTCCCTTCACAAAACGAACCTGGAGACAGGAATGGGGGACTGACTATTTATAGCAAAGTCCAGGCTATTGAGTAACTTTGAATGCCTTTCTCAATCTCTACACTGCTCCTTTCTTCTTGGATCCCTACACACACACTCCCCCTTTTCTTTCACACCACATCAACCTTAGGAAAAATTCAGAAAGTGGGCAAAAAACGTCTGTCAACCTTTTGAAAACTTGTCTTTCTCTTCTTGCTGTCCACACAAAAAAGTTTTGTGTGGACAGGATAGTCGCTGATAATGGAAAATTAATTCATTTAGAGAATCAAAAAAAGAAAATCATTGTGAGCTCAAAGATGGCCATGAATTCTTAATAGCTGGAAGCTTGACAAATTCTTCTCCATGACATTGCAATGAGCAATTGGCTCATTTGAATAATTTGTTAGAAGAGAGATCTTTTTCTGAGCCAACTTGATGACCAGTGATTTTGCTGCTTAACAATACTCATCCTCAATTGGCAAATGTTACTTAGCAAGCCATTGTTGAGCTGGATTAGGAAGTTCTTCTACATGTGATTTTCTTCTCCTGACCTGTTACGTTCAGACTATCACTTGTTTCATTCACTTGCAGCACTTTTTGTATATGGTCAGCTATTTTGGCAATTTCAAAATTTCCAAGAATTCCTTCAATTGATGTGAATTGTTATAATGCAATACAGTTTACATGAAAAGTGGTGTATGATCATGGAAATCTAAGGGAAATACTTTTGATGATTGAACAAAGATGCTATGAATATAAAATTGTCTGAGGATGCAGGAAATTCATATATTGACCAAATGGTGTCCTATCAGTATTTAAGAAGGATGGTGAGTTTCCCCCACCCCTCGTAGTAATATCAAGTTTTGGCAACAAGCAGAATTTGAGAAAAAATCTTTTATGAACCACAATGATTTTAATAAAGGATGCAGATGTTATAAAATTGTTTTTGTTGAACCATACTTAGTATCTGGCCTATCAAAGAAATGGGTTGAAAACATCTACATCTATATCTCGGAATTTTTGAGATGAGGTATTATTATTATTTCCATTATTATTCGGACTATCCACATGGACACATAGCGCAGTGGTTACAGCATCAGACAAATTACTGTTAAGTAATCTGATGGTACTAGGTTCGATCCTAGTGTGAGGCAGTATAACAATACTACTAACGCTGAAAGAGGGGAGTACGGTCGATATACCCCCGTCGGATAAATAAAGGGTTTGGTTCGTTACTTCCCAAAAATCTCCCAGATGTTACCTGACGAAGGCCGTAGAGTGCAACGGCCGAAAAGTTGTATGAAAAACAACAAAGATGAGGATAGTCCGAATAATAATGGAAATCTACATCTATGATATGAACATGACAGTTGAGTGGGGGTGGGGTTTCCACTGCTGGTACTTGACACTACGTATGGGAAGCTGTAGAACAGATAGGCTGAAATATGAAATAACATGAATAACAAGTTCACCTGAAAAACATGTTGAATTGAATTTGGTTGTTAGATGAAGGTAGGTTGTAAAAAAAAAATTTTAAGCTATCTAGATTTTTAAATAAAAATATACTGTTATTTAAATTTATTAGTGCTTTTGTAAGTGTATAACACAAAAAAAACAAACTTATGACCTTTGGTCCAATATTTTTTTCCAACCATTAGGATGAAAAGCCTTTTGGTCTGGAATGAACAATTTCCACTTGATTTGTAAATCATAATTCCAGATCCTCTATTGAATTCCTCTCTCATTTTTGCAGACCAGATGATCGCTGGGGAAGACGAGATAATGACGACGATTGGAGGCGTGGTGGCCCGCCACGTGGTGGTCCTCCACCCATCAGGGAAGAAGGTTGGAGAGATCGTGGTGGCCCTCGTGAAGAGGGTGGAGGTAGCAGCTGGAGAGACCGTGCTGGCCCTCGCGATGACGGTGGTAGTAGTGGTGGTGGTGGTGGTGGTGGTGGTTGGAGAGACCGTGGAGCTCCTCGTGAAGATCGTTGGCGTGGAGGTGCTCGTGATGGCCCACCCAGGGATGGTGTGTGGGGTAGAGAACGTGACAGGGACCGTGGTGGTCCTCCCAAGGATGATGATTGGAGAAACGATAGAGGACCTTCTAGGGACCGTGACCGAGATGAAAGCAGCTGGGGACGTGACAGAGGCAGCGGCCCTAGAGAGAATAGGGATAGCAGTTGGCGTACTGGTGGTGGTGGTGGTGGTGGTGGCGGCGGCGGCGGCGATAGGAATAGAGATGAAAGAGGGCCGCCATCCAGCCGTGAAGGAGATTGGGGTAGACGAGGTGAGTAAATTTTCAAGTATGTCCTGGGAATATCAGTTGCTAATTTGCCATGATTATATTGTTTATTATCTATCTATGCATTCGGTATACAAACTTATGATAATCTATGTATGTAATGATCATAAATAGGATTCGATACTTTCATTTGATCAAATATTCAACATTTGCGATGTAGGTTGGCATAATAATTGGTTTACGATGGTGTCTCGGACTAACACCCACTGCAACTTATCCAAGCCCCTTAAATGTCTATTCTGAGCTTTGATAGACAATCTCCTTGTCATGATATTTTTTTTATGAGGTGCATTCAGATATTAGTATAAATTTTTGGTTCATTTAAATGTGTATTTTATATGCCCCAGATACATCATTGTGTTTTAATGTGTAGTCTCGTGAGATCACCTAAGTTGAACAAGGTTGAGTTTGGTTTGAACCAAGATGGATGACCATTTGGAGATGCCATAAACAGCAAGATTTTTTCTCTGGCTTCCTCATCCATGTTGAATAATAGAATTTCTTGCCTTGGGGTGCTACCTAGTGCTGCGTTACATCATCTTTGGTATGGCCTCACATTTAAATTGTGTAAATAGCAAAAAAAATAAATATGGAAAAGTCATTCATTTCTGGTCTAGGCGAGTAGTTTTTATTTATTTATTTTATTTTTTTTATTTGTAAAATTCAATCTTGCATTGGTTTGAAATTGATGAATATCAATGAAATTTTATTGGCTTTCTGCTGGAATACAATTGTAAATAATAACTCTTGGCATCTCATTCCTTTCGTAATGAATATTTTCAATATTATTCAAAAGCTTCAATGTTATCAAGTCAGCCATGCAGTGTCTTTGAATTTTAATGACATTGGGTCCTCCCCTTTTGTTTTCTCCTAGGAATTGATCGTGGTAGTGGTGCTCCTCCATCTTCTGGTGCCCCTACTCCCCAACAAACACCATCTGGACCTAGGAACTGGAGAACACCTGGCACAGGTAAGTCATTCGTCTGTATCCATACATAATTCAATTTCCTTTAGAACAGAAATAATCAGAGACCAATAAGGGAGAAGGAGGCATGGATTTAAGATTATCTTGGTGTTGTAAAGTGTTGAACCAGTGAAGATCAACACAGGTCAGTTTTTAAGCTAGAGCCATCTCTGAATATAGACTTCACTAACAATGGATTGTGAAATTAGCTTTCACTGATCACTCTCTACCCAGTGTTCATTAAGAGATCAAGAGTATGGTAGCCTGAGTTGGTTATAAAAAGTTGAATTGAAATTTTGTTTGATACTTTGAATAAATCTATACTTCCCTTGCCTGGTTCTTTCTGGGAACTTCAACCTTTGATGAGAACTGGATTCTATCTCATTATGTTCCATGTCAGTACAGGGCATGGGCGATCACATCTCTCTTTCTTAATGTCACTTTCAGCAATTTTTGCCTCTTTACACTTCAAGGTGCTTATATTACCATCTATTTGCTTGTACATTCCTAGTATGTGACCCAATGCCTTCTCTGTGCCCTGTAGATATTAAATTCTCCAAATCTTCCTTGTCAAGGATCCCAAAAATTCTTTTATTGTTAGCAATATATATGTTGTGGGATGATCATATAATTTCACAATGGGTCTTTATTTATATCAGTGAGGACAGACCTATTGAGCTTCAAGGTTGGTAATTGAATAAAGTCAGCCATGCAGTGTCTTTGAACAATTCTGAATTAAATTGTATGGAGAAACGAATTCTATTTGGTCTACTTTTTAGATTCTAATGAAGCAAGGAAGTTTGACCCTAGTGTAGCCAAGCTTGTTTCAGTAATTATTTCTGGAAATTTCATTCAATGTGAATAAAATTAGCTGTGATTTTTTTTCTTTTTTTTTTTCTGTTTTTTTTTCTGTTTTCTTTCTGTTTTTTTTTCTGTTTTCTTTCTCCTCTCTTAAAAGAAAAAACATTGATTGTGATCTATATTAATTTGTCATTTCAGCTCGTGGTGATGATGATGATGATGGGTGGACAACCGTGCGATACTAAAACAGAAAATCCATTCAATTACTAATGGCAACAGACTTCTATATGAAAGATTTTGTTTATTTCATTACTTTTTTTCTCTTTGGTTAAAAAAAAAAGTTAATAAAATCAATTTGTTATTGAGAATTAAATACTAAGGTTTTAACTCGAGGAAAACATATAGATTAAAAACATTCCAAATTTTTATTTTTGGACAATCAAATCTCATCTTGGTGTCCTTGATGTTGTAAACAGGTTTGTACCGATCCATTATAGCCTTCAAATAAACTCTATATAAAAAGAGTTTCTTTTCCTGTAGTGGAGAGAAAAATCACTTCTGGTGAAAGAAACTCCTCTCCCCACTTGGAGAGTACATCTTGGAGGACGGGATCAGCCAAAATGTTGTCAACAACCAAGATATGAAGGAGAGATCTGATTCTCTAAAAAAGAAAATTCAGAATGTCAAGGACTCTCCTGAAAGCTATAGACAATAAATTCACAGCATTCAGTTAAAGCTTAATCAAAATATTTTGTTCTATACTTCCTACCTGTGTCTCTAAATCTGCTGTTTTTATTTTTTGGGCCAAAAGATTACCTATTTGTAGAAAAAATAAAAATGAAAAAAATGAAACTACCATATTTGATGATATGTAAGACATTCCCCTCTCCCTTTATTTCAGCAGAGAATATTGAGAGAAAAAATGCATTTCCCTAAATTCCTCTCATTTATCAGTTTTTTAATTCCTTGTCAAGTTTTGGACAACGAAGGTTACATATGCCTTTTGAGCCATTTTCTGGGGGAGGGGGTCTTATATGCCGTCAAATGTGGAACTCACTAACTCCTACCCCCTTCCCTGGTTATCTGTGCACTCAAAGCATTTATCGGCAATAAAAGTGCTTCATATAAAAGATTGCTTTGTTCTTTTATCAGATATTTCCTTCTATTCAAGCAGATATCAACTAAATAAGGCGTTCTTTTCATTCTCTTTGAGTTTTTCTTCTGCTGGTACAAGGGAGATAACTTGGTTGGTCTAATATTCCCCGATTGAATTTTTTTTTTTTTTTTAAACCCTTTCTTTCTTTCCACTTACATTGTCCTGAATAAAAAACATGACAGAATCTCTTCCCTTGGAAGGGGAGTTAGGAGAGAAAAATGATTTATTGACTTATTCCAATTTCTGTTCACATTTTCTGTGCATAAAGAAAACAACAATGAAAGCTTTACACGGACCAATGGGGGGGGGGTATGTTTAAATCTTTTTGAACGGTTTGAATAAATATAATCACTTCTCTTCCACGGATGGAAGGGAATTGGTTCAATTGTTTCTTTTTGAAAAAAGAAAAAAAAAGTCATAATAGTTGATAATAATGATTTTTCATATGATTTTATCTCCCTTGTACTAACAGAAGGGAACTCTTTTGAAGGCAGAAGGGAATAAAAAGCATAATCATGTTACCTGGAAAAGGTCTCAGTATCAAGTATTTCTAATTATTTTCTTTGTGTATCAAAAAATGATTGTTGATCACTGATGTTTAGACCATTGTTCAGTCTCTCTGAATTTTGTCATGGTCTGTTCAGGACCAAAACTGCCTTAGAGTAACTGATGAAATGGTGTACAGAGAATATTTTCTGCCAGAGGCAACATTTTTTTTTGTGTCTAAAAACAGTGATTCCTAACAAGTATAAAATGATTCAATTGATGTATTGATTTTCTTTATCATTTATTCTCCATTTTATCCTATATTGTGTAAAGTCTTGAAATCTTACTATGCAGCTCAGAGGGAATGCTGGTCCTGGAATTGAACCAGTAGCAAAATCTTTGAGTTCAATCTACAGTAACATCCTGTTCAGTGCTGATTTTTCTTTTTTTGAAAAATATTTTTCATAATTTATTAATGTTGATTTTCTGAAATAACTACATGGTACACTTCGGTTAATGTGTCGTGTAAATGAGAATAAATACTTACTCATACAGATTGATATATCATGTAGCGATATACATCACCACATGATATTTCACCAGTTTCAGAAAGTAGATGAGATACTCGGCATTGAATCATTCAATCTTATTTAGGCTCAACAGTGTTTTAAATAACCGGCAAAATCTTTGTATAATCTTATAAGTGCTGTTTTGTTTAGCATTTCATTTTCTAGGCATTTATGACTAAAGGTATAATTTTCAATTTTTCAAGTAATCCTAAATAACTGTATTTCCCTGGTGTTGAAGATGCCCATTCCCTCCAAATAAGTCAAATATTTACCCTATACTGTAAGCTGGAGACCGCCCCCAAATCATGGAAATCAAAGTAGGATTCATCCTTGAGGTCTTGACACTGGGGAAGTATTATAAGCAGTTTATCTTGAACTTGAAAAATTCAATTTCCTTGCACACAATGTGTATATGCATATGTACACAAACGTTTTATATATATATATATATATATATATATATATATATATACACACACACACATGCATACACAGTTCAAAGATGAATCAAAAAAAAAATCATCCTTGAAGTTTTCGAGTAAAGTTTTTCTACATTTGTTTCACCAAGAGAGAGGAATGTTACCGGAAAGTTGAGAGGGTGTGGGATGCGATTCTCGGCAATAAGAAATTATTCCCTCCCCTGTCAGGGAGAAAGACTGCAAAATTGTTTGATATAGAACCTCAGATCATTTGATAGTGAAAAAACAGACATAATTTGGTTCAGATGTTATGAAATTAGCCTTGATCTACCCACTAAACTTTAACTATTAACTGAAGTTGATGTGAAATACATTCATTAGCTCTATGGCTAAGTTAATAAAATTGCAATTGGTGGCATCTCTTGTTTCATCTACGAGTCGGGGTTTTTATCCAGCAATGGATGACTTACTCTATGCCATCTTCCACTGTTAATGGTTTAAGTGCTTTGCTACTTGACATGTTGCAGGTAGACATTCCACTACTGTTGCACTAACATCCATTGCATTGTGTTATGACATGTTGACCTGCTATTCAAAGATCCTGTCGAAGCTAAAAAGAGATAAACCAGCTTTATTCCAGATGTTTTTGAATGAATGGTTAGATTGTTACAAGGATTACTTGTGTCTACCTGGCTTTATGATTCTATATTGTTAGTCCATTAACTTTGAAATGTGATGGGGCTTTTATCTTGCAATTGATAACTGACTCAGATGGAACTTGATTGCGATTTTATTGAATTAGCTATAGCATTGTAGTGACAAATTACTATCATCTTCTGTTGATATTCAATATTGAAAAATAACAGTAGCTTCATAATCTTTGTAAAGGTTATTCTTCCAGGAATGTTACTTGAACAAAATTCCTAAACCTAAAAGTCACTTCCTAGTTCTGAAACAAAAAAAAACAAACTTTTTTTTTTTTTTTAATGTTCACTTCAATGCCTATTACATTTGTCAAACAGAATTCAATCTTGGTCTTTGTTTGAGGGAGGTTTGATACAATATCAAACGTTCTCCAAACAAGGAACAAGATTTCTTTATTTACAATGAACATACAGTTGACATGGGGTCACAGTTACGAGGATCAAACATTTTACAGTAGTAATGGTCGACATCACTATTGGGCTCTTTTTCAAATATTTTTTTTGTGATAAATTAAGTTATGTTAAATTTCTGAAATGAATTCACGCTAAAAGACTGCATCGTGGACTATCACTAAAATAATTGTACACTTGGGTTAATGTGTATGAGAATATACACTTGGACAATAATTTATCATGTAGTGATATACATATATATTAGACCAGCTCAGGACAGAAGCTACTAGACTAGATACACAGCACTTATCCATTCCATCTTGTTGAGACTCTACAATGACAGCAATCATTTTAGAATATATGGTGTCACAATCTCTATTAGTGCTGTGTTATAATGACCCCATATAGTGCTGTTTTCTTAAGTTTTGCATTTTTGCAAGAACTTATCAAACTGCTAACCAAGTTATTACAGTATGTGATATCCTATCAACATCAGCACGGTGTGTACTTGGTTGGTCATTTGAGTTTGTGACTTGTTCTTAGCTTGAGTATCTTTCTTTGATCATGCCAGCCGTGACTCTTATGTTGCACAACATTGTTGAATAGATACAAGGTGTGGCTATTAAATAAGACTCATGCAATTTAGTTTTAATGGAGAAAACTTGCATTCCAATTCTTTTCCCTTTCTGCAGCTTCATTCTGTTTTTTCCGTAGATCCAAGCAGTGTGGTTGGTCTTCTGTTGTCTCAGGAGCTCGGTTGTTTTCTCCTGCATTGCTAAAATAGATTCAAAACTGGTTTCCTTGAGTTTAGGGAGGAAAAAAATTTTATGGTGCAAGATCAAGTGAATAGAGGGGCTGTTAAAATACTGCGCTGTGTTTTTCTACAAAAAAAAATACTTCACTGAGATAGTTGGTGCACTGTCCTGACGAAGGATGAAACTATTGTAGCCTCTTTCTTCTGACCCTTTCTTGCAAAGTTTCTAGAACCTGTTTGTAATTGTTTTGCTTCTTTCATATGGAACCCAGTTCTGGATGTGCTCAAGTATCCACAACGTTCATCATCTTCAACATTCTCTAGACCTACACCAAATCTTGTCACTGGAGCACATTCATGTAACATGCAGTCTTCCTCATACACATCAGTTAGCATACAGAAAGATTTGGTAGCCTTTGTTAAATTTCATCAAAAAATTTAGAATTGATGTGCTGGTTGATTTTTGAACAGAAGACTTTTATGACCAGTTAGAAAAACAAGTCATCTTTGAGTGACGAGAAACATTGAACTGAAGACATGAGCAGAGTGAAATTTCCCAGGTTTTTTTTTTTTAATGCTTTCCTGTTGGTCAATGTATTCTATGTGGTTCCTGTGTGTGTTCGACTAACATAACACTACTTATTCAATAGTCACACCTTGTATTACATAAAGACTTCTTTGATTTTTTTTTTTTTTTTTTTTAAGCTATCACCTTTTCCTCCTTTCCTGTTTTCTTGCTCTCTCTCTCTCTTTCAAAGGTCATGAATAAAAGGAGTGAATTTTAGGGAAATTCTGTATTTCAAATGCTCTTTCTTCCTCTGTAAAGAAAATTTCTTTAATACTAATAAAATACTTTTTTTTCTAAAATAAGTCTCTCTCTCAAGTTACTAAAACATTTTCACAAACCTGCCTCTTCTGTTCACACTTTTTTTATGCATCTCTGAGATACTTTTCAGTTAGTCAGTCTTCAATATGGTATAGATCAATTTTCTTAGCTGTATCATGTTGGATTGATATGAAATTTAGTCCAGACCTTTGGGTGAACCATCCTCATATTGCTACTACATATGTTGAACTGATGGTTGTTTTTTAATACCCTTACATTGGCTACGGCGTTAGCTGTCTCTGGGTTTTGGATATCACAAATTCTTCTGAAGTGGTATCAATCACTTCACTCTGTGTTATTTCATCCATGGTTGGGGTGTGTGTGGATTTATGCCTTTCCCCAGGGCATTAGTGCAATCTTATCAGAGTTTGAACAATGCTTGCCAATTCCATTTTCTGTTGTGACCTGTGCCTTTGCCTGGTCTGGTCTGGTCTCATCCTGCCAACACCTACACCGATATTGTACTTGAAGATCCACAGACAGATTGTTAGTGAAGTTGGTTGAAACATCTTTGAGTTTGGATTGGTCCGGTTGCAAAATGAATTTTTTTTTTAAGATGAAGAGGAACGCTTACATAAAAGTTGATTGTCACAAAGTGCTCTTGAGTTCGGACTCCAATTTGATCCTCCTCAAGGTGGTAAGTTGCTAAACAAAGATTACTCAAGTGGCTAAGATGAGCAAAGTTGGCATTAACAGGGAACTATGGAGCCCAGCCTTCAGTTACAAACAGTCAGTGCTTCTTGTAACTCTGGATTTGGTCAAGTATCTCAAATCGGGATTCATGCTGAACTGCAAAGGTTGCCTGTATTTGGTTTTGAGTTGAGAGCTGATTACCAAGTGTATTTATGGAGAACCTCTTGTAATGGTAAAAATAATTTGGCTTGCCAGCACTCTATCCCTTTGGTTCTGTTAACCAGTTTCTTCCTACTATCTCCCTGAATTGGTAGAACCAGATTACCCAACCGGCAATGGTGACCATTGGCCAATGAGTAGTTTCGTCACCTTAACACCCACTTGGGGAAATCCAATTTCCAAGAAAAGCACTGATTAATCTCATAAACCATTTCCATTATTGATTAGAAATCTCTATTTCTGAAAACAATTAATTTTGTGGATATACTTCAATTTGCCCTTTAAGATCAATCATGTTGTTCTCAACAATTTTGGTGATCAACTTCCCCAATGGTTCTAGTTAGTGTGATTCAGTCTTTACTTTCCTCCAGATACACTGCATCCGTACCTTTTTGATACTCTGGACAGTCTGACACTTCTGCTTTCTCAGTGACATTGTATCTGTACCAGATGAAATCAAATTCCACTTTTTCACGATCTGGACAGCCTGACACTTTTTTGAAACAAATATCCATCCATTCGGTCACTTAGCCAACTCTTTCAAACATTTGTACTGAATTTCTGTTACTATGTGGGAATTTACAAGAAGCAAAAACTTACTAATTAAAATTGCGACCAAACCCTCAATCTTAGTGTGCGGATTTCAGAAGTATCTAGCTAGGTTGTATTGCACTGTTGATCAGAGGCTACGTCTGTGTTTTCACATTGTAACAATTAAAACAGATTCTCTCTCTCTAAAAAAGAAATTTCTTCTGAAGGTACTAAATAAAAGATCCCTTCAGAAAAGTGCCTTATTCTAAACATTAGCACTCATATTAAAGAAAATCTTGGAAGTTTCTGTCCATTTTCTTTCTACAATGTAGAAAAAAACAGTTTCAAGAGCAAAACAATGGCTAATGTCAATTGTTTTTTTTTTCTAAATCTGAATTCCTGAGATGAAGACTTATTATTATACAGTGATTTTCTTGGATGTTACAGTCAAAGATTTGAAACGTTTGGTTAAAAATTCCCAGGTAATCAATCATATTCAGATACCAGAAGAAGGCTGCTGGGTACAATGGCCTAAATGATGTGACTATAGTTGCTAGATTATAGGGTGGTAATTCATATAGCTTACTTAATGACATGAAAGTCAAGCTGTGATATAATAGTCTATTTCTTTACTTCTGAATTTACATTTAAAAGAAGGAATGTTGGATTTCTGTATGAGATTTAAAAAAAAATATATAAGGGAGGTAACTCAAGTCTTTTATCAATTCATAAATTTTGTAGTGTTTTGCTATTAACAGATTTGCTCCCGTAACATTGAACAAGGACTCTATCTACAGAAAAGCACGCATCAAGAGTCCTGATTGATGTAAGCAACGAAGGCAAAACAAAACTAGAGGGCAAAATACTGCCACGGCCATTGTCAGAGGGGAGAAATTGTGCATCACCCTTAAATATAATCACTTTTTCCATGGCCATCTTTTCACAAAATTTGATAGAAATTCATCGAGAACATTTGGAGAAATCAGGCGGGGGAGGCATGGAATTTTGGCTATGTGGTTTGAATATATAACTACGACGTAGGGATGATAATTGTGCATGGATCTGCTCCAAAATTTAATCATTTCTTCAATAACTTCTTGTCTTCATTTGGTAGAGGTAAGTAATCAGCTGTAAGATAACTGGACTGAGTAAAGCAGACCCCCCCCCCCACCCATAAACCCCAAAATATCAAAATCAGCTCATGTTGAGCAATTCTAGTGAGGATTAAAAAAAAAAAAAAACTAAATCAATTGCAGATGGAAATTTCAGTCATGGCAGTTCTGTAACTAACTCAATAAAATCTGTTTTATTGTGATTTTTAGCAACCTAGTTTTATCAGTCAGGGCTTTTTATCTAGCAGTGGATAACTATTACCCTTTGACATCTGCCCCAATTGAGCACAGGAATATAATTTCCACAAAAATCAATATTATTTATAAGTTTATTTATGATAGATTTCTTTACAGTTGGTACCAGAAGTGATTGTAGCAGCTGCAAAATAATTTCCTTTCTTCAAATATAAACATTGGTTTGGTATTCCAGTTTTCTGTTAGATGAAGTATTATAAAATCATTATTTTTTTTTGCAACTATTTACCACAACTCAACTCGGGCTTGGTTCCCTTTAGCAGCGAGTAAATAAATTAAGTCCGAATCAGAATAAACAAAGTTCCGAGTCAGAATCATACACACGATCCACCATACTACTAATTTTTTTTACTGGCTGCAGAAGGGAACTCAACCTGAGATTAGTAATGATACAAAGCAACAATTAAGATGAAGGTAAACTGTAGTAAAAAATGAATTGATTTGGTGTATTGTACCATTCCCACTAACTGAATAGAATTAGTGGGTGGCTGAAAGCCTTGATAACAAGAATTGAAGAGAAGCTTGCATTGTGGCTGAAATAGTTGAAGTCAGTGTTTAGAGCCCAGAATTTTGAATGCAGATTTTTCTAACTTGGAAGACGGGTGCACCACAATCTTCCTATTTTGACTTTAGAGCTGAACTAAGCTATGCATAATAAATACTGGTATCCCGGATTGAATTCTGTATTGGTTGATCATGTTTTAGCCTTAAATAATTTAAGCAAGTAATTCTATTTTAGGGGATACTGAAAGTTTGACATGGTTTCAGTCAGTGATCAGAGAAAAATTAAAAAAATAAGCAAAAAGATCTTACTTATAGACACTATGATATAAAAGAACAGTCATCCCAGTTGGTCGGGCTGATAATTTTTGGTACCTTTTTTTGTATCTTGACAATTAATCATGAACAATGTTCCTTCTAATTTCTAGTAAACAATGAGAATAAAAATCTCAAGTGCAAATTCTTTTCCTGTGATGAATGCTTTAGCAAATGTAAATTTAAAAAGGGTTTCAAAATAATTTTTGCACAGTTTATCTCTCATGGCTAATAAAACTGTATCAGTAGGTGTCAATATAGTAAAAGTATGATTACATTAGATTTTACTTTATACTTTGGTCTACTTGAATAAAACAATGATCATATAGCCATCTCTAATGGGAAAGAGTCCTATCCTTTTTGATAGTAAAATCATTATCAGATTTAGGTTCAAGACGATGATTAGCAGCTGAAAGGTTTTGATTTATTTTCATATAATTGGACTGCTGGATTTGAGGGGGGGGGGTTATCTCATGAAGGTAAACAGTAGTCAAAAATTGATAATGATTTACAATACTATAGCTAATGACAAATAAAATAATTGCTTTCCTTGTACTGATACTTCCAGCTCAAAAACCAGAATAAATGCAGAGATATCGAGGTAGAGTTGGTTTAAAGGCCGGATTTGGACTTTTCAAGCCAACAAAATCTCTCATGGCTGAGTTGGTAAAGCAGCAAGTGCATGCAAGAGGGACGTGAGTTTGAATCTCACTTGGAGCTGATTCTTCACTACTGATCGGTGCTATTTACTCATTGGTGTAGATTGCTGAGTCACGTTGTGATTTAAAAAGAAAAAATGAAGACGAGGGTAATCAATAGTCAAAATTTATAATGATTTACATTATTTCATCTGATAAAAAATTAAATGATAGAACTCTTGGAATGTTTTGCTTTATTATTTCCCAGGATATCTTCAATTTACCTTCATAGAAAAATGCACTCTACGTCATTCGGCAAATAATAATGATTGAGCACTTTTGAGTTTGTTAATCACTTTTCTTTCTACTTAGTGACCAAGACAATTTGGTTAGCAATTTACTGTTTGACCAATTGGTGAACACTTTTTCTGGTAAATTCAATAGCATTTATGCCATAAATCAAAATACAGCCCAGTTAACAAAATCTTAAATTCATCAGCAGACTATGGTGTCATAATAAACAAAAATATCTTTTTTTATCACAGTAAAATTTATGGTTCAATGTTTTTGGTTTTATACAGTGAATAAAAAATGGGACTGGCTGATCAGTCACGTCATATCTTTTTTCTTTTTGGCTGGAGGTTCAAGGTAGCTCCCATCTTCGGAGCCAGAAACTATTTCTTCAATTTCATCTTCTGAATTCTCTGTAGCTGATTCTTCACCCTCATTCTCTAAAGTTGCAGGATCCGTAGCATTGGCAACCCATTTGTCTTGGTTTGGGAGGCTGTCAAGTCGGCTGATACTGACAACTGAACGACCAGCTTTTCTAGCAGCTACAAAACAAAACAGTATCACTTGAGAAGAAGAGAAAAAAAGATGACAAAGCAATGTCCAAGCAATCCCAGAACATTATACTGGGGTATTAGCTAGCATATTACTTGATGGCTAATTCCCAACAGAAATCTAATTCCAGTTTCCAATTAAGCTGAGCATTATGGTGTTCGAAAAACAAAGAAAATACCAAATAAACACAAATACAAAAATGTGGGCCTCAGAAAACTTTCCAATCCTAAAAAAAATGGTGGGGTAGTCAAATTCCTGGCTAAAACCCTGTATACACAGTACTTAGTTAACAACAGATTACTGTATTTTCAGGCCTCCGGATGCGCCTCAATTTTGACTTGTGAAATTTTGAGAAAAAAAAAAATATACAGGAACCCTTCATAAAAGTGAATTTAGTGATTTAAGGTGGATGGTTGATGGAGCCTAAGATTTAACCTCTATTATCACTTATTCGTCCAGAAAATCATTAAAAGACTTGATATGATTAAGACTACCAAATATCTGTCAAAAATGGCAGAAATATTTATTTATGAATCAGCACTAAGGAACATAGATTTCAAGTCTCAATGCAACTCAAGCTGTCTTAAAGGGTGATCAGACATTATGTCAAAAAATCACGACTGATATTGTGCAGTATGGAAAAAAAAAAGTCATAGAAAGAAACTCAGTTCATTAAAATTATAACTTCTTTCATTACAAAATAAAGTTTAATACCATTTTACTGATAACTTAGGAAGAGAGTACGGCCAAATTTGGCATTTAAAAAAAAGCATTTGGCCATGAAATTTATAGCATAATTCATACACTTAATTCTGCTCCTGTACTGGAGTTCAGATTGCCTTCCTCTGGGAAAGGCCGATGAAAAAATTGACCTTTGGCCGAGAGGATATGGTAAATTTTCAAGACTAATTTTAGGGAAAAATAGGGTCTCCAAGGTCAGGAAATATGATAACTAGTATAAAGAAGAGCTTTCTGTCTGGGCTGAAAGGTTTCCTTTTTCAGAAGAGACTTGTGCTAAGGAGCATCACCAATTTGACACATGAATTAGTTTAAAAGACATCACTTGAAAGATATTTCTTCGGCAAATAAGTGAAGGAATAGACAATAGCATAATGTCATTATTATTTGAAGATATTTCTCATGAAAGGCAGGACAGACTATGTGACAAATCTATTACTTACCTGCATGTAACAAAACTGAATTGCAGTTGGTTGACAGAGCCTGTTTAGCTTTGGCTTCTGATAAACCAAGCATTAATCCTCTGAAAATCAAGTCAAGGAACATCCTCATAAATTTGAAGTTGTAGGAAAGAATCATTTTTTTTCTAAGCCTTGTGAAAAATAAACCATAGCTTACTGTACATGCAATAAAGAACTAAGTAAATGATGGGGTCGAGAACTTTGGTGTTGATAACACATACATACATATATATATATATATATATATATATATATATATATATATATATATATATATATGTATATATATATATATATATATATATATATATATATGTATGTATATATATATATATATATATATAAAATTATTGTGTCATCCACAGACAGCTGTTTCGATGTATTACATATCTTCAGTGTGGCTATAGACTTTAACCCATCCAGTACCGCGAGGCAGAATTGAAACCCTCACATTGGACCCGGAGGCCGATATCCTACCTCTGGACTACGGAACTGGGTGGTCAGTAAGGCTGAAATTAAGCGATATATTCATTTTATGCAGAAACTCCTCATCATATATATATATATATCATATGAGGGATCAAAAGTAGTGGATGAATTGAAGGAAATCATCTTGCATTGATGCTAACCGGAATGTGAGTGTAACTGTGTCGAGGATAGGTTCCTGGAATATAGCACTGTTGAAAGGGGACATTTCCAGCACCTAAGATATCATGAATTACCTGATCAGTGCCATATACCTACTTTTGGCCCACTATATATATATGTGGGTGTGTGTGTGTGTGTGTGTGTGTGTGTGTGTGTGAAGAAAGATGATAATTTTGAAAAAGATTTGATTAATACATCGAAAAAAAAAAATGAAATATGGCCCTCTATACTTTGGGGAGGGGGAGGGAAGATAATGAAAAAAAATTAATTGTTGAATATCTCTTGCAGTTCAGAAATTCTTGAAATGTGAGCTTCATATAATTTTCTCAACAAAAAACAAATCTGCAGTGAACTTTGAAATACAATCAATTTTCTATTTTTTTCCGACTTCTAAAATTCAATGACTGAATTCTATCTCCAGAAAATTACAAATATTTTGACTTCTAAATATTTCAATGGGTCATGTTGCACTTTTTGCAATGACAAATATACATACTGAAAAACAATAGTTTCTATAACTTTTGAAAAATTTATACACAAGCCTAAAAGCTGTTCTCCATCATCTTCAACACAAAACAAACAAATATGTCAATTAAAAATTAAGCTTAAAATACTATTTTCTGTTGAGAGCAACTCTGAAAAAGCTTTCTTAAATATGCTTGCAATTATTAACTCCTATCAATGAAGTTGGAAGAGGTATAAGTATTCACTCAGGTCTGTCTGTCCACACATCTCCAAAAGTTCTCAATGAATTTCAATAAAATCCAGTGGGAAGTTGGGTCATCGGTTCAATTCTGGGGGAGATCAAGGAATTTTTTTTCTCAATTGAGAGAGATTTTTTCATTTTTTTCATACATTTATATATTCATGATTGCCCACACAGCATCCACACAAATTCTCAGTGAATTTCAGTGGCATTTCATAAGGGGTAGGGGCATAGATCAAAGATTAATTGATTAAGTTTTAGGGCAGATCGAGATATTTTTATAGTTATCTCCCCGGTATCCTAGCTATATATGAACAGATTTTCATTCAGTTTTTAGTGACACTGGAGTTAGCAAATATGCTTTATAGTTATAGATTGTTTTTTTTTTAGTTATGGGAAACAAGTTTGTATGTTCATCTCACATTAAATTCTAAATGTTCAAAAAAAAAAAAAAAAAGCCTTACATTGTTTTGGGAGTAAAAATTAAAGGAGCAGAGGCTTCAGATGAAATAATAAATATTAGTAAAGAGTTCAAAATTTGGAAATAGCAGAAAAAGGATACAAAGCTGTAACATCATAAGGTCCTCGGATATCCAATGGCTGTAAAGGAATGAGAAAAAATTCATGGCTTCAAAGGAAAATACAGTATTAGCATAGTACCCACCATAAATGAAGGGATTATTTACTTATGAATTGGCACTAAGATCAGAGTATCTATGGGCTCTGCCTAGGAGCAAAGTATTGCTACCCAGGGGATCAATGTGGTATCTATACACTCTGCCTTGCTCCCCAGCCCACTGCCTAGAATCAGAATCTAGTATATGTACCTATCATTGAAGTGTTGCACACACACGCATCCCCTTTTTCTAGCCCTTTCGGCAGGATTAAGATGTAGTATCTGTTCCCTGGAAGAGCCCGAGGAGACGGTACTGACACTTGCCTGCTGAGTGGGCCGGAGAGGGCGTGTGTTAAAGACCGAGTGCACCGGTGCAATGTGTTAGCCAATAAGGTTTTACTGAGGCTGCGTTTGCTAAGCGCATTGGGGAGCCTTTGGACTCGTCCTTGGACTCTCTTATCATTACTCCGCCCAGCTGCAGGGGATCCGTTGCCCCAGGGCAGCACTGCTCTATTGCACTTAGAGGAGCAGGTCCCAAAGTGGACACTTTCGTGACAGAGGTTGTTTTAGCTTCTTCTATGGTCGCTTGGCAATCAAAATCGCATCGGCTGGAGCCATTTTTGGATGGATGTCTCCTATTTTCTCCACTCTAAACCTCGACCTTGTGTCACATTTTGCTAAGGTGGTACAATAAATAAATAGCACACCCACACATACACAATATATATATATATATATATGAATTATAAATTGCATTATATTATATAGAAACTTATATATAACGCCACATGTATGTCTATGTGTTTGGTCTGTAACAGCTATCAAATGTTAATCATAGAGTAGTCTCCCTTACGTTTTATTTTTGCAAATGTGTAAAAATCCAGGTTTGTTTAAACATAGACAAAAAATGCAGAGTAACAATGTTTTTGATTTTTTTCAATGTACAATGGAATTGCAAAATTATTTACAATCCATCATCATTTTTTTGGTGGCATGTGTGAACTAGAAGTAAAATAAAATAGTCAGTCATACTCACATTTTCACAGCCACTGCTCAATATCAAGTTCTGCAAATAATCAGAAAAAAACTCAAATGAAATAGCCTGAGAGATGTTTGGACTTTTAAACTTATAGTTTTTGTTATTATTACGATGTTTTGGCCAATCCATTCTTCGACCTTCTTCAGGTATATAGAAATAATTACAGGATATTGTCACTGGGGTTTTTAGTATGCAGTAAAAAACTTCATGAAGACTAAAGATTACATTAGCAAAAATGTTGGATAAAAACAACAAAAATAAGGATACTAATTCAAATAATTTGTGGAATGAAACAAGAAGAAAAAAAAAAAAAAATGATTTTTTTCAACAAAATTTTTCACTACTGAAAAAAAGTAGTGATTCTTATCTTAGAATTTTGAGATGGAGATGAAAAAGAAAAGGTAACATCCGTCTTTTTACTTTAATAAAAACGATTTTTGAAAAACAAAAACAAAACTATTTACTCTTCCTTTTCCAACTTCCAGAAGCATCTGTACATTGGCAATGATATTCTTGCAAGCATCTCTGTCTCGGATCATTGGTCCATATTGGATTTCAAAGAAAACTCCACGTTCAACTGCCTGAAAACAAACAAAAGTTTAAAAAAAAAAATCTTACTATAATTCACCAAAAGCCTTGTTTTTTCTTTCAATGAATAACTTAAGGACAGACAGAGCTATGACCACCTAATTCTGTGGTTAGTAATGGGACTCTGGAGCATGTTCTTTAGATATTAGTTTTTGAAATGTTTTTAGCAAGGGGTTTAATCTACAATGTAAGCATAATGCTAAAGTAAAACCTTTGTGTCAGTCAGGTTAGCTAAACTGAATCTAATTTTTTTGTTTAACCATAGAAAGTAGATATTTGAGTGAAAATCCCATCTCTACAGGGCAGGTTTTAAGCAAACTTTCAAATATGTATTGTGATACTTTAATATCATTCAACAATTTATCTTCAAATACCACGTTTGACAGCATATAGGTCAGACTTGGCACTCTAGCTTAAGTTAGTAACCAGTCTAGGAGATGGACATTTCTAATCCCAAACTAGGAGTGGAGCCTCTGACGCAGACTGGTTGTAAATTCTACCTACTTCCTAGCAATGCCTGTAACCAAAAACACTGCCAGTTGTGATGTCTCATCGACTGAAAAATGACCTTGGAGGCCGAGATAGTGGGATTGTCCCTGTGTAATGTCTGTGCCACTTCAAAAACATTCATATAGGTTGCTGTACAGAAAGGCAGGTGTGCACCTTCAGAATGTGATTTTCCGACCACATTTGGGTGGACCGATAACAGCACAGCCACAGACATCATCAGAACGATAGTCAACGAACTAAAACTAGCAACAGAGTGCAGCCCATTAACTCCACCCCACATACAAAGATAAAACCTGTTTGTAAGTTGATATTTTGTCTTGACAACTACATTTGCTTATTTGCTCTTTAAGCCTATTGTCCAGCCTTCTACAAATTTTTACTGGAATTTATCGAGATCTTTTGAACATATTGTATGGACAGACATGAGTATAGACATAAATGTATGACCCCCTCCCCCAAAATCTATCTCAATCAACAAATAATTCCTGGATCCGCCCCAAGGTTTGACTATCTCTTCCTTATCCCATTTCCCAACCTTCCAAAAAATTTCATTGAATTTCATGGAGTACTTACAGAGTTATTATGTGAACAGATGAAACTAAATGCACATAACTCTTCAACTTTGTTGGCAGAGGAAATAAATCATTTACTCAATTAATTCTAGTGAAGGCTAGAACTAATTGGTGTACCGAGAGCAAGACACGAAAGTTATAGTGACAAAAAAACTACAACAAAAGTCAGGTGAAAAATGATGATACTTTTTTATGAGCTAAAAATAGAAATACTCAGTTGACAGTTGATAATACTTTTACTTGAGTTATGGTTAAGGTTAATTCCATATTGCCTACATAGATACCAGTGTGGACACATGAATTTACTTTCCAATCAATGTTACTTTTATTCCATATAGCCAAGACAAATAATATACAGAATACCACACTCTTCACTTGTGTCCTTCATTCTTTCCTGTATAGCCCTCGTTATAGTACCCTTTTCTATTTCTCATTTAAAAAAAAAAGTATTATCAATTGTCACCTAACAACTTTTATGTAGCTAGTTCTTCCAGGGTGTAACCAGAAAAAATGACAAAGGCCACAATTTATTGTAGGCAAATTTTTTGGTAACTCTTTATGTCTGCAGCATGATGCAAACAGTACAACTTATTATTATAACTTACCATATTCAGTGATGGTCGCTTGTAGCGAAAAGGCATTTGTTCAGTCATATTTACAG
Source organism: Thysanoteuthis rhombus (assembly GCA_963457665.1). Taxonomy (NCBI): domain Eukaryota; kingdom Metazoa; phylum Mollusca; class Cephalopoda; order Oegopsida; family Thysanoteuthidae; genus Thysanoteuthis; species Thysanoteuthis major. Next base: position 48,554,239 of record OY735219.1, on the reverse strand, counting down.
AGATTATGTCGATATCAAGTGTGCCACAGGCCATCTGGAATGAAGGTGGAAAAATACAATTGATGAGTTACAATTAAGCTTCTTCATCTTTTATCTTTGCTCTAATCAAAAATTCAGACAACATTCATAAACAAAATTTGGAACCATCTTTAATAATGTAAAACACCATTAGTATTATACACGTAATAGCCCTATTTTAAGAAATACTTACATCAATTCCTGACCATAGACAATCTTTTTTCCCTGATTTTCAAAGCATTCCTATAGTAAAATGACTTGCAATGCATTTTAGAGAATTTGTTCATCTATTATACATATAATAGCCTTATTCCATTTCTAATGCTTGCCTCAATTCCTGACCATCAACAATCCCTTTGTTCTGCATCTTCAATGTACAGCACATAGATTTAGTTCCAAAACTTGTTCATCCAAGTTTTAAGTCGAAATTACAATACTGAATAGACAATTAATCAAATTCCACTTTTCAGTGCAAATGTTATAACCATGATTTTCATTCATCATAATCCTATAAGCAACCTCCATCTTCTTGGACTATGACCAGCATTCACCAAAAGTGGGCTAATACAAATTCTTCAGTGAGGGGCAAGGGCCAAAATGTACACTCTGGACATGCTCCATATTAATATTCCATATAAATTTTCCAGCAGAAGATATAAGAATCAAATGATCAACTGTTTGAATTATTACTAAGTCTATTCATATCTCAAATGTAGAATAGAATTCTTTGTATCTTCCTTCCTATATCTACTTTTACCATTCACCATGTTTTGTTTTTATAGATTTGTTTTTGATGAATCATTTCTTTTGGAAAACGATAGGTCACAAATCCTACCTGTGATATTACAGGTTACATAAACATGAGACTCTTTTACCAAGATATACTGATGACAGACAGGCTTATTCAGTGCAATCTTATTGCATGTGCACACCAGATAGTTGCCCTGAACCTGAACCCAAAATTCAATATTTTTTATTGATTATTTATTTTTGTTTTGGACGCTTTAAAGGGGATTAACTTGAAAAATCAATTGGAAACATAGTTTTATCCCAGAAACAAATATTGACAATCATAGTCAAATGCTGTCAAAAAATATATTAACAATGTTGCAGGTTTTAAACAAATTGTTCTTTTTCTTGTTATTCGATGAAGTATTACAAATCATTAATTTTACCAAAATCAAATAAATACAATAAAAAATCAACAGAAAAATTAGGATGAAGGTAAAAAGATGTCAAAAATAAATAAGCCACATGATGTAATTTTTTGTTTATTTTCATCATTTGATGGAGTATTCTAACCAAAATACTTCATAAATTTTGACTCCTTTATTTTCATCTTGATTTTTTTTAGTTATTTTTTTTGATCATTGAAACAAACTGTTTTCTTTCACCCAAAGAATTTTTAGATATTGAAATAGTTCACCATCTTATGTAAAAAAATATAACAAGTATACATAATTTTAAGAATAATTTGGAGAAATTTAGATCCTATGGGAGTGAAAATAAATTGAGAGGGCAATTTGAAGAGTTTTCAGCTGAAATATATGGAAGAAATCAGAAAGGATTAATGAATAAAATGTGCCTGTTAAATGATCCTCTGTACTAGTAAGATTGTAAAATTGAGTCAAGTTTCATATATTTTAAAATTTGAACAAATTTATATTTTAAGGTTGGATAAGTATTTCTGATGTAAACTGTTTGAGGGGCATTTTTATCTAATAAATAAATAAAAGTTGTACAAAGACAATTAAAAAAATTATGAAGGTAAAAACTAGTGAATATTAATGAAAAGACAAAGTCACATGACATTTAGTATTTTGTGACATCACAATGCAAAACTCACACATAAGACATCTTATTCTAAATTTCTTTTTATTCTCTCTCCAGCTAAGCTGCTAGTAACATTTCAAAAAATTAATCTGAACATACTTTCTGCTTTTTCTAAAAAGTGATTGCAGTTTGTGAAAAAGCTAACACTATGGAGAGGTGTTCTATACATGAGAACATTACAATAAATACGACAGGAAGTATGGAGCCCTGGCAGGAGCCACAAGCGGACCAAAAGAACTGGGACCTGGCCTTCGAAATCAAGATCCTGGCCCTTTTCTTGTATCTCTTTCTGTTCACGTTTGTCGAGTTCCTCTTCAACAAACAACTCTGCAGGGATGCAGATCAAACGGAACAGGCCCCCACCGATGATGAACAGACTAAAATCCAAGAAGTCGATCAGGAGAGCGTTGAAGATTCTAGTACAAATATGGAGCTCTGCTTGGAAGAACTAGAAAAGACCAGAGAAATGGAAGCCAAAGTGGTAACTGTAGATGCCAACAATGCCAAGCCAGTGGCATCTCCAGTCAAGCGCAGAAGTAATGCCGCCCAACGTAAAAAGGAAGCCCCGAAAAGACATTTGGTGACAACGGATTTGACTAACATCGAACCAGTAGCCAAAAAGAAGTATCAGGAACTACAGATTATCATTGACTTTCAGTAAATAGAATTTTTTTTTTTTTACTATAATTCATTTCTCAACAGAAACAAACATACAGTATATTTAAGCAAACAAATCGACCTCAGAACTAAGGTGTGAATTCAAGTGTGATATAAGTCGACTCTCTAATATAAGTCAACATTGAATCCATCAGAGTGTCAAGTTCAAAAGGTTTAAACAGACTGATATGATTCATCGGAGGGGGGGATTGACTTTTAAAATCTGTACTTGGAATATGCATAAATTTCGAGTTTACTTTTTGAATTAACAAACTTTTCAAAAAGTTGACCAATGTGTTTTAGAACAGAAGAAACACAGAGAAAGATCTTTTCGTATCAGTAATCAAATTCGTGCAGTGATAAATTCTCCTTTTCAGTAATTCCTCCTAACAATCCAGTTGTTGTGTTGTGTCACCGTTTTATTTTAATCTTAACCAGAAATAAATAATCAAAATAAATAAGTATTAGCTTCAGATATGATACTCTAATTTTAAGCACATATGCAATATGTCAATTCTTTCAGCAGCATCCATAAAAGCCCTGAACTTCTGTCTATCTTGGTTTTTTGCCCCATTGCTCATTTAGTCAACTACTATCTCTCTCTCTTCTTCTATGTCTAAATTCTGGTAAAGAGAAGTGTACATGGGTCAAAAGCCCCACCTGTTTCCTGTGATTTAAATAGTCTTTCTGCTGTGTATTTTTCTGTGTTGAGAATGACCCCCAAGTTTGCATTAATTCAGGTGTGTCACTTTACCACACAAGCTTGGTCTTAGGCATAACACTGAATATCCCATTTCCAATAATTACTCTGCTCTTTGAAGTAACGAGCACTTTAGAGACAACCTCTTTCAGTACCATTGTAGCCCCAACAATGACTAGATTAACAGTATCTTCCTTTACGCTGAAGCACCAATCTTTCCATCTTTACTATCCCAGTTTGTAAGATCCATAAGGAATTCTCTCTCATACTTCAGAGAAATAACTATTCTCCCTCCTTGAAGTATCCACATAGCAATAACAGGCCTGCTAAATATCGAGCTTCCTTAATGTTTATGAGTTTCCCTTTCAGCTTTGAATGTAATACTTATTCATGTTTTATTTTGTCGACTTATTAAATCTATATCTTTATTCATTTGTCTGAATATCTGCATTTGTCTCCATTTCGATTATGAACTCCATTCTATCTAGAGCTATCCCTTTTCCCAAAGGAAACATGGTGACCAGATGTTTACATCTGCACAAAATGGCAACTCCTGTCATTCCAAATTCTTTTCATGACCTTAGCAAGTGGAGGTAAACTCAAACACCAGGAGCAGACTCCTTCATCCTCTGTGACAACAAGAATCTTCTCGCTACCCTGGAACACAACCATTATTATTACTCAGTTACAATATAGGACTCCAATAACTAATAATCCTATAACATCTACAAGGAATCAATTTGAATTTTGATTGAAATATCTAAAATGTTTCTGTACTGTTTATAACATCTATATTTTTTCCTCCCCCCCCCCACTCAAATTACACACCTGATAAGAGCTAAAGAATGAATCGGCTAAATTGTTATTCTGACAACATCAAGGATGTGAAGAAGGAATAGAAATGTTTTCATTAAGAATAAAAGGAAATATGGGATATTTTCAGGCTATTGTTTGGAGAAGAATCAGGCAAAAACAAAAAAACTAAAAAAAAAACAAAAAAAAAAAAACAACAGATGTTTTAGCATTTTCTATTTCATACTGAAGAGAGACACTGCTTTTTACTCACATAAATAGATTTTTCCCATTGAAGTAATTAGAAATTAACAAAAACTGTCGATATAGATTCCTTTAGTTTTTGGTCTGGCTGTGTATGTATACATGTATGTATCAGATCTACAAACTGCACAAATGAAGCTAGAGGGCTGAAAATTTCAACATTCAATACTAATTATGTTACCTCTATTTTCCCTGATAGTAGCCTAGCAAAAAGGAGCTTAACAGAAATCTGTGGATAGAGTTGCATTTCTTTCTGGGTCTGGGAAGTTTTTGATTACTGCTATAATAGTATGCCGGATTTTAGATTAAAAGATTAATATGAAAAAGTGTATTCAAACATGATCTGGCCACTATCTTTTTATGTCTTGAATGTTTTTGTTTTTAACTCTGATTGTTGGGGCCATATTTGTTGTTGATGTCTTTTTAGTACCCATAGTATTAATACCTCTAAAAAGAAAAAAAATCTATTTACATCATTTTCTTTAAAGAGAACGTTATCAAAAGTTTAAGAATAGGTTTTCGAATAAACTAAGGCGTATAAAGAAGTGTTAAATATCCCATAATTTTTTTGTCCCTCTATCTTAAAAATTTTTTTTCACCCACAGTGACATTCGTGAATTGAAGCAGCATCCAGAAATGTCTCTCCCTGGGGCTGACATCCGCAATTGGCCAAGCATCAGTGAAATTAGGCAACAACAACATAAGTTGCAACCTCTCAAGAACAAAAACATCCCCATTGAAGACTGTGAATCTCTTTGCAGCTATATTCACTACACTGACCACGTCCTACTGCAGAGAGTCTACAACTACTTGCAGGAACTTTTGCAGCTTGTGGGTGATGGATGCAAAATTATTGAAACTGAACACCAAATTATTGTTAAAGTAAGTGTGCATAAGACAGTGCTTAGGGTTTTTCACGGCTTGCACCCCCTTGAGTTTTCAAAATCTTTGTCGCAACCCTAAGGCTAAAATAATTTTAAAAAAAGCAATTCATAACCCTTTTCAAGGCTTTTACCACTATAAGATTTCAAAATCTTCCTTGTACCCCTTGATCTTAAAGGGCTTAACAAGACTGGTTGCTTCAGGGTTAAACAACACTGACTTCATTGGTGTGCCCTGTAAATGTGACTCAAACATAGGAAAAGGCAACTATTTCAGCCACTAAGCCAAATTTTTAAAAACAAGAAATCTTTTTCTCTACACATTGAGGAGGCTGTCTATTCTACTATGAACGATTAGAGCGATATACCATACACGTGACACACAAAAATGCAACTATTTCAACCACTTAGTTGAATTTTTTAAATACAAAAGAATAGTTTCTCAAACTCATTGAGAGGCTGTGCAAAATTTCAAGTTTCTCTGACTACTATGAACGGTTAGGGTAGTACACATGACTCAGGCCTTTTCAGTTTGGGATCAGAACCTGAACGTCGTCATTAGATAGAAAAATAAAATCATCACAAATAGTAGGAGTTTGACAAAATTTGAATTTTTAAAAAAATCAGAGACTTTTTCTGGAACCCTTTTAACAGTCCAAAATCTTTCTTACACACCTTAATCTTGATATAAGAAAATTAAATTTAAAAAAGTCAAAATTGGCAATTTAACAAAGTTAACTAAATTTTCTTTGTTAATCAAACACTGACTACATGAAAAATAAAAAAATTTGTGATTACACTTATATCCTGCTTAGCACTAACCTATTTGGCATTGATTCAGTAAAGTAAAATCTTTCAAACATCTTTTGTAAAAAAATTAGTAATGTTAAATTTCTGGGGTAATGAAGGATAAAAGGCAGCATCATATATATATATATATATATATATATATATATATATATATATATATATATATATGAAAATATAAATGTAAATAAGTAATTATTTCTTTGCACATGGATTATTCTACAACAGTCTGGAAATCTTCTTGGTAATTTTCCAGTTGAATTCTGATTTTTATTCATAGTTCGTTTCTTTGAATATCTGCGTCATTACGTTGTATAGTATATCATTTAGATTTTTCTCTTTCACTCTCTCTCTTACTATATATATATATATATATATATATATATATATATATATGTTAAAAATATGTTATGTGTTATAATATATTATAGTTAGGAAAAAAAAAAGGAAAAACATCCGTATACAGAATTTCGATGTTTAAAACATCTTTTCAGGAGAATGGGTTGATCTTCCTCAGGTTCGGGTCATTGAAAAACGGTTCTTTTGACATAGTTATCACTACTTTGTAGATATGATATTGATCATCAAGACTATTAATAATTCACAGTAACATGAATGACAAGAATAATCCTCACCAAATTTGGGCGAGTAAAAATTAACATTCCCCTACCTTGATTTGGAATCCAACCAACTGATTGGTTGTCATAGCTCTCACAAACTGAGCTAGATTGACAGGTCACACATATCTACTAAAATGTATGTTAGAAATATGCAAACGCTCATTTCATTCTGATAAATAAATGTATTTAGAAAATTAACATTTCCCTACCCTGCTTTGAAATCATGACCAAGTGATTGGTAGCCAGATTTCTTACCAACATAATCAAACTGACATATCTGAAGTCTAACAAATCTACCAAAATCTATTTTATAGACATGCAAAGGCTTATTTCATTCTAATAAATAAATACATTTATACTAAAAAATATATATTTTCATAATTTTTTTTATTTATTGTATATACAATACAAAAATTATGATAATTATCTTCAGTCAAAATAGAAGGAGTAGAGTTTGACCCTGCATCAACCAGTCTTTTATTCAAAAGGTTTTAACAAAAAAGTGGATCCAATGAAGACATCCAGTGCTACAAAATAAGCAGTGTGTCTTCTGAAGCTGAGTTCAGGGCGTTACCATAGCTCTAATTTGCCTCAAATAAAACTGTTGAATGGCTGCATCAGAGGCAATACGCCATCTGCCACAAGATGCACGCGTACGTCACGTGGCAGTCAACAAATTCAACAAGCAGATCTCTTAACCATCACTGGTACCAATCTATATTTCATAGTCTCCAAAACAGTTGCACCCTAGGACAGCAAATTTGAGTACAAGGGTAACTTGATCTCAGGATAAACATAGGATAGGTGTAACTGACTTCTGGTGACATCTCACAGTCATTTTAGGGTCAGGTCAACCTCCCCGCCCCCAGATAATCTAACTTATCATGACTAAGATTTAAACATTTACAAATTTTAAACAATGATAATAATCATGTTAAATCGATTCATTTTTTTGCAGGTTTTAATGGTAAAAGATGCCATAGGGTTATGGGAGAAGAAGCAATTGAATGATGGGACCAAAGATCCTGTGTGCCAAAAAACAAGTCAGAAGGAACAAAGCTTAAGCCTAGTAAAAAGTGGAAAGAAACATTATGAGCTGAAGCCAACCAAACTTCCGAAGGAAATGAGTTTTTGGGGTCAACATGCAGAGAAACAAAACCTCTCTGGCCCTTTTAAGGATAAAAGAAAGGAATTAGAGAAACAATTCAAAGATGCAAGACGAAAAGTCTTAGTGAAATCCCCTAAAAGTCCTACACAGCAAGTTGTTCACAACATGGAAGAAGACGACCAAATCAAATGCAGTGTTAAAAAAGATGATGGAAAAGACGAAGCCAGATCTGGAAAAGACGAAGCCAGATCTGGAAAAGACGAAGCCAGATCTGGAAAAGACGAAGCCAGATCTGGAAAAGACGAAGCCAGATCTGGAAAAGACGAAGCCAGATCTGGAAAAGACGAACCCAGATCAAAAAAACATTCATCAAAATCCAAAAAGCATTCATCCAAAGCCAAAAAGGAGATGGCCAAGTCCAAAAAAGATTTAGACAAAGACGTTGCCACAACTCAAAATGAAGTTTGCACACGTGATGTGGCTACATGGTGTCATGATGATGATGATGATGATGATGGTGTTGATGGGCTGAATATGACTATCCAAGGTGGCAAAATCGTTACTGGACAAGATTTGATTCATTCAAGCAAAAATACTACAGATATTATTCACGATGATGCAGAAACCCTTTGCAAAAGTACTGAGGAATATGACATGATTTACTTTGGCAAAGACCTAAAGGAACAAACATTGTCATCTTGCTGTTGTGAAAACCTTTGCGAGGAAGACTGTGTCTACAAAATTGCTGGAAAAGCTCTGGCCTGCTTTTGCAATAACCTTGAAGATTCTTTGGTGATTTGTGCTTGCAAGGAAAATGATGCGCAGGGTATCGTCTGTGAGAGCCAAATTGCTGAAAAAGGAGATAAAATTTGCATTTATGAAGATCCTGAAAATGACGTTTACCTTTGTGAAAACCCTGGGGACCCAGTCATGGTCTGCCCCACTGAGATTCCTGAAAACCAAAGTACGGTTTATTCTTGTGTGGGAGAAGGCCCAACCTGTGCCTGCAAGATCGCTGGAGGTCAATGCAAGAGCTGTGCGGGCAAAAACCTCGAACAAAAATGCATGGCCTGTTCTTGTGAAAGTAAAGTCGAATGTGTGGCCTGTGTGGATGAAAAACCAGGAGAATGTACAATTTGCTCCGACAAAGGTCTTGAGAAAGAAAGTATAGTTTGCCCTTGCAAAGACGCTGGAGAGGAAGGTATTACTTGCCTTTGCGAAAATTCTCAAGAACATAGTATTGCCTGCCCTTGTAGAAATATCACAGGAGTATTAGCCTGCTGTTGCGAAAAAACAGAGGGTTGTGTGGATTGCTGCTGCAAAATCACGAAAGAACGAGACATGGTTTGCACTTACTATAATCATGGGTTACAAGGTGGATCCTGCCCTTGCTGCAAATCTGGAGAACAAAATATTATTTGCTCTTGTGAATCTCCTGATGTATAAAGTATAATCTGTCCTTAAACCGACCCTGGGATATATGGCAGTACCTAATCTTGCCATAGACCTTGGATTAGAGATATTGTATATTGTTTGTCATTTCAAAAATGTTGGGGAAATGGCCAAGTCCTATTTACCCAAGTCAGTTGAATAAAAATGAAAAATAAAAAAATTAAATAGAATTTACTGAAGTAAGAACAAGTTAGAAAAAAAAAAGAAAAAAATCTCGAGTCCAATTCTGAAATATCTTATAAAATCATTTTACAAATTGTCCCTCAATAATTATAATATACATAAACTACTTAATCAGAGTGAAAGAATTCCTGTTCGAAATTCTATGAGCTGATTTTTCTAAGAATTTGTTTGTGGAACAGTCCATTGTTTTGAATGGTTTATAGCAGAGATTTTTTTATCAGCAAATTTGTTCCCTTGCATTTTTGTGAGCCGAGAAACAGAAAAAACACACTGATCATTATAGTTAGTTGCGTTTGTTTCCATTTCTGACCACTGACGATCCTATTTTTCCTGATTTTCACTGCATCTCTTAGGTAAATGTTTAATTATTATACGTTCAAGATGTCTATAACAAAAAGAAAACATTTTAAAGGAAAAAAATTCTTTAAAAGAAACTTTGGAGTTGCCTCCCTTAAATTTAAGGTCGTCTAATTGGCCGATACACTTAACATATACTGTATACTGAATAGCCTTATTCTGTCAGTCAAGCTTTCCTTAATTCATTTTCAATGCACAACATATAGATTGAGAGCTGAAAATTCCCTTCATTTGCAGTGAATAAGTTTAATGCCCTTATGGGAGATGTACCTGTGATCAGTTGGTTGTGATTAAGTCAACATATGATAATCGTAAATATTGAAATTGAAGGACTAACGCATAAAATAGATGGAATGAAAAAATGAAATATAAAAATTCCCTCACATGGAACAATTTTTCAGTCATTGGTTGCACAGCCAGGAGGTCGTAGGCCTGGGCATCTGAAGATTGCTAGAATTAAAGAGATTGGAAAAATATAATTATATTGACATATCTGTGATAAAAAAATAAACAGTATACAAAGGGGCCTGGTTTATGCTGGACTATAAGACGAATCGTTTTCAAGGGTATTTGAAGGACCAAACTCATCCAAGCCCTATAACTGCCCAGATCGGTAGACAGTCCTATAGTCATAATACCAGTGCATAAAAATAAAATTTGAAAAACTGCCCATTTTATATACTGGTGTTTATGGTAATGCATGCAGTTTACAAGTGTCTACAAACAACAATCCTATCTGATAAGAAAGAAAAAAATGATATCAATGAATAGTAAATTTTAATACCCTAGAATATGGCTTGATACCATTCATGGAGATCAGAATGATCTCAGTACTTGTCATGCTGTAACAGATTGCACCCAAAATCCTATGTATGTGCAATATATACTTAGCAAGCCAGCCCCACTTGAAAAATGAAGAAACCTATGTTGAGAGTTCTGTTGACAGTTTCTATTCTTTTCCTCAAATAGCAAAAAGATGATCAGATGTGAATATAAATATCTTGATCTTATATATATATATATATATATATATATATATATATATATATATATATATATATATATATATATATTACATATATATAACCAAAAGTTCAATGAGGTGTTCACTTGAGGTTTAAACATCATTATTGCCAAATCATGTGACCCTGAGTAGCAGATAATTTTACATAAAAAGTATCTTATTAAGGGACATGTTTCTAACAAGTTTTGAGTCAATCTGAAAATGGAGATAGACTGACTGACTGGCCTACAGACAGAGTCTCTTATAGAGAGGGGAGGACGCCTCTAAAAATCAATGTGTGTGCATTACCAGTTTCCCCCCATGACACTGAGATTGATTTCAAATGGATTTTTTTTATTCATAGCAAGACTGAAATATGAAAGGTGTCAACAATAATGATATTCAGGAACATATTGATTCTTAATTAATAGATATGTTGTTACATACCAAAAACAAAAAGAGACTTGAGAAAGACAAGAAAAGAAGGTATCAAAAATATGTTAAAAGGAAATCCGTTTTTACCAAAAAGTGAACTTGGTCAGCCTCTGAGAAAACCATGGTGAGTCGAGACAACTGTTTTAGTTTCTCTCCAGTATTCTGGAAAAGAAAAAAAGAAGGAAAGAGAATAATAAACATTTCAATCCTTGATAACAACTTGCTTAAAAGCCACTTTCAGTGCCCTTTAAGCTTTTATGTAATCTAACCATATAATGAGCTTCAATGCAAATTTTTCTATTTGATATATATATCTATTTGTTTATTTGCCCTCAGGATGATCTCATTTGTTGATGTACCTTCTATGACACAACAATAAAAATTACGTCGTAGAAAATCTTTGGCTTCACGTCTGATTGAAAGAGGATGAGATGAGACAAGACTTAAAAAAAACTGAAAATCAAGATACATGAATAAATTACATAATGAAATAGCTTCAAGCTCCTTAGTACCGATCCATGCATAAATAACCCTGTCATTTCTGAGAGGTATATTCTAGTTTATATTATATTAGCTTATTTCTCTTATTTTCTTAATAAGAACTGTGATTAGTCTTTGATAGACCTGGAGTAATCTCCCTTGGAAGTTTTCCTCATCAATTTACACTTAATTAAATTAATTACTTGGAAACTGGAAACCAATGACCTGATTAGACTGGAAATTGTTTTATCACTCAAGTTAGTACAATACTCTTAAAATGCTTTAACCGAAATTGCAAGATTCCATTTTTTTTGTAAAATAGGGAACTATTTTACAATAACAAATCCATAAAAATATCATACAGAGAGCGAATTATTGTAAAATAGATCATACTCTGATTTATTTGAACAGGTGTCCTCATCTGCGTCTTTATAGCCACAATTTTCCGGCCATTGTATCCTGTAGACTGCTTCAGATGTTTGTCATATTTAGTAACATTTCAGAAATTTTGAATTAAACCCTCCATTTATTTCATGGGTGTAGATTATTCTCATTCCACAGTGCATGCTGGGAGATATATCAGTTAATACTTCCTGGTTAATTTGTCCTCTGGTACCACTTCTGCTTGTTCCACTGAACCAGAGTATATGAATTTCACTGCCTTGCCCAGAGGTCAAAATTGGGACCAAGTAGAAAATACTTATCCATAAGCCAGTGGCTTTGAAAATTCAAAAACACAAAGATATCTTCAATAAAAAGGAATATTCTGGCGGACTCCCATTTTTACCATTTAGCCTTTAAATTGTAATTAATGAACTACAATGATAAACAATTTCTGACCTTTGAAAATCATATTTATTCAAAATGGATTACATTTAGTAAATGGTACTGGTCTTGTACAATAATTAGGTTTTACAATAGCTGTACAATGGATGATGCTTCATTGCCACATTTACAGGTTAAGAGAGAACGTGACTACAGACCCCTGAGTATTATATGTTGGATCTTCAGGGATCAAAAGACTCCAGTTATGAATCCAGTGCACTCGCCCATTGTCCTGTAGAGCAATCAGGTTGTGGAATTCTAGATTATCTCCCTTGGGAGCTACTTTCCAAAGCTGATGAAATATCACCAAGTGTCAATGTACATGATAAATTATTATGTGTGTACGAGTTCATTCTGATACAATGGCACATAAACCAAGTAGTATACAGTTATTCAGGAGAATGTCAACGGTGCTGTCATTGCAACTGACCCCCCAAGCATAATTTGTAAAAACCATTGCACCAGGCCATTGTCCTGTACGGTAATCCGGTGGTAGAATTCTAGACCCTTGAATGTAATGTCTGACTTTTCCAAATCAGAAACTCCTAGTTTGATGAACATAAATATGTATTCATTGGAATACCTGTGGGCACAATTTTTATATCTTAACAATACAGTCAAATAAAATTGAGAAATCAAAAACCTAATGTGTTCAAAAGAGGTAAAGATAAAAGATAAAAGAAAAAAGATGGCATATAAAAGGGCCAGGACAAAGTGTCACCTGTAAACGGGGTGTATTGATAAGTTAAGATACTGTCTTACTAAGTGAAGCACAGACTGAGTATCGTACAAAGCACCAGCATGCAGTAGATAGTATCAGAGCAAAGTTTTTGTATGTGTTCGCGTGCAGTACCAGGCTCCCCTGTACTTTTCGTGAAGTTACATAAGACTTTCTCAAACAATCATTACTTTTTTTTTTTTGTTATGCAGAGATTAGAATGATACTAGCTTACCCTTACAACCATCATTATTACAATACTAGATAACCCGGGAGGGGGGGGGAAAAGAATCCCTTCAGTTGCAAGATCTGTTAGGATAGTACGCCTGCTTTACATGCAAACGGTCCCAGGGTCAATTCCTGGTATGAGTAAGGAGAGCAGAAAACTCACCATTAGGATGAATTTCCCTACGCACACAGCAGCTCATTGTGCATACCTCCTAAGCTTCATGATAAAGGTGAAAGTATCCCCTTTTGTTGAACTTGCATCCTGTCAAAGGGATGGTTATAAAAACTTGTAAGAATAAAGTCCTGGTCTCGACCAGACTTGAAACTTGGAAGGATCACTAAGCTGATGCATGCAAATCTGAGATATTTTAATAGGCCATATGTACTACAATGTGAGTCGTCTCTTAAGAGACAAACCCTCACTAGGTTAACCCTTTGCCATCAAAGAATAAAGACAATATTAAACTGCAATGTTCATAAAAAATATCAGAAACGTGTGGATCTAGATTTTCTTGTTTATATTCAATATTTCCTTAGTGTCAAACTAAAGGTAAAATTAAGTAAAATAGTATTCTAAGAGAAATAAATATCATGTAAAATATAAGGGTTATTTCCCTTGGAAATTTACAGACAAAAAATATGCACATACAAGTGGCGTACTATATAAGTAATTTAAAGACTTACCATAATTGTTCCATAATATTGTAATTTTAATTTCTCCTCAGGTAATAGAATATTCTTGGGTGGTGTCAAAGGTTTTTGCTGAAAAAATTGAAAATTTATCTTTAGCAAAGTGTTGATACTAATCTGTACAAAATTGTGAAGAAAATAAGAGGAAACAATATAAAAGTTATAACAAATGTAAATCAGATTTAAAGTTCTCTCCAATGTTTTTAACTGTGATGAAAGTAGACATTTTGAAGAAAGCCGAAAGTTTTTTTTGTTCGGACCAGATTGGCATTGGTTGATAACGTTCACAAGAAAGGAATGATAGAGAGAGTGGGTGAAGACAGAGGAATATTCATTTGTTTCTTTTTTTGCATCAATTCTTTTTAAATTAATTCTAGAAATAAAAAAATAGTATGTACAAGAAAGAAAGATGGAAAAGAAAAGAGACGAGAGAGAAAGAAGAAAAGGAGAAAGAAAGAGATGAAAAAGAAAAGAGAAAGAAAGAGATGAAAAAGAAAAGAGAAAGAAAGAGATGAAAAAGAAAAGAGAAAGAAAGAGATGAAAAAGAAAAGAGAAAGAAAGAGATGAAAAGAGAAAGAAAGAGATGAAAAAGAAAGAAAGAGATGAGAAGGAAAGAGATGAGAAGGAAAGAGATGAGAAGGAAAGAGATGAGAAGGAAAGAAAGATGAAAAAGAAAGAAAGATGAAAAGGAAAGAAAGAGATGAAAAGGAAAGAAAGAGATGAAAAGGAAAGAAAGAGATGAAAAGGAAAGAAAGAGATGAAAAGGAAAGAAAGAGATGAAAAGGAAAGAAAGAGATGAAAAGGAAAGAAAGAGATGAAAAGGAAAGAAAGAGATGAGAAGGAAAGAAAGCAGACTACACTGTGCACATAATTAATGTATATACTCTATACATAATTTTTTTTTCATTTTCCAAATAATCACAGAGCATTTAAGACAATATTTTTCATTCTCGATGCGATGATTATTCATTTATTTTTTGGATGTTTTAACAGAGAGATTAATTTGAAAAATCAATAGGAAAAAAATAATTTTCTTACAGAAACAAGTATTTATAAATGTAGTCAAATGCAGTCAAAAAATTTGTATAAACAATGTTGCAGGTTTTGAATGGAATCTGTTCTTTTTCTTGTTAATCTTTATTTTAATTCAATTTCTAGTCAGTGTATAGTGTTTACAGAGGTATGCTCTCTCAGCGCTTTCTAGTTTTGGAATATAAGCTTACTTCAGGTCTTAGGCTGATATCCTACAAAGTAGATAAATAGAATTGGATAATTACATCTGTAAGTGATTGTAGCTACACAGAATAGTACTGAATACTTCATTACAACTGCCAAAGAAGTTGAAGAGATATATGCATTTGGTCGTATCATCCTTCAGTCTGTCCATAAGATATCTCCGGAAGTACACAATGGATTTCAATGAGATTTTATGAAATGGTGGGCAAGGGGTGTGGAAGAAGTGGTTAAATTTTGGGGGTAGATCCAGGAATATTTTTGATTGATAAATATTTTCCCAGTCTTTTTTTTCTTTTAACATTTACTGTCGACGAAATATCTCCCGAATTTCAATGAATTTTTGTGATGGAAGAAGGGATTAAATCTTGGAGTGGATCCACACACTATTACCTTCCCTACGTAGTTATATGTCCACACCACATAATATTGCCAAAATATCAAATCACGATATCTCCAACTAAGCAATTTTTCACCCCCCCCATATATTCATGTATACGCTAATGACTGTCTGCACAATATATATATAAAATTCCCAATGAATTTCAATTAAATTTAGTGGAAGGGCTGATTATAGTTTACAGAAGAAGTTATTGAATTTTGAGGCGGAATCATGTAAAATACCCTCCCCAGACAATGGCAGAGGGATGCATTCATGGCTTTATAGTTCAAAGAGAATTCTTTAGTGAAAAATCGAGCTAGCTGAAGAATTTATGATTCTATATCCGAGAGGTCATCTAGGCCAAAAACCTGGCAATAGAATTGTATACAAAGAGTCCATAATGTAAGTAATCAAGTGTAGCAAATATCTTTCTATTCATATAATGAACTGCATGACCTTTTGTGTGTCTTCGCTTCCCTATCTGTAACAATGGACTTTTCCAATAACAATCCTGCTGATAATAAATATCTCCTGGTTATCATCAGGAACAATGGACTCTTCCAGCGAGACAAATTCAGCAGTTTCTTTTTCAGAAAAAAATCACACAGATATTAAAATATAAGTATTCATTCGTCTCGCACATTAAGGGTAGAATGTGACACAAAGTCAAGATCGAAATGCGGACCTTCATGTAAATGTCCAGTTCCCTTGGTACTTCCCATTTTGGAATGCCCGAAGCAACTGTTTTTTGACAGCTAGATAAATCATTATATATCCGTGAATCTCTTCACAGAAATTATGAGCTAGTTGTTGGACAGTTATCTTAGTATAATTCACCAAACGTCTCTGTCTATCATTGTTTAACTCAAGGATGGCTAGAGCCAGGGTTACTAAATTTCCTGTGGTTACTAATAGGACCCTGGAACATGTTTTTAGTATATTACTTTCTGGAAATTCCAGAACCTTTCAAGTTTTTAGGAAGGAGTTCTATTTATGATATAAGTATAAAGCTAAACTGAACCCTTACTTTGTGTATTGGGTTAGCTAAACAGTATCTTTACCTTTTAGTTTGACTGTGAAAGTATACATCTAATTGAAAATCCTACCCATAGTACTATTTCAGCCATAAAATTCACTGAAGGCAACAGATTTCCACCTTTTTCTGTTCCTGATTAATAAGTATTATTTTCTAATTGATTACGTCAAAAGAGTATAGAAAATATCAATTATCTCCCCTCAAATTTTTGTAATGAGGACAGCGATCATTTGAAATCAACATTTCCTATTGGACAACGGATGAATTTACACATTTTTATTTATACAAGGAGAAAAAATATCTAATTATGTATGAATATCACTGTCCTGGTCACTAAAGCAAAGTTTGAAATAACCATTTTCCATACTATTTACACATAAGTAATCAGAAAATGATATTACACAAGAACAAATATGTTGCATGGTGTTATTGATGCTAAAGAGAGAAACTGTTGGCCTTATGATTGAAAATTCTGATGCTGTGTCAACTATTCTATCCCCTAGTGAAACAAAATGAAGCACAGTAGATTATCTTTCTTGAGAGAAATCAGGAAAAAAACAAGTGCAATTGCCGTCCTCATCTCAGTGACATTTTCAGGAAGAATCAGGGAATGTTGGAAAGGGCGGGAGTGGGGTTGGTTCATCGTAACGAGAGGGGGAGGGTCAGAGAAAGATTACTCAAGGCTCAAAGCAGAAATGTCACAAAGGAAAAGTGTAAAGTTTATGGGGTGAGAGTGGATAAACAACGGAAAATAAACAACTAAACGACTGACAGCAGACATGAAAACCATGCATGACTGGACAAAAAAAACCATGAGTAGTTTTCTTCCTTACAGTCTACCAAGGCTTGGGGGAAAGTTTATGTAATGACCTGGCATTTTAGTCATAACAGTGAGCATGTAACTGGGTTGAGGGAATAAAAATATGTAGTGCCCTCATGCTGGCTGCAGTATTGGCTGTCCCTACTCCACATATCTAGTAACTACTTACTCAGCTTTGGTTTTGTGATCTGTAATACAGACTTAGAAGTGACAAGCACCCAGAGTGGTGCTACATATTCCATCTTGTGTTATTTTACACATAGCAAGGGGGAGAGATGGATTCATGTCATTGCCAAGGGCATTGGTGTAAAGTGAACTTGAACTGGAGTTTAAACTTGGCTCACTAAGTCCATTTTCTGTGTCTTTATCAGCTTGGCCACCCTGCAACTCCTTTATGACCAGGCATTAAAGTTATAATAGTAAGCAACTGAGTGATGAGAGAACCCTCCCCACATCTTCCCCCAGTGCTCGAAGCACTTTAGATACATTTCTAAAAAAAAACAAAAAAACACAACACTAAAGAAAAATCAGCGATGAATTCATTATAATCTAGCGTAAATGGAGACTGTATCAGCAATCATTTCAAAATATATGAAGCTGTTGTTGAGCCTCACCAAGATGGAATGGATGAGTGCTGTCTATCTCCTCTGGGAGCAACTTTCTGGAGCTGATTAAAGATCAGTAAGAATCAATGTATATAGCTACATGATGAATTATGGTGTGTGTATATGTTTATTCTGATACAATGGCATATCAACCAAACCGAACAGTATACGGTTATTCAGGAGACTGACAATGATACCGACATTTCTGCGAACCCCCCAAGCAATATTTGTAGGACCCTCAAGGGTCTGCAGACTCCAGTTTCAAAACCACTGCACTAGGCCATTGTCATGTAGGGCAATCACGTAGAGGAATTCAAGAGCTTTAAATGTAATGTCTGACATTTCCTAACCAGAAACTCCCAGTGGAATGAACATAAATTTATCAACGTTGTTGTCTTATTATTTATATCAGAAATTTAACATTACTAAATTTATCACAAAAAATATCTTCAAATGAGTGCTATAGTGAATCAGTGCAATGGGGTATTATTGTAGCAAGTGAGCCAACAACTGGGTTGAGAGAAGAAGAAGAAGAAAACTCCTTCCCTTCACTTAAGTTTCTTGTAACCAGAAACCGTCAACCAGATCTGTCAACATAGCAACCAGACCAACTGAATAAACCTGTTTCATACTTACAGGCGTTACCAATAAAGCTAGAGGGCTGAAATTTTCAACATTTAATCCTTATGTGCAGATAAAAAGGCTTGGTTTTTTTTTGGGGGGGGGATGGGGGAAGTCAATTTACAACGTAAATTTTGCGCTAAATTGATCCCTTAGTTTGAGTCACATAGCATAAACACTCGTTTTTTTTCAAATCCAGACCTTTTAGAGATTACTACCCAACAAAATGCAAGAGAAGTAACTGATTCATTGATCCCCGCCTTTTGCAACTTTTTGATTGATCAGCCTCATTACAGCATGCAACCAAAATAAGTTCATGTGATAGTTTTTATTGAGTGACTAACCAGACCTGCTCACTTTTGGACAATCATGTACCTGTGTAAATAGGATTTACCTTTGATGTTCAAGCAAAACACACGTACGTTTGGTAGGATGCCTGCTATAATGTTTGAGAACCAACGTTTTAGAGCATTCTTTGCCCCCGGGCTCAATATCTCTTTGTTTAAACTTTGCAAGCCATTCCCAACATATGCTTATGCTTACTGCATCATCACATTTCCTTCTAAGCGGTGCATGTGTGCACATCGGTCACAAACCAATGTGCACCTAAAAGGTTACTTACCTAAAAAAAAATGTGGTAATTGCATTGCATTACATAAAAATAACAAATACTCATTGTTTTATTTAATGGAACAATAAACAAAGTTTTTCAAAGAATAGAATAAAATCTCAACTACTTGTATTACAATAAAACATATCAATGCAGTTTCTTTAGCCACAAGATCAGAATAGAATCACTAAAGAATCAATCACAAGAAGCAAAAATCACAGTTGTTCGCAAAAAGTAAAAATCTCATTGAAGTCAATAAATGCTATTAAACACAATGACAAAAATCTAACACTATAACTAAATATAGAATAATTTAAATAAACAACACTGGTGACGAAAATTCAGACCTTTGGTGATACAGTTGATACGCCATCTTACATTACACATCCCCACTACCCGTAAGCTAAAAACATTATCCCAGGACTCATTTTTACAGGGCCAAAGGGCTCCAACTGTCCTACTATTTACCCATAGCTAGACAGGGAAGTGGATTCACACCTTTCCAAAGGGCACTAGTGCAAAGTGAATGTAAACAGCCTTGATTGAAACCCAAATTGTCTGCTGATTCCAGTTTCCAAGCTGGTAACTGTTACGCCACCCCCTCCTGAGCGAGAGGATATGAACCTAGAATTAGGTGAGCCATTTGATCCGTTCCTAATCCAGATGGAATGTTGCTAAACCATTAGGTTTCTATGAATGTACAAATATTAGGTAGTTACATATGGAATGTAAGAAAATGTCAATAAAGCTATTCTCCAGTCATCATAGGCTTTTTTTTCTTCAGTTTTTAAGTGGTTCTGCCTGGTTCACTGGCCATTAGAAAGTCAACCAAAACTATCAAAGGTTTCTTCATTTTAACCTGGTCAGGCGATATATGTATCATAAGTACAGGCTGCATCAATAGAGGTACAGGGCTGAAAATCTCAACGTTTTCTTGTTTTTCTTACACCCCCACCCCATAATAGATGGGGGGGGGATCAATTTGCAATATGTAAAATCATGCTACTTTTTTGAAAATTCAGACTTTTTTTTAGTGATCATTCTCCAACAAATACCAAGAGCAGTAACTTATTCATTGATCACTCCAACCCAGCATGTTGCCAAAAGACACTGGCCATGTGACAGTTTCTATCGAGTGACTAACCTGTCTATCGATATATAGATCATATTTACAGGCCACAACAATATACATACCAACTTTTGTTTAGACAATCTAATCTCTTCTTCCCATCTTTGATATTGACATGTTCTGGACAATCATTCTACAGCCTTCTCCAAGTGTAACATAATATTTATAAAGGAAGAGATTACATTGTCTGTACAAAAGTTAATATGTTGATGACTCTTCTCAAAGTTATAGACAATACATTTATTCCTTATGTCTAGAAAAATCTGACATTTTAGTGATCATCACCCAAGTTTAGAAAAGAAGTTGCCTTCCATTTCACAAACTCAAGATGGGAGTGAGGCCACTCTTTTTCACCCAAAACTGCATTCTCTTGAAATGAGAGAGAAGTAACATTAATTGATCAGCCCCTTTTCAAAATCTTTATAGCATGCTGCCAAAAAAAAAAAAAAAAAAAAAAAAATGGTCACATAATAGTTGATATATTAGTCAGCTCAACAGACATTGCAGTACAGAGTTTGAAATTGGTTGGATCAGAGGTTCCTTAGAAATCTAATTAAACTGTTCTTGGGAAATTATTAAAAATAAATGAAAAACCATAGGTTATAATCTTTTATATCTAAATTGCCGACAGATCTAGATGTAAAATATCTTAATTGCCGACAGATCTAGATATAAAATATCTAAATTGCCGACAGATCTAGAAAAAGGCCATTCACTAACCAAAAGCTGAACAGAAAAAAAAATATTAAAAAAACAAGGGAAAGAACTTTAAATGTGCTAAGATTGAGTTACTTCCATTGAAATTCAAGTTTTGCTTTTTTAATTTTAAACTGTTTTTTTCAACCTTTTTTCCAGCAGAATAATAAAAAAATATCTCTCAATCAAGAACAAATTTCTGGATCATTCCGAAAATTTTATCACTTCTCCCATGGTGTCCTTTTTTTTCTCAATTGGATAACTTTCTTATTCATTAATACATTTCAATGGAGAGTTGTATGTAGGATTGTGGAGAGATTCTACATGGGGGAGGGTGAGTTATGACCAATCCAATTGTTCACATTTTATACGCAAAAACGTTTTTGTTTACAATTAGGAAAATTCCTAAAATCTTGACCAATTTTACTGAAATTCGGTTATAATGATGACAAAACCCCAAGAATTGAAAAATGGTGAGTTACAGTCGATCTGATTGTTTGTTAACATTTTGATTGTAAATAACCATTTACCAATATGCAAAAAATATTGAAATTTGGAACTGATAAACTGATTGGAATGGAAATTGTTAAACCGGTTTAAGGGCACCTGATTGCTGAAAACAGAACGTTTTAAAGAATTTTATGGTTTGAATAAATACTAAAAAAAATCATGTAACTCTGACTTGAAGGTATTAATAAACAACTACTTGTCACTCTCTATTTCAACCGCTATCAGTCGGGAACCTTTACACTTCCAAGATTTTTTTTCTTTAAATTCAAAATGTTCTTACTTGACTTTTTTCTTTCTTTCCTTTTGGCTTGACTGGATGCGTATAGACATGATTAACAGCAAAGAGTTTGTAACCAACTGAAAGAAAAAACAAAACAAAAAAAACGTCAAAAAAACTTAGTTAAAAATTAACAGAAAAAAAAAAAATAATGCATTAAACATTGAAAGATCTGACAAAAAAATAAACATTAAAAATCTGATTTATTATTTATGAGTTAGAGCATTGTGATCCATTATTAATTTTTGACTAGTATTTCTTTCAAGCTGAATTTTTTTTTTTTAGTTGTCTTTCATCCCAACGCACTCACAGCCGTCAGTCTACAACAGTGAATAAACAGTGAGGAAAAGAGAAGGAAGAAAACTATAGGCAGGACTGGAATGCAGCTAAGAATAAAAGATTAAGATGAAAGAAAATACTAGTCAAAAATTAATAATGACAGGTCTGATTAGTCATGATGGAAACAATCATGTGACCATCTTTTGGCAGCGTTGGGGATGATCAATTAAAAAATTTGGAAAAAGTGGGTGATTGATGAATAAGTTACTTCTCTTTTCTATTGTTGGTCGGCTATCATTAAAAAGTCCGAATTTTCAAACAAAATACCAGTGTGAACACTGTTGGACAAAAACTAAGTGATAAATTTAGCATAAACTTACATTTTAACCCTACCTCCTGGGGAATTACTAAGAAGAAAAAAAAACAAAAAAAAAAAACTGTCTCTCAAGACAATAAGGAGTAAATGATTAAATCTCCACCCCTCTAAAATGTGTGATAACCAGATAGCCAGCCAGCCAACTAACTAGATTTGCTTGAAGAAACCTATGATGACAGATTTGGTGACAGCTGAAGTTGACAGTTTCTAACATTAAAAATCCAATTCAATTTCTAGATGAAGCATTGTCATCCATTATTAAGTATTTTCTTTTCTCTCAGAATTTTTTTAGTTGCTTTTTATTGTAAATTACTCAAACCATCATTCTAAAACAGTGAGTTAACTGCATATTGGATACGAAGAATAGAAAATAAACTCAAGGCGAGACTTGATAGCAACTAAAAAAAAAAGAAAGAAAAAAATACTAGTCAATAATAATCAAAAATCTGTTTGAAGATTCTTTTCACGCTAACATCATCATCTTGATTGTCGTTAAATACTCATTGGTAACAAAAACTCATCTCAGGAATCCAGACATAAATCTTTTTTTAAAAACTGGAGAAGAAAATTAATGAACAGGATTTGATACATGAAACAAAAATTCCCCAAGCTACTTTGGAAAGGGTGTGTGTGTGTGTGCGTGTAAAATAATCTTCAAATAATTGAATAGTGTTTGTCTTTTCAGAATTTTTCTTTTGTATGTTCTCATTTTACTTGTAATGGCAACACGCATTAATTAAAAAAAGAAAGAAAAAGGAGAGAGAAAGAGAGACTGAGTTTTACATTAATCCCACAATTACAGAGAACCATTATTAATTTTTTGATTGACTAGTATTTTCTTTCATCTTAATTTTTAATTGCTTTTTATCAAAACTCTCTCAGATCCTCTGTCTGTAGCTGCGAGTAAACAGCACGGATTGGAAATTAAAGATAAGATTATAGTGAGACTTGAACTCACGTCTCTTTTGCTTCAAGTAAACTTCATTAACTGTTAGAGTTTTTGAGTAAAATAACTCAAATAAAACTAGAAGGCACTCGGAGAGCACATACCTCTGCCAACATTGTACACCAAGTAAAAACTAAATGAATGGGGGAGGAGAGAACTGCGAGCATAAAAAGATTGAGTTACTCCCTTTAAATTTAAATCCATCCTTTTTACCATCATTTTTCATCTTTTTTCCCTGCAGAATAATGAAAATTCCACTCAATTGAAAGCAAATTTATGGATCTGAAACCAAATTTAATCTATTCTTCTACAGCACATAGCCAACCTTTCAACAAAATTTCATTGATATTCATTAAGAACTTGTGTGGACAAACAGATGGACACGTGTAAATACAATACTTTATTGCAAGAGGTAAAAACCAAACCTTTCATTAGACGGTCTTTGTTGGAAATATTCTGTCTGCTGAGAAGATGGCATCTTGCCATCTCATACTGTCTTTGTTGTGAATTCAAACAAAAGACAAGTAATTTTCCCTAGCTCCCATCTGATTCCCACACTGTTTATTGTTTGAGATGGACATGGCAGATGTAGGCAGATATCTACATCAATATCTATATGATGTGAAAAAACTGTGTCAGTAGGCAAAGGAACGATCGATTACCATCATGTTACAAAAATAGGACTAGTGAAAAGTCAGGGTACTAATCATTTATTAAATAAGCCGAGAAAAAGTTTTTTTAATCATCCAAGAGAAGCTTAGGTACCTGTGATATTTCTGTAGTGTATTCAGATTGAGTTATAGATCTTCATAGATCTTCTGACATTTAGCTCAAATCTCTGTGGTTATAATTCTTTGATCTACCACATTGCTCTTTCAACTAATGAATGATTCACTCAAGGGTGAATGGAACAAAATATGAATGACTTAATTTACTCAGATATTCATATTTTTTCTCTACTTGAGGAAGAATTTTTTTGGCAAACATACACAATAAGAAAACATTGTTTCTAAAAATCTAATTCAACAGTTGATTAACAAAATTAACTAACGACTAAAAAAAAACTTTGTGATAAAAACTCATAGGCGATTTACTCTGAGACCATTCAAGAAACACTGATCTATCATTCAAGTTAAATCAACACAATCTCACTCAAGTGCTTAGTTGATTTAAAAAGGAAAAAATTGTTGGGAGTATTCTAAGAATTAAGTTTTATAAATATGACAGACAAGTTGATACATGCAGTATATCAAATGATTAGGGATGGTAAATCAATTGAATATTTATGAGAGAAAAAAAAGAAAAAAGAAAAAGAAAGGACACCTCATCATAGGGTAGTAGTTAGCAAGCTGATCTTGTAGATTATTATGACTTGGGTGAATTTGATCTTCACTAGTTGCCTCATGTTTGAGACCTTGTACCAGACTAAGCTAAGCCTACTATATATCTATCCAGGGTAACTGAAATTATGAGCTTATTTTTTCTTTAAAGTCTTATTATTTGGTGTGTAGCAAATTTATCTATAACAATTTAGATACAGATATAAGATAAATATATATACACACACACACTTGTATTTGTTAAATTACTTTTATATACCCTTGTAAGTAAATTATATCTGTAGATGGGTTATTGTAGGTAGATTGTAACTGTAGGTGAATTGTTGTAAATAAATTCACCTAGAACCTCGAGTTTACACACTGCTCATGCATAATTGCCAGGTTTGGAGCGGGTTGAAGTATCAGACAATACTATTGTTTCTGCAATATCATCTCAAGCGTATCAAGTTGGATGACATATAAGGCTCCACCTACTATTTTAGCAGGGAATTTTCAGAAAAAATGCTTTCCACAGAATTCTTCTCATTTATCTCCAAATATTTTTAAACTCCCAAATTCTGACCAAAGTCAGATTTACCTTTTGAGACATTTTTTAGGGAAAAGGGATTCTTATATGCTATCCAACAGGTTACACCATTGGTTCTCAACCACCAAGCTGCGATGAAACAACATGATCTGGTGATATCTCTTTGTAATATATTTACCACAGAATTTTCAACTTTATTTCAATCATTAGGTTATCATTTCACATCAAATCTCATCATTCAATCCAAAGCTTCTCCGGGTGATGAACTTTTAAAACTTTCCCCTAGGTTGATTGAATACGCATGCCAAATTTGGCTGCGCTGTACCAATGTTTAGGTGGTTTCTATCGTGTGACAGACAGAGGGTGACATTATTCACACACACACACACACACACACATATATATATACATTCATTTATTCATACGAAAATAATACTGTCATTTTTCATGGGTACTAGACTAGTTGAAATCATGATTGGTCCCATTCTTCGATATCCTATTCATAGAACTTTATATATATATATATATATATATATATATATATATATATATATATATATATATATATATATTAGTAATATGAGTGTTGGCGGTAACCTTAGAAAAGAGACAGAATTGAATAAATAAAAAAAAAAATGGAAGGATTGGTTAGTCTCTCCCCATCGGGAAGTCAACAAAGAGGACCTACATCAAAGGGTAAGGGGGGGGTAATAGGCAGGAAACAAGGGATCAGTTTATATAATGAAGGGGAGTGGAAGATTGCCGAACTTTGAATGAATGAAGCAGAAAGTGGAGTAATAGGTCGTGTCGTGGCCTCTTTTAAAGAATTTTGCAGACAAGAAGAAACTTTTAGGGATTAACTGAGAGGATGTTGATGTGGAGTCTGGGAAATATTTTCAAAGGTTACATTCATTTTTTTCTCCCTAACCAATCCCATATATATATATATATATATATATATATATATATATATATATATATTAAAAATGACTTGCATGACTGATGGTAATGGATACTTTGGGATGATATATAAAAACATTTTTTCATAAGAATTTTCTTTTTCAGCATCACAGGATGAAAAGTTTACATGAATACAGCTTTAAACACTAAAGACGTAGAGGAATTTTTTTCAAATTCATGTCATTTTAGTCAATTATTTCCAATTATCTGTTAATGCAATTACTGTAAGATTTTCAAAGGGTCTTATGCTTTATATACATTAGATATTATAGGACTATGTGTAAATTTTTCTAGTGGGATCATCAATTGTTTACCATGTGACTGTTCTGGGTACATTATATATATATATATATATATATAAAATCTTTCTTTCCTTTTGTACAAACCTGTTTATCTTGGCATTAAATTGAATTGATAATGACTAATAGTGATAAGGGAATACCAAGGTTCAACTCTGAATACATTTTTTAGTCTGGTATGTATTAAAAATATACATATATATTTTTCTCTGAAAAATTCTTACTTATTTAGACTGATTCTTAATGGATAATATTTCAAAGACATTTCCCTTTTAAAAATGTCTAACTTGAACATTCAATTTAGAAAGAAAAACCCAACTTTTTTTCTTCAATAGATATTTGGGTATCAGTAGAGCACCAGACCATTTATCCAGCTTCTAGAAAACCAGTTATTTTTTGTAACTGGTTAGTTTGGAATCTGGCAGACTTAATACCGTACATTGTCATGAAACTTGATGTAATGAGTAAAACATTCTGTCTCAATTTTTAATCAAACAGGTCTGGTTAGTCACTCAATAGGAACTGTCACGTGACCAACATCTTTTGGCAGCATGACGAGGGGGGTAATCAATCAAAAGATTGGAATACAGTGACCAATTTAGCATAAACTTACATTGAAAATTGAACCCCCACTAAAAAGTTATTGGAAGAGGGGGAGTTGAAAAAAAATTTTTTTTGCAGACAAGGATTAATAATTTAAATTTTCAGCCCTCTAGCACTATTGGTGAGGCCTGTACATACGTAGCCAGTAAACTAGCTTAAAAACTGAAGGAAGCTATTTTGACAGTCTTATCTTTATATTTTCAAAAAAAAAAAAGTGTGAACACTGCCAGACACAAACTGAGAGACCAATTTAGCATAAACTTACATCACAAATTGAACGCCCCCCCCCATGGGGATGGATGTTAAAAATAAAAAAAGTTTTCTTCTAGACATAAAGGGTAAGTGTTAAAATTTTCAGGTCTCCAGCTCCATTGGTTTTAGTCTGTATGCACAACATGTACATAGCCAGCCAGACTCACTTGAAAACCGAAGAAAGTTAATTTTGACAGTTTCTAAAAATGTTGCATTTTGTTTTCACATTAGATGAACTCTTGAGAACTCTTTGTTGGGAGATGCCCAAGTGATCTTCTGTTGCAGTAGTATTAGAAAAACACAATACAACTCCCTGTCTTAGAGAGAGAAAGGTTAAACATGGCTTCCTTATTTTGAATCATCTGATCAATTTCAACTTGGGTGCTCATAAAACAGAAAAATAGATCTCGAGTGCAAATGCTAACTGGTTCATCCATTTATATCTATACATATATAAGTGGGAACCATCTATTTGTCTGTCACACAACAGAAATTAGATAAACATGGATGCAGCCCAACTAAATTTTGAGGTGTATACTTGATGAAGCAAGGGGGATTTTTTTAAAAAAAAGGTTTTACAGGGGGTGTTCTATTTACAATGTAACAAAAATGCTAAACTGGACCCTCACTTTCCTGTTCAATATACATCTCATATTCATACAAGCGTCTCCAAACAAAGTTGTCGGCAATATCAGGCATGTTTACTGCTTAATTTACAGGGGGTGTTCTATTTACAATGTAACAAAAATGCTGAACTGGACCCTCATTTTCCTCTTCAATATAAATCTCATATTCATACAAGCGTCTCCCAACAAAGTTGTCAGGCAATATCAATATTTAAACTGGTATAGACAGGTATTTTAGCTTGTATTTATATCATGAATTTTTTTTTATGTCATGATTTCATCATGATTTTTTTTTCTGTCCATAACAATGGATTCATCTTTTTAAAGGTAACAATTTTGCAGATGAAGGTATCTCCTACCCACCATTTGAAACTATGGAAACTGCCATTGAAACAAATTTTGCATTGAAAGAAAAAAAAATCATCTCATAGAAATTTAGAATCAAAACTACTTTTGTGCCCTAATTTGTAAGTTCCTATCTAAAGATTCATTCATCTAAAAAAGAAAAAAAAAAATTACTCGTAGCAATATTGGTCTAATGGTAGGGTTTGAGGTAAAAGGAAACTACAGACCGAGTTCCAACTTGGATAGAAAAATTAAAAAAAACAACTTTGATTTCATATGCTTTCAATATTCCCAAAATTTGTCAGTTGCGAGAAATTTATTTTTACTAAATTTCACAAAAAGAAATTACAAAAGTTTAGTAAGGGCCCTAAAGTTCATATATCAGTAACATTCTCATCAGGAAACGTTGATTTTTTTTTCAACGTTTCAGCCATTGTAACTTACAGCCTTCATCAGTTGTAACATGTTGAATTTGTCATATTTTTAGATGATATAAATTTGAAGTGATTATAATAGCATGCCATATTTGATAAAAAGATTTAGAACTTGATTGAAAGAATTTTCTTATTAAAATTTTTTTCTCTCTGATTTAAAACTAAATTCAGTATATTTCTGAATTTAATATTATACTATTATACCTTTCAGACACCAAATTTGTTTTATTGTATAAAAGATTCATCAAACTTTTTGAGCTGTCAATGTGAAGCATGAAACAAAAAAGGTCAAGAACCAATGCTCTAACTCAGGGATCAGCACTTTTTTATAATGGCCCACTTTGGATTTCTTTCGTTTCGTCCATGACCCACCTGTATATAATATCTAACAAATACAAATTAGCCCTTGAAGCCTACAAATTTCAAATGTTTTCTAGGTAAAAAGTAATACAAATATCTGCATAAAGCATTCATATTTATACACAATCAGTTTAATAGGAGTGAATTGTTCCCAGAAAAAACAAGCATCAGTGTGGATATTGTGGTCTCTCATGCCCATAGTAAACAAATTATGCAATGTAATACTTACGTAGGCAAAAATTAAATGAATTGTGACACAAAACACTATCTAGAAGCCATCAACTGCTTGGTGGTCTACAAATACTTAAAATCTTAATCTCAAGTCAGAAAAGATCCAAGGCCCAAAGGGAACACCTCAATGATCCACTTGCTCTAGCTATATGATGAGCAACTGATACAAGCTATTAGTGATACTGCACCTGCTTACGAAAAGCTAACAGGTAAATAATTCCAAACAAATTTCATGTCCTAATTTTGGTCTTTTGCATTGAGTGTTCCCCCTCAAGGCTGCACAACTATGCACAAGAAAAAAAATTATGCTGTGCACAAATTTTGAAAGTTACAGATGAAAAAAGACAAAGGTTCAATAATAAAATGATGAGGCCTAACAAACAATTGTCATTTCGCTTTTACTTCAAGCAGCATCATTTCATTGTAGGTCTATGTAAAGATGATGTGTATAATATACTTACACATGTAATAGAGAAAAAAGTAGGATTAAATGATAGTGAATAAATGATAAAGAAAAACCAATACAATAAATAAATCATTTTTATTATGTACTCTTTGTTAAAAGTGACTGATGTCCGTTTTATAAACTGTTGATAAAAAAATTCATGATTGTCTCAAAAATAGAAATATTTTCTGCACACTCCATTTCGTCAGTTGCTTATAGGCTTTATGGTCTCCCCGAAGCCATAAACAAATTAGTGGGAACATTAGTATCCACCAGACCAAAATTTTTGTAAACCATGGAAATTGATATGAAATCATAATACAGTAATACCCCACAGAGCTACCCAATTGGAATTTCTGAAATGAATAATGATAAAAGACAGCATCCTGGACAGTCTCCAAAATAACTGTAACTTTGATTACTGTGTTATGTGTATAGGAATAAACATAGACAATAAATTAGCAGGAAGCCATATACATAGACACCATATGATTTTTTACAAGCTCTGGAAAGTAGCTACCAGATGAGGGACAAAGCATATGATAATAATGAAAATGTCTGAGAGTGTAGCAGCAAGGCAAACAAAGGTGTTCTGGACATGCTATTTATGATGTGTTATAATGACTTCATATAGTGCTGTGCTTTTTAAGAATGTATTCAGAGTGCTAACTGAAGCATCACTGCAATATTGTTAGCCAAAAGCAAAGGTTATTATTTTAATGAGGTAGAATAAACTTAAGATATAAATTCTCAATGGCGACTAAAATATTGGTATGAAGGGGGGACTAACAAAGTAAACTCAAGATATCGATTTCCACAAGTTATAAAAATTTAGGTGGAGATTAACAAAAAAGAATCTCTAATTTTTTGTAGAATATACCTGACCTGGAACTGAAATTCATTTTAAAACATGCAATAAAACAATCCTCATCCAATGAAAAGAACATTTATAAACCCTAAAATTAATCAATTCGTTGAAGGATAAAAATTTGTTTATCTGATCTTTTAACAGTTTTGTAAGAGGAACAAATATCAAAACAGGTCAAAAATTAGACAAAGAGGTGATCAATGAATAATTTACTTCTCTTGCCTCCTATTGGGCAGAGATCAAAACAAAAGTCTGAATTTTCAAAAATAAAGTAAAGGATCAATTTAGCATAAACTTACATTGTATATCAAAGCCTTCACTAAAATGTTTTTGTTCTCTTGCGACAAAATAAATGTTTGAATTTTCAGCTCTCTAGCTCAATTGGTGTAGCCTGTATGCATGATATGTAACCAGCCAGAACAACATGAAGACTAAAGAAACCTATGTTGACAGTTTTGATTCCTAATATGATGCAGAGTAAAGAATCAGCATTTATTGACGTCCACCCTTCAAGTTCAATATTGCCTAAATTACCTCTCTTTTCAGAAGAACCCTGAGGAGATCAGGTCATTTCAATTTAATCTAAGTAGAAACACTGTCGTGAATGTTTTCTCATGAAGCATATAAAAGAGAAAAAAAAGCAGATTCAGTTTAGAAACATGGAAATTGAATTAAGTTTCACAAACTAATTTTCAGAGAATTAGATTCTCTAAAAATCCACCAATAATAGCTGCTATTCGTAAATATCAAATAAAGTGGTAAGAAATCACTGAGTGCAAAATTGAAATCTAATATCAACTCAGACTAAAGCCTGACAAATGCTTAGTGCTTCATCTTGGCAGCAGTAATGAATCAACAAACTATCATTTACATGACAGGAACAGTAATACAAAATCCGTCATTACAAAAGCTAACTTAGTGAAAGACCTTGGAGTCATCGCTGATAAGGAATTAAGATTTGATGACCGTATAAATGACTATAAAACGTGCCAATAGAATTTTAGCCTCAATAAAGAAACCCATTTGATACATTGACAAGTACGTTTCTGACTTTCTCTTTAACTCTTTAGTGCAACCGATTTTAGAATATACAGAAGCGATTTAGCACCCCCATCCCATTAGACATACTAAATCCATTGAATGTGCGCAAAGGAGAGCAACAAAATTGCTGCCAAAAATCAAGCATTTACTGTACGAAGAAAGGAAGTTTTTACAGCTTCCTTCCCTTGAATATAGAAGAATGCAAGGTGATACGATCCTTGCATATAAGTATTCCCACGATTGTATTGATATGAATCCAACAACATTTTTTCAAGTTAATCACTCAGATAACTTGTGATCATAACATTGAGATTTACAAAGGTCATTGCAAAATAAGACTTAAAAGAATTTTTTACAACAAATTATTGACAGTTGGAATAGCCTTCCCGATGAAGGAATTTGAGAGAGTTTGATTTAAGAAAAAAAGAAGACTTTTATATGATTATGATTAATTTTTAGGCCTTTTCCCTCCTTACTTGAATCATTAATGAATGGAACGACATAAGGCACTACTTTGAAAGATCAGTCCCAAATTGAATTCAGTTGGCATCACTAAGATATGTGATGACTAAGTCAGCATCATCTCTCTATTAATAATAAATCATGATAAATAAAAAAAACAATCCAATTTATCAAGCAACGAAAAAACCACTTCATTATTTAATTTCAAAGAAACAATTTAATTTTAATTCAGTTTATCGTGTACCATGTTGAAATGTGTAACAAAATGTTGTCAACTGTATCGTCCTGTGTATGTTCATACTGTATCAGTATGACGTCAGCTGAATTCAAATTGGAAGCAATATTTTTAAGTAATACTCTATAACATGGGTTGGTAAACATTTTTGGAGGCAGGCCAGATTTGAAATTTCAATCTTCTTTTCATTATAGGAGTATATACCTTCACAAGTATGGATGTACTATCGATCCATGAGAACTATAAGATTCTCTTTTTGGCAGTGACAAAATATTCTCAAATTGTGGTTCAAATTTTATTGTTTAATAACACAAAATAGATGAAAAAATAAAATTTGTACACCATGTGACACATTTGATGAAGTCAGTGGGTCAGATTTGTCCGTGGGCTGTAGTTTCTACAAAGTGGGAACATAGTTCAAGAATAGTTAAGAATTAATTTTGGTGGACTTTTTTCTAATTTAAGATGACTTTCCATTGCATAAAAGATTAAAAGCGTGCTAATGAAACATAATGAAAGATATTCACACAATTCACAATTATTTAAATATCTAGGGAGATTTCACAAAAGTGAATGATAAGATAGATAGATGGATGGATGGAAATCAGATCATAATTTTTGGTCGGAGCATGATTACAGACCCTACACATTTATTGGGTGGGGGATTTAAAAAAACTACTATTCTAAAAGCATGCTCCAGGGTCCCTTTAGTAACCACACAAAATTTGGTGGTCAGATCTCTAGCTGCTCTAGTTATGTGCAGATAGACAAAAAGACGTTTGGTAAATCATAGTAGGATTCTCAAACATCCACTAATTTTTCAAAGGATCAGAAAGTTCAATTAATATTTTCAATGCAACTGATTCATAAAGGCATTGGCTGACCCTTGGAATACACAGCTTTATGTAATCTGGCATCAGGTCGTTAATTGCTGAATACTTGAGGTTCCTGAAACTAGTCACCCATATAGTAATCAGGTTCAATGCTGCTCAACTTCAAACAGGTGTATTGAGCATTAGATTGAGGAAAAAAGTGATTTCCGAGAGTTGTGATCAGGTTTGGGTATGTAAATTTACCAATATACATTTTGCATTTGTACTTACTACTACTGTCACATAATAGTTGTTATATTCAGTATGAAAGATAATACACTAAATATAACAATGGGACATACTAAAAGTCCTTATCCAAACCTTTAACCCACGGAAATCATATTTCCAGCAAATCAACATTTGCTTTTCTTCAGCTATTTATCATATATATATATATATATATATAACCATAACCTTTCCGTTTCATAATAGCTGCAGCTCCAGGATTAGGGTCATTGTTGCCTACCTCTTTGACTTTAAATTCGTCATCAGCACCTACCATCCTACAGCTGGAACAGACATTTGAAACAGGAAAGGTCACAATTGCCGTTTATTATTTTAATGATGACTTTACTTACACAACCTTTTTCTTTCAAATAAATATTAGATTTGGCGATCTTTTGTTCTACGTCGATACATTCAAGAAATAAAGGGAAGTTACTCCCATTTGTTGACATGCATTTTTGAAAAAAAAAAAGTTATTTTGATTGTTAATTTCCGTAATCATGTTATTTCAAAATGCAAGGATGCGTAGGTCGAACTCATTAGTACCATTGTAATACCAGCAGCTCTAGTAACTCGGCATAATTGTCTTCTGCAAGATATTAATCATGTGACTTATTGTTGACAAATTACTCATGGATTTTATTTATTGGATTAGATACTATTTTGCTGTATTAATTATATCATTATTGTCAATAAATGACTATTTTTTTTCAAAGCACGTTATTACCTCATCTTTTAGAATAAATATATAAGTAGGCAGATCTAGACCACAATCAACTTATAATTCGCTGTCTTTTGTTTTATGACGGTAAATCCCACTTCTTGAATTTACCGTCATAAAACAAAAGACAACCTCGGAATTTCTAGTAAATGAATTTTATCTGTCAGTTATCTAATAACAGTTCCAAAGAAACAATAAATTACAATAAGATCAGTTTTTTGGAGCGTCAAACTCTTATAATCACTCCATCTTTCATTGAGTGTTCTCGGTCGTGATTAATGAATAACTCACGTGGAATTTCTTCGATAAGTTCAATTCAAATCGAAAGACAACTATAATCATTTTACTGTGATTATTGATAAATGTAAGGATTTTCATATTTTGATAAAAGAAACATTTCTGAAATGCGAATGACGATACAAAAATAAATACAAATGGAATGATACATCAATGTAGTTTGTCTAACATAAGTCGGTCTTAACCTGGGTGTACACACCCATAAGTAGTGCATAAGGCAATGGGGTGAGAAATGGGACAGTAAACAAACTTTTCTCAATTTATAGCTGCGCATATAACAACATGAGTTTTCTCTTTTATATCTTGTAATTTTGACATCCGATTTGTTATTTACACTTTTATTTTTAAGATTAAGGGGTAAGAGAATGATTTTGAAATCTTGAAGAGGTGCAAGCCTTGAAAGATATTAAGAACAGCTGTCTTAAATTCTAAAATAGTAAACAAAATTTAGATATAAGTGAAATTAGATGTCATTTTCCTGCACACGTGCTTCTTGTCTTATGAACGTGAAGACACGTGTTTACGTCAAGTGGAAGCCGGTAACATGAATATATATATATACATATACGAAATAAAAGAATTACAATTATCAACAAAATACAACAAGCCACAGGCAAATACTTCTGATGTGATTTATGAAATGGAACAACTCACGTCGAATCAACAGTTTAACTTTCTCTTCAATTTTGTTATTTTCTTCACGCCAACCGACACTCAGATCTGAAAACACCGCCATTTTGAGAATTGAGTAAAATGCATAACTTCCGGCAAAAAGGAATTTTCAGTTGAGGGAGAGTTCACGTGTACAAGGGAAATAACTCTTTCGATCCAAGGCTAAATTCGAAAAAAATATTATAGTCAATATGAAAGATTAGAATCATAAAAAATTTTCAGGAATGAAAAATGAAAAATAAAAATAAAAGACGTATTCTCTGACATGAAAATTTTGTCAAGTCGTCAAGTGGTGAAAAAGTATATGGAAAAATCCAATAATAAATGAATAAGAAATAGATGAAATGTTATAGATAAAATAGAATCATATTTAAATAAATTGAACGGTTAAATTAAAAATATATGAATAAATCAAACGAATGAATTTATATTCATATCAATAAAATAAAATGAAGAAAAACCGGAAGTAGAATAGATCTTAAAGCTGTAAAGACTACGGTGTGATTTGATTGGTCAAAAACTAGCCGCAGACTTAAATAGTGCTTAGTGCGTGAGACGAATTGGAGGTTGGATAAAAAAAGCAGCAAAAATTGTTCTTTGCCCGACGTGAACGGCTTTTTACCATTAACTCGCTCCTCGAACTTGCTACAAAAGGGTAACAGGGAAATTAAGTCCGACTAAAGTCGACTCTACTACAAAAAAATCGACTTGTCTTTCTTTTATTTTTATTTATTTATTTCTTTCTTTTCTTGTTGTACTCTGTAAACATTATGCTTCCTTCTCTCCTCCCTCCATCTCCTCCTGTCTGTGTTGTCTCTCCTCCTCCTCACGCCCCTCCCTCTTAAGTGCCAGTGACGTCACTCACTCACTCACTTGCCCGTCCGCTCGAGAAATAAGGGCTTCCCCTTCACCTAAAAAAACGAGTCCTTTTAAATAACAGGAATATAAAAAAAATTAACACACGACCGAAATGTTGTCCGAGAATTTTCATGCAGTGGAAAGCAGTATGGAGACCTGTAGTATTGTTGACGAACGGAGTGAACAGAAAAGGGTAAGTAGTATTTTTCTCTAAAAAAAATTGTTATAATATAAATACAATGTATCTTCCTAGTAATGTTGTGTATGACTAAAAAATCTCTATACAGGGTTGAATGTATATTGTCAGT
Source organism: Thysanoteuthis rhombus (assembly GCA_963457665.1). Classification (NCBI taxonomy): domain Eukaryota; kingdom Metazoa; phylum Mollusca; class Cephalopoda; order Oegopsida; family Thysanoteuthidae; genus Thysanoteuthis; species Thysanoteuthis major. The sequence goes on along the minus strand of OY735219.1, from coordinate 48,517,688 downwards.
TATAGTCTAATACTGAATCTATGACTTATAAATTCGTTTTTTAGATAAGTATGTTAAGGTAGATAAATAAATAAAGGTTTAACTATTACTATACTAACTTTTTTAGGAATAAAAATAACCCAAAAATAAACTGACCGCTATTTGAAGTATTTCTAGGCGTAGCTGTATTCTGGACTTATTCTCTTCTCCTCTTAGTTGGTACTATTTATACTTACTTGAGTTTGTATTTTATAGAAAACACCCATATTTTAGTCATTTTTCATAGGAAAAATATTGAAATATGGGTGTTCTCCAACGACTTTATGGTACAGTATATTGTACCAGGAAACGACTTATCTTTACCTTGGACATTGTGGCTTGTTTTCATGTCAAAAGAAAAATATACCTCGAACATTGTCTTTTGATATCCGGTTCGCTATAAATATAATCTATGTAATCATATCAAACCTTCTAATTTAGGATAGTTATATCCTCCATGTATATATCTATATCTATTTGTATATCATTGCTACAAAAATGAGATAACTTTCTAGGGCTTGGAAAGGTTAAGGGGGATCAGTTTAGCATTTAAACTGATCAGAAACTGATCCCCCAATTTTATCAAACCAGGAAAGTAATTTCTTGCGTTTGTTTTAAAAATATTGATTTTTTTTTTCTTTACATTTTTTTTAAAGGTTATATTTGACTTGGTCTAATGAATAAATCCTGAAGCCTTTGAATTAGTTTTCCAGCTTACTAAAAAATGTCCCACTTTTATTTTCTTGAACAAATTTCGTTGCATACAAACCTAAATATTTATTTCGGTTATCTGAAGTGAAATAATCTCAATACTTAAGTGTTACTCACCGTGATTAAATGACATTTTCCCAGTCTGTTTAGGATCGGTTAAATGTCTTGTGCCTACATCCTATCTTCACTCGTGTATAATGCGAGAAATTTAATACAGAAATCAGGGTCAGATTTGGGGGAGGGGGTAGCATTATACTCGGGTGTAAAAGAAATAACATAGATATCATGACATATCACTGATTTTAGCTACAAAAGGTGGGGGTCGCATTATATCCGAGATTGTATTGTACTTGATTAAATACGGTACATGAATATAGCAATCCCGAGAAACTTGAACTTGAATAATTTTTATATTTTCACATCTGTCTGATCCGATGTATTGCGACTCTATTATCTAAATGTACAAGGTGTTCGAGAATGTGTGTGTGTGCTAATATTTTTTCTGCAGATTGTTCTACTGCCACTGGTAAGCAGTGGCCATGAAAAGGGGGAACGGTTGCGGTGTTAGGGCTGACGGTTAATAGGACCCTCACTTTATAACCACCTTATAATAATCCCGCTTAGGAATGTCCATTTCGCTTTTTACGTCGGTTTCACGACCGCTTTATATTTTTTTGTATGAGGAATGTTACGATCTCCTTTATTTTCTCAGTTTTTCAATTTCAGGAACATTGCATAACCTTATCAATTTATTTGTTTAATCTTATGATTCGTAATTTAATGGTCGCTTTTTAGGATGAAAAAAAAATTAATAACCAGTTTAAGGTTTTTGAAAATCATGGGCTTTTGAATTAAAAAAAAAATCCAAGTAAACCTTCACTTTTTAACGGTTTTGAGAAATTAAAGTCCCAAATCGTGTTGTCCCCCCTCAAAAGACGGCTACTTTAGGTGAATAGGTTAAGCAAGTGAAGTGACAAGTGTCGTAGGTGATCTTGTGACTAATACTTTCATAAAGTGTACTGAAGACGAGCAAAAGATCAAATCTAGAAAGCTTAATTTCATTCCTGTGTATGACCTCTGTTAAAATTCGAAAACTTAATATATATAAAGTCCCTAAATATTGAATTTAACCCTTTTCAGTTCAACTCTTAGAACCTTAAGGCTTTCTGACGCTTGAACTTGACAAGCTGTTATTTTGCTGTTTATGCTTTTGATCGTGTAAGTAATATTAAACCTGCATTCAATTGAGGCCTAGGTAATGTTGAAAATCTTGAACAAAATTTGGAACGGAGACTTGAATTTCGCTAAGGATAAATATGGTTGGAGCTTTTATTTTTAAAAAAAATTTTTCTCCCCAAGTGGAAGCTTCGTGTGGCCATATTTTGACCAGTTTCAATCTCAACAACCCTTAACGTTATTTTCGTATTTAAATTAACTTCAGAATACTTGTCTGAGGAGGAAAAATAGATGAAACCCTATCGAATGTTTAATTGTATTGTATTAATGTTCTTACAGCATATTTTTCTCTCCAAATATGCCCCCCTCTCCCTTGTCAAAAAAAAATCAAATTGATCTTTAAAACTGTTAGTTTCTTTGCGTCTCTTTCTAGGTTTTTGAGCCGGGGTTTAATTCGATTTTTTCATTAAATTGGATAAAACTAACGTAAGTCTCCTTGCTAAAACTGGTTTAAAACCTTGTAAAAAAAAAAAAAAAATGAATATCACTTTGAATTAAAAATAATTCAATTCTCCTCTTTCCGTCTCTAAAACTAAATTTTGCTAGAAATGATCAACAGCTTGGAGCATAGTTATATCGCTTGAAATAACTGGTATTGTCATGTTAGAGTATGGCTGTACAATTTGTAACTTAGTATAAGCTGAAAACACTAAGTTATAAGACCTTGAACTGTACGGAAAAGTTCGGAACGAATTGATGGCACTAATCGAGGTATGCCTTTAATGTTTCATTGTTATTGTTTAACTCACATTTAATTTTGACTGTTACTTTCATAATTTATCTTGATCACAACTCTTCTGAAAAATATAAGATTAAGATAGTCAAAATTAATTCAATGGTTTCAAAAATGAATCCTGAAATGATCGTCAAGCTGTCGTTCGACTAGTTTTCCTCTCAATATCAGTGGGAGATAGATTGTACAAAGACAACATTATCCTCCTGAAGTGTTTTTACTCGTATTGAAGGATGAGCTTCTACTTCCTCATTTTTTAGGAGGGTGTAATAAGCCCATGACACATGAGTATGACCATGGATCTATTTTTCATTAGTCTTAATGGCACTCCCCTATTGTATTAATGCAGTTGAGTGGAATAAAATATTCCCCCTTTCTGTTGAGTTGAAACTAGTCCTACGCACGAAAATCATCTTGGAGAACTATTTTTGTTCATTAAATGGGGGATTGGTGGCGCGAAGTTTATCCTGTCAAACATGCATTATTCTAAAGGCTCAAGTATCGGTCAAATAGCTGGGTTTATTCCTTTACTCGTATGTACCATATTTATTCAATAAAAGCACAATTTCTTTTTAGTCCACTGGCTCTTGATTATATATATATATATGTGTGTGTGTGTGTGTGTGTGTTTTAATATATTTTCAAATTGGTCTTCATCAGTTGACTAGTTTCTTTGCTTGACCAATGTCTCCAAACTTGGGTCAATAAGATTTTTAGTCCCCCCACCCCATTCTATTACAAAAACTTAGATTTCAATATTAAAACCAATTAAACAATGCCCAAAAGCTAACATTAACAATGTAATTCAAAAAGTTGGCTCTGGTAAGGAAATTCGGACCTTTTGGTTTGACAATTATACTCCATCTTGCATCCCACTACCCTTGAAACATTCACCAAGACTTTCATTTTTACCTAGTATCCTTATTCTCACTTCTGAACTACCACATCCCCCATCCAAGGGGGGAGAATTGCCCCTTGTTTGGAACCACTATACTAGACTGTCATAGTTGTAGTTCAGATTTTGCTAGTATCATTCCTTGGACAAAGTGTAGGCTAAACTTGGGTTAATGGAAACACGTACTGAGTATGCCTTGACCCTGGCTTTTTTTTTTTTTTTTCTTTTTTGTACTGTAGTTGAAACCTTATTTCGTGATAAGGATACCAGATTTTTTAATTTGGTCTTGAAAAATTTTAAATGGTATCTTCAATTTAAAAAAAAACTGATTTTGAACAATTACATATACCTGAACTTAGTACTTAGAAAATGGCCTGTGCACTTGTTGACACCACAACTCTTGTCATTTTGAAAAGTACCTGAATCCAATACCCTCACTCCTACCTAGTAGGATCCAGGGAAAAGTATCTTCAAGTGCAGAATTGATTAGTAAAATACATCTTTATTTCATTTAAAATTTTTTTGATTTAATCTTTTTAAAAACTTTATTCTTGAATATTTACTATTGTATTGATGTACTAGCTTTGCTCCAGGGGAAACGACAGTAAAAGTTCAATTGAAAAAATTCTTTTGTGAGTGAATTTCAAAAGACGTTTGACCTGGACTTGCAAAACTTTATTGCTTAGATGTTCCTTAAATCTTATCATGACTCTTGATATAACTTTAGATTAGGCCAGAACAGGTGGTCTCTGGGTCAGCTAGTTGGCATGAACCTATGATTCTTGCAGGGGGGGGGGTCTGCTCTCTGTGGTAGAGGTAAATAAGATTGTATTTACTGCTTTTTTGATTACAATATACTTTATTTTATAGCAATTTTTGAATGAATTTAGTCAATTGAACAACCATTGTCAAAATTTGAAGGCATGTTTGGGGTGGGTGTACTTGACATTGCTGGTGTCTTCCAGTAAAAGACATAAAAAATATTGTGAAACATTTTGATATCAAGATGCTCAACTATACCTGTTGAAATAAAGCCTGAAAAGGCCTTTGTCCCAAAAATCAAACCCTTCTAAGGGTAGTAGAGTAGTGATGCTATTTTATAAATCTGTAGACAAAATATGACCAGGCATGCTGGAACTTGCATGAAAAGAATAGAACCCTTTGCCACCTTTTGGTGGTCAGTTATTCAATTGCTTACCCCCCTCCCAGAACCTAGTTATTTTATTCTTTGAAATCTTACAGCAGATAATGAAAGGTCCTACAAGAATCTGTGGGTTGACAGGTTTGGTGACAATGAATTAAGAAATTGTATTCCTATGAGAACAATATTAACTGTCAATTCATATTGAAGTGATCCATGAAATTTATTACTTGAACAATAGCATTAAGTTGTGTTGTGGAGGAAGTTATGATTGTGTAGCTAGGAGTGCAAAAAGCTAGTTCAAAGTTTTCAAGAAAATGTTTCCTTTTTATGAGATGAATATTTAAATCGTATAAAATAAAGTTTGTGTGTTTAAATGTGTAGATAGTCTGCATTAAAGACTGATTGTTTATTGATTTAATGTCAACATCTTCATGACTTGTCAATGAGACTTTTCACAACTTCTCCTGTAAGAAAAGACTTGATGGCTGTCTTAAATAGGGTTGTTAGAAAGGATTATTGGAGCTTTATCTGACTCAACTCAAAATAGGCAGGTATTCAATACCAGCCACTTGAGCCAAGCTTCGAACCTCTCATCCAGATTTTCTTGATTTCGAAATTTTTTCGCTTTTCCAATGTTTATGCAATCTGAATACCCTGGACCAAAAGTTGACTTTTTTCTTCAAATGTGTTACTTTGACCAAATCTCTGAAATTTAATCATGCTGCTGTGAATAAACTGATTAAGCTGATCTTATGAATGTATCTCTAGCCTCCAGGTTTTTTGTAAAATCTGTAACTCTTGTTTCTTGATCCTTTCAAGACTAACCCATTAGGATGCTTAATTAGTCTGAATTAAAATGTTCCAGAAGACTTCAAAAAGAGGCTTATGGGACATATATCCTGGCAGTCATAGAAACCTTTGGATGTATATATCCAGTCTGAAAGGGTTTAAAGTTCTTTGATCAAATGTATTTTGGATCCATATTCATGTAATGGATTATAGAAAGTTATTCTAAAATTGTCATCAATTGCACAGGTCTGAAAAATGTCAACTGTATGAGAATCTATCCAATTTCATAAGTTTTAGGGTATTTTAGCTCTTCAAGCTAATTGGTGAGAAAATGGCATTTAAATGCAATAAATTAGTTCATCTAAAGCAGTGTTTTCAAGACTTGGAAAACTCTTGGACCCGTTCTATAGAAGAAAAAAATTAAAGAAAAATTCTGGCAAACACCCACCTTTAGCATTTACTTTTAGACTAATTAATGAACTGCTGTAAGCAAGTTTTCACTTCTTTCGAAGACCTTATTTTGATATTTTGAATGAATTACATTTATTCAGTTCCCAATATATGGTACAGGTCTGTCTTCAATTGTGTTTTGATAGCTATGCAGTGGATGACTACACGTGTTTGGTGGGCTCCATTGGTAATCTTTCATGGGGTTTTGGCCATACTTTGTTCAATTCATTACAGATCTTCTATCTTTTGTTGTAGCAGGCTTGTTGTGTTATCCTAATTTCAAATTCATGGTAATTGAATCTTCAACTGAGAACTCCCTATGGTTGATTAGACTTTTTATTTTTATTTCTATTTTTTTAAAACCCTGATCTAAAGTAGTCTGGATGGGGCTATTAAACTTGAGTTCTCTACAACCTTAAATTTGTATGAGTACACCACTAGGCACCCTCTAAAGACTTTTTGTTTGTTCTCCTTATGGTCATTTAGGGCCAACAATGCCCAAATCTTGTGCTGGCATGTAGATTGAAGATCAATATTTTGAGATGATTTGTTATGGTACATGTGCAGGTTACTTTTTATGAGGTATGGTTATTTGAATTATGATTACTAGGATAGAAATAATGCCCAGTGGTATGTTGTCTGAAAATGCTAGACTCCTGGTTTATGGAAGTGAATTTTTTCTTTCTCTAGAAGTTTATATCAAACCTGTCTTGGCAAATAACAGCACAGATTAGGATGAGCAGGCAGGGTTCAAAATCCGGCCAAGACAGCATGCATTCACTCTGCTCTAATGCACTTGTGAAAGGCATGTATTCATTTTTCTCCCCTTGTATGAGTCAGTGTTTCAAACTATCCCCCCTCGCTCCTCATGTCTGACACTTACTTGGGAAGGCTTATGTCCAACAATAGACCCTTAAGGCTGGTGCATAATATTAAAAAAAATTCTCTCTTGGAATACTGACATGGTAATGAGTTTTGACTTCCAGCTATATGAGCAACTAGTGTCTTTCCATAATTTAGTGCATGTGTTGACTTCTTTCTCTTCCTTGATACACTTTGCTTTTTGAATTTAGAAAAATTCAATAGATGCTAATAAATCTCAACACTTTGGAAATTTCCTGATTTAAAAAAAAACAAACCAAAGACCCCAAAAAACTGTTTCCAAAAAGTGCAAGCTCAGATTTACTTGATAAAATCTGCACTGAGCCCATCACTTGAATTTTAATTTTAGCTAATGTAAATATGAAATCATTTGAAATTCCTATAACTGCTACTTATCTTTAGTTGCTTTTTACTGCAAATTTTACTAATACTTATTTCCCTCTGAGTATTTGATTTGAAAATAAAGAACCCTTTACTAGAGGGAAACTGGTCTGAGTAAAAGTTGCAATATAAATAAATTCAAAATTTGTAATACTTCATCTTATAAAAATGTTTTAGATTTTTACTTTGCTTTATTACTGAGGTAACTTCTGATGAATTTAATGCTGATTAGTTATTTTAATTGTCTTAATCTATAGATATCCCCTACTTTTTTAAGTTGACTTTTGAAAAAAAACAAATGGTATTAGGTGTTTTGTAAAGTTGTTAAAAAGGCAGCATGCACCCTCATCTACATCTCTCCTGTATCTCCTGCCACTCCAAACTCCAATGGTTCAGCCTAATATACCTTTTTGTCTATTAGTCTTTTTTATTCCTCTCTTTTCTCCTTTTCTGGGATGCTCAAAATTTCCCTGTATAAATGAATGGTGTCTGCTTCTTTTTGTTGTGCCATTTCAGCATGTCTATATACCTAAATTTCATTCAACCGTTTGGTGATCCGAATATTAACTACAGAGCATATACCAATGCCAGTTCATACATAGTTGCGATGCAAGGAGGTAACTAAAAAAAAAAAAAAAAAAATTCCTGAATCTGCTCCAAAATTCGATTGATTCTTCCTTCCAGAATCATTGGAAGTATTTGTGGACACACTAGTGCATGCACATACCCTGAACTTAGTTGGCAAAGGTTATTTAGGTATTATAATTTTACTGATTTGTAATGTATTGCAATAGACTTTATTTGGTGCAGTTTTCCTATAGTTGCTGTGTTAACCTTTTCAAGACCAATCTATTAAGGTGCCTGATGCCTGAATTGAAATGTCTCTGCAGTCATAGAAACCTCATAATAAATGTTCCTGGAGTTTTAAAAGGGTAAACCCATTAACTGTAGATGATTGATGTTTGTCATTGCAGTTCTAAGGCTCAACCGTGTAGGACAGAAATTTCCAGTTCTACGATGGACCCTTCCACTTGAAGTTGCAGATGAGTTTCTGCTCACTTCTTTTGTGTATGTTATTTGCTTTGGAAGGGTTCATCGTTTACAGAAAATGTCAGATTTTTTGCTACCTATATAATAGAAGGCACAGCCACATTTAGAACCTGGTAACTGAGGTGTTCCTACCACTGTGAATAAGTTAATTTACAAGGTTTGAGATTTGGCAAACTAAGTTAAGCTTACTGCTGATTTAAATGGGGGTTCAGAATATGCTCTTTATCAAATCACCATAGCCCCATAAATGGTTGGCTGACCAACCAGTCAAATAGACTACAGATTCTTCCCTTTGCTTTCTTTTCTGGTCATATTTTGTTTGGCTACAACTTTTTAAAAAATTAGGGTTTTTGAAAAACGGTCCTTTGTGGTAAGCTTCTGAATCACCAGTTTCAGCAGAAAGATGACAAGGCTAATTAACTTTGGTCAGTAAAAAGTGTGTCCAGCTGGCCATATGTTGGATACACCATTTACTGTAAAATCACTGAAGCCATGTCTGGCCTGGCTTTGTACTTAGATTGATCATTGTTGGGTATATATTAATGAAGCTTCGACAGGCCTTGCGAGCCATGAGTAGGTCCTCCTAAAAATGTGTACCTAACTTTGTGACAGCCTTGATGAGGATATAGGTTTGGAAAGATGATACATACATGGATGACAGGCATAAGTCAACAAGACAAAACTTGTTTTTGACTATCATTTATTCACTTATGATAGTTTTGATTTAAAATTGAATAAAAGTCAACTCTGCCACATTATGAAAAATTCTGCCAAAATTCTAGTCTCCTAATTTATCATTCTATTGTATTTATGACTATTTTCTTTAAGTACCAAAAATTGATGTTTTAGCCTACTAACCTTTTGAGTATTGTTTGAGCAATTCTTTTTCTCTACATCAACTCCTGATTAGCCCCATATGTTTCTTTCAACACTGAACACTATACAAGTTTTGAATGCTTTGAAATAGACCCTTTCTAGTGCTTGGAGGTGAGGAGTGGTATGACAGTTACTGGCGTAGAAAATGGAATTGACAAACCATTCAAGTTTTGGTCTAGGCTGATTGCATTCACTCCACCCAGCTAAGGTAAATAGCTAAGCAGATTGGAATCTTTAACCTTTGGACAGATGATTTTTCAAACCTGGAGTAGATCCTCTTTGGCAGTCTAGTAGTAAATGCTGGTTTTCTGGCAACTCCTGCAGGCAAAAGTCGCTAGTTGTAATATCTCCTCATACTCCTGGAAAGCAACCTTGGAGGCTGAGTGGAATTGTCCCTGTGCAAAGACCCACCCATTGGAAAGAAAAAAAAAAAAGCAACTCTTGACGAGTTGCTGTGTAAATGACAGCACAGCCACAGGCATCATTGGGGAGAATGGTCAGCCAGCAGTATCATTGGGCTTGTTAAAGTTTTTTTTTTTTCCTCTCCCCCTTTCCCCCTCTCTCTCTCTCTCTGTCTGTTATTGGTAACAATTGAATGCTATATTGAATATTTACCAGTAGGGAAAATTTGAAGTACAATATTGTTCAATATTAATGTTATAGTTCATTTATGTTAATCTTGGTTTGTGTTGCATTTAGAAGTTTAGCCTATGGCATTTACAAATCTCTTATCTGATCACTGAAATATTTCCATTGTAATGGTCATACACTGTGATATTACCACCAGGGTGGTGCTAGTATCAAGTTTTAGCTGCCTAGTGTATTTAATCTCTGATCTAAAATCTGTCAATTTTGAATCTGTATGAGGATGCTGAAAGGGACTAATTGAAACAATGGATTCTTTTGCATAGACATTATTTTGTATCTACTGCATTTATACATTTTGAGCTTGTCAACATGGCACCACAATCTGGTCATGGAAACCTAATTAGGCTTTTAATGCTTTCAAATGACTGACAGTCTTTAAAAGTTCTGTCCTCATGAGGGAGGGGGGGAAAAAATGGAGTATCTCAATAAATTTCTCTCCTGTTTTTTTCCCCCCAGAGCTGTTCCCTATAATACAATAAATATATATATATATATATATATATATATATATATATATATATATATATATATATATATATATATATATATGAAAACTCAAATTTCAAGAGCATCAACTCATCCATTGTTACTCCATCAATTTTGCTATTCTAATCCAGAAAAATTAACTTTACTCTAAAATTCATTTATTGCTGAGATACTCTAAATTGTGGTGAGGTAGGGTTTTTTTTTTGTTTTTGTAGGCTTGGAAATTTTATGCATTGCAACAGTAACTAGTTTTATAAATGGCTGCTATAATGGAATTCATTGTCTTGTTGAATAGCTTTATCTATCCCAGTGGTTTTTAACCTTTTTTGCTCCATGTCCCACCTCAACAGCTTCAAAAATTTGATGTCCCCCTTCCTACAGAAGGAAAAATTAATTATGAGACATTCTTTGTAACAAAACAAATACTGATATATGAACTTCAGTGCACTCACTGAAATTTTTGTAATTTCTTTGTGAAAAGTAGTATCTGGATTACTGCATTGTTTTTATACATAATATATATATTAATGGATTGAGCATTAGTTATCATGGGATCTATAGTACAATTAATGATTGTATTGTATAATTAAGGCTTAACTGATTAATCTGTAACAGAACTGTTGTAAGCCACAGAATGTTTTTTGCTTTTCTTGCATATAATTCAAACTGTCCCTTTGTGGTGCTTGTATTCTACATCCATAATTGCTGATCTAGCCCATGATTATATTTATTTACTGCTTTTTACTCTTACTGTGTTGGTATCTGATATCTTTTGAAAAATCAACCACATTGATAGAGACTACTGCAGATTTAGAATAAAATATTTATTCAAAGCTGATTTTCTTTTTACTCCCCCTTGAGGAACACATCTCAAATATTTTTTTGTGTTTGCTTCAATGCCTGCATTTATGCATATGAACACATACTCTGATGTTTTTCTCAGTAAAATCATTGAAGCTAAACTCAACTGGAAAGGACTAAGTGCATACCTCTGCTACTGCCATACACTAACTGAAAATCTGTTCATATATGAAGGTAACAAATGGTGTTTTTTTTTTTTTCTTTTCTTTATTTGTCATATATTCATATAAAGAAAAATCACGATCTGTCCCAAAATTTAATCAGCTCATAGTTTACCTACTCTACAAGAGGTCATTGAAATTCATGAACTTTTGGAGATATTGTGTTGATAAACATGTGTGAATACATAAAAGATAAAAAAACAAAACAATTGGGACCTGCTAGTCTGGAGGTATTGGGTCATAAGGAATAAATAGTAAACAATGTTAAGCTGTCATCAAATGACTTGATTGCTGTACTCAGCTCTTGTTATTTATCTTATCTTATTCCAGGGCTTGTCGGCAGTTTTGTAAATAACTAAGCAGGTTTTTGTTTGAATGCTATGTGCATTTCAAAGTACTGTCACCCTTGTCTTCAATGTTGAATCAATAGCTATTGTATCCAATTGTTTTTTCTCCAATCTAGCCCCCCCCTCCTTTTTCTATTGAAACCTCTTCCAACTAAGTTAATAGGTATGTATTCTCTTGTGCTAGTCTTCATTCACATTTAGGATGAATCTATTGATATTTTCATCTCTGGCATTGTAGTTTTGTCCACATAATCATACCTCAACTATTGCAGTTAATTTGTTCAAAGACTTTCCATGCTGGTGTTTTTTTTTTTTGTCCCCCCCCCTCCTTCCTCAGCTTATTGCTTTATAAATCAATGTAAGAAAGTATATCTTGACCATCCCTGAAAACCACACTATTCAAGGTATTCCTGTACTTTGAAGCTCTCAATTTTTTTAATGACCTTTTTGTTAAAGACTAAGTGATAATTATGGGGCAGATCCAGGAATTGACTGTTTGAACTGATTTTCATTCAGTTTTCAGTGACATTAAGAGATATGTACTCTGAATGTTCTTCAGTTACCACTGTCAACTAAGTTTGAGATATAAGTATTTGACTACATTTTTGTCCAAGATCTCAAAGTTCTCAATGAAATTCTATGGAAGACCTAAGTTTGTGTGGATCCATGCGCAATTGCTTTTCCTACCAATGATGCTACCTGAATTACTCTCTGTGCTATCTAGTTGTGAATAAACTATCGGCTTTTTGCCTAGATTTCCTGAAAAGAATTCATATGCATATTACATGTGTTATAGGGATTTTCCTATGGTTTGTAGTCAAGACCAAAACTTTACTAGTGAGTTGAGCTGAACCACTCTTTGCCTCTTGTGTTAACAAAGTAGTTGACCGCTCTTTAAATTGTCCACAGAATGAAAGGAAAACTGGTTGTTCCGAAGTCCTGTTGTGCTAGACTTGTTCAAGTTCACTGTCTATGATTTCATTTCTACAAATGGTTCATAATTTTTTCTATTTCCCTTAATTTAACAATTTCTGACAAATGAATTTGGTTTGGCTATTGATTAGGAAGTAAGATAGTAAATTGTCTAACATAGTCTGGTTTTTATTTTATTTTATTTAAAAAAATTTTTTTAGACTTATTTGCATTTTCAGTTTTGGTCCAATTATTTGTATGTGTGAGGAAGAAAAATTGAAATGTCTGCTGATCAGATGAAACTATTGAAGTTGTATGTACACATTTCACCTGCTAGGTATCTGAAATAAAAGTATTCTTACAAAGGCTTCTCAATCCAAATGGTGTAAAGCAAAAAGCCTATGGTTAGACAGGTGTAATACAGGGCACTGATGTGTAGTAGAGGAAGAGGGTGTGCTGCTTCTGCAAAATGCAATCATCCCTTTTAGAAAATCAAAAGGGCATATGGCAAACTTTTGGAAAGGACTGTATATGACCTAACTGTATACTTGAGACAACAGCTGGATTACATCTGTTCATAGATTGATTTTAATTTTCTTTTTATCTATTAAGTAAAAGTTTTTTCATACTGAACTTAGTTTCTCATGCTCTGCTTATCCTTTATCCTGTAAGGATCTCCATAAATGAAGCACCCAATCTCTTGGATTGGATATTTGTCCTCGAATAGAACTTGAAAATCTGATAACTCTACCTTCTCCAAAGGTTGGACCCATTCTTGGGAATTCCCTTCTGAGGTTCACATTTCATGCACTGCTGCTGCACCTTCATGAAATCAATGTCTATTACAAAAAATATACTGGGATATAATTGAAGTCCCCTGCTAGAATAAAAGGTGGGTGTCTATTTTAAAGCCTATTTTTGCCGTGATACTATGTTAACTGCCTGCATGCAGATGTCTTGTAGAGCATTATGCTGTTAATGGGTGTATGTAGTCTTGTTCTATCAGTTTTCAATGAGGAATCGTTGATTTTATCACAAAACTACTCCTACTGTCACTCTACAGTAGCAAGCAAACAGCATGAGTATGCTCTTGATGAGATTTGAACTCGTGTCTTTTGTCAGAGGGAAACATAGTTTGTGCTCAGCTGCTTTGAAGTCCTCAGCCATAGGTGTCTATGTGATTTGTATTTGTATTTCAGTGTACTTCTAAATTCTGGGCTGTTCATGTAACGTTGTGGTGCTATTGAGCCTAGCCTATGCTACTTGTGACACCTTTTGGTCCTGAGGTAGCGAAGTTTCTTTAACTTTAATAATATGGCAGCTTTTTTTTTTTTCTCTAAATTTGAACTGTTTTGAAGAAATTGTTGGACCGTGCAGTTCAATAACAAATTTCTATATGGTATAAACAATGTTATTGGGAATGTTTTCCTTTAGTGGTTCAAATGCTATGAATTTCAAATTTCAGGACTTTCAGGATGAAATGCTCATTTTAGTCAACTGTTTGTTGGTACATAACTTGTTAAACTATTCGGTATATAACTTTTATTGTAACAGGTTTTTGTCTGAAAGTTGTATGAGGTGTGCAATATCAACCAATTTAAAGAAAATTGGTTGTATTAACTAATATCTATGTATTAGAGTTCATCCTTCTAGCTCTATTTTTATTCACCATGTTTTGGCTGACCCATTCTATGCCATATGTTTAGTTCCATTGTCCAAAAACTCTGAATATTAATGATTCTTCTCAAAAATAGATAATATCTTTTATTTACATATTTTAGGCTGGGTGTGAAAGGAAATCTTTTCCATTGAGATAAAAGTAGACCAGGCAGTTTGTCCTTCACTCAACTGGTAATGGTAGAATGTATAATTGTAGTTGACAATTCTTGGTATGGGAACAAAAGCAATGATAGAAAGGTTGTCTTCAATGTTTTGCTTGCTGCATAGCTCTTAGCAACCCATTTGAATTTTCTAAAGTCTTTTTGCCTTCCTTCTATTGTGAAAATCTGCAACGTAGAATCCTCCTGATTTAATCTTAATCCTTTCATTCACCTGGCTATTTGATAAATTACATGGTTGTCCCCCCCCCCCAAAAACAACTGAAAATAATTAGTGCGTGAAAGAGTTGAATAAAACTTGCAAGTGGCAAAGCAGTTAACTGCATGGAAAATGGGATTTGGTGAGCAGTTCAAACTCCAGTTGAGATTGATCACTCTACACTAATGCTGTTTGGATAGGCTTGTATCCATCTCCCCACCCCCACCCACTCAACCTGTCTTTTACTGTCCAACAAAGGACTTTAAAAGTCAAGGACTATGCTGCACAAGCAGTTGGTGACTTGAAGGCTCCTTGATTCGCTACCCTCTTTTTAAATAGGAGAGGCACAAATTTTTCCTCTACCACTACCACTGAGCTTAGGGTGTACTCGGTTACTGAGTGCACAGGGAGGCTTGTTCTCATACTAGTAATCTAACCAGATCTTTGTGAGGCAGAGGTGCTAACCATTTATACCATTTTAGGGGACCTTAAGAAAAACAAGATTTTATTCAAACTCTCCTGACTTCTGTTCATAAATGTCTAACCTTTTTGCTAAATATATGCTTGGCTTCACTTAAAGCCTTATTGTTATTAGTTGCATAATTTTCCTTATTTCTGAAGTGCTTACAGGGGAGATAGGAAATGGTCAGTTTTTTTGTTTTTGTTTTTTATTCCATGTAAAAACCTTCAGCTTTACTACTCTTATCAGGATTTGTTTACAATTCGTTTTGAATAACTCTGTGAATTCTGATCGAATAAGTTTTTTGGTCAGATTCAAGAATCCTGGTCTGACCAGGGATGTTCAAGGTCAAATTTAGTACTGAAGGAAAATTTACAAAGTATAAATCCTTAACTCATAAATGATATAATACTTTTAGTTTGTTGATTATTTTGTTACTGAAGGTACTCAATTTGGCTTCAGGGCATTACTAATTTGGTCTTGTGCTGAAAGATGTCTGGCAACCCTGCTCTGATTAGATGGATCACTTTTGAATTCAAACTTTGGTATTGTCAGTCAGTTTATGAGCTGGAATGGTATGAAGCAATCACCATTGATCTTGTAGGAGGGAAAATTTCTTTCCAAAACTGGTATGTTAGGCTGAGTTGTCTGCCATTGAGATAGTGGGAGGTACAGGAGACTGGGACGTAGATGCGATGAATTTTTCCTGTATAAAAGCTTGTTTCAAAATGACCCGAGTTATTTTCACTTTGTCTATTTTGAAAAAAATTGTAGCATAAAGCAGATTTTCAAAAAACTGGGATGGGTGTGTTGATGTATACGCTTTACATTTCACTGTACGGTTTAGAGTCTCTCTCTCCAATGATTTATTGAAGAAAAAATTTTCTCTAAACCAGTTGTTCTTGAACTTTGAACACCCATGAAGTCTTTAGTACAAAATTTCATTCATCTGTAACTGAAATTCCTTGTTTTTGATCATTCAGATTTCATTCACCGTAAATCTTTCACAAGTTCTAGAACCATTGCTCTGAACTGTATCCTTAAGTTTAATGCTCTGATCAAAGATCCAAATCTTTCCCTAGGACAGCTTGGCCCAAACTGATAAATTTGGTTTAATCTTGTAAATCTTTTTTTGAAATACTCAAAACGTTTGAATACTTGAAGGAAGCTTGGAAGAAATAGAAACATTTTGTATTTTAGTCTGCATTTGGTTGAAAGTTATCAATTTTAAAAAAAATCTGAGTATTCTACTCCTAGGTTGTGGGTCAGTCTAGGATTTATGATTCGCCTCAACCTAGTTTAATGAATATTTTTTCTTTTGATTTTCTGATTTGAGACAGTCACCAATTCTACCAATAAGTAATTTGAGAATGGGATTCTCTCTTGTCAGTGTCCAGATAGAATTGACACAAATGGATTTCCTTTCAGGTTGGATTTGAAATACCCCATTAACTGAAATTGTCCATTGAAAAAAAAAAAGTAATGTGGCTTAATTTATGACCTCACTTCCACCCCTCCCAAAAAATAGCTCCAAAGACGAATGAAACTTTGTTGTCCAGCCCTTACATTGGGTCTGAACTTGAGTTAGAAAAAAAAAAAAAATCCTGATAAATAAGAGAAATGGTTTCCTTTTTCCATGCTGAAATAAGGTGGGATCTTATGCCATTAAATACAAGTGAGTAATTGTAGAATTTACTTGAAATCATTATTTTAAAGCATCTTATCCGTGCCAATGGTGTAACTAAGAAAATTTTAGTTGATAAACATTTTCTTGATCAAAATTTGCTTTTCTAAACCTAATTTCGTGATAAGATAAGTTGAAAAATACATTTGCACTAGATTGAAAATATTTTTCTAACATAATTTACTGAATATTCGGCTTTTTACTAAACATTAACCTGGTAACTTCAGGTTTTTGATGGAGTATACAGGTGCCTCTCCCCTCCCGATTCACAATCTATTTGCTTATTGACCAACCACGCTACCAATCAAAACTGATAATGCCAGTGTTGAAGTGTTTCCTCTGGAAAAAATAGATTATGATAAGGTTTTAAAAGGCCAAATGATGGACCCTTGCTTCATTAACAAACTAAGGGTCTGGGTTTGATTCTCAGTTGGAACGAAGAGTAAACTTTTCATTAGGACTAATTTCCCTATGAATTCGCATCCTGCTTGAGGCATAGCCATAAAAAACTTGTTGATACTAAGTCCTTGTCTCGACCAGACAAGATTTGCAAGGATCATTTAAGCTGACTCGTGCAACGGGACTCAAGAGACCAATGGTTTACCTTGACTCATCCATCATCAGTCTTCCTATGTCCGTTGTTGGACATAGACCTTCCCCAGGATTTGCCACAATTCTCTATCATGGGCATCGCAGAGCCTGTACTTTCTGAATTTGTCTAGTTCGTCTTTCCATCTAATACTCTGCCGGCCTCAGTTGCGCATGTGACCTCTAGGGATCCATGTCGTGAGTTGCAATGTCCATCAGTTGTCCGTCATTCTTGCAACATAGCCACCCCCACTGCCATTTGAGATTTTTAATGGATTCTATGTTGTCCCTGACTCCTGTCATCTTCCGGATGTTCTGTGCTGTCTTGTGGTCCCTCCATGTGAGGTCCAGCATAATTCTTTCATATGCATGTTTAAACAAAATGAATAGAAAGAGATTGAAAGACAGGGTTGGATTTTAAAGCCTATAAATAAGGCTTTTGTTTATTGACCATTTCATTAGCAACCTGGATATCGGAATGGAACTGATTTTTAACCAAGGAACACTTGTAACCCAGCTCTATTATGAATATTTTGTTCACATATTGGTCCAAATGGGCTTTTTCTCCTAGTTTTCAGGAAATAGCTAATTAGTTTTGTTGCTCAAAGCTAAAAAGACCAAGAGTCTTTAGAATCAATATCTCCAGTCTGCAGAATCTTTATTCTCTTATTACATGATTAATTGGTGAATCCATATTTCAGAGTTGAAAATTGATCTGGCAATCAGTTTTGAAATGTTAAGTTGCTAAAGGAACAATTGATCATAATTCATTTCCTCCCTCTTCCCTCAAATATCAACTCTTACTCTTCTGCTAAACATCTTTATCCCCCTTAGCATATTTGTATCCTGTGATAAAAAAAATATTACTCTAGATTTTTTTCCCCTTTCTTTAAACCCTTTCCTCTATTTTGTTATAAAAAAAGTAGGAAAAAATTCATTTCTAAGTTGAGCCATTACTGACAAGAATTTGTATTAAATGCAGTGCTGTTATAAAAAGGTGAGGATGTGCAGTGTTACTTTCTCTAGTGAGCATAAGTCTCAACAGTCAGAACTTTCATTTTATTTTAACATGTTTAATTTGGTGCATTTTAAGGGCACTTTGATTCAATATAGCTACAATCATGTTTTTTGGATAATATGATAGCACATTGAGAATTTTAGTAGGCAGTGTATGTATAAACACTGTTCCCACAGCACTGCCTATTAAATGTATTTTAATCACTTATTGCCAAATAGTTTATTTTTCAACTTTTTTCCCCTCTTTTTAGAAAACTGTTTTGGAGACAGTTGCATTCAGATAGTGTATTTTTGTTGATCTGTAGTTTATAATTTTCACTGTTTGATCTTGTGTTATTCATCTAACAGGCTACCAATAACTCATTTCTATTTCATATGTTTATGCTTTATTAGTTGTAATCTTGAAATGCCTTGAATAATCAAGTTGAAGCTTCAATATCCATTCGAAAAAAAATTTTTTTTTTCTATTTTACCCTTCTGGCAAAAAGCCGAGAATTGTTATCCCAGGAATTACTGAAACTGCTCACTGGAACTTTGATGTCACAACTTGAGTGTATATCACAACATTAAAACCATAACTCTTTGAAGAAAACTTGATCACTGTACCTGAAAAGTAAGAAATAATTGTCCCAGGTTGAAGTAGTTATTTCTTAAGAAAAATGAATCATTCTACCCCTGATTTGGCTTTAACACTAAGATGTCTTTCTAAGAGTTGATGGACTAACTGCTATGGATGCAGATGGTGGATGCCTTGTCCATTTCAAGTACGAAAAGCTCTTCAGCTTCAAACTTACAAGTAAATTGGTCAGGGAATGAAGTCTTTTTTTTTTTTTCTCTCTCTATTGAAGTAATCAAATTTCTATTGAAACAAAAATGAACTAGCTGAATATTTACATAGCAAGGTAACTAAAAATGTCTAAATTTGTATGGACCATATCAACTTTTTTTTTCCTCAAGTAATGTACAATACTAAAGTTTCTGAATCTTGATGGATCTTTTTTTCATAAGATTTGATATCTGCTTGGTTAGTATTTAGTAACTGACCTATGAGACTAGAAAAAAGTCACCAGTTTTTAAAATTAGATTTGGTGGTATTTTGTAACTGATAGTGCTCTCTCTACTGAATTTGGGATGCTGAAGTATGAAGTGGATGTTTTAAAAACTTGCTATTGGTTTGAGCAAAAGAACTGCAATTTGTTCACTTTCGTAATAACCAAAACTAATAGTAAGGGTCAGACTGTCTTTTGTTTTGGACTTTAGTGACTTAATTAATTATTCAAATCTTCTGTTTTGAACAACATTGGTGTACCTTGTCTCAAATGTTCAACTAATATAGAATCAATTACCTGATGAATTAGTCTAGAAATTGTCTCAAAATTTGCATTTTGTGCTGCTTATTGGTCCATAAAATAGACTTCATTAGTTTGGAATGTTTGACTAGACCTGTATCAAATAGATCATTCGAGCTGAAAGTGGGGTGGGGGTCTTTCTTGGTATTCTGTAGACAATGTTTGGCGGCAATTGTGCTATGTTGAAAATTAACTGGTATTAAGATGTAGGTTAGTAAGGTGTATAGTTAAATTATAGGTCAGCAATAGAAGTTCGACCTGTCTGATTGAAGACTGGGAATTTTTTAGTTATGCCTAACTTTATTTTGCCTAGTGTTGAAATAACAATGTGGTGTACATCTATAGCATGTTTTAGTGCTGATTTGCTTTTGTGCTCTTAGTAATAAATTTCCCAAATTAAAGCTTCATGGACAGTCTCTGAAATATCTGTATATTGTGCTCTTAAGTTAATAGGCCATGTGTATGAGAATAAAAACCTATTTGCACACAGTTTTGACACTCTGTGATATTGTGCCAGTGCTGGAAAGTAGCTATCATGATACACATCGTATATTTTTCTTTTTGAATGACTGATAGTACATTGTGGGAATATCTACTGTTATACTGACCCAGCTTGATTTCACTTGTGAATCACCTTCTTTAGAGCATTCAAAATAATGCATAACTCTCTTGCAATTTGGTTGTCCTTTTTAGAAACTACTTCTGTACATGTTTCTGAAACCTTGTGAATCTTTGACTGATAGAGCACCAGCTTCAATACTTTTTATACACCAATGCTTTATTGCTGATGGCCAAATCTTTATCTATTTGTTTCAATAAGCAAATACCTTATATTTGCTCTGCCACACAATTGACTATGCTGTCTGTAACTTTATTTCCAATATGCAAAAAGAATGAGTGCTTCAATTCTGATCCATAAATTTTTTGTGTATATTTTCTTCTCTTTCTCTCACTTGCAGAGGATTGTAAAATGATCCCTTCCAGGAGGGAGCATGGAAAACTGATCCCTTTTATCATTAAGGGATCACTAATATCCCCCCCAGACTGGTTTAGATTGGGATGGATATTCAAAATCAGTATATATTAGAACCTATTGCTGTTGCCAACTATTCATTGATTACTACAAAACTCTTTCAAGCTATAACTCTTACCCTCTTGAAAGGAATACTTACAACAATGTTAGGCCTAACGCTTGTTTGAATGAACATCTTTGACATTATCTATTGATTCGTCTTTCCTAGAACTTCACCTTAATTATGGTTTGCAATTGAACATCCTCCTCCATATTGTTTTAGTGAGGATCAAATGGCCACTCTGGGGGAGGGGATGTTGACCTGATATATGTACAGGTATACACTGTTAAAGATCTTTTGAAAAAATTTTATCAACTTTTTTTTTTCTTTAAATTTTTATTTTTTTTTGTACAGCAATAACGCCATAACAAACATAAACTGCACTATTCAAGGTGTTCTTGTATTCCTAAATTCATATTTCTATTAGGCTTAAAAACTATTGTAATCCAGTGTTCATCTTCCACTTAGTTTTTCCTGGTTTTTCTCTATTATAACTTGACATTGTGCAATCCAAAATTCAAAGATGTCGGATTACTATAATGACTTGATCAGATTTATGTAAATATCTAGGAACTGAGCAATTTAATTGTAATTTTTAGTATGGAGTTGAGCTATCTTGGATTTCTAGAGATGGAGTTTTGGGGGACAATTGTATTTTAAATCAAAAGTAAAATATATAATCCATTTGTATTCCACTTGAAATAAACTAGTTTATAGGATTTGTAAAAGTACATCTGCTTTGCCAACAATGTAGCAACGAGATCATTAAAATGTTTTCATTCATTGATAATTTATTGGGTTATCTAAACTCGACCCATTTATCAATAAATTCAGGTTTTATTTAAAGACCTTAATCTATCAGTTTTGATGTTCTTATATACCTCTGCCAATAAGTTAGATATGTATGTATTCACTCTTTATTTTGGTACATACAATCTCTAAAAGTGCTCAATGAAAATTGTCAAAGGGTGAGCCATAATATGCTTCTAGTTTAGTGAGATTCTTGAATTAAACCAGTTGTTCCCAAACTTTTAGATGGACAAACCCTTTCCAGGATTATTGTAATGCTCACTACCCATATTTAAAACTGAACAAATTAGGTAAGTAAATATTTTCATTTAAAAAAGAACATGTGAAGATACAATTGAAGAACAGCCTCAATTAACTCTTTGGGGTTAATTACCTCTACTTTGGGAATTATTGAATGCTTGCTGTAAAGGTTTTTTCCCTTTTGATTGTATCAATACTAGTGTTATAATTTCAAAGTGCAGATTTTTGTCATATTTTTTCATCTATACACTTGGGTTATGGTGTTTTCTTTTTGACCAAAATAGCTGAATTTATTTTAATCTTGTCCTAAATGACATCTTCCTGAGCAAATTAATGAAAATAGAAATGTCAGTCAGCGAGAACAGTTTTATCCGACTCTTAGCCAAATTACTGTACTTGATGACTTTGTCTAGGAATGTACATGTGAATTTTTTTAAGTAAAATATTTGCCAGGAAATGGAAAAAAGCCTAATTTTTTTCCTCAAACTAAAGTGAAGCCATTGATAATGCAGAAAGCTGCTTGTGATCACTTTAACAATAACTGACTGATAACATTAGGCAAAGGACATAAAATTTTGGACTTATTTACATGCATTGTTATAAACCTCATTAGATTATAAACATTTTATATTCTTAATTCATTTTAAATAGTATTTACGACTAGATTTTCATTACAAACACCCTTTAACATAATCAGATTATAATAAATGACTTTCTTGGTACTTGATGTTTTTTTATTTTTTTTATTTTTTTTTTTTTTTGCTGTTTGGGCTTATTTTACAAATCTGAACAAATATATTTGTTAGTCTGATTTGACTAAAAATTGACCACATACAGCAAAACCATTCATAACCCCCAAAGCTAAATGATGCAAAAAAAATAAGTGACCAAAACTAGGCTTTATTTTAGATTCTATTATATTTCAATATCACTTCTTGCAAGCTAAGTATCGTTGCAGTAATCTTAATTATTTTGGTGCAATGTTTCGATTCTATCTGTGGTTCCCAGATTTCCTTCATTCTTCCTCTTGACTTTTCGTTTAGTAATCCTTCACCATAATACTTTTCATCCTCAGTTCCTCCCCAGACTGAAATTCCTGGATCCTAAGTGCCACTATTTGAAAATCACTGGACTGTAGAGTGAAAGCTAAAATTTTACTCTAGAAGTTCAAGAGCAAAACTGTTCCAATCTACAAAATATCCATATTTTTAATTTGTTACTCAAAATGTGTTGGCCTTGATAATTACCATTTAAATGCCATTTTTTGAATCTTGGAAGTCTTTTGAAGAATTGATACACTTATTGGCTAATTTCAAACTACATGAGAACTGTTTTTTATACCTACATTTAAAGCATAAAATACTCTCAGCAAATATCAGTGTATTTGTATGGTTTGTAGTACTTGTTTACTGATCCCTTCAAAATTCATGCGTCTCTTAGTGTCAAATCTACTGACATTATACATGAACAAAGATATTACCTGTATGAATCTAAAAATAATTCAATCTTTTTTTTTTTCTTCCCATCAAATCTAGTGATAATGCATGTTTATCACAAACTTTCTTTTTTTTTCATTTAATATCACTGTTTGAGTGCCCCTCAATGAGATGAGACCTCTGGGAGGCCCCCTGTTCTTAAGCTCTACCACTTGGTTGGGTCTACTTCAGTGGCAAATTAAAAGCCATTTGCTGTTGTCTCTTGGTCTGTTGTTTTTTTTAGAATTTTTTTCAATATGCTATAGCAAGCTGAGACACTACTTTTAAATTTTATTTTTATAGTTATGTAACCTTAGTATTGACATTGAGAGCTAACTAAATTCTAGTTGTTGATACAAAAGCTAACCTGGAAGGTCATAATGACCCAGCCATATCCACCTCTATTGCCCCCTTCCCTCCCCTGTAGCTACTGATGACATGTACTGCCAAAGGAAATGTGATGAAGTAAGCCAGTAGCATTTCCATTTCAGTAGATTTGCTGGCTAAAGTCTTGTAGATTTGGTAATTTTCGTTTCAGTTTTCTTTTTAACATGGTGCTGTTTTTAGGTTGTTACTATTGTTTAAATTGGGAACTCAATATGGCTCACTTGGATGGCATTATTCAAAGTACTTAGCTTTTTATCTTCTACAGAACCCATATCAACTTCCTAGTTATAATTCGTCATGTAATTGGCCCTAGGTGCTTTGCTCCATGAAGGCCCCCCCCCCCACCTCCACATTTTATTCTGTTGTTCACAACCTGGGGTGCCGCAGGCCCTTGAACGTCCAGTAAGTTATTACTGGGGTCTGTGGGTAAATGCTTCGAAAGCCTAGCTAGAGACTTGACCCCACCCACCCCACGTGCTATCACAACATTTAGTGATATTCATTATATAGTGTTGGTAGAAATAAAGTATAACCATGCATAAGTGTATGTGGGGGGGATAACTCTCCCCATCAACAGCTACATCTCTGGATTGGCTATATCATTCGTCTGTAACATTGTTTAAGGGAGACCACTGTTAATTGCTAATTAAGTAGCCCACCAACACCATACTATTAAAAAAAAAAATCTTTTCCTTTCTGAAAGTGTATAAGACTTCATTTACAAGAAAATGCAGAGAAACTATGTTTATTTGGATTTTTGACTGCATAGGTAAACCTGTAATATAATGAAAATGCTATTTTGTTAACATCACTGATTATTTAATCTTGAGGTATGAATTCATTGAAAAGTAGATTTCAATAATCAGTTTTCCAAACTATTGAAGTCCTGTTATTCACATTACTTTTCATGTTTCATTCTTCAATTGTTTTGGGTGTAATATATATCCATGTGATATAAACAAGAGACTTCCTTCCCTTACTGATCATTGAACAGCATAAACAAGAAATTCAATAGTCTGGAAAACTCTTATAACAATATTTTCTGTTTGACAAGTACTGTAAACTGGTAACTTAGGACAAATGATTCTAAGCTTGATTGCTGGCCTTATTAAAGAATAGCATAATTTTCTGTTGAAACCAAAATTAAATATTCCTTAATGCTGACTATCAATTGATATATCTTGGAAAGCTTGATTTTTGGCACTTGTATTTCCTTAGATTTACCCTCAATTGAGAATGTGTGGGTAATATACTGCATGTATTTTGTCTAGGGTTTGAGTTTCACTATGCAAAATTGATTTAATACTCTTAAAACAGGTTACCTAATCTTTACTTTTATCATGAACACTTCCAGACATGATCCAATACTTGTGGTTTATAAAACCTACCATAATTTCATAGAATTCATTTTACTTCTGTCAACTAAGTTGGATGTATGTATTACCCTATATCCGTCAATCCCCTTGATATCTCTGAAAAAAGTTCTTGATGAATTTCAGTGAAAATTTGTGGTAGGCTGGGCTAAGGGAGTGAAATTATGGGATAAATGCTACGATTCATTTTTGATTGAGGGTTTTATTCTGAACAAGTTAAAAATGGTGAATAAAAAGTAAAATGTTCACTCAGCAATGGTTCTCATTAGAATGATTGATATTTTTTATTTTCCGCATACTGATTACATACAAAAACGTAAGGCATAATTGTATGTGCATCCCTGAGGAATGTCCACTTTGTAAATAAAATTACTTCGGCTTCCTATATTTTCTTCTTCTTTTTTTTTTTTTTTTTTTTTTTTTTTTTTTTTCAAAAATTGGACTTCTAGACTTAGATTGCAGCCATGCTATCTTGTACCCCCCCCTCTCAGTGTTCATTTAAACATTTTTACAACTGGTTTTCTCAATGATGTACAACTTGAGTAATTTCCCTCTGTCAGTACACACCTCTCCTAACTTCACTAATGTCTGTCTGTCTTTTTGTTCACAATTTCCAGAAGTTCTTGCCCACCTTTTGTAGAAAGGTGGGTCATGGGCTTAGGATTTATTTGAATTTTGGGTGAATCCAGTTTTAAATTACCTTAGTATATGAAAAAATAGTCTGGAATATGAAAAATAAAGTTATTTCCCTTCATCATTCACCTTTTTAGTAAGTGGATGGTATTCGCCGAGGAATGCACTATCTAGTTTTAATGTTTCTAGATATTTAATCTTTAATAAGGAAAGGTACTAAAGTTTCCCTTTCATGGAAAGGTTTTGCTAAATCAACTGGTCCGATTAAACCCTTCAGAGCTTCTCTCTTAAGATGTGGAGCAAGTATAGTCTCAGGATATGTTTTGTTTTAAATAACCTAGTCATCTGAATTGCAAGTACCTTGCTTGAGCTTAAAATCAGTATTCAAGACTCTGGTGGAACCATTGGAAAGATCCTGATTTTTCAAGTTTGAAGAGTCAGTTCAAGAAATATTCACTTGTGCAACACGCTCATTGCTCCATTTGAAAAATAAGTACATCAGTAAATATTATACCGTAATTGGGGTATGAAACTTATAACTCTAAGTAATATATGAATTAAATTACTTTATTGGAAAAATACAAACTGGATTAATGAGACATGTTTAACTGGATTATGCATCACAGTTTAAACCTCTACCTTGGCTGGATGTTTTCCTTGGGCTATCAGATTTTTTCTCTTACAAGATTTCATGCTGTGGACTAGAAGTAGAGTGTCTGGTGCTTCTATAACTTGTAGCAGGCTCCAAAAGGTGCAGTGAGAT
This sequence comes from Thysanoteuthis rhombus, assembly GCA_963457665.1. NCBI lineage: Eukaryota > Metazoa > Mollusca > Cephalopoda > Oegopsida > Thysanoteuthidae > Thysanoteuthis > Thysanoteuthis major. The sequence goes on along the minus strand of OY735219.1, from coordinate 48,491,219 downwards.
CAACATTTCAAGTCAAGATATTTATGAAACCTGACCATTTTGTGACTAGCATATCCCTCCCCCTTTTTTTCCTCTTCTCTCCTCCTCCAGTGATCCATATTAATTTCAATAAGCAAACCTGAAAGTTCAGTATACAAGTTGATCTCGTAGCTTAGTCCAAAATTATCATGATTATCAGGGCACTCTGACAGTTATAACCAAATAAGATGTTGAACCCTAATTTTAATCGGTACTTCTCAGTAAATTTTTTTACTTTTATTTATTTTTTTTCTTTCTCCAACAGTATCAGCACTTTGACTGCTATTGGTATCTTAAAATTCACCCCCCCCAAAAAAAAAAAACATACCATACCAGCTTCCAAATTAGCATGTGCCTAAATGTTAAAATAAATACACCTATAGTTAGTGTTTACTTTATTAATTTTTACTGTCTTTCAATAGATTTGATATATTTCATTGGTATTGTTCTAGCTGACAGTATTTACAGCTGCCAACAAAGTTTGAATGTGTAATCATGTCTCTGCCTACATGATCTCGAGGTTCTCAATAAATTGATTTTCTTGAAGGCTTATTGGTGTAAGAATTTAAGTTTTGGGGCTGATTGAAGAACTTGGCAGAGGTATGCATTCTCTTAGTACTTTCTAGTTCTTAGTTTCTCAATGAACTCCTTTCCTTCAAAGGGACACATCAATGAATGTCGTGCACAACTGCAATTGATATCCCTTAATTCTAATGCCTGTAAGGGTGCAAATTGTGTTCATGGCCAATACCATAGAAATAGAAACTGTTTACCTCCACTATTTCCTTGCCTATTTCAAGCTGGTCTTTCTAGATCTGAAGGCAGTTTTTGTGCCTATATGTGAGCAGTATCAGGAAGTACGATTGTAGTTGGTAACTTCTTACCAAATGGAGATGGCAACACGAGTTCAAATTCTGGTTGGGGCTGTTTGTTCACTTCACATTAATGCCCTTGGGGAAAGACATAAATGCACCCCCCCCTCCAATAGATAGGGTTCTCTAGCTTTGGAAAGGCATCTGGTCTAAGACAAATCTGATTCCTAACCCCTTGAAGCAACTTGATGTCTTTTTTGGCAGCTCCTGCAACAAATCTGATGCTAGACATATCATCCTTTGCTTTCCTCTTGACTTCATTAAGATTGAAAGGGATTTTGACAACTGGCAACCCCTGGATCTCTTTGCCCAAGAACCTGAGAGGACTTTAAAGGAATGGAGCTCATTCATAAGCAATATTAGTTGATTTCCTAAAGATCTATAAGAATAAATTATAATAAGAGTATTTAGTTTGGTTTTTATTGTAACAAAATAAGTAATATTTAACCAAAATGTTTCTTGAAATGTTTTATAAGTGAAATAGAATATTACTGATAGGAATTAATAAAATAGAATGCCCCCCACCCCCAGCTAGAAAACAGTTGACTTTCTATAATATTGTGGGGTTTTTGTTTGTGACCAAAAATTTTATTGTTCTAACCAAATAAAATAGAACACTTCGTAAGGTATTTGATCTATCTACTTAATAGATGTGAATTACTAGGTCTTTGAAATGTCTTTCCTAATGAACATACTTGGCTGATTATTGGAGCACCTTGATAATTAAAAGCTAAAGGATCAGATCTGAAAACTTTTCCTCTATAATTAAGACCAAACTTTCTGGAGAAGAAAAAGATAAACAAGACTTAAATCTAGAAGTGTTCATTGTTTTGCTTTTGGCTCTAGCTGAAAGTACTGACCAACATCAATGTTATGACTTCGTTTACCCTGTTTAGTTGCTTGACTGGTAAGTAGTTGATCAAGACTTAACAGCTACATATAGACTTAAAATAGGACTGGGATCAATTTTTGTCAATTTTACTGTTTGTATGTATTCAAATAAGTGCATGGTACAACCTCCTATGTTGTAGGTATGGGGTCTGTGTTCTGCTTGGCTGGTTTTCAGACTTTTTTTTTTTTCCTTCCCCCTCTTCCACTCGTGTCTTTGTAAGCTGGTGAATAATCTGGATTTACTTTGAAGCATTGTTTTTCTGGATGCTTGATTTATTCATAAATTGAAAGTACCATGTATGCTAGACTGAGACAAATGATTTACAAGGGTGTTTAGAGGACTACCACTCACAGCAACTCCTTTACACCCCATATCAAGCCTTTGTAGACGGGTCCCCAGAGTCGTACAATGCTGTGTATGGTTTATGTGGTTTTTCTTAGTTTTTTGTTTAATTAAACGTCTGTATGGGCATCTGGTATGGAGCATTTTTATTTAAAACTTCTTGTTCTACTGAATGATGGTCTGGCGCAAGGGTTTCATGCACCTTAGGTAAGACTTGGAATGTGCACCCCTGATGGTATTCAAATTATTTTCATTCAGTTTTGAGTACCTCTAGGACTGCCTAGCTTTGCTGTCCCTTTGAGGATGTAAATTTTTTTTTTTTTTTTTTCCCCCAATATATCTGTATCGATCCACTTGGAACTTTGGTGACCATCATAGTACTTATTGTCTTTGATCTCTTGAAGAAATCTTTAGTATACAAGCTTTCCTCCTTTTCAAGCTTATTGAATAGCACTCGACAGAATTCCTTAGACTGTGGGACAATCCACAGTAATTGCTTGAATTACTATTGAAGCCTACCTGGAGGGTTTTGTTTTGTGAGGGATATGTTTCAAACAATGTCCTTAATTTCATTGATTTACTTGAGCAAACTGTATAATACCCTTCTGCTCACTTAATTCTAACCCCCCTCCCAGCCCTCGGGAACCTCCCAAGTCTTAACTATGTTGGAAAATTGATGACTGCAATGAGGTGGGATGTTATTCCATGTTTGGTCTTACAGGCATTTTTCATAGGATGATGCTAAACAGAAACTACAGGCTTGTCAAATGAAATCCATGCATTGTACATTTAAATGGTTTTCTAGCTGTCTCCATTAAAATGACTGCCTATATATATATATATATATATATATATATATTATATTATATTATATTATATTATATATATTATATTATATTATATATATTATATTATATTATATATATTATATTATATTATATATATTATATTATATTATATATATTATATTATATTATATATATTATATATATTATATTATATATATTATATTATATTATATATATATATATATATTATATTATATTATATATATATATATATATATTATATTATATTATATATATATATATATTATATTATATTATATATATATATATATTATATTATATTATATATATATATATATTATATTATATTATATATATATATATATTATATTATATTATATATATATATATATTATATTATATTATATATATATATATATTATATTATATTATATATATATATATATTATATTATATTATATATATATATATATTATATTATATTATATATATATATATATTATATTATATATATATATTATATTATATATATATATTATATTATATATTATATTATATTATATATATATATTATATTATATATATATATTATATTATATATATATATTATATTATATATATATATTATATTATATATATATATTATATTATATTATATATATTATATTATATATATATATTATATTATATTATATATATTATATTATATATATATATTATATTATATATATTATATTATATTATATTATATATATTATATTATATTATATATATTATATTATATTATATATATTATATTATATTATATATATATATTATATTATATATATATATTATATTATATTATATTATATATTATATTATATATTATATTATATAATATATATATTATATATATAGGTGTGAAATGAATGTCTTGCAGGTCTGGCAAGTCATTAATAGTGAATTGTATCTTCCATAATCGTTTGTGAATCTAGTATCTCTCTCTCTCTCTCTCTCAATGCTCGTCCCGTGTAGGTGGTGTCATTCTCTTCACACGGTGCTATACCCATTGGAGGGAGGTTTGAAGATGGATTCATACTTTTCTTAATGGTATTGGTGTATATTGCACACTTACAGTTGGTGCTTGAACTCTGCAATGTTCATTCTCAGTCATACTACTCCTCTAGATTAGTTTTTTTCAACTAAAAAAAGCGTTTACTGCTCTCCAGGGTTTTTTTTATTCACTTTCCAGATTCAGGCTTGTTTAGGATATCTGCAATACTAGTCTTCTGGTATGTTAAATTCTAGAAGTCCATTCATTTTTTAAAATTTTTTATTTTCTATTTTTTTTTCTTCCTTCCCCATCACATACCCTCAGTATTATTGTTCTATGAACTTTTTTAAAGTAGATTTTGATACATATAAATCTCAAATCATTTTTTTTTTTTTTTTTTTTTCTCTAGATTTGAACCACTTTTTTTTTTTTTTTTTTTTACAGTAATAGGGATGAGAGTTAATGATAGAATTAGCTTCGAACAGAAGATTGCTTACAAAACTTTTCATTACATATGCATCATTCAAATTTAAACAGAAAAATTCTTCTTGTGGACCCAAGGTTACAAATACTGGGCAAACGTGATAAATCTTTTTTTCGAATCATCCCATATTCCCCCCCCCTCCGAATTAGCGCATAAGTATTATAAGTATCACACTAAGGAAATTAGTGTGCACACATATGATTACTTACCTAAAATAATGTAGTCCTTTATCATATGAATATACTTTCTTCTAATCATAGCCAACTAAGTTGGTTCTTCAAATACCACATTTGTGCTTCAAATTCCTGCTTCAGATTGTACATCATGGCTGCAGCCAGGTTTGGTGGACAGTGTTTATATTGAAGTTTACAAAGATCTTTGAAATTCTGTAGATATTGAAGAATTGATTCACTGAAAAAACCTGCCAAAATGACATACAAAGGTGCTGCAAGCTTGTTTTAAGTTGGCTGAAACTGTCACATTGCACTCTCTTGTCAGCGGGAAAAGATTTACCCAACAAGATTTTTGTGCATGTTAGCTGCTGGGAAGAAATATTCCCTCTAATTTTAAGTCCTGGTACTTGTAAAATAGAAAAAAAAAAAAAACTTGATCTAAGTTTGGTTAGTAAAATTAGAGCTGAACAGGTAAAGCCAGTTGTTTTAGAACCTGCATACTTATATAAAAGCTATAGCTACTTACAGCTGTTGAGGAGGAGGATGTATGGAACTAGTTTATCTTGTATCTTTGTTGGTTGCCTTTATCCATTGCTTAGTATCCTGACTTATTTACATAAGACACATACTTTCAACACTTCAATGTGCACAGGTCAGCTGTTTTTAAAGCACTGACAGGATGTTTGCAACAAGGGTACAAGTTGAGATCTAAGCTGTTTATTGACAAGTTCCTTATGAGTAATGGGTAGGAGTAAAAATAAAGTCAACTTCTGTCCCATAATTGTTACATTTGCATTTATATTTCATACACTGAATGTAACAATTATGGGACCAGGGTTGTATAAAATAGTGTACTTGATGGCACAGGAGCTACCTCATCTTATTTCAGTCGGGAATATTTAGAAAACTCATTTCCCAGAATTCTCATTCATCACCCTAGTTTTAGAGTTCTGGTAAATGGCAGACTGGATGTCAGGGGCTGGTTTTTTTTTTTTAATTTTTTTTATTTATTTTATTTTTCATCAATCCTGGAAGCAGATGTTCAGATCTTTGTTTAGCTTTTCATTTCATAATTAGTTTACCCATGCCATCAATGACTGCAGTAGTTGAATAATTTTGCAATTGCATTGTAATTTTTGAAAGAAAAATGAAATCATATGGCTCAGCATTTTCTCCTGTTCAGAAAAGGCCTTTTTGCACTTGTGTGAAGACAACTCTATTAACATTTTTTTAGTTATTGCCCTTGACAAGTTAATGGGAAAGATGTACACAGGGCTATTATAGAAGTAGATTTACTCAAAAGTTTTGTAAACTAATCCTTATTAATTAGACTGTTTACTCTAAAATACTTCCCTTTCTCTGGATAACAAGTAGGTATTAATGTCTATGTCGTTGGCATTATATGGGAGGGTGTCTTCCAAGTTTCCAAATGAATTATGGTTCTTTGAAATAATAGTAGTCTTTATTACATCACCCACTGGGAATTAAGACATAATTTTTCCATTTTTAAAGTGTATTAATAATTAGAAACCAAAAAGTACAAATTAGACTTTCACATTCTAATACTTGTACAGGTCACAGGTTTGCAAATGAAATGAATGAACCAAAAGTTTTTTAAATAATGCACTGAGATCTTCATGTGCTCTTGCTGCAAATCTGTTGCTCTCAATAGTTTTGTGAAGATATAAAAACAAATGTGCCATTTGATAGAGCTATTACAAGAGTTTATTGCATAAGAAAACCTCTTGCATGAAAAGGTTTACTTTGATGAAAGTAAATTTTGTATCGTGCATTATATAACAAACTTCCATCTTGGATAAGATGGAATTTTTGTGTGGAAAAACTGGTTTCTTTCAACTTTCACATTCAACAATCTAATTGATTGAATTAGAATATCTAATTTTGTGACTCCTTTATTCCTACTTGTGCATGAAACAGACCTGATTCGTTCACTCAGGAAAAGCGGTAACTTATTTTATTTCCCCCCCCCCCCCAGCTTTTTTACCATTATCTGTAGGATAAGCCCTCTTCATAAAACTGAATGTTCTGCAATCTGGACTTAGGAATGTGTAATAGTCAATGAACATATTTCCAGAAGTTTTGTGTGTAACCCTTTTCAATAAGTGCACATGTACTACACAGATCCTAGGCAAAGAGCATACTTACTCTGATCCTAGGCAAGTCTCGATCCATATGTACATGATTCTGCCATGCTAGTCAGCAAACGAATATCAGGAAAACTTCTCAAACCTAATTTTTTTTTTTTTTCTTTCCCTCAAATAAACTATGCAAATAACTTTTTGTTTATTTTAAAGATTTTATTTGGCAATTGGCTTTTATTTAAATCTACCGGAGTAATTATTGTACTCTTGATCTCAAACACTCTTAACTGTTTTTAACTCGGAATGGCAGAAATTTCTTGTCAAGACTAGATTCAAGCAGGCTTACATTTGTTAGGAATTAAGTGACACAGTGGTTAGATGGCATTCCTAACAAAGCTGTTAGGGATGAGTGTTAGAAATAAAGATACAACAGTGGGCAAAGGATTTTTTTCTTTTTCCTTTCAATCTAGTTCTCTATGACATATGAAGTATAAGACTATACAGTGTTTACAATTAATGTATACACTTCACAACTTTTCATTTCACAATGAATTATTGCATCTTGTACAATATTTTCAACTTTATTTTCATGCAGTTATTCTGGACGTTTTAACAGATCAACTTGAAAATCCTATTGAAAAGGAATTTTCATTACAGAACAATTTTATCAAATTGTACATAGACTGTTCAAAAACTATTCTTTTTCTTATTACATCTGAATTCATGGTGATACTCTATCATTGATGGAACCTTTTCATTTTGTTCTAAGCTTTTTGCTTTGCATTTTAGAATAACCAGTTTAACTTATAGTTAAAAGGCATAAAGACTTTTGATACCTTAGCAAAGTTTTCCCAGTTCTTGTATTCATTGGCTATCTTAGGACTACTGCTGGACTGAAGCCTTTCCCATTTCTGAGAAGGTGGTGGTGAAGCTCACCTTTTGCCACTATTCTGTTTTTAACTCGGTTGTCTTTCCAGACTTGTTTCCCAGAGATCAGAGCCCAGTTTGCTCTATTTTGCCTATAGCTGGGAGAAAAGATGGATTTATGACTTTCACAAGGGCATTAGTTCAAAGTGAACAGCTCTTGGTGTGCACTGCTAAGCAACATCTTTTGTATTAGGACTTGGTATTTGACGCTTATTAACAAGTGTTGTCACTTCTTGCCGAGACAAAAATATATGAAAACACTTGTCAATATTAAATGTATCTGGTTTCAGTTATGCATCTAGGCAGATTCTAAATGTCAAATGTTCAAGTTGGCTGGAATGAAGCTTGACTTCAGATTCCCCTTCTACAATTATTAAAAGTACCATTACAATCAATTTACATTTGAAAGAAAATACAGCAGATTATTTCTATCTTCAAAGAGGCAGCAAGCAGACATGGCCTGGAACATTATGGGATGTATATGGTGGTATAAGATGGAGATTTAATTTGAAAGGGAGGGGGGAGCAAACAAAACATTGTGCAGATATTACACTGCATCCAATGTAGTGGTATTATGACTTGATCCATCTATCAAAGCACAGTATGGACAGTTATGGGGCTTAGGTGAATAGTGAGCTGTAGTCTTCCAAAAATACCCTTATGAACTGTTTGTCTAATGCCAGACAATGTTCTCATGTGAATTTCTCCAAATTATACTAATTAAATATTGATCCAATTTCTGGAGCACTGGGATAATCCTGCCCAGTTGACTAAAACTGGATTTGAGGATTTTCCCTTTTTGCATGAAAGGCCTGAGATTATTGTACAAGAATAGATTAGTAAATCTTTAGCCTGACTGTTACCAGCTAAATTATGATCTTTATTTCACAGTATGGAGAGGCATTGGGTCAAGTATATTGACGAGGAAAATTATATTGAAGAATGTAAGATGGCCTTTTCTTCATTAGGCTACAGACTTAATGATCAACCTATTTACATGTTCAATCCTTCATGTCAAGATTTCCCAATATTCTTTCCTCTGCCCCCCCCCCCCCCCAGCAAGTGCAACATTTCTAGCTGAGCTTATTTGAGCTACATCAAGTTTGGATATTTTGATGCAATCTTCATGTAATCAGCTGCTGACTATTTTAATACTGTATCCTGTTTTCTTTTGAAAACTAAATTATATTGACCAGTAGTATAACTGCTGGGTGTTTTGACCCAGATCTGGCATTTTTAATGTCATACTGGGTTTCTGGTCCACTTGGATTGTGTGATGGTTGACATGTCTGCCTTACATGCAGAAGGTCCTGGTTTTGATTCCTGGTATGAGTGAAGTCACTGGAAAACTCGTTTGGACAAATTTCCCTGTGCACTCAGCAGTTAATTGAGTGCACTTAGCTGTGTGATTATGGTGGCAGTGTATCTTCAGTTGACTTTCATTCTGCAAAGGGGGTGGTCATAAACTTGTAGGAATAAAGTCCTGGTCTTGACTTGAGACTTACAAGGATCACCAAGCTGGCGTACGCAATAGAAATCAGGACTTTGTCACTGGCCTTCATACTCCAATCTGAGCTGAAACACTTCACCTTACCTTGCTGGGTTTCTAGGTTTTTACCTCATTTAAAAACATCTTTTTATCTGTGTCCGGGCATGTACCTTAACAGACGAAAGTATGTATTCATTTTGTTAATAGTTGTTGGGTTTTCCTTTTTAATAGCATCAGAAAAGGTGAATGTGTACCTTCTACAAAATGCATTCCCTTTCCCTAATACTCGTATAGTTTGAGCCATATAAAAGATGATCTGGTATTTTCAAGTATGGGAACCTGTCAGAATTAATGACAAGTTTGACTACCACATTCGTCTGTTTGTGTGGAGCATGTTTTTGCTAGTAAATTATATGAAAACAGTTCACCAATAAGTTAAATACCATAACTGATAGTTGTTCCACAGTCACTTTACAAAAGAGAGGTCGTACAATACTAAGGACCCGGAGAAAAAATTAATCAAAGAAACGGGACACATTTCATCAAAAACAAACGAGTTGAAAGGAATGCCAAAAAGACTGGGGAACTAATGACTACAGGATAATGCATATATGAAGATGTTTACATGGTTGACCCTTAGTAGGCGTGTATTTCAACTAGTATGTTCAGTTTTGTTAATCATCTTTATACAAGTTGAATTAGTTACCTGCAAGTTCTATGAATGAACCCCCTCACTTTGCCCTGCTTGGTTTTTAACTGTCAGTTGAGTGGTAACACTAGTATTGACCAATTGAATTTTTTTCCCTCATTTCAATGATAAAATGGCAGAATAAACTGTATCAATTTCCTCTTATGAAAATATTGGTGTGTAAATATGACAATGGAAATATTTCTGGTTTGTTTAACATTCTTGGTAATGTTGTTAGGTTTTTGTGTTAAGCAAGTATCATGAATTATCTGTAAAAAGTAAATCTTTCCTGACTCTCACTGTCATAATTGAAAATGACTTGTTTTCAAATATCAACCTTATCTTATCACTGGATTGCGGAAGTTGGCTAACCAATTTATCTGTGGTCTATTTCAATTGTTTGTCTTGTATTATTGCTAGGCTCTATTTTCATTGGAACTAGTTGAAAACCCAACCTACGAGTTGAATTTTCAGCTGGATGTCTACTTTATTTGATTAAATAAAGATTCAGTTTAGTTAACCTGATGAACACAAAGGGTTCAGTTCAACATTTTACTTGTAAATCAAACCCTCTTTCTAAAAACTCAAAGTCTAGGAATCTATCAGACTAATATGCTGAATATGTCTGAGGTCCTACTAGTGACCAGTTTTTGACTTTATGTATATCATTGTGGATTAAATGATGAGTTTATATCTAGAAGCAGTTTATATTTTGTTGTACTATTTTGTTTACAACCAAGACTGATCAACATATGGAGTTTTTCAGTGGTGGTGGTCGAGGAATGGGCCTCAAAGGGTTAGTACTAAAAAAATAGGAAGTGTGATGTCCTTAACACTCTTTCTAATAGTTTAACTCTTGTACAGTAATATCCTGCTTACGGCTACCCTTCTAACAAATATTTTCTGTAATAAATTTAATGAGATTTCTGGATTAAATGCAACTGCATTATGAACAGTCGTCAACTCTACACTTATACTAATGTGCCATGCATGTTTTCTTTTTTGGTAAATATCTTGCTCTTGCTGTTCAAAAGTCCTGATTTTTTTTTCTTTTGTGATATTAATGTGATGAATCCAATTTACATTTCTGGTCTCTATCTATTTGACTTCAAACATATGAATTAAGATTTAGCAGCTCAGACAGGCTAAATGGCAGTCATTAAGATTACTTTAATATTTGACTGAAAAACTATGGCTAGTTTTAAAGTTAATTCCCCAATATTGCTTCCTTTGTACATTATTTTGAGGAGCTGCAAACCTGCCCTATAGATGGAGTTTTCAACTAAGTCTTAAAAGGGGGCCTGTGGGCTGCAAAAAAAGATAATGGGGTTTGAACTATACATTGAATCGTACTTGAAAATCATCATGAACTCTTGGATCATAGTTAGGTCATCAGATCATTATCAGGGTGAGTGCAAATACAGACCCCGCCCCAATATTTTCTGAAATTTTCGAAAAACAACTTACTATAACATGCTTTGAGGGGGAGGGCCTTAGTTGACCAAGAAAATTACATGGGGTTATGTTGTGTGGTTCCTGACTGTCATGTAGATCTTTTAATTTGAAGATTTAAAAAAAAAAATTTATGGTAGGATGTTCTGTGGAATTCTTCAAATTTCTCCTACTTTACTCTTAAAACTTATATTTTGCACTCCACCTGTTAATCTTGTGAGATTTGACCTGGCTCAACTGTCCTGTATTTTAAGAGATAGGAAGGAAGAGCAATCCCTCGACACATTTAAACACTTTAATAGCTTACTTCCTATTGAAGGTTGAGACATTGGAATTACCTTATTTGGGCACTGTATGGAATTAAGTCTTCTCTGCTGGGATGGAAGACTTCCATGTGTCTTCCCGGTGTATTTTTTTCTTTTCCTTTTTTTCCTCCTCTTCTTAGCAAGTTCTTCTTTTTTTTTTTTTTTTTTTTTTTTAAGACTTGACCAAAAAATCTTAGTCACGAACAAGTTGGTGACACCAACTAATTACTAGTAGCTTACTATTGTTAGTGGTTGTTGCTGTTGTGTTTTTTTTTTTGTTTTTTTTTCCAAGGCAGAACCAGCTGCTGTAAACAGTTTGCCGCAGCACTCGCTTCTCAAGGCTGACAGGCCCATCTTCTAGTTGATAGGTCTTTCCACTTTGATTGCTAACTAGTCAATTTAGGTAAATGCTTAACAAGACACTTTCCTTAGCAGTTTGTGCAAAGTGCTGGAATCTTGATTATCAAAAATACTGAGGGTCTCTTATCAATCATAATCAGCTTTAGTCGGTGTAGGACCTTACCCAAGGCTGGTTTCTAGTCTTTGATAGGCCTTACCCAGCTATGCTGGCCAGTGGCTTGTTGAAAGTTTCTATCATCAGTCCATTACAGTCAATTATTTCCATGTATAAACTTTGAAAGTTAGGCTGGAAGATAAATTTGTTACAACACTGCCTTACAATACAGTCGAATCATGGATACCTCAGTTTCCAAATTATAACAGGCCTACAGTATTGGAAACTCAGTGACCCGTATTACTAAGTCAGTGTAATCTTTTTCGTCAGTTCCACCCACCCAAATTTCATGACCAGTGGGTATTGGTATAAAAGTAATATTAAGATGATCTTTGCTTTGACCTAACAGTAGTATTATCACTATGATCTCATTGACTCTAATTTTGAAGAGTCATTAACATACTAATTTTTCTGACAATCTAATCTCTTCCCATCAACACATTTCAGGTGATTCATTCTAGTCTTCAGGTGTAAAATGTAGCTCTGTAGAGACTTCTTTTGGCTATTACATTTTCTTTGAAGATGACTGTAGAATGAACTGACTGAAATGTCAAAGATGGGATGAATTCTGGCCCCAAATCAGTACACTATGATCTCATTTTAATGCTTATATGATTAAGACATATCTGTTCAAAAGGTGCACTTGGTTTCATGAAAATCTTTGTTTTGACTTTAAATAATGGTGCGCTGTTTATTTATGACATTAATAGCAATAGTCAAAATAGAATTGTTAATTGTAACAATCAAATTTAAAAAATGCCATGTCATCGAACTGAATTTAATATCATTCAACAGAAAAAGTTGTCAGAAGAAATCTGATACTCGCTCAAATGATCAAAAGTATAGATTTTTTTTATAGTAAATCTAGTGCCCCTGACACTAACTCCTTCAGATTTGACTCTGCAATATCTGGTGCACATATTAACATATCTAATGAATATCAACTTTGTGCAATGGCCAATTGAGTTCTCGTGTGTGTGTGCACGCACGCACACACACACACATGCACTTCAAATTATAGTATGTCAAAAATTCTTCTTATTCAAGAAATTCATTCTCAGGAAAAAGTTATTTCCAGTTTGAAAGAATTTTACATGGTTTTTACTGGAAAGATTATCATGGAAACTTTTTCCTATACTCTGGTCAAGAGTATACAACTACAGTCTTAAAATGATACCATATCAACTTCCATTGGTTTTAAAAATATCTTTGAGTATCATTGCATCTCCTAATGGTTGGTACCATGATTCATCTGGTAAATAAGTTATTATGAATTGCCTGCTTATGGGTCATCAGTAGCTTTTTTTAATGCCTGAAAAAACACCACTTTGTGTTATATAAATCGAACTAATATATATATATATATATATATATATAATATATATATATATATATATATATGAAATGACTTTTCCCGAAGTTGATAGTGAATAAAAGCACTTGAGTAACCTGCCTGGCAGTCACAAGTTCAATCCCTGAGTTTGGTAGTACAGAAAAGTTTTATACTCTGGTTCAAGCAGCATTACATTGGCAAATTGACTGACATATCCTAAGATATAGACAGCAGAATGAGAAGCTGCACCTGTGGGTTTGATTAAAGGGTTCTGTTCAAAATTCCCAGGTTATTAACTACAAAACCTTTGAAAAACACCAGAAGATACTTTGGTTATATCAAGATAAGGACACTAGTTGGAGTAAATGGTATATAATAATTTTTCTCTAATTCAGAACAAAAAAAGACATTTGGGATTGCTTTATTTAATTTATTTTTTTAAATTTTATTTGCTGGATTGCATAATTTTCAATTCTACCTTTTTAGGGTTCCTGATCATGTACCATCTAGTATTATTCACTTTCTTCAATTACTTGAAAATGAGAGGCACTCCCACTAAATGTGGAATGGTGCTAATTTCAGTGGCATGTAAAGGTACCTTGATTTGAGTATTGCCAAAAGCACATGGTGTTTTTGGAGTGGGGTTCTCATGACTTGTGTGTGTTGGCATATTGATTTATTTTCTCTTCCCTCTCACAGGAAATTAAATGCTAAGCACCATCATCGTGCCATCTCTCTAGGGATGTTGCATTCACTTCCTTGTTTACTGCTTGCTAATGCTGCCTCCTCCCACTTTTAATAAATCTGCCTCTGAGACTTGTAAGGTTCCACACTATGCAGAAGCGTAAAACATGTGCGCATAAACCTTCACCCCCCCTTCCCTCTTCAGTTTTGAGATCTCTCCTTTTCCTTGCCCCCCCATCTCCCCCAAAATGCGCAGTGTTAATGAGTGTTGCTGTTACCTGACTACACCATCAACAGTTGCGATCGCTGTTTTCCTTCTCGAAGGAGTGTCTTGAGTTGGCATTCAGCTTTGTTTCTGCTGTGATGGTGCCAAGTCCACTCATTGTCTGATGGCTGTATTGTTGCTTCTGCTGCCACTGTTATTGAGATAACCAAAGCATTGAACGGGTTCCCTACCTACAAAACTATACTGGTGTCCTCATTTTATTTTATGCAAAAATATTCTCCCCTCATATATATATATATATATATATATATATATATATATATATATATATCCCCCCCCTGCGAAATCCCCTTACTTAGTTTTTACTCTTTAGAGGGTATTATTCTTTATACTGGGAATCAACTAAATACGATGGCTATTATCATTGGAAATTGTCATTATTTGGTTTGCTTGTTGTTCAATGTTTTTGTTTTGGGACTCACCCCCTACCTCCTTTTCCCCTACCCTAGTTTATACAGCCATCACCTCTGATATAAATGGTTTGTTTTATAAGGCGGTTGGGTTGTAGACTTCAACATTTTTACTTGTACATCCAACTCTTCAAGAAAGTAAATGAAAAGCTTTCCCTTTGAACCCATAAGCCAGCTATTAAGCCCTTTTTGATGACTTGTGACTAAGAGACATATTTGACTTGTGCTGACAAACTGAATAAATGAAATAAATCAAATATAAGCATTACAGTAATTAATAAATGGAACATGTTCAATTTTATCAATTTGAACTTTTCCACTCTGCTCAGGCACTGTGTATCTGCAGGGGCTTAGGGTATTTTTAGTTGGTTTTATTTGAAAAATACATTCTTTTGTTAGTTGGTCGGTTCAAGTCTTAGTTTTTAAATGTTAGACGAAAGGCAATGTTTGCAGTCATTCACCTATTGCCTGCCTTGGAAAATCACCCATATCCACATTGCAGTTGTGGCTTGGTCATAATGCAGTTGGCTCTTAGGTCCCTCTACCTGTATTATAACAGATGGGAGCAGACGCTTTTACAATACTAGGCCTTCAAGATTGGCAGAATACTAGTTCATTCAATAATTCATTTGGTTAGCAGGTTCTAGAAAATAAACTTTTGGGATAACCATAGCTTTAGTTCTTTCTATTAAGTACATTGTAATGACTAAGCTGGTTTTGTAGATCTTTACTATTGAGTGCTGACTATGCTTAGTACATAACTACTTCATCCTGTTGAGTTGGCAAATAACAGATTAAAGTATTGATACAAAGTCTGGGTTCAAATCTTTCTCTTATTTCTATGTGTATACAACTAGCGTAGTACCCATAAAAACAATGGATTACTCATAGATAAATTATACTGATGCATATTTTAGTGTTGTACTGGCACTGTTAGTTTCTCAACTCTTTCCCATTGATGAAATTTGAATTTTTTTTTCTTTAGACATTTACAGCAGAAGCTGCTTTGTTAAAGTGTCTTGATGAAATAAACCCTGGAAAAACTGTTGAGGGCAGTGGGATCTTAGTTCAATGGATATGTCATCTGCTTTCTCATCTCATTAAGTGGATGGTTGACTTGATAAGGTTCCCTCAATTTTGTTAAATTGAGCAGGGCCATTTACATCACTGGGTTGTTTGTGTGTGGGTGTGTTTTTTTTTTTTTTCCTCCCCCTCCCCCCCCCCCTCAGATGGAGGTTTCTATAAGGCTCTTACTGCCATCCTTTGACAGCATGGTATTTAAAAATCCAATTGCTTTGTACCTAAGAAACATTGTTGCTCTGCATTTTCTTTGTTCGAGCAGAATGGACCCAGATTTTTTACACCTTTGTAACTCCCCTCTGTATAATTAGCATTAGTTATCTCCCTTGAAAAATACTCCAGACAGAAAAGACGTACACGTGGCATATTATATAAGTAGATGATTAAGTAGGTATCACCCACTTGATTTCAGTGGTTGGATAGTTTTCAAAAGAGAATCTTTCCCTGTAGCCTAGTGTTTAGTTGTACTACACATTCATGCAGTAACAGTGTGTGGAGGAGAGGTCTTTCAATATAGGCCCTGCTATTGACAGATGTGAAATCTAGAGCCCTATGTAACTGGATGCTCTGCTGAAGTCCCTCCCTCTCTTGTCACCAGAGATTTCACTTGGTTTCTATTCTGCCTGTTTCATGTTGCTGTGGTTAAGCAGTGCTAATTAGAGTTAATTACTGCATCCCTGTTAATTGTATCAAATCTCTTCTGATTATTTTTGGTTGTCTATTACATTATTTACTTGTGTATAATGTGAGGAATTTAATATGAAATGTCTGTCAAAATTGGTAAGCATTATACATGGATATAACAAACGTGTATTTTTTTTTTCCTAAGCTCCATCTCTAAAAAGTATAGGTCACACTAGTACTTCTAGTGCATATCTAATTAGTAGAATAACTAACATAAATTCTAAGATATGACTGTCTAATCATGTCATTACTAAAGGGTACTGATTGAGCCTGACTTCTGTACATTAAAGTGACCAACACCCCGACTGAACAATGTAAATGTACTTTACCATATGGAACAATCTATATCCACTTAAAAACAAACTCTTGGTCAGTCTTGCTACAAGATGGAAAATATGGCAATAGTCCCTTTGGGAAGTTTATAGCAGTGGTTGCCAACATTTTGAAGGTAAAATTTCCATACCACCCACTAATATTGTAAATTACCCATTAAACAGCAATCTTGAATGAATGGCTAAAATTGACTTGATTTGTCAAATGGTGTGAATTCCATTTCCAGGCAACTACTTCTAAAGGTTCCAAAAAGTAAATTCACAACATATGAAAATGAAAGCCTCTGTTCCTGGTCATACGTTGAACGACTTGTAAATCTTGCATATTGGCTTCCAGTGTTGTCAGTATGACAGAAATAAGGCAGGAATAATACCTGACCTTGCGACTCAGTAATGGGTCCTTCACCTACTTGAAAGCTTAAATGGCCCAGGTTGGTGACCATTGGTTTATAATATTATAATTGCTTAATCAACTTTCCATGAACTTCAGATCTTGGAAAATTTAAGATATTTTAAATAATTAGATGTAGAATGCCTACTTTAATTGTAGACTTAGGCTGGCCAAAAGCTCTTATAGTGTATCCATGCAATATGGTCATCTATGCTCTTTTTGTTTACAAGCGGAAGGTACACGTGCCCCTAGCTTTCAAAAGCATTTGGCTTTTAATTGGCCGCAGTTGGAACCCTGAGAAGCAGAGGTTGGCCTTTTTATAATACTGCTGTTTTTTGTTCTTCCACCCCCCCCCCCGCTAGCATTGTTTATTCTGTTTTCCATCAAATTTTTTTCTCTTCATTCACTTGATCACCAAGCCAAGTATCCAAATTTGTGATAACATTGGAGAAACCCCATTGTTGCTCTGAGTTCTTTTAAACTAAAATAAACCCAGCTTTGCTTCTTTTTTTTTTTTCCTTTCGTGTCAGAAAAAAGCTTTAATTAGTATCTGATAGAATCCCTCACATCAGAATGATCTGAAACTTCTCTTGGTCTTTATCAGTATGGAAAGCTTTTAATGTTCCTTTCTTTGATTCTGTGGTCAAACCAATTCCTCACTGCTGATCAATTTGACTATGTCTTCCCATCTGCTTCTAAGCAAGACTGTTGATTGAAAATGTGATTTGATGTTCAGTCTAAACCTTTTGGTGCTTCTCTAGTGATATAACAAATGGACTGGTTGTTGTCAATCTATTCAGAATCCCTTTGAACCAGTTAAGGGTAGGCTTTTATATTATTAGCCAAAGTACCTGTCTATGCTGGGTTAAATTTGAGGAGTTAAAAACCCACAAGACTGTTTCAGTTCACTTCTGACACTTTTAAGTAATATATATATACACAGGATTTATATTCAATAGAAAGAAAGGGTCCATTTCAGCAAGATAGGTTTCAAGTGTAAGATTTACTATGTAACTAAATCCATTGGGTATAAATGCCAAATTTGGTTGGGTGCTGCCCATGTTTAGGTAGTCTCTATGGTGTGACACCTCGTGTGTGTGAGATGCTTAAGTGAAGGGATTAAAGCAACTTCATATCTACAAATCTACTGCTGCCCCTGCTTGCCAAGTAGTAGCATGTAAAATAACTAAATATATGCATGTTTGGGGGGCTTTTCTTTTATTCTCCATAAATAGAAAATTCAGAAAAATAAATTTTTCATTCTAGGTACACTCTTGTAGCAATAAATACATTTATACTAGAATATTTATACTATTTATGTATCAATAAATTAGTTTTGATTACCACTGTTTTCTTACTTATAAAACTGATATTTATTTACATAATGGCGGTCAATCAGTCTAATTCACTTTTCTTATTCATACAAGCATTTTAGAAAGTATGCACATGTACTTTGAAACAGTTAACTTATGATTTTTTTTGCAATCGACCTTTTAAGCTCAGCTGGAGTAATAGGCAAAAAGTCATAAGTGATGCCAAAGCTAGCATTAAATCACTTACTTTTTATTCTTGGCAAAATCTTTTGAAAGGAACAACTTTAGAATTTAATTTCCTTATAAAAGGAACATTTGTCCTAGTTAAAACAGGCCTGTCAGACTTCTAAAGTGTATATGTAAATTGATCCACTTGACAAATTATATGATCTCCCCAGTTCCTCAATTTCTAGACCTTCTCTGAAATAAATTACTCACAAAATCTCAGAAATTAAGAATTTCTGAAGATATTGTTTGGCAGACACTAGTGTGTACATAAATGTAGGTCTGGATCCACCCAAATATTTAACCACTTCCTCCTTACTCCATTGCACATCCTTTCATTGAAACCCGATTTTTTTTTTTTTTTTTTTTTTTTTTTTTTTTTTTTTCCTCTATTGGCAGAAGTCATCAGGGATTGCATCTGTTAGATTCTTTAAAACTAGGGTTTGTACTCTTCCTTTAAACACCATATTATAAAAAGACTGCTTATAATTGCAAAATGACCAGTCTTTAATGTACTGGACTGAAATGATTGGTATTTGAATGCTTCCTTCTTCCCTCAGTTTATTTGACTATTTGTTCTATACAATAGTCCCCTGATATAGCCCAGTTCAAATTATAAGGCAGGTTGGGTGTGGACCCCCTCCCAAAAGATTTTCCTATACTAGTGTCTTCTCGCCCAGAAAACTTACAACCAAAATTGAATCTCTTCAATTTCTAATTGACATTTCTTGATCTTACACATTTCCTTGTTCATCCTCTGGGGAACTTGTTTGGCATTCATAATTGTTCTTTATGAGATTATATATATATATATATATATATATATATATATATATATATATATATATTCTCTTAAAGCTTTCTTGCATGATCTGAGTAAGATTAATAATGGAGATTACTTTTAGATAATCTAATATGATTAGTATTAGGACTAAGTTTAGTTGCACACCATTTGGTTTCTTTAAAAATTTACATGTTTGTAATACAATTACAAGATTAAGCTTTTGGGTTTTTTTTTTTGTTTCAACCAGTTACCAAACATCCACTTGATGAATTTTCATCGAATGGGATGTTTTGTGGAACAGATTGTCTGATATACCACTATGAATTTTTTTTTTTTCTTTGAAATACAATTTTCTTTTCTCCAAATAGGCTGTCACAATCTGAAAGTCTCATTTTCAGCTTGATAAGCAAACCTGCAAATTCTCAACTTTCAATAAAATACCTTGGTTAGTGTTCTAGAATGTTCCTATGATTGCAGCAATGTCATCTCTTGATATGACTGTCGTTATAAAGTTTCAAGATGGAATGGATCAGTGCTTTCTTGGAGCTGGTGAAATATCCATGGGTGTCTATATCACTATATTAGATACACATGGCACATTAATCAGTATAGTTATCTCAGATACTTGTCTTTAATTACTTATTTTGGAAATTAAACTGAGTTGTGCTAAATGAAGACAATATTATGTAAACTTACTATATGATCACTGTTTTAAAGCTCTGGAAAAATGCAATTATTTCCGCCTTCAAACCCAATGTAAAGATTGATCATCCTTAAACAAAACCTGGCATTTGAAGATTAATTTTTCTTGAAATGAGTGACCCCCCCCCCCCCAATCCTCAATGTCAAAAGGTTGAGATTAGTGTTTCTAAATGTCTGATATACTATGGAAATGTGGGTTAAATCTGTTAATAGCAGCAGCAATGAACTGTTTGTAATGACAACCACATTACCATAGTAAACACTTCATTTTACCTATGCTATCTAAAAAATGACAGCAGTATCTAAATTTTGCCATCGCATTGTACTTGATGAAAAGGCTGTCATTTTATCCCTGCCATTCTCTAATACTACTAGTTCTGTAGCATAAACACTCCCTGTCACAAGTTTCATTGTTTGATAGTGATAAGTGGCAGGGATAGTTTTTGCATTGAAATATTTCATTGAGGTCGGGATAAAAAGTGCAGCCACTTGAAGAGATTTCAGAGCAGTATAATGTCGGATATTCATGTTCAAGAATAGACCAGGATTTTTCCTTTGCAGAAAAAAAAAAATGCTAATTATAGCATAATCTCCCTTGACAAATGTTGCAGACAAAATAAAGATAATTACACGTTTTTTCATAATTCAGAAAATTCTTATTCAAAATATTTGCTAGTTGGATTTAAAAAGTTAATTTCTGTGAGCACCATTTACAAGGAGATGGTGCTGTTTGACCCCCCCCCCCCCATTATAAACAGTGGCTCACCTATTGCATTTCTACTGAAAAATCTGTTAAAGGCTCCTCGGGGAGTCGAGCCCTGCACCCCCAAATCTACAGTCATACCTCTGCAGATGATCCTACAATTCAAGCTGGTTTTAAAAACTGTTTCTAGGAAAGAATTTGTGGTCAGTAATAAGGCTGTATTCCATGGTAAGGTCTATATTGGTCCCTGGGTGATCTTGTGTCCTTAGCAATATAAAACTATTGATGAAAAAAAAGATTACTTGACTATTAATTTTCCCCTTTCCTGTCCATGCATATTTTTTTTTTTTTTTTTTTTTTTTTTTTTTAACCTTGGACTGCTGTCATAGTGACCTCCAGAGCCTGTCCTTGCTTTAATAATTATCTGGTGGTAGTGGAACTTCAGTGTTTGCAATTGACCACTCAAAACCTACTTTATGCTGATCATTTCTTCTTGTGTTTGATAAAATGTCTACAATTCTCCAATGATTCAGGTAGATATACTGAAATACCTTGGAAATGGTGGCGGAGCTGGCTAGTGTGACAGGAATTGTCTGCTACCTAGAAATTATGGTAATGGGAGAATGATCATGATAGCTCTATGGCAGGGTTGGCATTCTTTCTCGCCCTCTGACACACATACACACTCTCTTAGCCTACTACTGTTAATACTGATGCTGCTGTGGTAGTCATCATTACAGCCAGCCATCCTTACTGCTGCTGTTGTTGTTGTAGGTGAAAGGAAAAAGTGGACAACAGGAGACATGAATAGCTGAAGAGAGGAATCAATATGGCTGAACATTGCCACCTGTATATGTACACCATCCTTTTCACCTTTTTGTTGCTACCTGATTCTTAATTTTTTTTTTTTTTTTTTTTCTTCCTTGTTCACTGTAGAATGTTCTTTCAATGCATCGACTGAGGATGACGGAAATTTCTATGGCTTACTCAATGAAATTTGTCTTATGATGATAATTCGGTTCAGTCAGGACTTTTATCTTGTAGTGGATAAGGGCTTTTATCTTGCAATGAATAACTATTACCCCTGCCACCTCTCAGAAGTTGATGGGTTAACCTAGAGTATGAATAAAAGTATGAAGTTCAATTTCTACGATCTTTAAATTTTCTCATATATATATATATATATATATATACACACACAAATTCAATGAAAAAATAATTGGTGATAATCCAAGATTAAACTAGTATGGGAACAATTATTTTATACTTTTTATTCTCTTTAATATGCCTTGGGGCTTGCTATTTTTACCTGAATTAGCATATGGAAACAGTTTTTGGTAATGAAACCTTTCTCACAAAAGCTTCTTCATTTGATATTTTTAAAAAATTTGCTCTTGGGCAAAATATCAACTCCAGTAACTTTTTTTTAGATTTTTTTTTTTTTATTCGCAAATGGAAAAAAACTTGTATTTTTTTTTTTTTGCCATACTTGTTTACGGTTGTCACCTAAAGTGACAGCAGTATTTAAATTTCCATTCACATTGTACTAAGAAAAAAATCATAGTTACTCTGCACTTTGAACCATTGAAACTTTTTCTTTTGAAGTTATCTCCCCTGAACAATGTTAAAGACAAAAAATGAACATGTGGTGTAATAAGTAAATGACTAGAATAAGGAATTCCTTGACTGCAACTTGTTACCTAATTCACTTCTCCATATGCTTATATCCTGGTGTTGCATGTAATTAGAGCCTGAGATTCTGCAGAGTCCTATGCTATATATAGAAATGAGATTGCTTTTATAAAGTGTTTATGTAGGAAGTTTATTGTGAGAACTTGTCATTTCTTACAATGAATTACTTGATAACTATCATAGAAAATATTTTGGTGTGAAATCTTTGCCTTTCAGAATTTTTTTTTTTTTTTCTTTCATTCTGGTATGAATGCTCCTTTTTTTGTCTAGTTGAATTTGCAAAATCAATGTAAACATAAAAATGTCTAAACCTACACAGCTGTCAAATTTTTTACCAGTTCACATTGTTTTTAAATTTTGCATTACCAAATGATCATCTTAATATTTATCCTTTGAAGGTAGTTATTGTGCATCCAATATTTTGATCATTCAGGGTAATTAACCATTTGAACTACAAAAGGAGTGAATAGTCTCATAAATTTTACTTATTGCTGGGGACCTAACAATTTTCTTTCTTACCAGATGGAAGTGGATTATAATTCATCAGATAGGATCTGATTGAAGAGATATTAGAGAAAGTCAAATATAATCTTACAAATGAGGTTTCTTGTATTTAATTCAATGTTTTGTTTTGCCAGCTAACATTTTCTGAAGATCTTTGCTCTAACTAATGAAACATCAAAATGAAATAAAATCTCATTTGTAACATCAACTTGGGTTCTCTGAATTTTCTCTTCAAGTCAATGTCATGATTTTACATTACAATTTTCTATGACTTCTTGTATCCATTTAATTCCTTACCAACTTTCTATAATAAACCTTTTTACAAACTTGTTTTTTATCCTGATAATTTAGTCTGGTACTAGGTCACAATAGCAGCATTTGGAGATCGACTTTGTTAGCTTCATAATCCTCAAAGGATAAGACCTGCAAGTTCAAATTTTGCCGGAGGCTTATCTCAACCTGAGCTAACTTGTAACTGAATATGCTGATGTATCACTCTTTTAAATTTAAAAAAAATCACTTTTCGATGAGCTGGTATTATAACAAGGAGGCTTGGATGAGTAGCAGTGATGGGAAGTCCTCCAAATACCCTTGTAAACAGTTGGTGAAAAAAGCACTTGTACTTCAATCTTTTAACCCTTACTCTTTCTTTTCAATTATAGGTTGAAAGTGCTGCAAATGTTGAAAGTATTTCAAAGAAATCTCAGGAACCCTCCTCAAAATATCTCAAAGACCGTGACACTTGCTTGGCATACTTTGAACAGTGGTGTGAACATGATCAGGTGGAGTTTGTGCAGCTACTTTTCTCACGGATGTGCCACTACCAACATGGACAAATCAACACATTCCTTAAACCAATGCTGCAAAGAGACTTCATTTCGGGATTACCTGGTAAGTTTTTCATGCCTAGATTTCTAAGAAAACTGCAGAGATGAATTGTTTCTATTCATGAATCATGTATTTGAATCATGAGTGCAAAAAATACAAAGTTCACTTTAACATCCTTCCAAATTCTTCAGAATTTGGATGAAAGATTAAGAAAAATACAATATTGAAACTGGACTGAACATTGAAGACACAAAAATCGAATCTTGAGTCAAAATTCCGATAATTTGTGTAAGGATGTTGTAGTGGACTCTTGAAAATGTATCTCATTATGTACTTGCCCTATATTTTAATCTCAAATTTGCATTGCATATTTCTCACCCTCCTCCCAGCATGCACTTTTATCAGATAAACTGTGCATTGTACACAGTAGTGAATGTACAAAATGATTTGCAACTGATTAATAGTGTGGAGTTTGCGATTCCCCCCCTTGGCCAAACAATTTTGAAGGTCAGCATCTACCTAATGAATGATGACACACTTTTGTGACTTGAACAAAGACTTAAAAATGAAGATGTTTATAAGAAACTTTCAAGTTATAAATATTGATGTCTAGTCAATAAATTTCAAATCACAATTTTATCAAGAGCAATTTCCCGTAGCTGGGAAATTATTATAATGGCATTTTTCATGACTATAATGAATGTTTCAAAAATGATCTAACATAGATATATTAGCTGGTTATTCCGTCTGTAGATAGATATACTTGAATTCGAAATTTACATCGTAATTTTTATGTATTGGTGAAACAATTTTTAATTGTGTGGTGCCAATTGAAATATATAGTTAGTGCTTTTGTTTTTGTTTAGTTTGTTTTGTTTTTTTTCCCTGGTCTCCCTACCCCTTTTTGTAAACTTTAATTTCAAGTATCAAAAGGAAAGTTGTCATATGTTCAAATGTATGAAACTTTTCTTTTTTTTTTTTCCTTCACTGGTGTTTTCCAATGGAGAGCATCTAAAATAGAGTAATATGAAAATATATGGATTGTCCAGAATTAATGTTAATGACCTTGTCAAAATAAGCCCTCCCCCAAGCTCTTCTCCCAAAATGCAATTTTTAGAAGGGGTTCTGTGGAGTACTGATGCCAATTTTCAAGTCTGAGAGATCAGTAAGGCCAGTAGTGCTTGAACGCCTATACTCTCATATAAAAAGGAATAGAACTTTGTCACCTTGGTGACTATGGTAGATCAATATAAATATTAAAATATATTTTGATTTAAACTTGTATGAAATCTCTCAAATAGTGATCTACACCTGAAGCCATTCTACTTTTAGTACATTCATACCTACTCCTCATTTTGTAAACATACTTCATGCTTTCAACTAGGGTTTTGCTATCTTGCAAAAAAGAAACATTATCATAAGATGAGTTATCTTGTTCATTGCTCTCTACTGATGACCTGCTAAGACAACTTATCTTGTCCTTGGCAGCTAACAAGTTAATCTGTTCTAGTGCTGGGTTAGAAGTTCACTTAGAACAATTAATTTGAAGCAGAAATCTAAAAACACAATCCGTGTGATGAAAGCTGAATTATATTGATTTCATAGAAAGTTGTATTCTGAATTGAACTTTTCAGCTATGGATAGCAGTTACTAATGTCCGCTATAGTGCATCTGCTAGGAAAGACAGTGCATGTGTCCTAGCTGTATACCTCTGAATAGTTAACATTATTAGAATGGCACTACGATTTCTTACCTAAAAGGAAAAAGTTGGCTTTTTAAAAATTTTCTTTTTTGACCCCGCATATCAATCTACTACTATTGTTGCATTAACCGAGTAAGTTCTTGAAGGCACAGTAAATATAAAGCTGGTTAAGAAATTTTCTTATTGGCTCTCGTTAAGAAAATCATGCTTAGTAAATGTTGACTTATAAAATGATTGTACTATTGAAAATAAAAGAAAAAAGTGATCTTTCGTTTTGAGTGTGCAATTTTTGCCATTTTCAAGCAAAGCTACAACCCTGAAGGAAATCTGTCTTTTCAAATTCCTAATTGTCTTGTGTGCAAAAATCTTGTTTGAACTTCTCTCTTGTGATAAAGGTTTGTGTATGCTGAATGCTTGTGCAAATGTAAACTCGAAAACTGATTTAAGATAATTTTAGTACAGCCCATCTCTCATGGCTAATAAAACTGTATAGTCATGATTGAAAGACTGCATTTTATGAACTAACTTGTTTAGTTGAGATTTTATTCTATCCTTTGAACTTGGTTCAGTTTGCTGTTGCTCTATCTAAATAACTAGTTAAGAGATAATTATACTTATTGAAAATTATATTTATACTTATGACTTATTACATTATTTTAGATGACTAACCTTTTACATGCACAATAACTTCCTTAGTGCTGGTTGCAAAATCATGTGCATGCACAACTTGACAGAATTATGGGATAGTTCAGCCTTGGAACAATGACTATGATGACTCTATCTTATCTCCACACTCTCCTGGTCCCATTGGAATATGAATGATCTGTGACGGTCCTGGTTTTCTTCACTTACGTCAGCTTAGTGGTCTTTGCAAGTCTAGTTCAGACCTAGACTTTATTCTTACAAGTTTTTATGACCACCCCTAAGCAGGATGCAAGTCTACTGAAGGATACCTCCAGCCTATACACAGCTTAGTGTATTCAATTAGTTGAGTGCAATGAGTTTCTCACTCTTTGCTGATATGGGCATCAAACTGGGACTTACTGTGTGTGTGTGGGGGGGGTGGCAGATGTACTAATATTATACTATCCGAGCAGACACTCTTCAGGCAATTGTATAAAACCTTGATTTACAAATTTTACCAATTATTTTTAGACCTATCATCGGTCATTGCATTCTTGTCTTTATATTTTGAAAAAGTGCAAGGTACATGCTTGTAGGGACAAGTTGAACCTATACTTATTAGATGGTTGCTTCCTTTCATCTACGTTATTTGCTGCAATTGGCATTTTAAGAAATGAACCCTTCCAAGAATTTCCAATGTTTTCATGGTTCTCCCCCTCCGTCTTGCTCCCTTTCTCCTCCCATCAGATGAAAGTCCAGAGGATTTTTGTTTGTGGCAGTCTTTTAGATAACCAGTTGATAACATAGAGCAAAGGATATCAAAATTGGAATTAATTCCACTCATTGATATTTTCAATTCATTTTAAAAGTAAATTGTTGCATTTTTGTTATATATATATATATATATATATATATAAAAATTATATTACAAAATCAATTAAATGCCTAAATGGTCATGGTTTGATTTGGGAGTATTAGGTTATCTTGAATGTTTTGTTCTTTCTTCCAGGGAAGGGACTTGATCACATTGCTGAAAATATCCTTACTTATTTGGATGCTAAAAGTCTATGTTCAGCTGAACTTGTTTGTAAAGAATGGTACAGAGTTATATCTGAAGGCATGTTATGGAAGAAATTGATAGAAAGAATGGTTCGGACTGATACTCTCTGGAGAGGATTGGCAGAAAGACGAGGCTGGTAAGTACTTTTTCACTTTTTTGACCTTCCAACTTTGGAAGAGGTTTATATATTTATTCATGTCAGTGTCCACACTATCTCTGAAATTTTTTAATTGAATTTAGTGAAAGTTTGGGGGCCATGGACTAAATTGATTAAATTTTGGGACTGGTTGAGAAATTCAACTTTTCTGCATCATTATGTCAACAGTATTGCCAAAAGTTCTCATTGAATTTCAAATAGAATTTTTCTGGTGTGGGCCCTAGGCTAGGGAAAAATTGAATCTCAGGGTGGATCTAGGAATCTTTACCTCTCCCTGCATTGAAGCTATATATGGACTGATTTTCATTTGTTTTTTTACTTGTGTTGACTGAGGTATGCACTCATTATTAATAATGAATTGCTATTGGATGCTTGCCCCTGCCCCCCAAACGATGGATCATC
This sequence comes from Thysanoteuthis rhombus, assembly GCA_963457665.1. Lineage (NCBI taxonomy): Eukaryota > Metazoa > Mollusca > Cephalopoda > Oegopsida > Thysanoteuthidae > Thysanoteuthis > Thysanoteuthis major. Next base: position 48,463,220 of record OY735219.1, on the reverse strand, counting down.
TTTCTCTAACTCTCTTGAGCTAGAGCTTATGTTCATTTAAAAAGTATTTGGATGCAGGGTCCTTCCACTTCCTTTTTTTTTTTTCTTTTTTTTTTTTTTTTTTTTTTCCCTCTCCCCCTCAACTTTTGATCTTGGAGACCTACTGCTGAAAAAAACTGGAAACTATGGGTGGTATTTCTACAAACTGCCAACTTATATCTAGATAAACATCACATCTACAAGACTTTAGAACCTAATTCTGATTTATGGAACTTGGGAAGAATTCACTAAATAATTTAAGGGTCGTGTTGAATGTTTAAGGCTTAGCTAATAAGTTGCTGAATAAGCATCTAGAACTAGATAAGAGGAATAGTTCAGTTATGGCAGGAGGTTCAGTTTTAAGACGTTTTACACTATTAATGTTCTAGCATAGTATATGTCAAAGATGACTATTATTTAGGTAGGAATGAATTATACTAACTAGAGTAAATGGACAGGCATTTTGTAAAAGAATTATAAAACAATATTTGACTTCTATGTGGCAATATTCAAACAAAAGCAGACCCACAATTTCCAATTCTTCCCCCTCATCACATTCAAAGCTTTTCAAGGTCAAATAAACTGTACTAAACTTCCTGATGTTATGCTGTGTGGATTTAGTGAAATGAAGTTTTCTCTCCCCCCCCCCCACCAATTAGAAAAAGTTTTCCATTCAAATTATAAAGTCATAGAATTGAGTAAACATTTTGAAAGAAAATGTCTTATTCAAAATATACCTATATTTTTGTCCCAAGACAGTCATATAGATGCAAGCACACTGTTATGGGTTTTAGTGCATGCAAACACAAGCTTTGCATTACCCACCTTTCCTATCTTTTGTTTGATTTAACATTGTAGAAACCAGCATTGAAATAAACAAGTGACACACACACACACACACACACACACACACACACATATATATATATATATATATATATATATATATATATATATATATATATGATAAAGGCTGCCAGGAATCTCTTACACAGCCAGATTAGATAGAACCATTATTTTCTTGAATTAGTTGGTATTGTTTTCAAAATATAAATATGAAGTATCACACTGAGGCTGCACATGATGCTTGGTTTTAAATAGACCTCCATTTGTTTCCAATGGTTTTGTGGGGGTGGGTATTAGCAAGGAATCATTGTTTCAGAACAATATTTGAAAAACAAATCAAACAGGTCTGGTTTGTCACTTTATTGAAAGTCATGTGACTGTCTTTTAGCAGCGTGCCATGTTGGGTGATCAATTGAATGAAATGAAGAAAAAAATTAAAAAAATTTTAAATCATAAATTTGACAATTGTAAGTTCTCTTGCTCTTTTATTGGGTAGTAATCACATTTCATAATTTTGAAAAAAGTAAATGCTGCTGGGCACAAACTAAGGGATTAATTTAGTATAAATTCTGTCTCTCTCTCTCTCAACACTCAGGATAATTTTTGAATTTTTTTTCCTTTCAACACTGAGTAGATGTTTAAATTTTCTACTGTTTAACTCCATTGATGCATTCTGTACAGTCAGGCTGGTTATGTCTTTCCCAACTGGAAAACTGATGAAACCCATATCGACAGTTTAGCTTGACTGTTTCTAATTTTAATCAAATATTCAGGAAATTGTATGATACAAGACTTATGAAGCCTTCTCTTGGAGCCTATGTTCAGAATCTCTAGATTTGCAAAACAATGACATGAAAATTGCCTGAATAAGTGTGTATCAAGTATTATCCTTAGAATAACTTAGAGCTTATACAGGGATTCCACTATAAATTGTTTGATTCAGTTCTTGCACAATTGGTCCTTGTAGCTCTTCTAAACTGGATATCTGTTGTAAATCTCTTGTATCAGATGTACAGGGAATTAAATCTGTTTATAGACTTGGAGAAATAAGTCCATATGCATGGGCTGCCCCCCCCCCCCCCCCCGTCTTTTTTTTTTTTTTTTTTTTTTTTCCTTTTAATCCTTCAAGTATTTCAAGATTCTACCAGGTCTGAAATGTCTCGTGGGCTTGGTTTTTAACCTAGTTTCAGAAGGTCCTAGTTAATTGGGTGAATTTTTACCCCCCCCCCCCTCCCTTGTGCCACCTGTTGTTGGTTTTTTCTTTTTTCTTGATCCATAAAGTCTGAGATTTTGAAATGTCACCTGGGGTTTATTTTTAACCCTACATTACTTATGAACCCAAATCCTGAACAAACTTGAGGCTCATAACTTTTTGAAAATAAAACAAAGCACTTTTCCATAGTTTCGACCTTACGAATTCAGTGAAAAGGCTAAGATTCAAACCCATCTTGACTTTCAAGACAAAAACCACAAATGACATTTTTCATCTTATGTGGCAGAATCTTGAAATAGACATTTCAAGGACTGAGAAATGGGTGGCAAAAAAAATCCGTTCTCTGCATGTGGACCTAATTTCCTATCATTCTTTACTTCTCAGATAATTTTCAGGTGTGTGCTTTTAGCATTTAAAGTTCAAAACTGAAGATAAATACATGCTGACTTGTATTTCTAGAACAGTTATTTATAGAAATTAGTAATCAAATTTGGAACAAATAGATTACCCAGAGGGAATGTATACTAATGATTTATTAGTGTTGTGATCAATGAACATGGTTGGTATCTGCAAAAAAAGTCTTGTTGCAAGAAAGGCATTTCTTTCTCCAAAAGTTTGGTTTTACTAAAATTGAAGTATATTTTAGATGGAATGAGTTTTGAACTATGGACTTTATATAATAAACACTACAGCCATTGTGTGGCAGTTTGTCATTAGGTTTTACTGGGTGGTGTTGCCACCCCCATACTCACCCCCCCCCCTCACATTGACTTGAGACCAGCTATAGCAACTGCCATAGATGGGAGAGAAGTGGATTCATGCTTCTCCCAAGGGCATTTGTGAGAAGTGAGCATAAACAGCCCTGGCTGAAAATTGAACTGTCTGCAGGTATCATTTCCTGTGCCTGGTAACTGTTACGCCACTATGCACCTCCAAACTTAAATTGAAATGACTGTTTTTACATCTATCCAAAATATTTGAGTTATGGACTTCATAAAATAAACATTTTTTTGGCTTTAGTATTTAGATATTACTTTGTGGTTTGTATTTCATTGGTCTAATTCTGAGATTGGAATGTGAAGTTTGTTTACCATTTAATTGGGGGGGGTATTACTTATTCTTCTACTTGTAACCTCCATGTTTATGACCTTGAATCTTTTGAAGCTAGTGAGGTGTTGGCAAATTTAAAGTTGTGAACTTGGGATTTTTTAACTATTCAAATGTCAATTACCCATGTGTAAAAAGAATAAAGAACTTTACCCTGAAAACTGGTGTTGGGGTAAGGTTGTTAATTTGTTGTATGCATCTGGCTTGAATTTAAGAAACTTGTATTTTTAAAGTTTCCTTAAAGTACGACTGAATTTTGATATGCTATTTTCAATTTCATGTGTAACTTTGTCAGGGTTATCTTGGCAAATGAATCTGCTGATAACTTGCAATAGTGAATTTTTAAACTTGCTTGAATGGATATTCCTATCAACAAAAATGTAATTTGAATAAATCCTAAAGCTCAGAATTTTTTCAATTATTCCTTTTGGATTCGATGAGCTGTGTGTGTACTAACACCTTAGTTATAAAATGACTGTTGGCCAAAACTGAAAATTACCGAAATGGATTTTTGATCAAATCAAAGTTACTTTTCTTCTTTTTTTTTTTTTTTTTTTTTCTCTCTTATAAGAGTTGCTTCTGCCAATTAGGCAATTTTGCCAATCATCTCCATAAGGACCACAAATTTAAGGGCTCTTAAGTCTGTATGTTCTCTTTACTTCTGATAGAAGTGGTTTGAACATGAGCATATTTATCCAATGGATTGTAACTAGCAGTTTTAAATTCTAGTAACTTCAAGATAACTTTAGCTAACAAGTAAAAACTAGGTTTTTAAATCTTCCTGCTGAATCTTCATTTGTCTTGGATGAAATCAATGACAATATTCCTGTTTCCTAATTAATGTTTGGTAATTTGCAGTCACTGATCTCTAGTGAAGTACTCGCCTGTGTTTTGATAGGCCCTGGTTCAATCCTCACAAGTTGTACCAAAGACATTAATTTTCTCCAATGCCTCTCTGCTTAGCACTCATTCCTATCCTGAGTCTAAGGAGTTATAGCTAAATCATGTTACACCAAAGTTGAGCAACATCGAACCCAGTCAGTACTTAGATGGGTGATCATGGGAACATAGGGTGCAGTAAGTTGAACAGAGCTTTCACCAGCCTAGCAAGTGGGTTTTACTAATGATTGCTTGTGTACCTAAACTATGCAATGCCCACAAAGGGGGTATAAGTGAAGAGTGATACATTTGCAGTCAGTTGATTTCTATAAAAAAGGTGAATACTATCATTAATTCTCTCTATATTCCAGTGGGTGGTATTTTTTTCTTTTCTATTTCCTCAAGGCACAACTAGCAGCTGATGCTATTCATTTATAGTCTAGCCCTCTTCCTGTATATGCCACTCAGCTGAAATTGAGTACTTGGACTAGTAATGAGCCTTTTTTTTTTTTTTTTTTTTTTTTTTTTTTCTTCCCCTTTCACGTTGAGTTGCTGAAGGGGGCTACCAATCACACCTGCCTAGCTCTCAAAATTTATGTTTACTAGCATCTAATCTGCTCCAGGGATAATATCTACCTTCTGCTCTGCAATATTGTTTTTGTTTCTGTTTTGTCTTTTTTTTTATTTGTTAAAAAATTTTTTTTTCTTATGAATACTGAACGAGCTTTAAACAAATCAAAACATTATAATATAATGTGTTAACTTCTTATATTAAGAAGCCTTAAATAACTACTTTACATATAATTTAACTGTCAGATATAATGGATTCTTTATCTTCTAATCCTGCCAAGACTAATCCATTAAGGTGTTTAAATGTCTGAATTTTTGAAAGGGTTCAACAAGAAAAAAAGTTATTCCATTAAAGCAAATTTTCCGTATCTTGTAGAATCTAAATCAGAATATTTGTCCTATTTGACTCTTATCCAGAGACAGATGAAAAACAGAATTAACTGATCCCATAGCCTACTTATCTTCCCTGTTCAGTCATGTAATGTGAAATAAGTTCAGTGGAGGCTTCTTACTATTCTAAGAAAGCCAGGAAAATCCCATTTACTATAGTTTAATTGACATCTATATCCCAGTAGTCATAGAAACCTTGTGATAAAAGTGTACCAAAATTCTTGAAACAGTTGAATTACACATCTTGAAAATTACTGATGTATTTCCGATTGTGTATTATCTCTGGTTGGTTCATATTCTTGTATTTTTGTTTTTTAATTTTTTTAATTTTATAGTTGACTTTCTCTTAGGTTGGTATGAGAAGATTTAAAATTAGATTTCAGAATGTATGCTCTGTATTATAGTGTACAGCTGTTGCTCTGTAACTTATAAGCTGTCCTCTTCATACAAGTTGTCTGGAGTATTAAATATTGTTCATACATGTTTTTATTTTTCCTTCCAGGATCCAATATCTCTTTAGACCAAAATATGGTGAAGCACCAAAAGACCACAAATTTTACAGATCATTGTATCCACAAATAATACAAGACATAGAGGTAAGTTCTACAAGTGGCATGAAGAAAACTCTGATCAAACACAAATCATCTGCTGGATGATTGGCATCATGGAACATTTTGAGATTCTTGGCAACAAATGCCTTTTATTGTGATCATAAAGATCTTCCAGATTTAAAGATCACTTCTGGATACTGTCATTTTTTTTTTCTTTTTTTTTTTTTCCCCCCTCCTCCAGTATGTCTCTCCTGTGATAATCCTCTGTTGAATATGCGTGGAAAATATGAAGTTTTCTGTTTTGTTCAATTGATGTCTATTCTGAATAGTAAACCTAATAAAGATGTTTGAAACTCGGTTTGGTCCCAGAATACTTCAGATTACTATATTAAAGTAGGTGTATTTAATCCCCCACCCTCCATCCTATTATCAACCTTCAAAGTCCTTCGTTGGACAGAGGTCTTCCCCAAGATCTGTAATGTAAGGCATGTAAGGTAATGGGCCTTATACTACCACTTTGTCGGTGGGGATGGTGTCCCTAACATTCCCAAGAGCATCAGTGCAAAGCTAACAGTCTCGGCAAGTATTTGATCTTGGCTCACTGATCCTATTCTGTGCCATTAACCAGTGTGCAATATATATATCTATATATATCTCATTCATTCAGTTGGTCTGGCTTCTTCAGTGCTGATGAAATTGTAGGAGTGTTCTTCAAATTCCTTTTTGAAAACAGATGTTGCTATCAAAACTTCAAATGAAGCGTTCTAACTCATATTTTTATATCTATCCCTAGCATTTACTAGAGTAGATGTATATTGCATATGTAAAGTATGATTTTTTTTTTTTTTTTTTTTTTTTTTTTCCACTCACACATTTGAGAAGGTTAAATGCTTTACCCAATAGTCACATATTAGTATATTTAAAATTTCAACTGCTAAAAAAAAATTTTAATATTGAAGGCAGGTGATATTCATCTGCCATCGTGAGAACTGTAGTCTGCCCTGATCTGAAGCAGATTTACAATGCCAGTTTGAAATTTGCTATTTTTTTTTTTTTTTTTTTTTTTCCAATCATAAAACTGAAACTTGAATTGCTATTCAGGTGATCTATTTTATATATCAAGATAAAATGATTTATTCATTAATAAAAACACTCATATAATGGATTTATTTTGCACAGATTTTGTTGATGCTACCTCCTTGAGTGCACTCAGGTGTAAAAGCAGGAAAGCCTGTACTAAGCTTCTTCCTGTGAAATTTTCAACGTCTACACTTGGAACTTGCTATACAATTAGCAAAAAATATTGAGTACAGAAATGTACATAAGTTGGTCTCCTAGGTATATTAGGGTATGATTGCTCCTATTCATATAGTCATTAATCTATTAGGTTGTTATTCATCAAGTTACTGGTGGCTCCCTGCAGCCAGGCCCAGGCTCACAAATTTGAATCTGATCTTACGTTCTGTGGCAAAACCCTGAAACCTGAGAATTGCTTTTGTGTTGCTGCCATCTGTCTATCTCATTTACAATTACATTAAGTAAATTTAATTCTTTATTACTCGTATAAAAACTTTGCCTCAATTTTCTGGCTGAACCTTGCCCAGGTTGGGACAAAACGCTGCTGCTGCCTACTGTATTTTTTAATTTTTTTTTTTTTTTTTTTTTCATTATATAGTAAGATGAAGATTGATATAAACATTAATCAAAATATTTCCTATTTGAAGCAATAACTTTCCAGTAATCTTCTAATGATATACCATCTCTAAAATTCTTTTAGTGGTCATAAATTCAGGAAAAGATATTACAGCTCCCCTACTATTTATTTAATCTTTTTAGATATATTCAAAATGATTGAAAAGAATCTGAAATGTTGGATGAATATAAAGGAAGCTGCAAGACTCCCTATCCTCATTTGATTTAAACATTGTGCTGTGAGGGTGTTCAGTCTTAGTGCCATAGCGCATTTCATTCAGTTAAATTTTTCTTTCCCTTTTTTTTTTTTTTTTTTTTTTTCAAAACTCTGTTGATGGCTTGACCATTTCTGTCAATTTTTCATATTAACAGATTTAGGCCTCTGCACCAGGTTTGATATCTTAACTTAATCAACACTGAATAGTTTGTAGTGTAGTAGTGCTTTCTCCAAATGCTTGAACAGCACAGTCCAATTTTGAATTTGTAGTATATCTCTGAATTTTTGAGATGAGGTATTATAATTATTTCTATTATTCGGACCATCCTCATCTTGGTTCTTTTTCATATGTTTCGGCCGTTGTACTTGACAATTAGTCTTTGAGTAGTCACCATTTACTGTTGAAGACTTGAAAAATTCCAATAATGAATTGTATCTCCATTTTCATTGAACCTGCTAAGAAAATGCAATTAGATTAGTAAGTCTTTTTTTCCTTTCAGCATTCTCTGTAAAAGACAAGTATAGTGATCTGTTGTAATTTACTGTATTGTCAGCATTAAAGATAAACTAGGATTTCATTTTGAGGAAGGGAGCTTATTTGTCAAGTGTTTGTTAGCAAGTTCGTTTGTGGTTCACCATTTTATTTCTATCAAAGCTTGAACTTCCTTTGTCACAAATTCTCTTCATTTGTTATCAATGAACTGCAGAATTACCTCTTGATATTAAGGGAGTATGTCGTTAGAGAATTAAAAATCTATTCAGAATGTTCCTCTACCAAAGAGTTGAAGGCGGCAGGTTTTCATCCCTCCACATCTACATTATTGTTGACCCTTAAAGAGTCAGCACACTAAGTGCAGAACAGATGTGGGGAATCCTTGAAATGGGTGGGGGCATATGGTGCAATCAATAGCATACTGATGAATTTTCAAACTCTAATAAAAGGGATGTTTTTATTTTACTCTTCAGTTCTGACTGCTTATACTTTAACCCATTACCTGCAGCAGGAACAGCTCAATTGCAGTGTTCTAAATGTGGCTGTAACTTTGATTATACAGGGTGGCACTAGATAAGCTGAACTTTTTAATGGGTTAATGAACCAAATTGACATCGAACTAAACTTCTTTCAATTTTATTCTTTTTAATGTAATAAACACAACCTGACCTGCCAAATTAGTTACCAATAAAACATGAACTTAGGAATGAAAACTGTCACTTTGGTTTAACATTTATCTGTCATAACAATTCAGTGTAAAGAGACTGTTCTAGAAACCACTTTGGGAATGCTAAAAAGGGGTGGATTGTTTTGAATGTTGCTGAGGCTATCTATATATCTAATGTGTATTAATCTTAAAAGCTTAGTTAATGCATTCTACTTAGTGAGCAGGATTTAACAAAACAAGAACATGAGGCAAACTGAGGAATCTAGTTCTGGTGTTGGTATCTTAATGTGTAAAATCTTTGTCTGGACTGAAAATAGAACTTGTGTATAAAATGACATTTTAAGGGTTTTTATTATATAGATATGTATATTGACTCATCTCGGAACACCACCCAACTCATATTTTTTGCTATACTTTCCTGTGTAAAAAGTATTCAAACCAGTAATTTTTAATTCGTGTAATTCTAATCGAAGGAATAAGTGAATATAGTATGATACCTGTCATAAAGTTCAGAATGGTTTCCATATTAATGGTTGTCAGATTACATGCAAATTTCTATAATATAGTATTATGTATAACTAAATAATAGACCAATCATTCAAATAACAAAGGGTGGAGGGGATGAATATATAATTCAATTTTCTAAAATTTTTCTTGGGACAGGATTACTTTGAAGTTTGACATGAATTGGCTTTCATTGGATCATGGAAAAGCATGATTTTCAGAATTTTAAAGATCTGGAGTACATACCATCCTCTGGTAACTGAATTATGTAAACCTAATCAAAGAAAACATTACTAGTTCAGGAATCATTTTCATACTTACATGGATTATTAGTCAGTAGTTATTGATCAATGAGCGGTCATTCACTCAACCTGTTAATCTACAGATTATTGAATTTTCAATTTGAGTTTTTGGAAATAATGGGATGGGATAAGATTGAAGCTAGTATCTTTAAATGATGGTAATTTGTCTCCGGACTTCAACTGCAAATGACAGAAATTTCTTGCATTACAGTTCTATGGCTAAATCAATGTTTTGTGATTGATGGCCAATCAGTTCCAAGTCGGTGCTTTTATCTTGCAATAGATAACTTACTTTGCCACCTGTTGCAGTTAATGGGTTAATGATGCACAGCCCCCCACCCCCCACCCCATGTTATATCTGAATTGTTGGTGAATGAGCTTGGGCAACTGTAATATTTTCATTGCATCAACTTAATGTAGATTCAGTAGTAAATACTTCATGTGTAATGACTTGAATTCATAAATTATTTATGTAGGTGGATAGATGTAATTTAACTACCATGTGTCTTATGGATGTTGAAAAGCCAGTTTTCAGGTCTTCAAATTTATACAGGATTCTTCTAAATATGACTAGTGTGATATCCCTCTAGCTCGGGGCACATTCTTCCCTTCATGATCCCAGGTTTCCTCCATTCCTCCCAGACTTGAATTGTCAAGTAATTGTTTTAACCATTTATACTTTCCCATGTTAGTTCTTACCCCCTTGAGAAATTCTTCCCTTGAGGGCTAAGTGCATCTTGCTCAAATTGCTGCTTGAGCTCAAAATTAAATTCATTAAACTTGATTCTTAAAGCTTTATCCATCTCTATATAAAATAATGGATTCTATTACTGTAGTGCAATGTAGTTAAAAATCCACTCTATTCTCACATTACAAGTGATTTAGTTATTGAAATTAGCTGTGCACTACTGTAATTCATATTCATAGATTGATAAAGCTTTAAAAATTTAATGAAACATATAAAACTTATGAGGAATAATCCAAAAGCACTCGTATAACTCAAGTCCTCCAACCTACTAACAAGGTTTGGTTTTGGTCATATTTTGAAAAATCCTAATGGTTTTTACAATATATTACTGGTAGTTAATAGAATAAGTTGTCCAAAACATTTTTTTTTCTCTCTGGGATTACATTAGGGAATAAGCTTATATATGTATGTATGTGTGAGTGTTTCATAATCATGGAACCATAGCTGTAAGGAGTTTTGCAAAATTCTGCACTAATTATAAGTTTATTGGTGCTAGTATAGCCTGCAGTCTACTCCAGTATCTATATTCTATGGCACAGTAAGACATGGTCAAGTGATTACTAAGTTTAGACCATGAGCAAAGGAAACATGATTTATCTATTTCAACTGAGAATTAAAATATGTAGCTATTGTCAAGCTTTATTAGTATTCAATGGATGTTTTTGTTCCATCTCTATCAAACAAATCATTTACTTCCCATACTTAACCATTAGTTACAAAAACAAACATTATCTTAGTTCTATTCACTAATTTAATGTTTATATTGCTTTAGATTTTTATTTTTTGATGGTAATTCATAATTACACTTCCCGTAGTGTAAATGACCTGATAGACCACATGCCAACTAATTTATTTAGATGAAAAGAATTTTGAGGTTAAGTGGCACATAAATATTTTTTGCTCTTTTGTTTAATAATGCAGTCAGTTTTGAAATGCTGATAAATTTTTGTGGACAGCATTCTTTGATGGCATATAGTTGTTGCAACCCTCCCCACACACACACACTTCAGCAAGGATTAGGAAAAATGAACCCCCCCCCCCTCAAAACTTATCACCCAGTTTTTCTTCTAGCTTTGGTCAATGTGGAACTAGACCATGAATATTGGATTTACTTTTAGCCCCCCACCCTTCAGTCTATCATCAAATACAGTGCCATCTCTATACGTGATAGTAGTATGGATGGACCTATTTTCAAACACATTGGGTTTTATAAGGTTTGAATTGATTTTTCGTTTTTATTTGTATCAATTGTTTTCTTTACATTCCAATAATATTTTGTGAAATTGTTTTCAGAGAATAGAGAACAATTGGAGGACAGGTCAGCACACATTACAGAGAATCCACTGTAGAAGTGAGACCAGCAAAGGAGTTTACTGCCTTCAATACGATGACCAGAAGATAGTTAGTGGCTTAAGAGATAATACAATTAAAGTAAGTAAAATTTACTTGTATGCTCTTGATATCTGAATCTGTTGTAGATAAATATATTATAAAGCACTAACTACATAACTCCAAATGTTTGAAGTATATAAAAATGCATCAAGTAATATATTTTACTCCAGGGATCGGCATTTTAAAAAAGTGATCCCACTCACAACAGCTTTCAAATAGATTACTATGTTCTATCATACATGCCAATATGTGAGGAAGAAAAAAAATCTCCACATTTTTCCTGAAATTCAAATCTATAATTACAACAAAAACACCAACCACATTCTTGATAATGACCATGGTTGAAGTCCTCTAACTCAAAAGTATGGACAATTCACCCACCACCACCTATTATACAATTAATCCCAGCTCACATCAGCCTAACCATTTAGGGAAAAAAGGTCATTTTTGATAAAACCTGCTTAAATGAAACTTGTATCTATGTTTTCAATTTTATTTTCTCTTGGAACTGAGCTCAAACTCTTAGATATACACTTTTCTCTTTTTTTTGTTTTTTTTTTTTTTTGTTTTTTTTGTTGATCTTGTAGAATATGAAACTACCTGCTATTCCTGCAATATATATTTGTGTTAGACGGCTTCCTTTTGAAAATATAAAACGTTTATGATCAATCAGTTGATCCCCCTACTCTTTATAACTCCATGAATTTCAAATTGCAATATCTATATCCATTTTTTTTATCAGCTGGTTGTCATCTAGAAGACCCAGTCCCTACGGGACACAATAAGTGTCTTCCACTTAGTGACGTTAACTAACTTATGGATGCAATACCACTTTTCGTGGAAGCAGTTACTTCCCTTTTCGGGATTTGCAACACTCTAATAAGACTAAATTTTACATCAGTCAGCAATTTAAATCTTGAAAGCTCTTGGATGGCTGAAGTACATAAACTTGCCTAGATTTGAATCTTTGTATCTTATTTTTAACCACCATTATTGTAAAATTAACTCTGAAGTTTAAGCGAGGGTTCTAAATATAAGTTGAATCTATTGTCATTGAAATTTCATTCTGAAGCTTTACCACATGCCCAGTGTCTACCAGGAATTCAGTGGTCAACCTTATCTTTTAGACATAACTTCAAAACTCACTGTTAGATTAGTGCTGGTGTGACTATTGAATTGATGACCCCCCCCCCTCCAAAATTTCTCTTAGATTGAGTTTGAAGTTCCAATGAGTACCTAAATGCTAATGTAATTATAGTTACTCTTGTACAGTATATACTTCTGTTTATACATGCTTATTTTTATTTTTCCAGATTTGGGATAAAGGTTCATTAGAATGTGTGAAAGTATTAACAGGTCATACGGGCTCAGTATTATGTCTTCAGTATGATGATAACATAATCATATCCGGGTCCAGTGATTCCACTGTGAGGTTAGTTCCATCTTTATTCTGTTGAGTTCTATGTTCAGAGAAACCTTGATTATCCAAACAGGGTGGCAATATTTTATATGGATGATTGTTTGGATAATTGACCTGGTCATAAAAAAAGTGGAGAAACACAATTATAGGACCCTTGAAATCTTAATTGATTTTCAGTTAACTGAAGTTTTGTTGTATATTAATCTTCTTGGTGTCTCAGTAAAGATTTTTTCTTCTTCCCTTTTCCCCCTTTCTTTCCCTTCCTGCCCTCTATTTCTATAAATGAAGCTACTGCTTTGTCTTGTAAGTATGAAGCTAAATTCTTTGCTTCTATCAACCCACTCCAAGAATTAAATATCAGCATTTCTTGTCCCAATCCCCAGTTGAAATTCATCTGTGCCAGGTTTCCTTTATTCTGGATGGATGACTGTTTAGTTCCATGATTAAATACTCCTTGTTTGTGTGATTCTGTATCACATTTTGGTAATCGTCACAATATTTCAAACCATTCTATTGAAATTTGGCTAATGTACAGCTATTAGTCTATGTTCAAATAACTGGATGTCGCATATCTCACTTTTTAATCGAAAGCTAGAAATGATAAAGCCTAGTGAGAAAGGCATGTCAAATGCAGATTGACCAAAGCTACTTTCACTGAACATTTAGCCAAGTTGTGAATGCAAGGAGAAACTTCTGAGGAAATTAAGTGCTACACCAGTGAACACACAAATGTGCAAAACAGCTTTATTACTGATAAGGAGAAAGTCTCTGTTTTGGATAGATGAAACAAGCCACTACATTCTCTTAAGCCAAAACCTAATCTAGAGGAAGGCCCTAAATCTCTCAAATTCTATGAAGGCTAGAGAGAGGTGAGAAAGCTGGTAGAGGTTGGTTCATGGGGGTTTAAAGAAAGCTGTGTGAATAACGTAAAAGTGCAATGTGAAGCAGTTATAGGTAAAATACCATCAAACATAATTGCATAGATTGATTCTTCCATGAAAGATTTCTTTGTAGCATGCAAAGTGTGTCTTATTTTAAGAAATATCCACCACCACCTCCACCGCATTGTCAGCAACCACTGCCCTGATCAGTCAGCAGCCATCAAGGCAAAAACTACTCCCTCCCCCACCAGCAACAATATAACGACCTACATTGTTTGCTGTTATTACATATGCGAAGTTACCCATTGATTACAGATTATGAAGTATGTACCATGTGGCAGCTCTAATCCTGTTTTTATGACATGTTTGACACTTACAGTTGTTTTCCCTTAGTGTACATCACGTGAGGCTTGGATTCTCCTATTTAAGTCACTCGAAGTTAGCACTTCTTGATTAAAATGTGACTCATAGACTTTAGTCTTTCCATCTTGAATAAGGGGCAAAAACTTGTATTTGTCAGGTTTTCATTGCTTCCTTAGTGGGGGAACAAATTTTCATGTATTCAGCAAGGATTTCAACTCCTTCATAGTTATGTAGTTGGGGGTGAAATTAGAAAGTCTTCATTACAGGTTTTCAAAACTCTTCATACAAATCAACTGATAAGTACAACAGAATATACATTATATGTAATACTGACATGTGTTGAAATATTTTGATATTTTAAATGGGACTAAAACATCTTGGAGTCTGGATCTACACATGAGGCTATTTTGCATTCACAAATATATATATATATATATATATATATATATATATATATATATATATATATATTCGCTCACTGTTTCTGCATTTTGTAAACATTTTACACTTTCTAGTGTTTTGCGGCTTACAAAAGAATAACATTGTAAGATGGGTGATCTCATCCATGGTACTGATGACTTGAGACAATTTATCTCATCCATGGAAGAAAAGAGGTTAAAGAATTAACTAATTGCGTAATGACTTGAAACAAATTCTAGAAAACTCAAAGAATTTCTATAAACAATACACTTGTTACATCTTTTCATGAAACTTTCATAAAATTTACAATTCATGGAAATTTTATGAATATCTTTGAAAGAAATGCAAAATGTATTTAGTTGGCTAAATTCCTTCACTATATCTGGTCTCTAATTTTCTTTTCAGAGTATGGGATGTGTTGACAGGTGAGATGCTAAACACACTTATCCATCATTGTGAAGCAGTTCTTCATCTTCGGTTTAATGATGGTATCATGGTCACTTGTTCAAAGGTGAGACCCCCTGCCCCGTTTTTATTTCATATAGATGTGACTTGGCTGCATCCCCCCCCCCCCTGTATTATTCTTACAATTATATCACAACTTGATCTACGACAGTGAAGAGTGTTAATTGGAGAAATCCTTTCTTTCCTGTCTGTGCTGTGAATCAATGGCCTGATTCAAGTTGCAATAAAATAGCAACTAAAAATTAAGATGAAAGGAAAGTTGGAAGTTGATAAAAATGACTTGGATTTTTTGGTTTGCATTTGTCCAATTCAGTTCAGGAATTCCAGCAAGATTGCATCTTTTAATTGTTTCTCCAAATTTCTTACAAGACACAATTTTACTAGCTTTCCATTAGATTTTTAACAAAAGTGATAGTTAATAAAATTTTACTGTTGAATTTAAACCTTCTCAAAATGCTTTTTGCCAAAGGTATGTTTGGAAAATTTTTTCCTCCTATTGGAAAGATAGGTTATTCAATATTTCTGATAAATTGTTTGTAGTCAATGCCTTAATGATAGTCTACAGCAAAGTGTGTGATTGCTTAGTGCTGCTTTACAAGGAGTAAAATATTTCTAACCCCTCCCACTTCTCTTCTCATAGCTTTGTACTTGAATGATTGCTATTAACATCCAGTACTTTTTCCTTGTTTCATTTGAAAAATCATGGTTTGACTTTGCGTCTAACCTTAGTTTGTCTATTTGAAAACTTAGATGTATAAAAACTTATACATATTAACTCGCGAATAAATGAATTGAGGTTGAAACTTTGTGTAGCAAGGTTTTTCTTGACTCATTTTCTGATTGGCATTATGTTTTAAATATTAGCTTGCTTGTTTGAGAAACGTCATCAATACTGTATACGGTGGACTTTAAAATGAATAGTTTACAAGGATATTTGGAAGACTACAGCTTCCAAGAGCCATAACTGTCCCTATTGATGTGTGGTAGGTTTTTGTCATAAAAGCAGTGTATTGGATGCAATGTAATGTTTGTATAGTTTTTTTTTTTTTTTTTTTTTTTTTTTTCTTACCTTTTAACCCATTGACGGCAGGTGATGGACTTTATCATTGCAATTCTATGGCTAACTCAGTTTTATCTTTTTAATTTATTTTTTTGTTGATGGCAATTCAGTTCAGTGTGGACTTGCAATGAATACCTTTTACTCTCAGCTACCTGCCGTTGTTAATGGTTTAAATATCCACCTTTTGTCCTGACATTTATGGTTGCTCAATTACTGATTTTTATTGTGAGATATTAAAGATACCTTCAAATTAAACTTTATACTCTTTTGAGACTCTGTACCTTGTTTGCAGCTCTTGTAACTTTTCTTTTTCTCTTTGAAGGATCGATCAATTGCAGTCTGGGACATGAACTCTCCTTCCGATATCAACTTACGAAGAGTTCTTGTTGGACACCGGGCTGCCGTCAATGTTGTGGACTTTGATGAAAAGTACATTGTTTCTGCCTCTGGTGATCGTACCATAAAGGTTAGTATCTGAAGAAATTCTTTCTTTGATGTACCGTCTGCATTTAGCAGATTATTACCAGTATGAGAGAACGCTCCCTCCACCGTATTCGGGGTAGGGTCAAAAACTTACGTGCTTGAGCATGTTCTGGAGTCTCGTTAGAAAATTTGATGGCCATAGCTCTAGCTGTTGGAGTTATTAGATGACTGATATTTGGATTGTAACAAGATATAGCTATCGGTCGTTGCCTTTTGTAGAAGTTTTGAATTACTGCAAAGGTTATAATCTCCCCCCACACACGCACTCTAAAAAGCAATATCTCTCTATAAATCATTCTAATCTCACTATTTCAGTGAGTGTACAAGACTTGTATAAACAGTAGCAATCGTGCCCCCCCCCCGTTACTTATCAAAATGTTTGAAAATACTTGATGCCAGCAGTATGTTTCATTACCCAACTTTCGCTGGCTGTTCATGAGCTGTCGTATGCTAGAGTTGCTTCCCTTAGCTCAAAAATGTTCCTTGAAAATTTGAATACTTTATTTGCCGATATCATATTTGGATTGATTGAAAAATAAGCTATCGTGTCAAGAAATTAAAACTGAAGCGAGGATAATAATGAGCATTATATATATTTAATGACCATATTTACAAATAACTTATGCAAATTTATTTTAGTATAAATGTTATTGCCAACAAAACCGCTTACCTCCCAAACAATTTATTTTTCTCTTTATTTTCTATAACTTCGATATTTTCTGTTCTGGTTAAGTAAGCCGTCGTTCAATACGCTGCTGCCATACTGAAATTTTTAAAATTGTATTCAATGCCTCTCTGCTAAGCACTCAGCACAAGAACTAGCCTTGAGGAACCTCACCCAAGGCTAAATGGGTTGACCAAATCACTTGGGATACACTGGTTCATAGGAGATCACTGATGTTGAGCCTAGATTAGTGACCATCTGGGAATACCAGGTACTGTAAGCAGAACAGAACTTCAAGAGGCCTGTCAAGCTGGAAGTGGGTCTTACTAACAATTGGTTTGTTAGGGTATGAGGGGGGAATGACAATTCACCACTGTTCAATAAATTTCTATTGTGCAGGGAATCTGTTCAATCAAAACAATCCCTGTCGTTCTGCTGATTAAATTATTGCTTATAATAATTGAAATGTTGATTGAAAGCAATTTATCAATTATTTCTCTTCATTTCAGGTTTGGAGTACTTCTTCCTGTGAATTTGTTCGCACACTAAATGGGCACAAACGAGGCATTGCTTGTCTGCAGTACAGGGATCGTCTCGTTGTCAGTGGCAGCTCGGATAACTCTATCAGGTTTGCCCTGTTTTTTAACTTTTCTACTCGTGTACGTATTTTCTCTTTGACAAATCCAAGTTTTGCACCTTTCCTCTCTTAATACAAACAAGAATGTCCTTTTGTTATACTTGTTCATAGGACAGTATCAGCTGCTTCCTAGTTCCCTTGTCCATATTTGGATGTAGGATTAGCACTGCCCTCTTGGCTTGCTATCTGCTTCTCCCAGGAGTCCGGACTGAGGCTTGAAGGGTTTTGAGTTTCCATGCACTAGGAAATAAAAATTTCCAAGTAAAATCGATGCTGTGAATGATATAAGATTGAAAAATAATGAAGAAAAAAAATACGCAGAATAAATTTGTTAGAACTGATCTTAGTTTCATAAACTTTTGACAAAATAATTGATTGTCTCGTAAGTAAATATTTCCTACACACTCCACTTCAGTTGCTCACTGGCTTTAAACATCCTGGTAGACCATGAAATTTTTGAGGGAACATTGTGTATGCTTCTATCATAGTTTTGAATCTCTGAAGTTGCCTGTTGCTGTTTTAGTATTGGAGATTTTAGTTGTCAATGATTTTCAGATATCTTGTGACTTGTTCAGAGATGAGATAAAAATCTAAAGACTCACATTGAATGTTTGGGCAAATTAATCACTTGCCCTTGCCTGAATGCCTCAGGATTTTTACTGTCTGAAAACACCTCAGCTGCCAAGGTTTCTGCAGGAATTAATATCATTTGTGACTTCTGGATATCATTCTCTCTAGATTCCTTCTAGAAAATGTTTTGACTATCAACCAAATCTGTACAACTGAGTTTTCTAATCTCTAAACTGCTTAAGCTATTCTAATTTCAAGGAAAAGTATTTTTCTCAAATTTACTTTTTCTGATCTAAACATAATGTTATAAAACCAATTTGATTTGACCCCCCCCCCCAAATGAACTGTGACTTTTAGCAGTTATTCACTCAAAACTATTGTCTTTAAAGATGTCTCATTTCCATCATAAGCTTTGAGTTTCTAGTTGTCTATGGCAACTGAATACCTATCTATTTATTAAAACAAATGTATTTGTTTTCATTTCAGGTTGTGGGATATTGAATGTGGAGCCTGCCTAAGGGTGCTTGAAGGTCATGAAGAACTTGTCAGGTGTATACGATTTGATAACAAACGTATTGTTAGTGGTGCCTATGATGGGTGGGTATTGCCAATTATACTAGTCTTATTAACATTGTTTTTGTTTGTGTGTATATGTATTCCCCCCCCCTTCTCCCATATAACTTTATTTTTTTAAATTCTTATTGGAGGAATTATTGTATGAGCAAATAGGTTTTGATGGCCCCAAAATCCATTTTCACAATTTTCTGAACTTAATCCTTATTCCAGCTACTTGTGACTTTCAGTTTGTGTGTGTATGTGTGAAAAAGAAAATCAAGATGAAGGTAAAAATGACTTTACTAAAACAATTTACTTGTTCATGTTGAATGAGTCATTTTTACCGTGTTGACAATGTTTGCTGTCTGTTGGATATTTAAGATTGATTAGGTAACTTGTCGAGTTCCTCTTTAATTTGATTACATACTCGATCTGTTTGATCAGCTTTATTGACTTACAAAATGTTTATTTAAAATTCCTCAATCTGGATATTTCATGATTTCAAACTCGGTTGCAACTAGATGAACTTTGAAATTGGATGTTGATAAATGTTCAGTATAGATCTAGTTTTGAAAGGTGAAAACTTATCCTAAATTTCTTAATCATTCCAGGAAAATAAAAGTGTGGGACCTTGCAGCAGCATTGGACCCACGAGCTCCTGCTGGCACGTTGTGTCTTAGAACTCTTGTGGTAAGTATTAGTATTCTTAGTTGATCTTATTGACAGTTACTTACTTGAAACTTCACAAAACACTAAATTACTTTCAAAGAAATTGGTGAGTTATCTGTAAAAATGGCTTTTCTCTCAGAACTTTTCTTTTGTGACCAGGATAGAGATATCCATTTGTAGTTGTTTTTTCTTACTCTAAATGATTTAAAAATGTATCAATTCGTCTATTGTCCAACTGAAAATAAGTAGATTTAAAATTATCACTGTCCTGTTCACAAAAAGCAAACTTTGAATTGCCATTCTATCTTTTAGACACAATCAATTGGAAAATAATGGTTATTACCCAGGAACAAGTTAAAATGTTGCTCTGTAATTTAAACCCATTGCTTAAAATGATATAAAATGAAATCCAATCAGCCTATTGATTTGTTTTAACATCTGTAATCAACATAACACTAACTTTTTTCCTTTGCTTTGTTTTTCAGGAGCATTCTGGTCGTGTGTTTCGATTGCAGTTCGATGAGTTCCAGATTGTTAGCAGTAGCCATGATGACACTATACTAATATGGGACTTCTTGAATGTTCCGATCCCTGAAGGTTCGACTCGCTCCCCCTCCAGAACATATACATATGTTCCGAAGTGATGACCAATATCCACCAGTTGCTGCTACTGCTGCCAGCTGTCACCCCCGCCCCCCATCCAACCTATCACCAACCCTCCTCTCATCAATGGAGAGAGAACTAAAAGAAAAAAACCTAACCCAACCAAACCCCAAACAAAACTCTAACTGATGCTGACACACTTGTTGGATGCATGGGACAACTACATAACTTCCCTTGCTGCAGGAGAAGTTTTTACGTAACTCGTTGTGAGTTGCACATGCATTCTGTTTTTATATTAAAAAAAACAAAAAAAAACAGACTATACAAAACAAGACAACTTACACGGCAAAAGTTTTTGAAAACATGAACACTGGGCAAAATAAAAAAGAAAAAAAAAATTGATAAATTTTGTGATGAGACCTGATACTAGATGTGATGAGACCTGATACTAGATGTGATGAGACCTGATACTAGAATAACGAGGAAAAAAAACAACCAAACTTTAAGGACAAATAATGAGGAGGAAGGAGGGGGACACTGAATGGCTAAAGGAAAAAACTTGAATTCCCCCTCCTCCCTTCTCAGCTAACCATCTTCATGTAATTTTTCTTTCTTTCTAATGTTGATCAGGTCCTCCTAAGACTACTGGTAAGCTGCCAACCCTAAAGTTTTACCTACTTTTGTCTCTGGCTGTCGCTCATTTGCCAAGGATTATTTTTTATTTAAATTTTTTTTTTTTCCTTAACTGAAAAAAACAAACTCTCTATTGCGCGTGTGTGCAATAGTTGTTGGTGTGCCTGTGTCTGTCTGTCTGTCTGTATGTATGTAACACATGGGATGCTTCAAAGTTCTGTCTTCAGTCCACTAGCAATACTACTGCCAACAAAATACATATTAAACCTGTTTATGTATAGTTGCCTATAGCAGGAGGAATTTAACTGCAGTATCTGTTTTGAAGGAGGGGGTGGGCATTTTGCCGCCTGACCCTCCCACCCCGGATCAGGCCTTCTCACCTATCGTGTAACAGGGTTGCCACTGAGATGTATTCCAAATATCTTTTTTTTTTCTTTTTTCCTTTTCTCCCCCACCCTGGAAAAGTGGCAGCGGACACCCATGGGAGGGAATTATAAAGGTAGTCGGAACTCCGCCTTTTGTAATATTTGTAAAAGTGATTTATCATAGTCTATAATAACTGAAAATGCCAGACTGCTGACTGGAATATCTAAGATTTCTGAGATTTGTGGACTAAAACGTCAAAGGCAGGAGGGAGAACTAAGGAAATGTAAAAAAACCCTTTCTTTATTTTCTTTCTCTGCCCTCTCTCTTCTCTGCCCTCTCTCTTCTCTGCCCTCTCTCTTCTCTGCCCTCATAGAAAAGTGAATGTTTTATTGACTGGAGGCAATTCTGGACAGTGTATATGGTGCAAAAATAATCTAAATCTTTCTAATCTCTTTTGTCGTGTCTTTCTAGCTGAACACTTTGAAGAACTGTAAGGTCAGCTTCGGTCTCTTGTTATTGTTTTCTCAATTATGCTGGATCTTTCCTCTACCGATGCTGTTTGCTTTTGTGTGCACACTAATCTTCAGAACGGATGTAAAATGGTTTCATTTTTCATTTCTCTCCTCAATGCATCTCGAACCGTTGACACTTTTTAAAAACTTTTTAATTCCCTGTTTCTGTGCCTACTTTCAACAGAAAATGACTATTTACCATTTAAAAAAAAATTCCTTGTATTAAACATTCATTCTCCTCTCTCCTCTCATCTTGTATAATTTTCCTCTTTCCCTTTTCTCCTTGGGCTGGTACCATTGGAAGCTGACAAGTGTTGATTGAAAACTGCAGGAACAGTGGCTGCCTTTTTTTTTTTTTTTTCTTTTTCTTCCCTTCAAGTCAATGTCTAATAGCAGCCAAATAAACTTATTTGCTTTATTTTTAGTCTGAAATCCCTGCCCATCTATTGCAGTTAAGTGTATAAAAGGTGTTCTTGTCCAGTGTACTGTTTTAATGACATTTGTTGCCCACTTTTCGAGGGTGGGGGGGGGAAGCTTTTATTGTATAAAAAAAAAAAAATTGAATAAAAAAAAAAATACTTGAAAAAAAAATTTCATAACTGAAAAAAAAAAATCATTCCGGCCAGAAACAGATAAACCTCAATTTCTCCTATAATCAAGAAACATTTACTGCTGTGTCAAGTTTAATAAATGGTCACTGTCCGTTTTGCTCGTGTGACAATGGAGACTTCAACACTGTTCAAAATCACCCCCCACTTCCACCCAGCGTGGATTGCCATATTGGGCTACAAAGGAATAACCTACTCTTTATCTTTGAGACTTGCCTAAGACAGGCATTCACCACTAGACATGATCAGTTTCCATATTCGATGCTATTCCAATGCCCGTTTTGGATAAGCCCGAGATAGTTTGGGTTATTTTCCTTCAGAGTCCAATCCAGCAATCTTATCAGCACTTCTTGTTGGCACCAAAAACTGACTTGATTTTTCTTTTTATCAAAATGGTAATTTCATTTTTCCTCTTCAGTTTGGCTTATCTAAAAATGAATATTCACATCTGACCTGTTAACATTATCTTCATATTTTTTTGGTTTATAGAAATAATCTAGGACTTGGGAATTTTTTCAATAGTTTTAAATTCTGTTCATTCTATTGCTAGCCACCAACCCTTTTTTTTTTTTTTTTTTTCTTGTATGTAACTATAAAGCTGTCTCTATTAAATTCATTCTCTCCCCCCCCCCCATCTAGAAAACCTTGGAAATCCTTTCTGAAATGGTTCGTTTTCACTTGATTCTTTGTTCTCGTTATTCCGCTCTTCATGAATATCTAAATCTATTTTAATGCTTGTTTGGTCCTGTTATTAAATGTCTTTACAGTTTTGGAGAGCAAGTGGGGGAGAACCTTTCTGGCTCCGTGTACCTCTGCCACCTGAACATAATTTCGATATATATCTAATTTATTTTGCCCCTTTTGTTGACTTGTCTGTTTTGCCTTTGCTTTAAATTTAAAAGAAAAAATCTTCTTGTTAAAAATCTCAAGACAACTTCTGTCCCTTTTGTTGAAAGCCGTACTGATAAACTTACAACTTGTGGATATTTGCTCAGCTGTCTGAAGTCCTCTCTTCCTGGCAGTTTTTATACCTGTATATTGATAGTGACTCTTTCCATTGCCTGTTATTGAATTTAACATTCTATTATCTGAGCAATCCATAGACCTCCGTAAATACTGTATTTTATGGATAGGATAGATTTAAGAATTCTTTTTAATGTGTACAGATTGAAAAAAAAAAAAAAAAAAATTCTGCCTGTTCCAGATGAAATTTTGGAACTCCTGTACTTCACAGGAACATTTTTGTGAATAGCAAATTTTACTACTTTCTGGACAATGCTGTATAAATTCAATGAATTTGTTTTTATTATTATTCAAAGTCTAAAACATTTGAAGTGCTTAGCCTTTCTGTTGCTGATACCATTTTAATGTTCAGTGACACCTGTACATATATATATTTTTAATGAGGAAAAACAAATAGAGAATAGAAATGTTATTGAAATTGACCATGTCTTGGATCTTAAAACTAAAGATCGACTTGAACATTTTAGACTTGGTCCATACAAAAGGTTTTTTCTCCTAAGTCTCTATTAGTCTTTCACATCGAAAAGAAACTAAAATATTTTAACTTTGCTGGTTATTTAACCAGAAACTATTGAATGCAGAAGAGAAAGTAATTGAAAAAAAACTGACAATAATGATAGAATCAGATTACTTCGTTGTATCCATTTTTATTTTTTAATTCTTTCCCTCCTTCTTTAGGAATTACTTTTTTTTTTTTTCTTGATAGATCAAAAGAGGATTTTTTTTTTAATACCTGTCTGAGATGTTTATATTAAGGTATTAGATTTCACAAGTACTGCATTTGTTATATTCAGCTTTTTAAAGTCTATAGTGGGATATAGGCCTTCCCAAGTAAGACATTGGGGGTGCTGATGGGCCTTCCATGCCATTAGTTGGCAGTGGAGAAGAGATTGACACATGCCTTTCCCAAGGGCATCAGTGCAAAGTGGGTGCAAACTGCCTTGGCTGGAGTTTGAACTCTGCTCTCCAATCCAATTGTACTATTTACTGCTTGGCCACCGTGCACACACCTCAACTATGTTACTTGGTGCTTTGAATTGTCATTCTATTCAGGCATTCAAAAATTTATTATAGCCTTTTTAGACTTGACTTTTTTCTCTAATTACCAATTAAATTTCTGTAACTGCTTGTCACCTCCCTCTTTTCAGAAAATAGCTTAATTTTTTTTTTCTTTCTTTTTCCTTAAATAGGATTCCACTTTTCTGCACTTAGTGTGCATTGACCGTTTGTAGATACTTCTGATGGTCACTTCTCTTTGTCTCTAAGTACATAATTTTCTCTTGAAATCCAGAACATAGGGTAATTGTGGCCTGAAGAAGATAAGAATGACTGTGATCTCACCCGCCCCTAATACAAGGGAGATAACTTGTTTTTTGATTTAAGGGAGGTCACTTATACTTGCACTTGATAGCATCAATTAGTCCTTTTCGTTATGTTAGTTTCATATTTTGATGAAAAATCGAGATTTTTTTTCTTTTTCTTTTTCTTTTCTCCCACCCCCTTCCGAAGAAATCCGTATTCTGTTTAATGTCCTATAATTGATATGCAGTCATGGCTTGATATTTATTACACTTCCTATATATCAACAGCCTGATTAGGCTTTTGTATTTCATAATTCATACTCTCCATGAAAAACAGACTTTGGTTATTTTTAATAGATTACTTTCCTCCCATTCTTCCTCTCTTAACCACTTTGATGCCTTTCCCAAAGCCAAATTCTGAATTCTGAAAGGATCCAAATGCTGTTGCTGGAAGGTTGGGAAAACAGTGTCTCTCTCTCTCGGTTTTTTAGTATGTCTGCTTGCTGTCCTTTAAAGACTTGTGTGTATGGTAATTTTACGGTATATATTTTGAGGCAATGTTGTGATATCCACAGTATTCTATCTCTTTATTTTCTTGCTTGATTGAGAGTGTGTATGTTTAACTGTTATTGCAATTCTTGTTACTATCCTGGGCTTTTTTTTTTCTCCAATAACTTGTAAATAATAAATCTTTGTATTCTCTCCTCCTGTCTTACATTCACAAGGTTTTTTATAATGAACCAGGGATTCCTCTAAAGAAATTACAGCCATGGGCGAAGCTTAGATGGGATCTCTGAATTTTTTTTTTCTTTTGTTAGCGAAAGATTAAAGACCTCCTCCAGAACATGAGCTCCCATTCTGTAAGCTGAGTATATTCTCATTGTAAATCTGCTTCATATTTTGGTTTAGAGCAGACATTCTCAACTTTTTTTTTTTTTTTATCTCCCCCCCCTCCCTCAACGGTCCCCTTAGGAGTTCTTCTTGGGTTCCTGGGACCCCTGTCAAACAGGGGTTCAACACAGATTGACAGAAATTCATTTATTTCAGTCTATGGGCCCCCTTCAAATGTGCCAGGGGAGGAGGCTGTGTGTCCCCCCTTGAGAATGGCTGGTTTAGAGTCTAATTTTTTTTCCCCCCTTTAACTCCTGTCTTAATCCTCACAAATTACACAGATCAATTATGTTAAATGGGCAGTTTTTGCTGGGTGTAATAGTTATTGAGAGGAATGACTGAACAATAAATTTATAATGTTGAAAATGGCTACCGTGCTACTCCAGAGAGACGGAGGATTTGGCAGTAGTGAATGCTAGCTATGACTGGGACCTGCTCACTCTTCATACGAGTTCTCTACATGGAAAAATTAAAAGTTTTTTTTAACTGTAAAGAACTGGAGTTATTTTTATTTTATTTTTTTTATTTTTTATTTTTTTTTTCCAATTTTCCGAAAAACCACTTCTAAAATCTGTTTCCATCAAAAGAAAATGTTAAGGCATATTTATTATTTTCTATTGATTAAATTTTAATTAAAAAAAAAAAAAAAAAAAATTATGCTCAGCCTTTGGGGAAGAAAAGAAAATTGAACTTTTGAAGAGAAAAAATTTTTCTTTTTCCCATTTAAAGAAAAAAAAACTAAAAGGAAAGTGTTTGACTTGAAAATTTAAACATTTTTCTTTTTGAAGAAAAAATGATCACCCACAATTTTCTTCTTTATTCTGGTGATTGTTTCCATAAAAGTTTTGATAAATAAAATCAGTATGATGAATTGTTTGCTTTGTATTTAGTTTCTCTTCACTATGAACAGCTTTTGAGTGATGCAGGTAAGTCTCTCCTCATCAGGTAAGGTTAG
>OY735219.1:48246552-48421552 GCA_963457665.1 Thysanoteuthis rhombus | reverse complement strand
TTTGTAATATTTCACTTCAAAGGGTTTCACTTTGGTTGATTTACAATATTCAATTAGAAAACTATTTCGTGAAGGGCATCTATTTTTGTTTGTTCAATTGCAATCTAATTTATTTATGCTTTACTTTGTTAGTATTAATTCTAATTATTCTATTGTTTTGTAATGAGTAAAATTTTCCATACAACTGCAGCTAATTTTCAGTTTTTTCCTTATGAAATATTTCACTCAGTCCGTTGCTCTTGGGGAGGAGAAATGTTTTAATTGGATAAATATTTTAGTTTTCACTAGTAGGTTGAATTATGGTGTATGACAGACCCCTCCCCCTATTTGATTTGACTCTTTCTTATATTCAGTTTGTTTCAGTAAAACTATCCTTCATGAGGGCTCTAATATATTCACTAACATAGTTGAATATTATTTATTTTGAGGAATTATATATTAGTCTAGTTTCTTATAGATTGGTGGTTAGAAGTATTAATACATTTGATCAAAACTTTTTTTTAATGGTTTGTGGGTGCTATTTTACAAAAGTGACATCAAAAAATGTAGAATTTTAATGTTGACTTTTCATTTCATTTATATTTTAATTTCACTTGCTGCTATTTTCTATGCTTTGAAAAATCTTAGGACTGTTTATAACAAAACAGTTATTAGAATATGCCAAAATATTGGAACTGATGCCTAGAATTGAGAAATCCAAACAAAAAAATTTACAATTATTAAACAGAAAAATAAATAGCATTTAAAATACCAACACTACTTGAAATTTCTGTCAGCTATATGGGGATCAAATTGATTGTTAACAGATTTTATTCACATAGCCACCCTGAAGAACAATCCAATCAATATAATTATGTTGAGATAATTATCATGAGGAAGTAGACCAGACCAAATATGATCAAATAATCCACTGAAGTCATAAATGGGATCCAAGCACAAATGAATTGATAGAAGTATCACTTACTGATAATGTAAACACTCACACCATCACCCCTAGTTTGTAATTTATAACTACCAACAGACATGAATCCCCATTAAATAAACCAAAAATTCAGCAAGCAATAACCAAACTCTAAACTAAAAGAAATGAAATAAGACCCTACCACTTAGAATAGTAAACCCCCCCCCAATCTAGAATGTTCCAAATACAAATCTAAAAATTATACAGATTAATGTGATCAACAGAAAGCTGTTTTGTTCTATTTCAACTCTTCATTATGGCTATAGACTTGATATCCACCCAGTATCCCTAGGTAGCATTGAAACTTTTGCTTCTGACCTGGAGTCCAGTGTTTTACACCTTCCATATGCAGAACTTGGCAGTCAGGAGGGCCGAATTAGTGGAATGGGGGTAGCGTTAATTGAAATATTTTTCACATGTAGATGTGTGTGTGTATTACTTTTTAATTTAAAAATTTTTTTTTTCTTCAAAACCTATTGAGGATAGCTGATGGCTGCTACTGACACTGTATGACAGATGCAGTTCAAATACATCTAACTTTGACTGGTAAATATGTCCACAAATCTCAAAGTTCCTAATGAAATTTCCTGGAAGGGTAAGCCATAGGATGAGGGAAAAATTAGTTGGATTTTGGATTCTGGATTATTTTATTTTTCTTCTTCTTCATTTATGTCATAGTTACCCTATATAAACTGATTTTCATTCAGTTTTGAGTGATGGGGCATACCTCTTGAAGAGTTCTTTTCACTGAACTAAATAGTTCAAATATATTGATCTACCAACAACCAGTGATGTCAAAAACTGATGACTAATTCTCTCCCACTTTGAAAGTTTAACCGAGGTTGAGTTTTATGCTAAAAGTTTGCAAACCGCATTTACAAGAAATACTAATAAAGTTGAAATGGGATGCTTAGTTTCGGAATAATTTCGTATAAAGAAATTTTTTTAACTTGTAGATTTTCATGTAGCAAGGAAGTATGACCCTAGTGCAGCCAAGCTTTAATCTTTTACATCCATCCAAGTATAAGCTCCCTCTTCCATTCTTATTGCTGTTCATTACATTTCAAAAAATGGTTGTGCAAATAGAGGAGAAATCATGAAATATGATTTTGAATTTTATGACCGTTTTAGTTTGTGGACAGCAGTTGGCTTTTTTTTTTTTTCTTTTTTTTTTTTTTCTTTTTTTTTTTTTTTGAGTTTGATTATTCTTTTCTCTTTTTAAAGTTACAACAATAAAAATTGATTTATTTGGAGACACCAGAGAGAAAATTAATCCATTAACTGTGGAAGGTGGTGATTTGTAATATATATTGCAAGATAAAAGCTCCAACTCAGAAATGATTTGCCATCAATCACTAAGCATTATACTGCAACTGCAAGGTTGATGATAATAAATAAATGAAATGGTTGTATATATTACAGAATGATAGTGAAAGATTTTTTTTTCTTTTTCTAAATATACATCTCCTTCTTTTGGGTCAAAGCAACATAACTGGGTTTGTCAAAGATTTATGATTTAGTAAAATTCACTAGATTACCTTTTATCAAAAAAAAAATTACATTGCGTTTAATTTGTGGATAATAGCTTTGCATTGCAATTGCAGTGAGATTAAAGAATAGCATTCTGCTGAACATTAACAAATATACATAATTCTCAAACCCCAACTTTAAATTCATCATTTATTATATATCATCAAAACATGAATGGATTTCTAATATGTCTGTCAAATCCATTAGCATGACAGAAGACATCTGCACATTGCTAATTATATGCAGATTGATTTTAATGACTTTCATCTTAACTTTTTAGTTGCTGTTTCGTTTTTTCCCGTTTCCTCGTTTAATGCATGAATGTTTTAAAATCAGAATAAAAACAATTTTTAATTACGTCTTCTGTGCATAGAAATATCTTAAGTAGATACTGAAAGCTTTAAACACAGGAAGATTTCTAAATGAGAATGGATTAAATCTTAAAAACACCTGAGGGGGTAAATTTGACATGGTTATCATGAATCCTTTCGCCTCTTGCTTTTCTACTTGTTGCAATGTGGTTAATTGCCTTAATCTACGTAAACCGTTTCATCTAATAAGTCGAAGTCCGCCCTCACGAGTCTGATAGAGTTGTCTCCCTTCCACCATTGGATCAGGTCGCTTGAAAACGAAATAAGAGATATTGAAGATCTTCAGCCCTTATATGAAACTGTCAACATAAGTTTCTTGAGTTTTCAAGTTGGGTTAGCTAGCTAGTCGTCTGTATGTATCGTGCAATGGAGCTAGAGGGCTGAAATTAAACATTCCCTCCCATATTTTATAGTGGGTTGTTCAATTTGAATTGAGTTTATGCTAAATTGGTCACTTGGATTGTCTGGCAGAATTCAGTTGTCCTGAAAGATTTGGCCTTAGTGATCACTGCCCAACAAAAGGTAAGAAAAGTAACTTTTTTCATCCAATTTGAAAAAAAAATTGATCCACCCCACACGGCCTGTTGATGTTCTGAGTAACAACCCAGACTTGTTTTTCTTTTTAAAACTTTTCATCTTTTCAAAACTTTCTTCAGTAAGACTAAATCAACTACTGTATTCTGAAGCAGAATTTGTTTGTAATATAACAATTCTAATCTTCCTTCAGTTAGACTGTAGATCAATGACTTATGAATAAGTCTCTTAAGTCTTTACTATGACACCTCTTATCTTTAGGGGCCCTTTTATAGTGGCCTTGTGCCTGACTAAACTAAGTTGCGTGTTCATTTCTTTGAATATCTAATTGTAATTGAAGAAAACTGTATGCACCAACTGGATGTCATACAAAGTTGACATTTGTCTGATATTCAACAAGGTAGTGTTGAGTTTGAAATTTTTTGGATCAGGGGTTCTCAAAATCTAATGGAAAAAAACAAACTATAGATGCTGATTTATATATAAATCCAAAAAGAAGTATCTGAAATAAATTGAAGCTGATTTGTACGATAGGGAAAATACTTCAAATGGCAATTATAGCAGGCTGTGCTACACACCTCAAAGTCTATGGCCAACTCAAAATAATTTTTGTTGTATTGTGATTGATGGCAAGTTATTTCTGTGAGTCAGTCTTGCAATGAATTATACTTGACATCATCTGCAAATGGATTAATCCTTTCACCCATCTTGAAACAGTCTAGGGTGAGAAATATTTTATGGGAAAAAGTTAAAGAATACAAAAATTTTTCTTATATATTATATCATATCTTATATTATTATATTATGATACAATCTAATCTTTATCATATATAATTATGAATATAAATAATTGTTTATTTTATCTCGGTAATAATGGCTCATTCTGTACTAATATAGATCTACAAAAAATTATCCCCCTTTGTTGGCTTTGAAACAACTTTTTTTTATCACATAAAGAAATGTTAATGATTAACAACTTTTTTGAACCCCCCGCCCCAATTTTTATGCTATTTACCTTCATCCTGGATTTTTTGTTTTCTATTGCAACCTTTAAGACTTTATCCAAGACTTTATTTAAGACTGTGTAAATTTTAATCAAAAGTAACAATATGGAGGTAAATAATTGCAGAAAAATGAATTGATCATTGCACAGTAATTTGATGAAATTATGGTTTCACTTAATTAACTCTTCCATCATTATACCTGCAATAAAGTTAGCTGTTGAAAATACTTTTGCATACCTAAAGAATTTTGAGCTAGGAAATATTGGAAAAACTAAATTGGCTAAAAATGCAAATCAACTATTGTCTAGAAGTCTATAACATGTTTTATCGAAGATTACATTTTTTATCAGAGATCTAAACCAATTTAATAAATCTAAGAGGAAACTTTAAAAAAAAAATGCATGAATTGGCATGTATGTATGTCATGCAGAAAGAGTCAGATTTGGATGGCACGTCAGTATTTATTTTTATTTAAAATTCAGGTCTGTTCTTTTTTTTTTTTTTTTTTCAATCCAAAAATTTGATAATCAATGGGAATTGATATCAAGTATCTTGTATCAAGATGATAACCTTTTGCTTTGATCTTTTACTATGATTGTCTTTTTAAGACTTTTATTGCTTCATCATATTTGGATAGATGTATATAAACGTTTCCTCTCTCCAACTCACCACTGAGGAGTAAAGCTAATTTCCCTTTTACTACCGGAATTTGGTAAATGTACTAAATAAGTATTTTAATGGCTGGAAAGCAATTTGGGAAATAGAATTTTTCATTTTGACTCCAACTCATTTGGTTTCTGAAAATAAATTGTTGATTAGATTAAAACAAAAATATCCAACCTAAAACTCCTGAGGACTGTAGTTTTGGTTCTTTTAAAAAGTCCAATATTTTTTATTCTTTTTATTTTGATGTTTCCGGTGCTATTCAAGCTTGACAATTGAGTAGATGTGCAGTTGAACTTGTGTTTGTAAATGGTCAAGGCAGTCTTCTAGTGAGACATGGAATTCAATATGGTTTAACAATCAACTGTAAACTTAGCTAGTTTAAAAATTCTTGATGATAAATCTTCACATTAAATAAAGTGTTATCCATATTTCCAAGTAATACAAAATATTTTCATCCATCCATCAACAAAAGACAAAATTTCAGCTGAATCAGTTCTGTGCTTTAGGCATGCATAAACACTGTAATGGGCATTGTTTACCATGGGGGGTCAGCATGTTGAGGGATAATCTGGCAAAATTTACACCCAAGTTCCATTTGAATGTATTCAAATTTACAAATGAACACTGGAGTAAATTCAGGAACCTGAAATGTACATAAATTTTCCTTGCAATCTGAGACTTTTCCAATTTTTTCAAAAATTTTTCCCATTTTTTTTTTTTTTTTTTTTTTTTTAAATTTCTTCAAAATTTTAATAAAGCAATGTCAACCATTATTAATTTTTGGCTGGTATTTTTCTAATTTCTTAAAAAAAAAAAAATCTTAATTGCTTTTCATTGCAACCACTCAGACCATCAGTCTATGTCAGTGGTTGGCAGGAGGGGGGAGGCAAGACTTGAACTTTCATCCTTTTGCCTCATGGTAGCTGCTGTACCTAGGCAGGCTTAATAAGTGAGTTACCAGAACTCCATCAATATTGGCTGATTTCATGAGGCTAAAGGGATGTGAGTTTGATTCTTGCTCGGAGCTTATTCATTATTTCTGTTTCTTTAATGCCGTAAGCTGACCTAATAAGTATATGTGATGAAAAGCAACTGATGAAAGAAAATATTTAGCTGAAGTGGAATTTATTGCTCTGTCCCTATACTTTATCAATGGATACGTAGGGAGAGTCCAATCCTACAGGATTTATTTGATCTTTCTCCGGCAAAGTCTTTGATCTGATTTTGTTTCCACCTCGTCTTCCCCTTTTTTTTCTCAACTCTAAACTTGAAGGATGCAAGCAAGCGAGTTACCTCCCTTGAACCGCTTCCACACACCCGGCGTTAAGAAACTATGACGAGTCTCAGTATTGGCTTTGGTGCAGCTTTTACGCGTGATACAATGGTAGGCTGAAATTTTCAGCATTTACTCCCTTATCTTAATCCAGATAAATTAAACCCGAAACTATATACACCATCTGTGGCATTTGCATGAAAAGTTGCTCATTTCGTGTAGAATAATAGGAGAAAAAACAACAACAAAAAAACATAACTTGAATGTTTCAGGAAATTTTTTCACAGCACATTCAAATTATTTTTAGTATTTCAGTCAGTTTTAGCTATTCAATCAAATACAAACTCGTCAAAACAAATATTGCCACTGAAGTACTAGCTTCACTAATATGTAATATAAATAGATTAAGATCAATATTCAACGAATTTCTGCAGATATTTCGTGGTCAACAATAACAATCCGGGAAGTTCCTGTAAAGCCAAACTGTAAAAGCAGAAATATCCGAAGATTAACGCAAAAATCTCTCAAAAAAATTCCTGCAATTTGGCCAAATTCAATCACTTCTTCCTTATCGTGTGGTATACCTTTCGATAAAATTATGTAAACATTATACGATATATCCAAAAAGTTCTCAGACGGACAGGTGAATCAGAAATGTAGGGAAGAAAAAAAGAACGGAACAATACCGCTCAATCAAAAACGAGTGCCTGGATCTATCCTCAAATTCAATCACTTCTTTCTAATATATACTTGACCCTTTCATGAAATTTGAGAAATGGTGTTCACAGACAGGCGATAACAGAAATTCAGGAAGAGAAAAATGTCTCTAAATCAAAAACTTATTCCAGGATTTGCCCCAAAAGTAAATCAAATCTTAGTTTCACTAAATTCCATCGATATTGTGTAGAAAGAAAGGAGTGAAGACAGAAATGCATAAAATATTGAAACGGAAAAAATATCTCTTAAAACAAATTCCTGGATCCGCTCCGACATTCAGTGACTTCTTTTTTACCCAATGCTTTACCGTTCCACAAAATTTACTTGAAATTCATTTATGAACTTTTGGAGATATCGTACGAACAGATGGATGATTGCAGAACTTTTTTTTCTATGGTAGATTTTTTGCGTATAGAAAAAAAGTTCCAGAGAAAAAGTCCTAAATTAACCCCCAGATTTTATCAATTCTTCCTTACATTATGGCACATAGTTCCATTAAATTCCATTAAGATTTGTTGAAGACTTTCGGGGATTCCGTGTCAACGGACAGGAGTGTATACAGAAGAGTATAAAATATTAAAATGGAAAAATATATGTCTCGATCAAAAATGAATTCTTGGATCCACCCGAAAATTCAATCACCCCCATCCCACCCTATGGTTTATTGTTTTACGAAATTTCATTGAAATTTATTCAAAAGTTCCGGAGATACAGTGTGGACAAACGGGAACGAATGTAGAAATGTAATAAAGGAAAAAAAAAAAACTCCCCCAATCAAAAACGAATCCCTAGATCTAATCCGAAATTCAGTGAATTCTTTTATACACAGTGCCTTGAATTTTCACTCAATTTCATCGACATTAATCGAGAACTTTAAGAGATATAGTATGGACAGACGAACGAATACAGAAATATAATTTTCTAGAAATATCGCAAAAATATCTCCCAATCAAAAACAACTTCCTCCACTTGCCTCTAAATTTGACCAATTCTTCCTTACAAGGTAGCGCACCCATCGACGAAATGCTGTGGAAATTCAGTGCGAACTTTCGAAGATACCGTGTGGATAGTCAGGAGCACATACAGAAAAATGTATGAAATATTTTAACGGAAAATATCTCTCAATCACAAAAGAACGAACTACTCAAAAATTATGTGACTTCTTCTTTATCAATTTTACTGTTCCACAAAATTTCATTAAGATTTATTCAGAAATTTTGGAGGAATCGTATGGACAGACAGGTGCGGATACAGAAATGTATTTTTTCAAAAACGCCAAAATATCTCTGGATATTCCTGGATTCTCCCCAAATTTTCATTAATTCTGCCTTACAATATGACGCATGATTCCATAAATGCCATTAAAATTCGTTGGGAATTTCCTGAGGTACCGAGTAGACGGATAGAAATGAATACAGAAATGGATGAAACATTGGAACAGAAAAATATCACTCAAAACGATTTCTTGGATCCATCCAAAAGTTTAACCACTTCCCTTTTACCACATAGCTGACTGTTTCACGCATTTTCATTGAAATCCATTGAGAAAATTTGGAGATATCGTGTGAACAGACAGGAACAAATATGGAAGAAAGCAAAAGTATCTCTTCGTTTTTTTTCTCCATAGATTTCCACACGATATCACTAAGAGTTCTCAATGAATTTCAATGACCTTTCGTGGAAAGGTAAGACGCATCGTAAGAAAAGAGATATCAAATTTTGAGGTAGATTCAGGAATTTCTTTTCATTGAGATATATTTGCAGTTTTTTTGGTGGGGGCGGAGTTGCACATTTCTGTATTTGCTACTGTCTACACGATATCTGCGAAGGTTCTTTATGAAGTTTTGTTGAAGGGTGGGTAATAGGCTATGAGAGAAGTGATTTAATTTGGGAACGGATCCATGCACAACGACTTAGTACATATCTTCCATTTATGACTTCCATAGTCGTTCATTTTGAATTTCAAACTGTCAACAATTTTTTTCTTAAATCAAATCTAAAAACCATCTTAATTAACCTGGTTGTCAAGATTCTACCTCCAAAAAGTTATGACTCAGAAAATGTGCCAGAAACCGATTTACTATTAGTGCTATCAAGATCTTCACTTCTAGATTGACCTGTTCGTCTACAAAAATATCTAGTTATACACACTGTGTATCTTATCTAATAATTTGTTCATTTACAATAAAAGAACAAAAACAATACTATCTTTTTTATTCATGTATTTGGCCCGATCCATTTAATCAGTTTTAGTCAATTCATAGCCAACATAAAGAATTATCAGCCATAAAATTGGACATCACCTCTCTCTTAGATTTGTGGCCGATCATTCTGAATTTATAATGACGTGGCAGTTTTGAAATCCTCTATTTTTAAAAATACTACCATTTTCATTCGTGTTAATCAAACATTTCCCCAAAGGTTCATGCCTTTTTCCCGTTATCTTCATAAAATTGTGTTTCGTTTGGTACCAAATTTGTTGATAGGTTTGACCATTCTTTTTGTGAAATTCGACTGGACTGTCTAGAAAAAACGTTTTTTCAAAATTTTCCCCAGAATAGACTTTTGTGTGTGTGTGTGCGCGACTTATTTACTTTCCCACCAGAGCAAAATGTGACACAAAGTCAGGGCTTTACGTGGGGAAAATAGGAGACACCCTTGAAAAATAGCTCCAGCCGACGCGACTTTGGTTTATAAGCAACCGTGGTTGCTGAAACAACCACAGTTACGATAGAAGTAACTTATTCATTGATCATCCGATATTTCAATTTTTTAATTGGTCTTCCCCAACACAGTATGCTGTCAAAAGGTGTTGATCACATGACGGTTTCTATTGGGTGTCTAAACAGGTCTGTTTTTATATTGCTTAAGATATAGAACCAAATGTATTTTGCTTTTCATAAATTCCAGTAACAAAAATTGTTTGATAAATGGCCACTTTTCAAAGTGTTACATCATTTTAAACTGATAATGTAATCTATGATATCATGGGTAGGATTTATTAAACAAACAAGACGGCACATGTGAAAAAAAAATTGATGGATATATTTGAATTTCTATTGAATGATTTTTCTGGATGGGAAAACAACTGAATCATTTCAGTGGAAGAGTCTATTCTTTCAAATGGTAAATAAAAGATATTTTTATCAACAAAATTAATAATGGTCCATCGTTGCAGACAAATAAAAAAAAAAAAGTTATTCTAAGCAACGTCGTCGTCGTCGTCGTCGTCGTCGTAGTAGTAGTAGTGGTGGTGGTTGTGGTGGTGGTCGTCGTCGTCGCAAGAGGGAAAGGAAAGTGAGGATGGTTCACCGGAAAATTTGGCTATTAAAAAATGCAATTAGTTTAAATAAAAGTGAGTATACACTTTTTAGCATTAGCGTATGATTTTTTTTTTAGCTGATGTTGGCTTCAAATGAGTTTATACAACGATTCTAGCTATAAAGTTAGCGGGAAATGGAAAAATATAGCCATTTTTTAGTTTTAGGTATGAATAACAAATGATACTTGGCAACATTATTAAAACAAACCCCTGAGATATCTATTGATGACATCACACCTCTTATGACATAATAGCAGCTGGCAAAGAAAACACAAAACTCCCTCCTTCGTCTTTCTGTTGTTTAATATAATTCGGTCCGACCGACCAACTGAAAAGCGTTTTATAGTGATGTTTGAACACATATAAGAACATACAGTTCATCACCCGACAGAAATGTGAAAACATTCATTCATTCTAATAATTACATAATCACTTCAGCTAGAAGAGAGATGATAAAATAATAATAACAACTGTATTTGAACATGGTTCTATTTTTTTTTCCTATTATCACTACTCACTTACTTCATCACTTCACTACTTTCCAGCTTCATCGGTCTTTTTATGCCAAAGTATTTTTCATATCATTGGGGGTATCATGAATTAACGCAAACATTATTCATAGAACAGGGCTATTTTTCATTATCAGCAATAGTAGCAAAAATTTATAAGAATTGGCCACGCATTAAGCGAGTCACCCTCCGGCACAATGGCGTGAGTTTGATTCTCACCGGGAACTTATTTTTCATTCCGCTGTGCACTCCGGCACAATGGCGTGAGTTTGATTCTCACCGGGAACTTATTTTTCATTCCGCTGTGCATTGTGAATTTATTTACTCACTGCTGAAGAGTACCCAGCCTGAGTTTAGTTGCAATAAAAAGCAACAACAATTAAGATGAAGGTAACTCGTAGCAAAAATTGATAATAATGATTTATAACATTTTAGATAATAAATCAGAGCTATTCTTCGTATGAATTCAGGGATTTTATTTTTAAATAACTAGCTTACCTTTGTAGTTGGAAAAATGACGGAAATATTTAAATAATTTTGTAATTTTACAAATACGTTTAGAACAGCGCGTTCCAAACTTTTTACCGTGGCGACTCTTTTTATAGAAGTAAATTTTTGTGCAATACATTATTTGAGTTTTGTTAACCTAACTTAGAGGCGTAGGTGATGAGGGGACTGTCTGAAAATTCACTCCAAGGCCCCTAATAATGTCCCTGCCCCCGAAAGCTTTATAACTAGTTCACCAATTGGATTTCTATTGACAAATCTCCCTAATGTTGGAGTCAAGTCCTTCGGACAGCAAAATCTGACCAGACTAAATAAATGTCATCCAATCAGTTTAACTGACTCAGGAAAGTGTCAATGGGAAGATATACCAAATGAGACTCAATTTTGTGGAACAAAGATTGAGATTATGAACGACGCACAGTTTGAAAAAATCTGGCTTAGAATATAAAGAGAAGGCGTAAAACTAATTCAATCGAAAAATTGTCTCGAAATACAAATATTGTGTACAATCATCTTTCTCTTACAAATAATTAAATAGCCTTTTAAGTAAACCTTATGTAAAATGAATGCTACACTTTGATCATTGGCAGATGTCCCAAGGAGTGACACTTTTTCCTGGGTAAAATTCACAGATACTATACTCTGATCCGTATTTACTCGCTTCTTCACAAGATCAAGATGTTGCGTACACGAGGAAGCTACAAAAAATGCCCTAATCACTGCAACTAGAGTTGCAAAAGCGTCAGGGCAAGCCCAACCCTCGCCATTTTAGTGCGATGGGAAGGTAACGCTCCCCGGA
This sequence comes from Thysanoteuthis rhombus, assembly GCA_963457665.1. Taxonomy (NCBI): domain Eukaryota; kingdom Metazoa; phylum Mollusca; class Cephalopoda; order Oegopsida; family Thysanoteuthidae; genus Thysanoteuthis; species Thysanoteuthis major. Next base: position 48,409,359 of record OY735219.1, on the reverse strand, counting down.
GACAAGGCCAAGTTATTTTGAGGGGCCATAAAACGAATCCTCATCCTCTTGTGCTCAGCAATACCAAGTCTCACTAAGCCATCATCGACCACTGAATTGCAACGGCAAAAAGCTACCAAAAAGATGACGAAAAACTGGTCTCTTTTTATCTAACCTCATCCAAAAAAGACATTTTGTTTGTTTATTTTTATCGATATCTTTTACAACTTACACAACCAACTGCCTTTTGAATTCTCTGGTCCAGTGGTTCTTAACCTTGGGTCCACAGACTTCGAAAAGGTCAATAAGTTGGCAGACCTTTCAAAAGCCTGGGTTCGAAGGGGAATTGAATAAAAGTGGTCCTTGGTAATGAAAGAGTTCGTAATCGGTCTATATTTTTTCACAGACTTTGTTGATAAGTTTAGCTTAGTACGTTTCAATGCTTCTAAATGAGGACTATTTGCCTGCCTTGAAAATCAGCACTTGAAAGCCCACCATTCTTACTAGATCAGACACTGTCTTCTGGCATCGGTGAAAAATGTTAAGCTTTTTTTATATTCCTGCTTTGAGAAATTTTAAATACTTTTTTTCATTTATTGCAATCTAAGTTCATCATGAGAACCATTGTAATACAGTTATACGTCAACTTACAGCTGACTGACTAACGTTTAATGGCAGATATGTCCACACTAGAGCTTGAAATCCCATTTAACAGTGGATGACAGGAATTTCAGTCATAGCAGTTCCACAGCTCAACTTCCAATGACGGAAATTTCCGTCATATTTGTTTTCTCTTTAGTAAACCAGCAATGAGTATGCATCATGTTTGTTTCAATTTCTCCTCATCTTCCTTGTCTGGAGGAGGTTAAAGAGCAGACGACACCTTGCTGTGTTGAACTGATGACTTCGTGAAAGAAATCAAATTGATCGCATTTGTTTCTTTTATCTTAGGAAAGGCAAGAACGACGCTGTGCAGTATGTACATTTCACTTCGTCCTAATTTGGTTGACTTACACCCAGGTAAAGTTGCATCCAGACTACCAGAATTTAATAGACGTAAATCGATGCATAGTTACGTGGAACAACCAGTAATCTTTGAGCTTAGTTAGAGGGGGGGGGTGTTTATTCGCTGTCCCACAGCAGCAAAATATGACACAAGGTCGAGCTTAACGTCGGAAGAATAGGAAACCATCCGTCCAAAAATGTCTCCGGCCGACGCACCGTAGAGGCTAGACAACCTCCGCCACGAAAGCGTCCACCAGGGGACCTGCTCCTTTAAGTGCAATGGAGCAGTGCTGCCCCAGGGTGACAGATTCCCTGCAGCTGGGGCGAGTAATAATAGGAGAGTCCAAGGACGAGTTCAAAGGCTCCCCGATGCGCTTAGCAGTGGCAGCCTCAGTAAAACCTCATTGGCTGACGCACTGCATCGGCGCACTCAGTCTTTGACACCATCCACACGCCAATCTCCGGCCCATTCCTATTCTTCCCACGTTAAGCTTGACCTTGTGTCACATTTTGCTGCTGTGGGACAGAGAATAAATTACCCCCCTCTAACTAAGCTCATCCCGCTCCTTTTTTGTGGCCTTTTCTTCGGGATCAAAGTGTAGTATCTGTTCCACGGCAGAGCCCGAGGCGCAGTTACTGACACTTGCCCGTCGAATGTTAGAGGGTGTAAAAATACGACTTGGATTCCCATCATATGGTTGTGAGTTCACTCAACTTAGCATGTTGATTAGAGAGCAAAGGTTGAAGTTTCTTCATCAGTCAAGGGTACACGGATAGGTAACTATGGCCATCAACACAATTTAGTAGGATCTGAACAGAACAGAGTTGTTTGAGAAAGATCTATGGTAAGTACGGGGTGGGTACATCGGAAGTAAAAACGTACAGTATTGATAATTTTTCTAACGAATCTGTCGTTGCAGGAGCGGGGTAGGGGGTGGCAATTAGGCACCTAAGAATACCTCATTTCGTCTAACTACATGGAAGAGTGTAAATGTCTAAACACTCCCTCTGTCCTGCCTTACTTACTTACCATTGAAGCTAGCTGGTCACTTTATACACAAAGTCATGCAATCCTGACGTGTATTTGAGTCATGTGACTAGATTATATGCTTTGTTTTTTTTGCGAAATTCAAAATGGCTGGACACTTCTCGGACAGAATAGAGAAAATGAACACAATTTTTGCAGTGATTATTAATCGCCAGTGTCAAGAGAGCAATTTACCTACAGTAAACTTTGGCAATGCCGCTCTTAATAGCACTATTTAATGACACATAATTTCTTACAGAACATTTGTTTTCATATTTTCGTAATACTGATGTCTGAGATTAGTTTGCAGCAACAGCATGTGAAGATTTCAGTGCATTATTTTAAAAACTAAAATAAGTGACTCTTGAAATAAGGTCGCATGAAATAACATGGGGGCATTTTGTCCATAGTTTTTATTTTTTTTTAAATTATTTAATTCACTTCGTATGAAATCCATCTGTTATAACACTGAATCCCGAGGGTGCCATAACGGGAACCTACTGTATTCAGAAGTGCAATGGACACTTCGTCATTTTTATGACACACACGCTATTTCATTTTGTTTATATTTATTACAAAGATGTAAGTTCTTTTTTCATGCTGCTATGCACCCATAAATATATAATAAATTATCAGAAGAGTTTCCCTTCTTATTACAAATATAAAATTAACAAGCCTGTCTGCTGCAGGATTAACTCTACTCCTACTGAAGATATTTCACCACAACCTTTGATTTGCATAAATAAATCTAAAACAAAATATATTTTCTCGTATAAATGTAAGTTCGATACGACTATCGATCAGCTGGTCATGATTTCAAATCAAGGAAGGAGAATGATAATTTTTCCTCCCCTGAATTTGATGAGGATTGTTTTTGTTACGGTAGAAAGACAAAGTCAACTCCTTGTTTGAAGCGGAGTTTGACAAAATTAAACTCGATCTTATATTGATTCATATTATCAGAATAATAAAAGAATAATTCCAGTTGAAACTGGCCCAAAACCCCATTCATAGGTCAGGTATTCAACTAATTTATACAAAAAATATGTAAATATATTCGGAATTGCATGGTAACATAATGGAAAACGGAATTAACAGTTTGATTTCCAGCTGAAGGCAATCACGTTCATTTAGCCTCAATCCCCTTTGGGGAGCTAATAATCCACAATTCCTTTAATTCTGTCACATCAAAAATTATCCAGATAAATTGTCTAGTCACTGGTCAGCCACAATAGTAGTTGAAAAAGTGGGTGAGGGAGCTCTTAGCTATTTTAAAAAACTGTTACAGGGCACTCGTCAAGGTTGGCAGTGAATATAACAAAGGCCAGTCATCATATATTACCAACTTGAGTAATGAACAGTGTGACTATTTCTGTTTTCAACAATGGACTCTTCCACTTAAAAGGTAACAATTTTGCAGATAAAAAAAACAATGGATTCTTCTTCCACTTCAACAAGTTTAGTCTCTTTTCTACAAAAGCCATCAAGTAAAAATTCAAATATATCTATGTGCTTTTCATACTAAAATATATATAATACATATAGAACCAATTATAACAAAAAATTTAAAAAAAATCACTTTGACACACCTGGCTGAGATTTTTGTCACCATTTATCCAACAAACCATGGAGATACTCAATCATTGTTTTGGCAGTAACTGTGGGGTTTTAAAAACCAACAAAAGAGCAGGGTTGCCAATTTGGATGTGTTTTTTTTTTTTGTTTTGATTTTCCAAATTTGTGAGTGCAGGGTTGACAATAAAACAGTTTGAAAAATTGTTTTTTTTTTCATGTTTTAAAGTGTTGAGATGTTTTTTTTGATTTAGAAAAAAATTGGGGGGTAATTTGACAGTCACTTATAGAATCAAAAAATTAAAAAAAAAATTACATCTAAATTGGCAACAGTGGGCCAGGGTGCTAGCCCAATGCCCTCATTGGTACGAATCACTGATTCCATACTCCATGTCACTAACCATTAAGCCACCTGCACCATCAGTCAAACAACAAAAACAAAGAGAGAAAATTTAATTTTCATTCATTTTTATTATAAACTGTAAATTAGGATGAGCTGGGATCTTGACATCATTGGAGTTCTACTTCCAAGATTACAAAAAAGGATAAAAAGACGAAAAAACCCATTGAAGAAAAAAAAAAAAAAAAAAAATCATAAATAATGATTACAGCGACCAGAAAAGTGACTGAAAAAAAAAGAAGGGGGGGTTGGGGGAGGAGAAAGAAAAAAAAGAACCCACTTAATGAGCTGAAATAGTTGACACTCTTCAATCGTTCTGTTAAAATAATCTTTTGCTTTTTACAAATAATAAAATAAATCCAAAACTGTGCATTAAACTTGTATCCTCTTTTTTAAAAAATATTTGAGAAAATGGTTGGTGAGGGTGGGGGTGGCCGTGGGGTGGGAATAAAGATGAAAAAAAAAAAAAAAAAAAAAATCAGACTGGGAAGGGAGGGAGGAAAGCATCCATTCAAAACATAATTAGATTCAGAAACTTAATTTAAGCCCAACAAGAAGAAAAAAAAAAAAGAAAAAAAGAAGAAGAAAAAAAGAAGAAAAAAAAGTATTTCCCAGCATCAAAGTTGCATCCCAATTTTGATATTCAAAATTGAAAAAAAAAAAAAACAAAACAAAAAACAACCAACAAACAAAAAGGATAAAAATATCCGTACCTCACATAAATGAATCACCATAGCCCGCATATGCACCAGAACTAATTATCTAAAAGAAAAAGCAGCACAAGATTTGGGCATTGTTGATCCAAAATGACCCTAGAGAACCCCCATCCTCCCCCAAAACCAAAAAAAAAAGACTCTTTTCAAATAGTGCCCAGATTTTCAAGGTGGTAGCTATGAAAGCATAACCAAGAATGCCTGGAGACATAGACACAAAGAGAGAAGAATCTGTAGCCCACTTGACTGGTTGGTCAGACGGGCCATTTGTGGGGCAAAAATGATTCGATAGGATAGACCTTTGAAAAAAAGCAACGTTTGACCTGTAGCATCTTTGATGTAGGGAAATACAGCAAGTGAAAATTAGGAAATTTGTTTAAGAAAGTTTTAACAAAAATTCAAATGAAATTTTGGTACAGAAGTATTGGATAAGATTGAATAAGAAAAAAAAAGTGATGTAAGGAAAAGTGTCCATCTCTTAAGAGACAATGCCTATTGGAGCCGGTGACAAAGTCCTGGTTTCCATTGCATGCATCAGGTTAGTGATCCTTGCAAGTCTCAAGTCTGGTCAAGACCAGGACTTTATCCTTACAAGTTTTTATGACCACCCCCTTGATTGGATGCAAGTCCACCGGAAAGATACCCCCCACTTAATCACAAAGCCTAGAGAGTACTTAATTAACTGTTAAGTGCACAGGGAAATCTGTCCGAATGAAGAGTTTTCAACACACTTTGCTCACACCAGGAATCAAACCCGGAACATTCTGTGTGTTGGGCGAACATGTTAACCATTACACTATCCGAGTGGGCTGTTGTTTTGTTTTATTTTTAAAAAAAGATAATGTCAGAAATAAGTTCAACTTTATTTACCAAGTGTGCAAAATCCACAGAGAGTATAACACATAAAAGTCAGAAGTTGTGCACCAAAAAGATAAAATCACTTTCAGCAGCAAATTATTAACAGCAACAATCAACATTTTAAAAACCAAACGATGCCCTATTCTTGTCAAAGCATCTTTTTCCTAGAATTTCTTTTTTGTGTGACTTCGAGAAGAGTATTCAATAGATTTGGGGTCTTGTCTTGTCTCTTTATTGCATCCTCATCTCCTTTCATCAAGTCAGTTCTTTCCCTGGCTTTTCCAGGTAACCCTGCATCTAGGCACTGAATCTGCTATTAGCACATTAACCACACTACAGATTCACCTGAAGAAGACCTAAGAACAGAATGGTCAAAACAGGGGGTAGGTAGGGGTGACAATAAAAAAAATAAGGAGAGTCCAAAATTTTTCATTGAATCCTACCCCTCTCACCTTTCTTTCATTTTGTACTGATTGGAAAAGCTTTTATTATTCCCTTGATGAAGCAAGATTTTGGCATTACTCTATTTGCCAGTATATAAGATGGACAATTATGAAAAAATATTACACTGCATCAATAATGACAGTTACAGGGCTTGGCTGATTTGCAGTGAAAGATAGTCCACTAAATACCAATGTAAACCATTTATCTTATAGTCCGGCAAACTGGTAAACTGCATAATGGATGAATATCTCTACTTGCGAGTATTTGATAAGTCACACACTATCGTTATAAATTTTCACTCATCTTAACATGTCTTTGATGGCTCAAAACAGTCAATAGCCAAAGAGTTTCAGAATAGACTGAAGTATCATTTACAACATCCCAAAAGGAATGCTTTCATCAATTTCTTCAATGGTGCACAACTTCTGACTTGAAAAACTCCAACCTAAATAAGCATTTCCAGACATTGACTTTACATTCATTTAAAAAAGGTTCACCAACACAAGTGAATATTAGATACACAATTTGATTGACTGAGCAAGCAGCCAATCAAATTTCAGAATTTGATCTAGATGTGTATAAGATGAGATTAAAACCAAAAAGAGAGAAAAAAAAAAAAATTCTTGACTCTGGATGATAATCTTTAAGACTTGGAGTGGGAGAAGAAGCAGGGAGTTGTGGTGGCAGTGGCAGATCAAAGGGGGAAATGGTTCTAAATTGAAGCAATAAAAATGTCCTGAAGGCGTGAGTGGGGGGGAAAAAAAAAGAAACAGAAATAATTGCTTGCTACAAAGTTTTGGTATTTAAGAATTTTTTTTCAATGAGGCAACATGAAAAGTTTTCTTGGACTGATGTTCTTCATCTCTTGACATTTCAGCCAGCTCTAAGATTGTCTTCAGTAACTTAAGGGGATAGATTTTCATTTCAATCTTTTAGAAACCTAGGTAAAGCATCACTTCTCTACAAAGACAACCCCCAAAAGGGGAAGACAGTTGTTCCTGTTCCAGGAGTTAGCTTAATGATCCTTGCAAGTCTCAAGTTTGGTTGAGACCAGGACTTTAAATCTATAAGTGGGAAGCATGTAAATACACCGAAGGGATACTTTCCCCTAATCACATAACTTAGAATGTACTCAGTTAGTGGCTGAGTGCACAGGGAAATTTGTCCTAATGAAGAATTTTCCACACTCTTCGCTCATACAAGGAATTGAACCCATGAGAGGCAGATGTGCTAACCATTACACTAAGCAGGCTTTAGAAAACTTGTAATAATTGAATAGAACATTGATTTATTTAAAATTATGAACCAATGAGGTTATTGAATATTATTTAGATTCTAGAATATTGAAACCCAAAGAAATATTCAGACTCTGGCTAATAAATTTGGAGGTAATCATAGTTCCCTCTGAGCTGTGTATGTGTGCACAAAAGACTTCATAGTGAACCAACATTTTTTCAATAAAAACTCGGTGAGCTATGTCCGATTCAAAAGTTCACACATACTTTTGTCACATGAAAAAAATTGGACAACATAAGATTTTTGCACACATTGACTCCTAAAAATTAAAGCGAACATTGTTGGTGGCAGATAATGGTGGGAGAGGGGGGGAAGGGCAGTTTAACAATCTGAAAATATTTGGAAACTGTCCATGCATCATGTTACTTTGAGCTTCTTCAATAACAGTTCCTTGCTGGTTATTGAAATGTTTTGTTAAATTGAAGAGATGAACACATCAGATTTATGGAAAAAAAAAAGTTCTGAATCAATTGAGCTTAATTATGCAAAATACTGTATTTGCCAGTATATAAGATGCACGTATTACAATGTAGGTATTATGATGAAGGGACTGTCAACTGAAACTTGATATGAACAGCAATGGGACTTGATGAGTTGCAGTAGTAGTCCCCACAAATACCCTTGTAAACCATAAGTCTCATAGACTGGCAAATGAAGTAATCATTATTCTTAACTCTTAAATCCATACATATATTAAAAAATTGAATATTAATGCAAGGGAAATAACTTCTGATCAAAATGATCTCCTTTCTAGATGAATTAATTTTTTTTTCTTCATATTCTATTCTATTCACAGAAGAGCTCCAATGTTTTTTTTTTTAATTCAATCTGCAGACTAGTTCCTCTGTCAGGAGGAGCAGTTTTAAAGTTTGTGAATCTAAGAGTTAAATAAGGAATATTTAAAAAATTTCATTGCTGGTCAATAGATGACAGCTTTGAGATCTGGATGCAAGGATTTGAAAAAAAAAAAAAAAAATTTTTAAATGATTGTAGGATTCAGGATTTGGTCCCAGCAGTTAAAACAGATTTTGGACCAATGTTCAGTCAGTATGAAAAATGCTTTTCAACTTGAATTCGCTCACAGTCTCCTAGTAATTATTCTTTCCCCTTAAAATGTGAGATGAAATGAAACCCTTTAGAATCATAACAGAAAAATTCTTTACCAATTTACTCCAGTTCAAATAATATAAAACTATGTAAACATAATTATCCTGGAGACAATCTGATTTCTCTTTTAACTCGTACTTTCATACTAGAAAATTCAAATGTTAATACCAAAGGGAATGACCACAGATCGAAATTACCTCCTTTCCAACTTTAGGTTAATTTTTTTCTTTGTTTTATTCGATCAGTCATAATTTCAAAAAACTTTGTTTCAGCCACTGAATATTTCCACCATCAATTAGAAGTGGTATCAAGTGCTTTATGACATTAAGAGTTCATCTACATCCATACATTAAATGTGCACACAAATGCACATGCAGAACATAACAGTCAACTGTGGTCAAAATAATTATACATTTATTAAAAAAAAAGATAAAATAAAAAAATATCAAATCTGTTTTTGATTTTGTAAGATCATTTTTATACCAACAAAATTAACCCAAGAGCAGTTTTGGAAGATGGGAATTATCTTGGGTTTTATTTTTTATGGTATTTACTGGCATATAAGACACATATAAAAGAAAAAAAATATCAATCTATGTCCAATGCATTGGTTTATGACAAGGGGTCCTGTCTACCAAAGCTCAAGAGGGGCAGTTATGAAGCTTAGGTGGGGGATTGCAGTGAGCAGCAATTCCCAAAATACCTTTGTGAAACATGTGTCTTATAGGCCAGCAAATGCAGAATTTTTTTCCATTGATTTTCAACAAGTATAACAAGAAACCTACCTGAGGAAAAAAAATGCTGTCAATTATACAAATAAATAATTCTACCATGCATTAATAAACGTGAAACCCTTCCATTCATTTAACCCTTTTGAGACTCCTGTGATATATATACCCAAAGGTTAATACGACCGCTGGGATATATATATTTTTAGAAATATACACGGACATTTCAATTCATGCACCAAGTACCTTAATAGGTTAGTCTTGAAAGGGTTAGAAAAAAAACAACAAAAAAACACACCTATAATTTCAACAAACTATGGAGAATTCTTTTTTCAAATAAATAGAAAAAGAGATCGAACAGAAATGAAAGTATGAACTGACATTTGAAAATTATAATTCACAACTGAATAATTAAAAGTTGAGAGAGAGAGAGAGAAAGAAAAAAAAAAGATTTCATTCTTAATTTACAAAATTCCTATTTCATTGTTTTTATTGTTGAGAGAATGCCATATTTATGAATCAATAAAGTTTTATGGAAATGGTAGGAAGAAAAAAAAATAAAAATCAGTGTTTGATAAAAATGAGTTTTTGGTATGAATTCAGTATCAGATTCAAGTATAAACTAAATAAACCAAAGCTAAGGGCCTTACAATTTGAAGGAGCCTCAAAAAATCTAGAAGATACTATTTAAAGTTTTGTAAGACTTACTAGCATAATCTTTTTTAAAAGGAACCTTCAAGCTTTAAGTAGCTTAGGGCCTCACCAAGTATAAATCTAGCACTGGATATGTTCTTGCTTATGAAAGAATCAACATTTGCCAAAGATATTCTTTATAAAGCATGCATACAATGGGCATTGATATTCCACTCAATTTAATAAGAAAATCAAAAGTGAAATTGTAACCATAGATACAAGAAGAGTGTGGTTCCAAAAGGCAATAAATGCCATTTAATAAATATCTTTAATTAGATTAAAAATCAAATCCTTGATTTGAACTTTTTATCTTACTAAAACCTTATCAACTGCATATTTATAAAAAGGTTGTAACAAGATTTTAAAAATTCAAATCCAGAATTTAATTTTTAATTCAATTGCACACTTGGTGCTTACGTTTAGATCCGCACTCTTCAATGAATATTCTGGAAAGTTTATTTAAAACTACTTAATCTAATAAGAAATTAAAATAGGATTTTTTTTTCAATCTTGTCAGCCATTATTAATTTTTGACTAGCTTATTCTTCATTTTTAAAAGCAACTAAAATTAAGATGGAAGAAATACTAATCAAAAACCAATAACAATTAAAAAGAAAAAAATTTCAGAGTTTATGTAATTAAGGAAGGTTTTTCCTATACTCTATGTCTATGTCCGATTATGTTTCAATTCAAAATTGATGTTGATATGTTGAGTATCGTAAACGTAAAATATTGCCCTTACACTGGCTACGTATCACAATTGGGATATATTTAAATAAGCCATCCCTCGTAAAATCCTACTTGTAACTGGAACAGTGATGCAGCTCTATCCTCAATAAGAAGTCTACAGAAATATATACATATACATATATATATGTGTGTGTGTACGTGTGCGCAAGAGATAAGTAAAAAGTAATGGAAAGTCACAGAAGAATTCTCTGACTGCTTTAATAAGATTATTAAAACCAGTCTAAGAAACCTTTTCTGGAAGCTGAAAAATACAACTATGAACAAATGAAATATCCAAGTTATTAAATATCAAATAACCTCCAACTAGTGTGGCTTTCCCTTACTTTTTACGTATATCTTACATTTATTGGACCCTTCTTGTGGAATACTAATACACACACACATACATATATACATATATATATTTCCCACTTCTTATGGACAAACAGGGTAAAAGATTACTTGAAGGATGCCATAAAGAAAATCTAACAACAAAGCCTTAACAGGTTTGAGTAACATATCTGCCCTATGGTCGCACAACCAATCTTCTTTGATATAATCACAATGCCCTTAAGAAATGTCTTTCATAAAACATGGACTGTCAGTTTTATTCATCTCATACATAACAAAAATATTAATGAGTGTGGTGGAAAGAACCCCCGTCCCTAAAAAAAAACAATGTCATTAACATATGTATATATATATATATATATAATTGCATTTAGCGGAAAGACAACATTGAATTCGAAATTAGCCCATCAGAAAATAGTGAAAACTGGTAAATCTCAGCTAGCCACAACCAAAAACTACCAGTATCATACAATCATCATAAGAGTGATTGGGAAAGGCCTTTGTCCAGCAGTTGACCTGAAATGACTGATGACGATGATGATAACTGCATATTTTATGCATGAGAGAAATATGTAGTTTTTCTAAATCTCTTCATATACTGACTTATCAGATAGATAAAAAAATGTAGATTATCTAAACTGTTATTTAGATTAAGCTGAAAAAGTTGTTACGTAATAATCTTCCAATTTGCATTAACATTATCACCATTTGGCCAGCCAAGAATTCATGTATGACCACCAGTTCTGGCCTGTGGAACATTTCAGCCTGGCAATAACATTTTGACTGGCCCATGAGCAAATATTGGGATACTATTAGATTTTATGTTTCAAAAATTCTTTGTCTGTTAGATAGATTAAAAAAAAGGACTTGATTGAAATAGATTGTGGCTAAATGGAGTTCTTTGATTACTAATTGTCATCCTCAGTTGAGAACAAATGATTTTCCAGTATGCATTATTCATTGATTTGAGTTAAAATATGTTTTTAAATGGATAATTCCCATATTTCAACCTTCTTTATAGCATTTATCTGGCCCGACATACACTTATTAATATGCTACCTGGCTGACAGAGACAAAAAGGTAGCCAACCCTCATCCATTAATTTCTTGGTACTTCATTTATATTCATATCAGGATATTTGTTGATCAATGAATGTAAAGTAATCAGAAATTCATATCTTTCAATAACTTTTCTGACATTCTTTCTCCATAGATTGGGGACCATTTTGGTGAACCAAGTGTAGCATTTAATCTTTCTGTTCTTTCTCTCTACCAATAAAATCCATTAGTATCTCTCTCTCTCTCTCCCTATAAAAATTCATTAGTCTCTCTCACTACCAAAAAATTCATTATTATCTCCCACTTTCTCTCTCTACTTATAAAATTCATTAGTATCTCACACTTTCACTCACTCCTCTGTCACAAATACATGCTTTTAGGGATTTAAAAAAATTGATAATCAAAATGACCCCCTGAAAAATGATGACAGATGAATATTAAAATCTGAATAGGGGAGGGTAGAAAAAATGTGAAAGGAAGAAAGAAAGAAACATCTTTTTTTTTTCTCCAAAAATTACTCGGAAGAGAATTCGCAATTAGTCAAAAAATACCACGCTCACATAATTGAAGTGTCCTGACACTTTTTTTTTTGCCTCACTCTTTGTTTGTTCAGTCTTTCGTGTGTGTGTGTGTGAGTATATATATATATATATATATATATATATAATATATATATATATATATATATATATATAAAAAATGTATATGCATTTTTGTCTTGTCCTCAAACAAACGTGAAGCAGATGAAGTGGGAAGTAGAGACAGGGGTGGGGCTAGCAAGTGAGTTAGGGGGAGGGGCAGAAAACAAAAAAAAATATTTTTTTATATATAATACATGTATGGTACATATATAGAGATGGGATGGAAACACTTCCTGCCATGTTGCTTTGTTTTGTTGTTGTTGTTGTTGTTGGTGGTGGTGGTAGGTACTTTGCAATTTCATTTCATATTCCATTGTTTGAATTTTATCATTGTTTTTAATCATAGATCAACTCCAAAAACATTTCATCATGGACTCTCCTCCCTTTATCATATACACATACAAACATACATACAGACATACACGTACATATTGCAGCCCTTTGTTACATTATTGATCCCCTTAAGTGAGTACAATAACTCGCTCAGAAGATTTTTTTTTTTGTTGGTTCACACTAATAGCTTAAATCCCCCGCCACACTACTTTTAGCAACTAATATCTATTGGTATCTATATATGAGACTTTTTTAATTACACCCTCCTCTTTCACAAAGGTCCTTCTTTACACTACATGACTTGACAATTGCTGTTATCAACCTCTTTCAATGAAGAAGAAACAGTTCACACGCTGATGATTTTGTCAGAAGAGAAACTAATACTAATAATGCAATTGGTAAAATTATCTAAATAGAATGTTTCTGGGAAATTCAAGTGTTTTCATAAATTCTTCACATTCTTTTACTTTAATACCTAATAGTTCCAAACTTTAAAATTGTTTATAACGTAAATAAATGATGCATCTAATTACTTTCATTTTAGTTTCACTGAAAAGTGACTGAACTTGTTTAAGTGGAGCATATGGACCTCTATTCAAAACTGATCTGGCACAGATTGTTCCACAGAAGGAATGAACCAATAATAGCAATGGACCACAGTTATAAATCACGTCTACACACACACATACACACAGACAGACACTTACACACAGGTAACAAGCATACATAATTTGTCTTCATTTTCTTGAGTTTTGTTTTTGTGGATTTCTTTTCTGTTTTTTTAGCAGGCAGGATGCTGGTGGTAATGGTGTTGAGATGTCTTTTATTATTTTTTTTTTTGTTTCTCTTTAAATTCTTTGTTTCATTTGTACTTTTTTGTTTTGGGGGGTTCCCCTTTTCACTTTCCACTTGAGTAAGTTCCAAAAAGGAAAGAAATTTTCTTCTTTTTATAAGTCTTCTTATTTAATTATTCATTTTTTTTTTGTAAATTTCATTGTTTTTTGTTGCTTTTTTTGGAAGAAAAAAAAAAAACTCTTAAATTTTAAATATTTTTTTCACAATGTTTCTTGAGGTCAGCTGTTGCAAGTTAAGTGGTAGGAAGACAACACTTGATTTTCTTTTGTTTTTTTTTAAACATTTCATTTTCTTGTATTTCATTTCAACTCTTAATCCATGATAGTGTTCTTGGTTGATTTCTTTTCTTTTTGTTCTCTATTTATTTAGTTGCTGCTGTTGTTCTGTAATTTTTGTTATCTTCAATGTTGTTAGCATCATCTTTGCTATCTTGCATATCTGCTGCTCATGGCAGTCCATTCCTTCCCCCTTCTTCATTTCCCAAAAAAGCTGTCCTCTACTTCATCACAGATACAGTTGACACAAAAGATGGCAAGTTGGAGGGATTGTTATGTAAGAAACTGGAGAACTGAGATGAAAAAAAAAATTTTTTTACCATATATCATATCGTGAAAGGAGGTGTGTGGTGGCCGATTGGTAAACGGCATATAAATGGGATTTGCAAGCCAAGTTCAATCTCTGGCAGAGACAGTTTGAATTCACTTTGCACTTGGGAAGGGCATGTATCTCTTCCCCCTGCCAACATGTCATGGGCCAGCATGGCAGGATAAGGCCCATCAACCCCCACATTTCTAACTTAGGGAAGGCCTGAGTCCAAGAACGGACTTTAAAAGGCCAATTCAAAAAAAAAAAAAATGGAAGAATCATACAGTGAATACACATTTGAAACGGCATTAACGGTCTTGGCAAGGTTATAGAAAACAAATATATAAAAATAAATCACAGAGGAATTTTCATAAGGGCAGAAAATACAGAAAGTTCACTCAACAACAGTGATATATCTACCACTATCTCTGTCCCATAATAGTTGTTACATTCAGTGTATGAAATATATAGGCAAATGTAGCAACTATAATGGAACAGAAGTAGTGTATACTAAGGAAAAAGTCGGCATGAATTCTGACCTGAATGTGCTTCATTATGCAGAATCTGTACTAGACACCAACATGAAAACCCATTTCATTATTACAGTTATTATTTCAAAACTTCAAGGTTTTTAATGTTTTCTACTACCTTGGAAAGAGTATTAACAGTGTAAAATGAATCTTTAAATAATGTATATATTCACAATATTAGATATGGTAAAAAAAAAAAAACTTGAAAAAAAAAAAGAAAGTAAAAGGCAGAACAAAGAGGCTTGGCAGTTGGAGGAGGAGGAGGCATTCTGAAAAGAAAAGGAATGGGAAGAGGAGGAAGGGGACAATGGAAGGTTGAGAAACTGCAGACAATAGGGAAAAGAAAATGGGAGGAGGAGGAGGAGGGAGAACAATGGAGAAAAAAAACAACAAAAAAACGTTTGAAAAGAGATCAAAGGGTTAAAAAAATTGATTGGAATAAAAAATTAAAGAGGTTTGTGAATAGGTGATAAAAGGTTTTGGTCAGACACCCCTCCCCCCAAAAAACCCACTAGAAAATGAGGGGTTGGATATAAATAAATAACTACAACCAAATGGATTTATAGAAGGAGGAGCAGGGAAAAATTGTATATACGATGTATACATATATAAGTGTATAGATGGATGCCTGATCACGGTGTAATGCAGGCATGGGCAACTTTTTTGATCTAACAGGCCACATAAGACATTTTCCATCTTTATTCGGGCCACACATTCACTACAAAAATATCAATTGTATTACAGAAAATGTACTTAATCACTATTTTAGACAGATGTATGAATTACAATTATCATATTATTGATTATTGAAGCCAAAACAATAGTAATTTCACAATATAAATTAACAAAATTGACTTTGTGAAAAATTATACATTATTTTAAATGAATGTCTAGATTGGTTACAGGCCACAAAAAATGCAAGGTAGTATAGCAGATGATTACTAATGTAGTGAGTTTGATCCTCACTAGGTACCCTACACCTGTGGCTTTGTGCCAGACAGAGCTGAGCTCAGTGAATACCTCTAGATGTAGATACCCTAAAATAAAATAAACCTTACAGAAATATTTTTCAAGTTGTACTTACTATACATGAAAAACTTGAGTGTTATAAGTAGATGCTTCGATTTTAGAGCATTGCCAGGCCCTTAACTCTTAAATTCATAAAAGAAAATTTACATTTTGATATGAATAGGAATAACTACTGATCAAATTTACTGCTCTTTCACCTCCAGGTAAATTTTCTGTTTTATATGGTCATAATAATTTTAATGAATTTTGCAGTGATTATTTTCATCAACAAAGTCATCAATTCATTCATCCCAATTAACATTAATTACAAGGGGGGAAATGGTGGGGAGGACGGTGTATACCTACTTCCTAATTTCTGTGTAGGTTATATCGTCTCAAAATAGCCCTGAAATTGGTCACATTTTTTAAAAATTGCCCCTATGCACAAGTTTATTTTGTTTACACCCGAATGATATGTGATTCCAAGCATAAATCCTAGATACAGCCTCAGTGTACAGCTAGTTGCCAAACCCATTTCCATCACTTAATTACTATACATCCATCATTACTATCATCATTACTTTTACTGAACAACTGTAGAGTTTCTATCTGCTTTTATATGTGCTTGTGTTTGTGTGTTACAGTGCTCCTGGCCATACTGTTTTGTCTGCAGACATCAAAATTGGCATCAGTACTCCACTACACCTCTTCTAAAAATGTTTTTTAGGATTTGAGAGGGAAAAAAGAATTGAGCATTATTTTAACAGGTTTATTAATAACATCTCGATTATCCAGAATCTAGATGTCATTAATAAA
This sequence comes from Thysanoteuthis rhombus, assembly GCA_963457665.1. Lineage (NCBI taxonomy): Eukaryota > Metazoa > Mollusca > Cephalopoda > Oegopsida > Thysanoteuthidae > Thysanoteuthis > Thysanoteuthis major. The sequence goes on along the minus strand of OY735219.1, from coordinate 48,392,631 downwards.
CCTTTCAAAATAAGATCTAAATTCTGAAGAATTTAGAGGTTTGGTTTCTTTTTAGTCTATTTTAGATGTTTTCCAGTAAAAAAATGCCAGTGATATCATAATAGAGTTTATTCTGACCATGAACATTCAACAGAATTTTTTTTTACATGATTTCAAATTTTGACGCTACAGTAGTTCAATAATTGGCTCTGATTTCATAAAAATATTTCCATCATTATCACTGATCATTAATTTATCATCAAAATAATGATCCTATCAATGACGATCATCCTTCTTAATTCCCCAAGGTGCTGCAGTAATGCACAACAAATCCCACTGGTTTTTGTCTGGATTTAGCGGGGCTGAAAACACTCGGGAAAGATGAGGGAAGGAAAGGAAAAAGAAGAGATAGAAGGAGGAAAAAAAAACGACAACAAAAACAAACAAAAAACAACACAATAACCAAACCAATCAATATCACAGAGATTTAAAGACTTGGATTTTTTTTCTTGATACTGGGAAAAGATTCTTGCTGGCATTTGAGGGCTTGCAAGACATGTTGAACATTCCTAAATCTTCATTTGCGAAGCCAAGCCATGATATGGTAAGAGAGAACAAAAACATTCTTCAAAGCTTATATAGTATTATTTGTTATAATTATATTTTTCTACTTATTTAGATAAATCTTATCCACATATTTTATATATATATATATATATATATATATATATATATATATATACACATAAAAAATGCCATGTGTTCCTGATGAGTACACAAATACTACACTCTGATACTAAGCAGAAGTGCCGATCAACATATAAATAACCTTGTCATTTTCTAAGAGTACTATGCCAGCTTGTGTATACATGTGTGTGTGTGTGTATATGTATATATATATATATATTTATTCTATGGCTGGGGGTTAGAATAGACACTATTGTTTCAAAAAATTAATTTAATTTTTATACTTTTTCTCTGTGTAGGGAACAAATAAAACAAAAATATAGAACAGTAAAAACAAAAAAAGGGTGGTGCAGATATGATGATGAGAAGGGGGTAGGAGGAGAGGATAAGGAAAAGGAAAGGGGAGGTCAAATAAAAGAGAGAGAGAAGAAAAAGTATACAAGAGGAGGAATTGGAACGAAAATGAAGAGAAGAAAGAAAAGATTAACATGGATTGGTGGTGCAAGAGTTGACAGAGGAGGTGGGAGATCAGGATTGAGGAGGAGGTGAAGGAATGAGAGCTGAAATGTGAAAACTGACAAAGAATACAGCAGCCATTTCCTGCCCAGATGCCAATGCCTTCTTTGCCTGCAGCATTGCCAAAACCCAAAAAAAACCCTCCAACTGCTTTTGTCATGTCCATGTTCCATGCCACAGGAATATCAGTTTTTCATGCCCCATTGCAACCCAGGTAAGCATTTTAGTGTGCCTTCTCCCAGAGAATGGGGTAAAAGTTGTTGCAAGCAAGGTAACTCATGTCCAGCATTGTGCGACCACTTTCATAATCATTGTTCTCCTTTTTCATCTTTTATAACTTTCAGTTCAGTCAATATGTTTAAGATGGGGTTGAGGGTGGTGAATGGTGTGAATTTCCTTTTTTTTTTTGTTTGGAGGGGGAGGGAGAGAGAGAGAGAGGTTTATGTACGTGTATGTAATGCCAAGAGAAAAAAAAAAAAATTGAAGGAAAAAAAAGTGTTGGTAAGTAAATGAATAAGAGAGTGTGAGAGGGAAAAAGTTGTGCAAATGATTGATGGTAGCATTGAGAGAAAGAACTTGGGAAAGACCAGAGAGAGAAAAAAAAATAGAAATTCACACATGTTCACACCCACATGTTAAAAAGTATTAACAAGAAAAAAAAAAGATTTTCCCCCCCTCACCCATCCACAATTTTCACAAATCGACTCTTTGTCGATAATGTAGCATAAGTGGTGTGTCCTGCAAAAAAAGAGAAAAAAAAATTGTTAATGCACATAAACCATAAAAGTGAATAACCTACCCTGAAAATCAACAACAAAAAAAGAAGTTGGACTAATTTTCTAGAATGACTTCAAGATTTCAAATTAGGACATAATGATGCTCAAGCTGCTGATAACTTTAGCAAAACATTTGGAATAAAAGTTATTACATCTATACTCTCAATGTTAACATTCCAGTTTAATCTGAATATACCCAGCTTTTGAGGTTAATTGGCCTTTATCTTCATATAACAAGTTCAAAATAGTTGGTTAATCCATTGATTATAGTAAAGATTACAAAAATCATGCTTATAAAATTTACATCATAAATGCATGAGATGAGATTAGCCTTCTAGGTATCGAGGTAATTCAATGATGTAGATCTTTCTAAATTTTATGACTGAATATTATTAAAAGATATCAGAGATTATTCAGTATTACTTACTTTTGCTTGCCAGCTTGTCACTGATATAAATTTTAAAGTATGGTCCTTCCCTAAAATGGCATCATTACACAAGATGTCAATCTGAAAAAAACGTATGAATCAAATAATAATTCTAAATAAAACGTAGATTATTAAACCTATCAATTGTAGTAGGAGCAGCTCTCATGCCACGGTCTAAACGCAGCCGTAACATTGATTAGACGGGGTGGTGCTAAATAAGCTGAACAGTTTGTTTTTCCTGTGAATAATGGACGCTTCCACACGTAGTTATGGACAGAGGAATATCAAAACAAGCAGAAAAAGTTGTATGTAACTTTGAGTGGAGAGGTCCATTGTGTGACTGATGGAAATTCCCACCATTCTCATCTAGAGCTGCAATGACTGAAATTTCAGTCACCTGTAATCTAAGGGTTAAATAGATACTCTTAGGTGCTTAATTGCAGGAGGGGTTCCAGTGAGTGGGGAAGGGATCTATCATGAATCAATAAGCGCGAATGGGTGGAAGAGGAACAAAAAGTTGTTTGAGAAAGATTTATAGTAGAAGTTGGATATGCAAATGGGAAGTAAAAACGTACAGTATTGACAGGAACAAAAAGATTCTTTTGTTTTTGAAGAAAAATTGAAGCGAAAAGTCTCTTGGTGGTACAAAATTTTAAAAATCACTGAAATCAGCAGATCGGATTAAACTTGGTTGATTAAGTTCTGACCCTATCTGTAACTGCCCCCCCCCCCCCGGTTTCCAACTGGGAGGAGAGAGTAGAAATTGACTCTCAAAAATGTATTGGGGGGGGGGGATTAGGCACACAAAAGTTGTACTGTGGGAATGATACCCCTTTTCTTTTTGTGAAGCAGGGAACAGTATTCTTTCAATCTCTAAATACTACAAGAAATTCTATGTTTGATCAATTTATTGATATTCATTCTATAGAGCCCCAAAACACCTCTGGAATAGGTCAAATCTCAACAAATTTTTTTGGGGGGGGGGGCTTAAGGGAGCAGGCAGCCCAATGAATTCTAACTTCTTTTTTTCAGCACTACACCACTGTAAATAGCACTGCTTGTGAATATTATGATTTGAATGAATGTCAGGCTAACTCAGGGAGTTAGGGATACATAAGCATCCGACAAAGATTTAGAAAAAAAAAAAAATTTGCATTTTACTGGCTGAGGCTGACTAAACAGTAGGAGAAAAATGATAAGATGGGTGAGGGTCATGTTAAGTTTTGTCTTCATGTTTGTCTTTCATGGTCGAAAAATGGCTCCAGTTCTGCATTGCATAGATGCTTATAATGATTGATTATGGTGGAGGACAGTTGAACACATAGTCTCTCATCTGAGCCTTGGCCCAGCGGCAAGGTAAATGGCTTGAGACAGATGAAGATGCAGGGGATGACCGCTGCTGTCTGTATGTCACATCATGCTCTTTGAACCCCACGTGTCAGATTGGAATCAGAATTGTCCATTTCTGAGATTCGTAGCCAATCATGGCTAGAAAGTTGTCTGTACTGTTATTTATCCTTAGATTGAGGAGGGGGATTCATGCCTCTCCCAGGGTTATTAGTGTGAAGTGTATACAGGGTCTCTTGGATAACAATAACCAGCTGATAACATCAAGCACATGGGTGTTAGCAAGAAAAAATTGCCAAGACTGATACTCAGGGTTGCCAACTCAGAAAATATTTTTGAGTTAGATTGACAGCCAAAATGTGCTAAATAAAAACAATAACCAAAAAAAATGCTAAAATGGTCAAAAAAACGCTATTAAATGGCCAAAATGTTTATGAACTTCCATGCCTATTTAGTGACTTTTGCACTTCCAAAACAAAGAGCTCATATTTTATTTGTCAAAGATGGAATTCCTTTTGAAGAGAGATTCAACACCCGTGTAACCCAAAGATACATAGAGGGAGCTGCTTATAGCAATCACTTCAAAAAAAGTGTTCAGGATTGACTGATCTTGATAACAATAACCGTTTGATAACATTATCCGTGAACAGCTTTCTCTATATTCATTTATTCATCAGGAAGGAGGTTTTGTCCGTAAATACTTACATCTGTATGCTTGGCAGCACTGTTAAAAACTTTGAGTGCTATAAATTTCTTCAGCTGCATTATTGTTGCTTGTGATGAGCATCGGATAAATTTTCGTTTCAGGTTCCTCATTGTGACGCCCCGTCCTTCCAGACAGATATTCACCTGTTCATCACTACGGTGATAGTCTTGGGCATCAGAATCATTATTTGGAGTTTGTGTTTTGTCTGTTTCCACTGACTCTTCATTGGCTGCAATGGCAAGAAAAGAGATGAAAATAATAATGATGATGATAACAGAACACTCGTTCCACCTTTCAAAATTTAAAAAAAAAAAAAAATCATTTTAAAAAAGCACTGAGATATTGGAACTTTGATGTGTGACATTCAGATACTATTTCGTTTTTCCTTGCAGAACGTTCCATCAACATTTTGTAAGTGGTTTTACAACTGAATTTTGACTGACAAAGACATACAATACATTGAAACTTTTCAGTTTTGTTACATCACATTATATTTTAAAGAATTCAAAGGTTGTTTTGCTTTCTTTCAAAGTACTAAACAAGCAAGACGTTATCAATTGTTTCTCATAGGTGGTAATAATAATAATAATAATAATAATAGTAATAAAAAGAATAACAACAATAATAATAAATTAATAAATAAAAATATCACATAATGTAAAAAAAGGCTATTTTTCACACATTCACAATGCCTAAACATATTGGGCACTTTCTCTTCAAAACTCTTTTCAGTAATCTTATTAATTGCTGTTGTCTTGATAGTCTCAATTCATCCATGTCTTTTTTGCAAGATATACACAGATATAAAAAGCATAACATTCAAAATGTTATTGAAGTCTTATTCCTTAATGTGATGCCTGTTCCAATTATCAAGAACCTTAAAAATATTCTTTCCTCTTTTGAAATTCTGTCCCAATTTTCTTTTCCACTCAGTAGAAGGGATATTACAGAAAGGGCAACATGCTTGGTACACTTTGAAAACAAATTAAAACTATTTTATCTATAAACTAACAAAATATTCTTATAGTTTGGAAAATCTTAAAGGAACAAAGTAATTCAAAAGTATAAAATAAAATCCAAACTAAATACGTTACTTCATAGAATGCAATCAGGATTGTATTAAATTAAAACATGCCAATACAGTTTTGTTAGCCAGAAGAGAAAGGTTCGGATAAAATTAGCTTGAATTATTTCAAGTTAACATTTACAAGAATTACATTTGTCGCAGGAAAAAATTAGTGTAGCGTAGTTAGAGAGAGCAAAAGAGTTGGGGCTCGGCTCTATCAAGGGCCCCATCTAATATTTAATGAGATTTGATGAAAGAGGAAAATTTGCTAAAAATAGACATGCACTATCACTTAATTAGTGAAACACAATCCCAGGGGCTGAATTGTTATGTATGCATTTCATGTATCAACAAATATATCTTTGACAGTGAATAATGTCAGTAGAAATGCATCAGGCGAACAATTATCTATAGAGATTTTATGGACTCCCCTCTATTGGAGGGCCAGGGCGTTTTTTCATGTAATAGCTCCCCCTAAAAGGGTCAATGATGGCCTTTGTCACATCCCAAACAGGTTGCAACTGAGTTTTAATCTATATGACAAAATAAGGAGCATAATTCCTTTTAGAATAAAACCAAGAATTCTTACCTCCAATTGATTTGGGGAATGGAACTCCCCGACTCGTGTAAAATTGCTGCTGTCTCCGAAGTTCATCTTGGGGAAAAAGAAAAAAAAAAATTAGTTTCAAATTCTTATCAACTGCATCATGTCTCTATTTCTTGTCAGTAATCTAATATTGGGTGGATATGTCTCATCGAGGGTTCTAAATGGGTATTTTGAAAATGAAACACTCAAGGAGACCTCTGGGGATTGTTATAAAAGTTTTATGAGAGCAATATTGCATGGCTTGATTCTGAGATGGCATCTCTATTAATCGATAAATTAAGTTCAGACAAGTGATATAAAGCAGACAGGGAAATTGAACGAAATTAATGACCATGTAGGATCCAGTATTTTTTTTTTTTTAATGGCACAGATATAGTTCCCTCTAAGCTGTGAGTGTGTATCTGGACACACATTTTGCAACCAGTATACAAAGTAAATCAATACACAAAAAATGGTTAGTTACCTAAAATAATGAAGTAATTGATAATTATACACAAGTATAGTATATATCATAATTATATGTTGGTTTTTCTAAACTCACATTTATACATCACTAACTGATGCATTATTTGATATGACAACAATCAAATTGAATAAAATACTAACTGAATACATTACTTCATAGAACGTAATCATACTTGTATTATATTAAAACATACCAATACAGTTTTATTAGCCATGAGAGAGAGGCTGCGCCAAATTATTTTAAAACAATTTCACATTTGTACAAGCATTCAGTAAGCACATTGTTGCCACGGAAAAAAAAATTTGCACAACATGAGATTTTTTGTGCACACTGACTTGAAGATTTGAAATGTAAATGAGCAACAAAATTAAAATTGACAAAGATGCCTAATTTTATACAACTTATCATTTTCACAATTTATTTCAGTTATTTCTTGGGTATTTGAGTTGCAAGTGTTCTACAGGAAGGAAATAAACAAATATTATTGTCAATCATTTCAACCCTTGACCACTGCACCTCTATCGGAGGAGAAAAGTTAAAATTAATAAAATCAATTTCATTTACAGGAATGATTTTGTCAGTGTCATTTTACTCTAGCCGCATAAGTTAAATATATTTCTTTGTTGGGATGGGATAAAATGTTATGTCACTTCAGTCATCATATTAGGCTAATTTTAGTTTCATCTTTTCCTGTGTACATTCGAATATATTAAGACTCCTCCCCCTATCTATGCACCGATTTGGGTACAAATTTTTTTGTGTTAAACACTAATAAATATGGTAAGACCAAACATTTTATACTTACTTTCTTGTAACTCCGGCACCAGCTTGTAAACAATGTCCTGCATAGTCCGGTCATGGCTATAAAAGACAAAGAAAGATCAGAAAGGAAGTTCAATGATTATTATCATATCATCCCACTTGGGACATCTCAAACTACACACAATATTTATGCATCAACTTCAAAACAAATAAATAACACATTAAAATGTACAAAATTACCAACAATACATCCAATGTAATTCAAATCACAAATCCGACTCTTGAAATCTCATCAAACAGATTCCCAAAATGTCCTTTTGAGCTCAGGCTCTTTCCATAATGTCTAAACTTATCAAAATCACAATTTTAACACTGTTTTCAGATGTCTTAGCTTTTCTAGCACAGATTGCTGTCACTGACTGACATACCAAAATGTGAGTTATGTCTTTAGCTCAGTGTTGTCAATTTAGATGGTTTTCATCAAAATCTAGATGGTCTTGGTTGTACCTAGCTGTCAGATATTGCTTTTTATATGTGTTTTGATAAAATAAGTCATATTTTTATTAAATTTATAGTAAGAAATAAAAAGTAATATTCTTGAGAGATCTCGCGGTACTGGATGGGATAATGGAAAGTCTATAGCCACACTGAAGAGATGTAATACATCGAAACAGCTGTCTGTGGATGACACAATAACATATATATATATATATATATATATATATGAAATAAATGTTCAAAATTGAAATCACCTTTAATTCATCAATAATATGTAGTGTATTTCCTAGATTGTAGATATATATCTGGAGAATCTAGATGTTTCTCAATGTTTTTTGACTCAATTTTCGATGTAAGCTTGAAAATAAAACTGGCAACTATGCTTAGCTAAATCTTCACACAAGAAAAGAATAAGCACATCTATCGTCAATGAGGCTTGTTTTTCTTTATCAATGATATAAAAATCAATGTGTGACCCATGGGTATCCACTGTGAATGGGGAATTTGCCCCTACCTTCCCTGGATCAAGCCTTCTCCCTACCGGCAAGAGGAACCTCACAGTCAGTAAAGGATAATGGTTTAGAACAATTGTTCAAAGTGACTCAGCTTAATTCTACCCCCCCCCAAGACTATATCATTATTTGCTGGTAGGAGGGTTGCCACTGAAATGGATCCCAAATATATCTTTATTCCACAACCCTAGAAATATGACCACCACAAATGAGAAATTTGCAAGTCAAAGCATCGAAAACAATCCATAAACCATAGATATGGAACATCAAAAGGATAATAATGTTGAAACTCACCTTATGTAGTTCAGTGGATGACTCTGATGAATCACAATATTACAGGTAGGACAAGTGTTGTTCTCGTCCAAGTAACGAACCAAGCAACTTTTACAGACTGTAATCAAAATCAAATTAATTGATAAGTAAAGAATTTAAAAGAAACAAAGAGTAAACAATGAGCAAGATGGGCTTAAATAGTCATTTAATTTTAATGCAAAACTATCAATGAGAAGTTGAACTATACCTTTCACAAACTGATAAAAAGTAGAGCAAGCAAATTTTAAAAAGATGGCAAGCAGATTAAAAGATGGAGTTGGAAAATTATGAAAAAAATGAAAAAAACAAAAACAAACCTTGCTTAGGGCGACTAAAATGAAAACAATACAAAAAACCTCCAAATAATCAATCAATCAATAAAAGAGAAAAATCAAGTTTTTAAGCATCAATGTTTTTACATATGTGAAATCTTGATTACTTATGCAAATCTTTTCCAATTCTTCCTTCTTTACCCCTATTGCCAGAATAGCTACATTGGAACATATGTAATCATTAAAGTGAAAGAAAGTTCTGACATATTTGTTTGCATAAACAGCTAGTAATTAATATGGTTTCTCCCTAGCTCACCCCATAAATACACATTAAGATTATTTAAAATAAATGAAGAAAACAAACTATTTACATGTATGCAGGCATTCTGTGATGGTGGTGGCATCTATGAGGTAGCCTGAACACAGTGTGCAAGTAATGTGATCATTGACCGACCTCAGACGAATTCTCCGCTCCATCATGGTGTCAGAAACGCAGACATCCTCTTCTGAAATTTAAAGAAAGAAAAAAAATCTGTATTATTTAATTTCAGACATTAAAAGAAAAGTCATTTTCTTCTCTCCATATGTTTTTTGTTTGAGAAAAAAAAATGTTATGTTTGCATCTGTTTCCAATTTTTTTATAGAGTTAAAAGGGGGCCCGAGAGAATTAATGGTGGGGCTGATAGTTAAACTTCTAGGTCGATGCAATGTGTGCAAAAATGAAATAGATTGACTATCGTTTAGTTCTGAGTGAATTTAGTAAGGCATGCTAGTAGATGAAACTAAGATAGCAAAAGGACGAGGGCGTTTGTGCAGTGTGCATGGGGTGAGGTGAGGTGGGAGGGGGGGTCAAGAACAGCTGTGCACCGCCTTAGAAAATTCCTCACCGAAGCCCTGGCAGTAGTCCCAAATGGACACCCACCCGACCGAGTGAAAAGAAAATCAGAAAAATAGATCAAATATGATTCAAATCAGATAAGCATATTTCTGTGATAGTGTGATGATGAACAAACTAGTCTAAAGCAAAGACTGATTATAGAAAATTATTCATTTTTGACTAGTATTGTCTTCCATCTTAATTTCAGTTGCTTTTTATTGCAACTGTAAGTCTACAGCAGTGAATAAACAATGCAGATAGGAAGATAAAACTTGAGCTTTTGGCAAAACTCGAGGCGCGGTTAGCTCTATGATTTGTGAGTGTGTTGTGTCGTGTTGTTTGTATTATCATTAATAATAGATGTGTGAGGTTTTCAGTTGTCATTGACCGTTGTTGAGATAAATCCATGACAATAAGAAAGTTGTTCATGTTTCAGATTCTTGCAACCTGATGACAAAAATAGTAGATTGTCGAGTTTGAAATATCTTTTCTACGACTAAAGCAATCATCACTTTAAATTATACTCAAAGGAAAGGCAGTGGCTAAAAATGTCTAGTTCCCTTGGCACTTCCCTTATGGATACCTCAGACATCAGGGAGTCACCTCTGATTCAACCCTTTCAAGAGCAATGGGGAAGGGGTGGAGCCTGGAAGGATGTCCACCTGGAAGTGGACATTCAATTTTGGGGCTTTAGGCCAAAAAGGTTGAGGCTGACCAACAATTGTCAATGATGCAGATTTGGGGCCTTATTCTGGTTTATCTTTATAATAAAGGTGGCTCAAGCAGAAGCAATGTTGTGGAATATACCAGAATGAAAGATGAGATAAGCCTGGAAATAGACGTGTCAGAATGCTAAGAGAGAAGAAGACTGGTGCACTTGAGCAGTTCTTTAAATATTTAGATATACTTGGTTTAACCTTTATTGTCAGAAGCTGTCAGCATAGGTGGCTTCACCTTTTTGGTGATGCTGGCTGGCCGTGTATATGTCATGAGTACAGAATGCACCAATAGAGCTAAAGGGTTAAAAATTTAAACATTTTCTCTTAATTATGTCTTGAAAATTTTTTTACCCCACCCCCCACCCCATTAATTTTTTTTAGTGGGGAGGCCAACTTGCAATGTTAGTCTCTGCTAAATTGGTCCCTTGGTTTGTGTTCGGCAGCTTGGGGTTTTTTTTTTTTCTAAAATTCATACTGTTTTTAGTGACCACAGCCCAACAGAAGGTGTAACTTATTCATTGATCAATCCGTTTTCCAATTTTTTAATTGCTCACTCCAATCACGGCATGCTTCTAGAAGACGTTGGTCATGAGAAGGTTTATTGACTAACCAGACCTGTTATCTCTTCCCCCACTCTCTTTGGGTCGATTTCTATACAACTGTGTCTCTCTTCCCTCAATATTGCTTTAAAATTTTCTCGAGATTAATTTTTATTTTCACTTTTTCTAAGCCTTTATTTATCTGATAGAAATGGCTCTATGGGCATCTCCTTAAACAAATTACACCTGAAATACTTATTCAACATTAAAATATACATTCACTCAAGCTATAAAAATGTATGAGACTCAATAATTCTTTTTTACTATCTCACCAGTACAGAGGAACAAGTGCATTTTATTCATTTATTTTTTTTCTAAATTCTTCTACATTTTTCAGCAGATAACTCCCAAAATTGCCCTATCAATTTATTTTCTATCCCACAGGATCAAATTATTCTTATTCTTAGTAATTCTTGAAATTATTTATACTTGTTCTATTTTTCATATAAGATGGTAAACTATTCCAGTATTCCAAAATTCTTGCATAGAAAAATAATCAATTTGCTTTTGAAACTTAGCTAGGTCTATTACAAAAACTAATAAATTTCCTGTCCTATCTGACTTAATAACATTAGAATCCTGTCATTTGTGCAGCCATTTATTATTATTTATTGCTTATTTTTCTCTTAACTTCAATTATAATGGTCAGAAATTAGCTCCAACAAATATAAACATGTAATGAAAAACTAAATATCAGCTGTTCGTTGAAGTACTTCATGAATGAAAAAAATACACAAGGGAAATTTTATTAAACATGTTCACATGATACATGTACACACGATTTACAAAACAATTTTTATTAGCATTTCCTGTCTGTCCATTCATTTTACTTATCTCTTATTTATTTTGCTTTCCTTGTTTATTTAATCTATATACAAAGTAGATAAATAAAAGAGTGAAGGAAGAGGAAGAAGGAAAAGATGAGAAGATGTATTTACACAGCCTGACTCAATGGAAGGGCGGGGTAGGACGGTGTAAGTATGACAGAATGCTCCTCACTGTGTCTGTATAAACAGAGACACTCTCTCCAGCAGGGGTCGGGGTTGGGGGAGTCAGCATGAAACACAAGAAATAAAGGATGAAGGAAGCAGAAGAGTTGGGAAATGATGGAAGAGCAGTTGTAACAAAGAAAATAAACACTAGAACAAACTAGAAGCACCTAGGGGAAATAGAAGTGCGCCCCCCATCCCATCCAGATCTATCATCATCTTGTATCAAAGGGGGAAAAAAAGAGGGTTTTGGTGGATGAATGGTGTTAATAATGAAGAGCCTGGCAGAGAGAAAGTATAAACAGAGGTTTATTCTTTGCAGCAGATCCATAGTTTATTCTGCTGCAGATTGATGGCCTGAGTTGAGTTGTAATAAAAAAGCTATGCAAAAATCAAAATGAAAGTAAATAGTTGTCACAAATGAATGATATCAATGATGATGATAATAATAACTTACAATACTTCATCTAATAAAAGATTTAAATAATTGCTTCGCCGATATTACCAGTTCAGAAAATAAAAAAAGAAGAAAAAAAATGGCGCAGAGATATAGGGATAGAGAATAGGTATAAAAGTTGGATATAGACTTCAGCAAGCCAGCTAAGCTCTCGTGGATGAGTTAGTGAAGCAGCAGGTGCTTTAAACCTGGCTTCCCTCAGGCAAAGGGGGAGGGGGCAGTTTGAATCTCAATGTGAGCTTATTCTTTACTTTCGATTCGCGCTCTTTATTCACTGTTGGAGATAGACAGCCCGAGTAAAGTCAAATTGTGATTAAAAAATAAAAAAATAAATAAAAATGAAGGTAAATAGTAAACAAAAAATTATAATGATTTACATTACTTCAAATGAAAATAAACAATGAAATAATTTCTTCAGCTTAGAGACTGCCCCCCCCTTGCCTCCTGTTACAACTACAGACCACTATAGATCTAAACAGTGTCTGTGAGCATCTGTGCCCTTGATGTATTTTGTTAATCCATTAGCAAGACGTGTCCTCAGGTAAGAGGTATAAGTCAATGAATTGAAATTCAAAAGACAGGAAGATTATCACTCGAGTTTTATCATCTTAAAACAATGGATTTACATAAATTCCTCCAGGGAATTTGCCCCTCCCTGGAGCAGGCCTTTTCACTAAAGGTTCACTAAGAATAGTGACAGTGTAGACAATCCATAGTTTTTTTTTTACCTGACAACCAACAACTGGATGTACCTTTTTGCCCCTCGTTGGGTCATAGCTGTAGATGGCCATGCTATAAGGTTCCACTGGATATGCAAGGTCTGTCCCTAAATCATTTAGCCATTTTGAAATCTTGACAGCCTGTTGCACAGCCATGATATAACTTGACAACCAGAGTGGACCTTACAGAGTATGCATGAACAAACACTCACCCATGATGTTACTCAGTCAACAAAGAGATGCTATTGAATGAGCTTGTGCACAGAGCGGCATTCATAAAGGACGAGCCTGCCCATTTTTCATATCTTGAGTAGGGTTTTTGGTAAAATATCACATCAACCAGGTGTGTTAGCATTACTCTCCTATAGTCTAGATTTGGCATGCTGCTTTTCACCATTGAAAGGGAAGAGATTTCAGACTGTAGACGAGATTAAGGACAATGTGCTGAGGCTATTGATAACAACCCTTAAGAGGACTTTGCAGACTTGTTTTAAAAAGTGGAAGAGATGTTAGGATAAGAGTGTGTGAGGTTCCAAGAGGAGAACTTTGAAGGGAGGCTATTTTTATATTGATATGAAATGGCTGGATACTTTCTGGATAAACCTCAAATTTTTATCAATTCTTTCTATCATTCTTTTAAAATTCTAAACAGACGATTATCTCAATCAATCTAAATATCAGATACGATTTTTCGACAAGTGAACTGTATGACAGTCAACATTACTATAGTCCTAGTGTTACTTGGGAACTAAATAAAAAGAATAAACAGGAAATATGAGACAAAAAGCTACATCATACTTTGTATGCACAAACATGTACAAGTATGTATACACATTTTCAGACTAAGCAGAGCCTGTAGTAACACAAAGTGTAAAAGACTTACTGTTAGAGAAAAGAGCCGTACAATTTTGTTAGCAAAGAAATCCAAATTTTCTAGCCAGGTTTTTTCTTTAGTGGACAGACACAGAAGTCTACAAAGGGAAAATAAGAAATGAAAAAAAAATTATGATTAACACTTTGAAAAACTGAGAGAGAAAAGGAACAGAGTGAGCGAGAGAGAAAGAAAGAAAAAGAAGGAGTAAAAGGACAGAAAAAAAGAAGACCGAAAAAGAGGACAAGGGAAGAGAAAAAGGGGACAGGGAGAGACCGGAAAAGAGAAGACAGAGAGAAAAGAAAGGAGACAGAGAGAAAAGAAAGGAGACAGAGAGAAAAGAAAGGAGACAGAGAGAAAAGAAAGGAGACAGAGAGAAAAGAAAGGAGACAGAGAGAAAAGAAAGGAGACAGAGAGAAAAGAAAGGAGACAGAAAGAAAAAAAGGAGACAGAAAGAAAAAAAGGAGACAGAAAGAAAAAAAGGAGACAGAAAGAAAAAAAGGAGACAGAAAGAAAAAAAAGGAGACAGAGAGAAAAAAAAGGAGACAGAGAGAAAAAAAAGGAGACAGAGAGAAAAAAAGGAGACAGAGAGAAAAAAAAGGAGACAGAGAGAAAAAAAGGAGACAGAGAGAAAAAAAGAAGACAGAGAGAAAAGAAGACGAAGAGAAAAAAAGACGAAGAGAAAAAAAGAAGACGAAGAGGAAAAGGGTTTTTTGAAAGAAATAAAAGATGATTTGTTAATTCGATATAAAACAAAGTATGAAACTTCTAAAAAAACTAATTAATTAGAGAACTTTTTAAAAAAATTTGCAATGACTGATCTTTTATATTCAATTAAAAATATTTTTTTCAATATAAAAAGTAAACCTCCAAAATTTCTACAATGAAAAGAGATAGAAAAAATTAATTTTATTATCATTAAAGAAAATAATGAGGCTGGATCTCTTTATCTCCAGCTGTGATCTAAATGGTGTGCTTCTAATTTTATAATAGATATTTCAGTTAAGTGATAATCACTAAAAGAATCTTTTGAGGGTGTCAAGTGCAGAAACTAGAGGCGGGGGTGGCCAAGCGAATAACCGCACGGGGAATGGACTCGGGCTCTACTTACTTCCACTTTATCAAGTGCAGAAGCAAATCTCCTGTTATCAAACCCTCTTCTCTTCCGCTGACAACTGCCCAGCTTTGAGGCTGCTTACAGGGAAAACAGCACCACTAAACATTAAAAGCCTTTAATCTTCTGGAACGGTGGTCCCTAACCTGCAGACCGCTACCGGACCACAAAGTATGTTCTACCAGGCCACAAAGAAACAGTTTAAAAATATTGTAAAATTAATTTGTCAGCGAAACCCATTTAGAAACAGAATTAATTGTATTAGCCAGTGTAACCATTTTAGTGCTTTTCTTGGTGCGGAGGCGCGAAATAGCGCGATATTAGTGAAGGCGTGCTTAAACCTTTTGGCCATTTCGGGGCGTCTTTTCGATCATTTTAAGCATCTTTTTGGCGATTTTTATCATGAATTCAGCGCTTTTTGGCAGTCAAAATAGTGCGTAAATGGCAATACTGAATTAACCAATTCGGATTGACTGATAGTTACATCCTGGTCATGATTACCCCCGGCCCCTGTCCACCAATCTGTAAAAGTATTGCCAAACTAAAATTGTGTGTGTGTGTGTGGGGGGGGTTCGTGTGTATGCGACGCGATTATCCGACAACTGGCCATAATATGGACTGCACATTCGCTAGATATATCAGTAAGTATCAAATTAGAAATTGTTTGGATCAGCGGCCCTCGAGAAATCTAATGAAAAATAAATGATAAAAAATTATAGATCTTTCTTCAGTTTCTATAAATCATCTCCTTTCATTTCCGCTCTTTATATATAGGATATCTAAATTAGTAATACTGAAGAGAAGTAACAGAAATAATTCACAGCCGTTGTTTCATACGACGTGTAGAAAATTATTTTACATGACAATAACAGCAGGCTGCTCCACACAACATAAAGTCTGACCCCTTCCCAATGTGCACCTTTGGAATGGGCGCTGTCCCAGAATTAGAAATGAGCAACGTTTCTGGTTGAAATCTACCAGAAAGTAAGGAAAAACCATCTTGAAAAATCCTGTACACTGATTTCGATTGGAATCATAATTTTAATTACACCACGCACACACGCGATTGGGTGCAAAGGCAGTTGGTGATGTAAACCCTAGATTTCATGTCAATATAAAAAGCATTGACTGTTAAGGGGGAAGGGTGCAATAAAGAAAAAAGAAAACAATTGCTGAAAGAGCAAGCAGATATAAACCTCAACTTAAAATCAAGCACCAACGACCCTCACTTACTGCAGGGAGGAGGAGGGAGGCTGGAAGGGTGTCATTAACAGACCAGTCGAAAGAGAGAGAGAGAAAGAAGAGAAAAAAAAAGGACCCACTAGCAATCAAGATTGTTTCGCCTTAACACACATGAGTATGTCCTTACCCCCTTTACTGCTACCTAAACCCAGTGTTGCCAAGTATGGTCTGTTATTTATAGCTAAAACTGTTATTAAAATGGCTAAAATGGGCTATTTTTTTCATTTCGTTCAATTTTTAGCTAGAAATGTTATATGTATACACATTCAAAGCCCAGTATTCATATACAATAGGATATACCAAGACTCTAGAACATTAATAAATATCGAACATTTTCCTTGATTTACTAATGATTGTTTAAATGACGAGCTTTTTTGGCTGAATTGGAAATAGATCAGCCAGATTTAACGGGAAAACGGCTAATTCGGCAAGCCTGTCTAAACCGTTTATCTCACACCGATCGCTGTCTCTTTTTTCTCACTTACGCTCTGACAAGGAAAGGGTTGTTGTCATTGAGTTGATTTCAATGCCGTCTCAGCGGCGCACGCCTGGGTCTTACTGCGGTCTACAGCTCAACTCCTTTCAAGGGGTCGGGGTCAAGGGAGTTGGAGGGGAATTGAGGGGGAGGTGGGCAGATGGTTTGTCGAGGGGGCCCATCTTTTAACAATAGAGTGGCTTCTGCCTGACTCACTTCCAAGGATCAGTGTGCAAATCTTTTTCCTCCTCCGAGTGCTATAAAACTTCTCTCTGGATTATGCCGAACAGTAGTGCTAGGGGTTAGGGGTGGGCGTCACCCATCAACATAACAATAAAAGCTGAGGGACGAGGGGAGAGCAAATAAGTCATTGAATTGTTAGGGAGGACAACAAGCACATTAACGATCCCATATAAACATAAGAATATATATCGGTAAAAATGATACCGCAAAAAATGGCACAAATGAAAGACTGTGAAAAAGAAAAATGGCACGTCTAATTAAAACAGCAGTAATCCAAAAAAAGAAAAGGAAAATTCATTTAAATATAATAAATAAATAGATAGATTATAAACACAATAGGTATATTCATTCAAAACCTGGTCAAATAATTGCTTTTAAAGAACAAAAAAATGAATTAAACGTGAATATAGACAAACCACACCAAACTGCAGTCTTAACGATGTCTGCCAGGGTTGCTCAAATAAACCACACCAAGCTACAGTTTCAATTAAATGTGCCACTTACCCCTAGTTTTACACTTGTGCCATTTTTACCTGGCACTGTCTGCATATATTTCAAAGAAGAAAAATCCCCACTCTCGGCAAGTTCCATCTAGGCTATCCTGCTTGGAGTACAAGAGTTTGTGCATTGGTCAATTGGGCTGCAATTCAAGGCTGGAGACTGAATACTTAAAAATGGAACTTTGTTGTACATAAACTTATAGAATAAATCAAAATTTAATACAAGTCATTTTTCACAGAAAAGTGAAAAATGAATCAATGAGCTGTTAAACTAGCATGCTGATTAACACATTACAAATTTTATAGATATTAGTCCAGAACCAGTTGCTTCACTGTGGCTGACATATGCTACTGATAATATAAAGGTGATACTTCGAGAAGGGAGAAAAGAAAATGAGGTAAATAAGTAGGTAAGAAACCAGAGTGAAAGAAAAGAAAATTAAGTAGTTCAATAAGAGGGTAAAAACGCAGAGGGCTGATGGCTGCTACTGATATTATGTTTGACAGACACATTTCTTATTATATACATGGAGTACTTATGGAGGATTGAGATCCCAAACAATCGTCAGCAAGACTCACATGAGAACCATTATTTTACAACTTTGTAAAATGAGTTTGATTGTCTATGTTTTTGATCATTTGTGACAAACTCAAACATTAATTGAGGCCTTGCCACCACTAAGCTACCCCCCCTCCCCGACGGTACTTCCCCCTTGTGCCAACAGGAGGCAGGATATGAGGTACAACCTAGTGTCTACACCTATTTCTAGAAGGCCCACCATAAAATTTGACTTTGAGCTTTCATCAAAAACCCCCCACTTCACATCTTGTCTTTGTGGGGTGGCAAATAAATAAGTGGTTGCTTAGGGTCCTATGGCAGCTAGAAGACCAGCCAATCGAATTCTGCAAGGCATGGGCCAGCCCTGATCATATGTTTAAAATACTTACATCAGTGCAAGTTATCAAGGGAATGGAAAATATTTTAGATGTTTTCCAGTGGAAAACACCACTGATGTCATAAATAGAATTTATTCTGACCATATTTATCCTTCGATGGTGTTTTCTTCATGATTTCAAATTTTAATCTAAGGTTGTTAAATTATTGACTGTTATGGCGAGTTGAGTTCTCAAATTTCATATTAATTTTCAATTCTTTTAAAAATTTGAAATTGTTTATAACAATTTGGTTTTCAATTAATTTCACAACAGAATAAAAGTAATTTTAAAAAAGTCAAAGTGCAACTCTTTTGTCTAAATCTAAGAAATCAGTCTTTTCTTGGAGAAATTTAGAAAAAAACCACAAGATACCTTCTCCAACTGGCAAACAAGAAAATGATTAATTATTAAAAAAAAAAAAGACAACAAATAACAACAAATGTAGAGGACAAGTCAAGGAGACCAAGAGGGAGGAAATGGTTTCTAGTTCTAATTTGGATGTCACCATTTTGGGGCACTTAAAGAAATCTCAAGAAGAGAGGGGGAAAAAAAAAAAGAAGTTTTCTTTAAGTAGAGCCATCCAGGAATTGGACCTTTACAATATTGTCTCTGTCTTCATGGATTGGGTGGGGGAGTAGAGAGGGGGAAGAGGAATGACAGACGGGGGGGGGGGGTAAAAAGTCTGAGAGAGGAGAGAAAGGAAAGAGGAAACGGAGAGTGAGAGAGAGAGAGATGAGCAAGAAAGACAAAAGAGAAGAGAGATAATCCAAAAGGATTATCAAATCACTTAAACCCTGTTTAAGAACCCATGGCTGGCAACATGTTCCAAGTCAACAACAAGCAAATTTTGTTAATCCTTCAGATAGAGTTCATACACAGACTATTCAGTTAGACTGGAACAAGTAAAAATCAAGGAATGGCTGTAAGCATGACTTTTTAAGGAATACCTACAAGAATTTATGCAGCTTGACGGACATGATGATATTATATTTGGGATGCTAAACTACAAGATCATCTCTCTTCTGTGACATCACAAGATTTTACTTCAATGTTGTCTGTCATTAGGGAAACACTGAAGATGGAGGGAGTTCAGTAAGGATAATTACGAAATGGAAGTATCTTTGCTGGAGCTTTAAGTCTCAAGATTCATATTAATGTATGGTTGGAATTCATAACCTTAAGGTGCTAGCCAGTATTTTCATAGTCCGTTTAATGGTTAATTTCTAAAAGAAACCAAATTTAAATTCCTCAATAAAGTTATTGCCTATACTGTGTTTTCAAACATTTTTTTTTTAAATACAAAAATACGGCCCTCAGAAAACTAGATAAAATAGAAATTGTTGAGGAAATTAAATTCCTGGCTAACTCTGTTAAAATAATTCAACAAATGTCTGATTACCTGTCTTCTTGTGTTTGTCAAGTTATCCAAAATAAGAAAAAAAGATGAAAGATCTTTATGGATACAACCAAAACTCCTTCAAATTTGCATGGTAGAGGTCTTTTCTGCGCTAATCCAACAGAATATTAGACTCCTCAAAAACTAATTTTTGTTGGATATTGATCTTGCAGAACCGAATACCCTTTGAGTTAATGTGCTAGTGAGACTATGTTTTACTCATTCAATGGACTGAGTTTGAGGTTTGTTTGTTTTTCTCTCTCTTTTTCTTTTCAATAATGACCAGATCATTTAGTAAGACACTAAAACAAGAATATAAACTGGAAAAGATGACTACAATATTTGATGCCTGTCCAGGGTTAGTATTGTTTTAGAAAAGGTTCAAAGGTTGATGTTCAAAAGGTTAAAATAGCCACTTGGGCAAAGCACTAAATAAAATAATTGTCAGTAGGTGGCTAAGGGAGAGAAATAGTTTAGCTGGTAATAAAATCATACACAAAGCAATAAAACTTCTCAAAAAATGAAGAGGAACTTGTGTGAGCCATCAGAATAACAATGAAAATGACACCAGAGGAGGGAGGGAGGGAGAAACAATCATGGGGAGGTGAGAAGGGGAGGGGTGATAACAAATTTGAAACTTTGAACTTCATAGTGTTTTTCAAAATCATATTTTCAATAGCTTTCAATTTGACAATGAAAAAATTATTCATCCCAACTCCTATTTTACTGTTTCCTTCAAAATGATATCATATGTTGGATATCCCACACTGGTAAAATACTGTCGAATTTGCTCTGGGGTGGTAAATAAATACCCTCAACTTTTCAGATGCACTCTTAATGCAGTGCGCTACTAATAATCTCTTACCAAGTTTGATTCTCAATAGGTACTCCATAAATATGACTTTGTGCCAAAAATGGACAGCCCAACAAGTGGCTACTAATAGCCATATCTAAATTTAGTAGTAGAGTAGCTTATATTTGACTTAAAGTTCCCAGTTACAGGTAAGATTTAGAATTTTACGTACAACCTTTAATTTCTGGCTCATGTTCATAGGAGTCTGACAATGAAAAGAAGGAATTTAAAAGAAGAAAAAAATAAATCAGTTCAGAAGTCTGTTTTTCTGATTTACCAACATCATACAGTTAACAACGAACAAACATCTTCCAATCTGACAGGATGCATTGGACAAGGGTTATCTCTATTCAGAACGTCATGAAACTTATTCAGGTCTCAATTTTGATAAGGCTTATCCATAAAATATTTATTCTCTCCTTTTTCAACCAGGTTTAGGACCAGTGGTGGCTACATCCAAACTTTAATTTTCCCAGTCAGAGTAGCCTTTTCTTAGAAGGAATGCCTTACAGGTCTAGAGGGGGGGGGGCAAAAGAAAGAAAGGAAGAACATGGGGGAACAAGAAAGAAAAACAGAACAAAAAGAAAGGAGGCTAAAGACAGAAAAGACAAAGGGTGCAAAAGGAAGAAGACAGTGGGGGGCATAAGAAAGGAGAGAAAAATGAAAGAAAAACAAAATGAAAAAGGAGACCCAAGAAAAAACAGGGGGGGGGCACAAAGGAGAAGAGCAGAAAGGAACAAAAAAAGAGAAGAAGTGAAAAATAGATTTAAAGAGAGAAAGTAAGGAGGATATCATCAAAGAGGGAAGTATATAGGAATGGTGATTTATTGTTGTTGTTATTATTGACAGTTTATATGCTCTGCCCTTGCCTCTTGAACTTAATTTCCTTTCCTGACCCCACAGGGTTGGTTCTGGAAGGAGAGACAAAAAATAAGATGAACAGGCAAGCAGGGGAAGAAAAAAAGAGTCAATCCAGCCTGCCATATTGTGTTACATACTCTGGTTGGCTGAGGATTATGTTTTCCCTAAACTTGTCTTGGGTTAATATAGAATATAAATATATATATAAAAAGTGTAATGTCACATTGACAGCTCACATACTTCTTTCTTTCTTTCTTTGGTCTCCACTTTATTTATACCTATAAGAAGTCACTCAACACTTGCTGGTATAGTCCAGTGGCAATGAACAGGGTTGAAGACCACCAGGTTTGAAAACTTTCCAGTTTATGTTAGGGAATTGGTGAATTTCCATATCATTCACTTACATAGGGTTTGACTTCCCCTCCCCAAAACCCTACTAAATTCAATTCTGGATAGAGCTCAGACTGCCCATAAGGCATGTAAAATCCCTGGAATGAATCATAGGAAGTAAATATTTGAGAACAGAAGGAGAGTTTGTTCAGAATATTATGCAAATTGTAGGAGTTTTCTGGCACAGAAGAATATATATATATATATATATATATATATATATATATATATATATATATATATATATATATATATATATATATATATATATATATATATATAAGTGAAGAGAAAGGTGGGCGTGTGCGGTGCTACCCAAAACTTAGAAGAATTTGAGCAAAGTCTTCTTTCCCCTTCCTTCACTTGCTCAGCAAAAGTCTGTACAATAAAACCTCTTAACATCCTAGCAGGGGAGCCGGTTCATGTCCAGTATTACTGAATTTTGTACAAAATCCCAAAATAGCCAGAATTTCCCTGGGAAATTCTTTCATTGTTTAAGTTGAAAAAAAAAAAAAAAAATGTTGCATTTGATTTTCTTTTCATTTTTCAATTTCTAAAAAGTGTATTGTCTATTAAAAAAATTTTTTTTTTTATAAAAGGTGATTTTGTGAAT
This sequence comes from Thysanoteuthis rhombus, assembly GCA_963457665.1. Taxonomy (NCBI): domain Eukaryota; kingdom Metazoa; phylum Mollusca; class Cephalopoda; order Oegopsida; family Thysanoteuthidae; genus Thysanoteuthis; species Thysanoteuthis major. Next base: position 48,369,844 of record OY735219.1, on the reverse strand, counting down.
GAAAGTTTCCAATAGAGAATAGTAAGACTAACTAATAACAAATCTTAAGCCTGGATGCCTAATTCGTGAAACAATGTGATCTTATTAACAGCCCACACATAACCACCACTTTACAATAAAAGGCAATGATGCGGGATAATTAATTGTGCAGAATTTAATCTTGGGTAAAAGTTTACAATAAAGAGACACCATTATCAGTTAAGAAATTTTATTTTTCTACCTAATTCAAGCAAAGAATTCCAAAGATTTTGTACTGTCATTCACACACACACACACACAAGTTGCTTCCCCTAGAAAAGATAGTTTTTTGTCTAGATGAGAGATTTCTATTCAATGCAGTTCATACTACTTTACAACAAAGGAAAAAATATTCTTTCATAATTTTTTTTTTTTTTTTTACATATGTTCACTCAAAGGAATCTCAATTTTTGGAACATTCATGTCCAATTTTGGGAAACAGATTTTGTCTGGTATTTTCGAAATCTGGTTACAAGAGGTCCATTGATAAGGGGGTTTACAGTATTACATTCTGTTCGAGCATACTGTCCTAACTCTCTGAAAATTTAAATACAAAAACGTGTACAAATACATATACACACACTTAAACTTTAACTTAGTATGGCTAAAGGCTTGTTGGGAGGATATTAGGCAGAAAGATTGTGTTGTGCCATTCATAGAGCCTTGTAAATCAGCATTTGAAATCCTGGATTCTTACCTGGGCTCAAATACATATCATTAGCATTGGTATAAAATACACAACATTTCAGCCACAAAGTATATATATATATATATATATATATATATATATATATATATATATATATATATATATATATGTATATATATAAAAATAGATAGATAAAAATGATGCAGCTGCGAATATTCTATTCGATGTGCTCCATCAAATACTCTAATAGCTATTTATGCAGATGATAGACAATCCAGAGTATATGGTGTCACTGTGTCAGGGGTGCAAATTCCAGTAGTGTAAGTCTCGTGCATAGGACACGGAAGGAAATGATTAGACAGGTTTAAATCTTGAGAATAAGGTCTGGTTAGTCACTTAATAGAAACTGTCACATGACCAACAACTCCAGACAGCATTCTGCTTAAGGGTGATCAATCAAAAAGTGGCTGGTCAATAAATAATTACCTCTCTCCCCTTTAGCTGATGGACAGTTTTGGTTGGTGGTTGACCGTTTCTAATTATTTACTTCCCAGCTGGTACCTTCACACAAAAGATACATCACCCCAGTGTATCCGATAATAAGGCTTTAGTTGTGAGACTTTCATGTAGAGATTATATCAAAACAGTGGTAGGAATGTGTTGAGGGGACAGCTTTTATTCAGCTTGCACATGCAGTCAGGAGGTGACGGTGGGCTAACTGTTAGTAGAAAATGGAATTGGCAAACAGAGTTCAAGCCCTGGCTGAAACAATTTGCGCTCACTTTGCACTGATGATCTTGGGACTTTAGCATTGGTTGGCGACCAGTTGAGGAAATGATGATCACTGAATTCGAACCGGGAAATCAGAAATCACATTGTGAAGTGTAAAGTCCATGGAGTGACACAGAGCGCCCTGGCCATTCACTGCATACATGTTTGTCTCCAGTTGGCAAGACAATGTCTGGCCTCTAAACTCAGACACCCAGACAAGGACAAGAGAGAAAGAGAGGCCAACGTATGTGCAAATGTCCCTCACATTAATCCACGTCAAGCGAAAGTCAGGACTTCAGGTGCTGAAGCCATAGTCATGTGCGACTATGTTGGATGAACATCATCAGATGCAGTTAGGGAAAGCCAAGAATCATATTTTATGTGTGGTTATCCACAACAAGACACATAGGCAGGCCTCTCTCCATCCATCTAGTAAAACCAGAACAAGTATTCCTTTATATAAAGGAGTGCAGAAAATGATGAAACTTCTATTAACACCCTTTCTGTTGAGTACAAATAAACAGAAAAGACAATCTGCCTATCATTAAAATCCATTCCTTTCATTTTACCTATCTTCAGCAAGCATCATATTCATTTTTCTTTTATGGCCTCCTTACACCTGTTACTTCATAATGTTAAAAGGCTGATTATGATGAACCTCTTGAAATGCCTAGTGTATATTAGTGTAGTGTCACATACACACAAGATGTTTTATATCTACCAAAGGGATGTAAGTAAGAACACCACTCTTCTACTTTTATAAATCACACAAGATCATGATGACCTGATGCATATGAAAGAAAATTTGGTAATTCTACACGAGTCAAGCTTTTACAGCAGCTGAGTGACTTCTCGCCACTTGAGTTTCAGCACTAAGAAACTGTAGGGGGGAATTACAAATAATTTACAAGATGCGAAACATTCAAAAAGTATGAACATCAAAGTTTTAGCTACAAGTTCCTCGAGCAATACTTTTGTTTACAGATAAAACAATTTTAAAAAGTGACCTTTAGTAGAACCCATATTCATCAAATTTAAAACATAACAGATGAAAATGACCTTAATAGATGAACTTGCAAACGGGAACTTTCTTTAAGAAGAATAAATATAATTGATAAAAAATAGCAAAGATAAAGTGCTTTTGTAACCTTTGACAGCATCTTGGGGAACAACTTCCATCGGAGTACTAACGGCTGGTGGCAAGTTTAGTGATCTTTACAAATCTGGTCCAGAACAGGAATTCATTCTTAAGAATTTTTATGATCACTCCCTAGGCAGGATGCAAGGGATATCTCTACACTGATCACATACCATAGAGTGTATTCAATTAGTGCACTAGGAAATTTGTCCTAATAAGAGTTTTTCACTCTTTGTTCTCACCAGGAATTGAATCCAGGACCGTTTGAATGTGGAACAGACATGCTAATCATTACATTATCCGAGTGGACCAATTAATTTAAAGTAGTACTGTATAAAGAAAAAAAAAAGTGGCTGATTTTTCTTAATATATCAATTGTCAAACAAAACAGAATGTACTTAGCTTTTTTTCAAAATGAAGGTTGTCATGTACAAACAATGGCAGTAGTTCTCAAAACTGCTTTTGTTCTTTATATGATTCCAAGTTGTTTATAATTTGAGGAAGTTTCACTTACCTGTAAAAAAGATAAAAGAATAATCAGTACAATTTAAAAATCAATATTAACAATCTGTTCAAAGTACGTAAAATACAATACATAAGACATACTTCAGTGCAATAGCTGGACTTACATTTTACCTGTGATGATTTAACAGGGGTATATTTGTAAACTTTTCAGGTGTAATCCTGCTCTAACGATTGGTAAAAAAAATCTAAAAAATTAAATTATATCAACTGTGATCATGAAATGATGAAAGCCTGTCGCATTCGACTCCTTGGGGAAGTAACCCCCGCTAACAATCTGAATTATGTGTGTACCCTTCAGTGGTAAACTCCTTAATACGATCAAGAAGCATTTCTGCTGTTCCATTGTAAAGAGTAACTGCCTGAGGAGTTGACACACACACAGTAGAAGGGAAGTGGAGACTGGCGAAATGGAGCAATGCAATGAGTCGTATATAGATAGCAAAAAGTACAGAAGGAAGAACATGACGATATTAGAATCATTTTCTGAATAACCTACTGTCTGTTTATAATACTAGGTCTAAAGTTGAACTAGTTTTCATTTGACACGGTTCCACTTAGAGATCCAACATTTTAAGAATAAGTCCACAAGATTCTGTTCAGACTTGTTCAGTTTTAAATTGAATAGACTACAAGGATTTCATCTTATATTATGAAAGACCTTGTCACTTTTTCTTTCTTGCTTGGTTTCGCCACACTTGAGCAAACAGGAAGAGGGAAAGGAGATACAATGAATACACAGACACATTTGTGCTGCTGCTGGTTAACAGAGTGTGTTTGTTGGAAGTAGATGGGGAACTGCTACTACTATTACTACTGATATGTCACTATCGTTTTTAACCCAGTTTTGCTGTTTTATGGACTTAAAATTATTTTTAAAAAAATAAGTAAATAAATAAAAATGAAGACGTGTAGAAAATTGAGAGAAAAATTAAAAATTTGTTGGAGGCATGTGCCTCTTTCTGCAAGAAATGCATTTATATATATGTATATAATATATATATATATATTTTTTTCATAATTTATCCATCTGTAAACAATCCCTTCATTTTTCTTACAGGTACTATGCTATTTTGTATATGAAGTTCAAATGATTGGAATTCTTTACTTCTCCTCACCCCCCCTCCCGCTCTAAAACAAAAGCAAAAACAACTACTCAACTCTACTTAGATTTAGATACTCTTTGGGGAACGACCACAAAGGAGAAACAAGGAAGAGGGCGGGTTAAATATGAATGACCTGGGGTTTTCTTGGTTTGGTTTTTCACATCACTTTCCCCTCAGATATCTCCACAACCACCCCACCACCGACTCCTTCCTCGTTGTAATCAGCTCCAGCTGATGAAAAATGCCCCAAGAGGCTTTCTCCCAACATCCGTGCTTTTTGCATCCTTTGACAGTATCAATACTATTTTCAACAGCGTAGATAATTGATAAAATCTAAAATTCAAAACAAAAAAAAAATAAAAAACGAATGAACAATTTCAGAAGACAGTCTCTGTTGGCTTTTGGACGAAATGGATTTCAAGATTTAACAGGCCTCTCTTCGGGGTCTTCGTGAGGGATTTTTAAAGCCCTACACACTGCACAAACACCTTTAGTTGTTCTGTTCTCATCTGCAATAACCTTTTTAGCACGACATACTACATTCAGTGATAAATGATAGTCAACCAAGGCCTTAAAAAAATATTTTTAATCTTAAAAAAGATAATTGTTCTGAAAAGCCTTATAAGTCAAACTATTTTATCAAATGGACAAATTGTATCGATGGAGACGTTTCGATACACAGATCTACCCAACAAACTCTCGACCCAACCCTTCAGCCCTCCAGGCCCCCGGAGAGATGCACGAGCTGGACCCCGCTCCTTAAAGCTCTGCCTTTCTTAAAACATTAACAAGGATGGGCAGGTATTGCTTTGCAGAAGACCAGTGTTGCCAACTCAATTTTTTATCGCGTTAAATCGACCTCGAAAAAGTGTAAAAAAAAAAAAAAATGTCAAAAATACTATTAGTAATTTTATAGCCATTTCAATAGCTACGAATGGCTAGATTCGCATAAATTGCTAGTACATGAATATTGGCTAAAACTGTTAAATGCGCTGTCAAAACAAGAAAAGCGCTAAATTGATAACACTGAAAATGATAGTTGCAAAGTCTGAAAATTGTTCTTTTCAAGTTCTTGACATTGAGTGGCGCCTCTAAGTTTCCCCCGTTGTAGAATTGGGCTCAGCCGATGAATTTCGTATGAGTGTCATGAAAAGGAGAATGACAAGTTTATCCTTTACCTATCAATGTACAAATAGAATAAACACAAACGTTATTGTTATATTTTAAATCTTATCTTGTCTTTTTTTAAGTTGTTTGTTAACCTTTTGTTGGACATCGTGTCATGATAATGTTTATACTTCCATCAAAACACTCGCCTGTCAACAATAACTTGGTTATAACCGCGCCAACTACAATGGCTGAAGGAAGCAGAAAGGATTTAGAAATACCTCTTTACACGCTTTCAACATCTCCAATAGGATAAACCAATGGTTCTCAAACTATGAGCCGTGGCAGGCACAGTGTTCCGCATATTTTTCCAAAACCGCAAACACTTATATCCAGCCTTGAGAGTGTCCAGTACGGTTATTGTGTCTGTTCTACATCCGCCACAAAGTCACCAATCTAGAGGTTTTATCAGTGAATTTTGTGAGATCTGAATTGTTTTAGCAAGAGGTGAAAGGAAAAAGGGGTGATGAGTACGTATATATAGGTCATGCTGATATTAAAGTTTTGTCCATTGACTACTGAAGTGTTTTTGTCTAATTCGTTTCATTTTTACAGTTGGTGTGGCGTGTTAGTCAAACGTTCAACCATACAACGAAGTTTGAGAGTTGCTGGCTTGAAACGATTTCATTACTTAAAATAAAATAAAAATTATAGTAGGATTTGCTATCAAATCTGGAGTCAGAAATAGAGAAATTCCCCGACACTATTCGTGTGCCTTCGTATCTTGGCAAAAATTTACATCGGCTAAATACAGCTGCCGTCATATTCGGTTAACACGATAGGTTTTAAAAGGCGTATAACTTGATATTTAAAATTTTTTTGATGGAGGTCGGGGTGGCGTAAGTGTCACTGTCATGAAAAATGGAATCGGCAAGCTCAAATTCAAATAAGGTTGAGACTGTTTGCGTTCAATTTGCAGGAATGCCCTGCAGAAAGGTAAAAATCTATTTCTCCCACCCATCCTGGCTACGGGTAGAATAACAAGACAGACTGCCTTGGTTGACAACCAGTCTCGATAAAAGACAACCCTATTTCAAAACCAGGAAAGAAATCCAGCGCTCCTCCAGCTGTGGGTAAAAGGCACTTGCAACCCTACTCCTTAAGAACCCATTTGCTTAAAGACAGGTACGCAAGCTGGAGGACTGATCAGATCCAAGATCAGTATAATTTTATTTTATAGTTTCAAATAGATTTTGCATCCAAACATGGATCAATAGATTGGCATTTATCTTCCATCGAGAAAAAACTGGATATCTGTACGTTATCCTTTAGACCGAACGTAAATGAACAAAAATGAGAAAGATTACACGATATTACACAATGCACTTGGGACCCCATTTTTTTTTTTTGTCTTTTTTGCGTAAAGTTTTGAAAGATATACATCAAGTTACATATATTGCAGAAACTGAATCGAATGAGGAAGCAGGTAGGGGGTGTACCGTAGATACTCCATGTAAATACTGATCCTTGTTTATTTCTTGATTTTGACGTTCGACTTGTCATGTCTCGCCAACAAGCAGTCAGTCGCTTACGCGTCTGGCCGGAACAAAAAAAAACAAAAAACAACAGAAAACAAAAAAACCCAGAAAAACTTTCTTTTTTGTTTTGCTTATTGTTTACTTTTGGTCACCCTCAGAAAGTCCTTTCGACTACTACAAAGGGTTAGTGAGAAAGGAGTTATTTATGCGACAAGCTCAAGGTCAATGAAAAAAAAACCAACACATTAGAATAGCTTATAGATGTTTGAATTGTAAAGTTGGAAACATTAAAACATGACAAGAAGACTAAAAAGGCAGTAAGAAAATTAAAATGACTTGAAATGAAGAGCAATAAGAATTTTAAAGAAGATAGAGAGAGAGGGTGAAAAAAGTACAAAAAAAGTCATTAAAATACGTCAGGGCAGTGCCCATTCCAAAAGTGCATGTTTGGAAGTGACCGGACTTCATGGCGTATGGAGCAGCAGGCCATAATAGTAATGTAAAATAAAATTCCGCCCATCGTGCGAAACTACGACTTTCAAGTATTACAGTTACTAACTATATAAATCTATTGTCAATTCGGGCATTTTATATTTGCATTCAGATCTATAATTCTAGATAGAAGATCTATAATCTGTTATTCATTTTTATTAAATTTATCGAGAATTGTTGATCCAAACAAACTTCAGCCTCAACACGGCAATGTGTACTGTACTAATATATTTGGCGAATATCAATAAAAAGGCCAGTTGTTGAGTTATCTCGGTTCACACACACCACGCACATTTCTTTAATTATAGATAGATACGTTGCTGTCACCCACGCAAAACAATTCTCCAGACACAACGTCGGGGAGAAGTCTCTACAAACCATCTGGATCAGATGGAATAGACATTATTATAGACTCTTGTTAACGTTATTAACAACAACCACCACCAAAGGGGGGTGGGGGGTGGATGGTACAAGATATCTACCAAAAAACTGAATTATTCTCCAGGTTTCACACCAACACGCGCATCAGATCAGATTCAGAAGTAAGCAAACAAGCAATCATAAAAACAGGAAAACATGTTGTCAGAGGGTAGGGAGGGGGCAGCTTACAACCATCTTCTTGCTCAAAAACTAAAAATCAAAACAGCTCAATTGAGTTGATTATAATCTGGCTGTATCAAACGTCTAAGATGTATACAATTAAATGAACTTGAAAACATCCCTTGTTAACAGTTCTTCTAAACCTGGGGTGGACGTACGACAATGAGAGGTACAGAGGCAATAAGGAGGGTGAATAAGATGAGGGTGACAAGTAAATCTTCCTTTTTTTCCCATTTTATCGCCGTGTATACAATCTACGTTCTCTCTCCCTCTCCCTGTCTCTCTCTCCCTCTCTCTTCTGGTTTATTGATAAATATCTTGATACAGAGATTTCATTTTGACATCTGATAGATTTTCACATTTTGGTATTTATACATTTTGATATCAACTTTGCCAATTGTATCTTTTAAAAAAATTATTTTAGAATGATACAAAGCCCAAAACGGTTGAACGAACGCCCATGAGGATCGAATTCACAGCATTATATAAATTGATCCACGAGACGAACTTGCGAAGTATCGCACCATGGTGGATGCCCCCAGATTTAAGTCGAATAGAGATTTACTTACTTACGATCCCAAAATGGAGGCAACCAAGGCTCTATATATTCCACAACGATACACGATATATAAGGACCACCAGCCTGAAGAAAACCCCAAGGCTTATTCAAGCTTAGACACGAGGAGGATGTAAGATTGTGCTATGTCCATCTTTCAAGTGAGGTGATACTGCCAGGAAAATCAGCATAAAAATGCTATTTTTTTTTTTTTTTTTTTTACTAGAGTTTTATGTCCAACCAATAGCGCCCTTGGGGAATGCATAGGTTCCTCGGCTAGTAAGCAGGAGGCTAACAGCCAAAACTTAAACGATCGTTTCACAAATATAAATATTTCATGATGTTTGAAGGGATAAAGCAAGAGCCATAAGTTCGACGATGCATCCACCATCCATGGTAGTAGTAGCAAACGGAGGATGAAGAGGGTGATGAGGATGGTTCACCCCGAAGGTCTGGAACAAGTTTCATATCAATCTAACATTATAGGGCTGATAAAATTGACATTTAGCATCACTAGTTCTTGTAGTAATAGTAGTAGCAGGGGAGGGGGATAAGGGGAGAAAGAGGTAAAGGAAAATGAGGATGTTTCACCCAAAAGGTCTGGACCAAATTTCATATCAATTCAACATGATACGGCAGAGAAAATTGAAATTTAACATTAAGAACCAACCGACCGACCGACCGACAAGTGTCTTATAGAGACGTGTGGACGAGTCTAGACACTGTTTAAATACCCAATGACTAGTTAGCTATGTGATTTGATACGTTAATTAAATGTTGGGTTGTTCACCTTCGAACTTTTTCACAATCACTTCCAATTCTTAAAATAATAGTAAATCAAGTTGATATCAACCAAAATATTGTCCATTATTAACAAAAATGTGTGTGTAGAGAAGAAGAAACGATTAATCCTCACCAATCATAGCGTAACCAAGTATTACATACACTAGTGCTTCGTAATCAGATGAATGATTCACCCAAAGGTGAATGAAATTATTTTAGGAGAGAATGAAACAATTCAATTTACACATATTTATATTTTTCTATACTTAAACAACTTTTTTTTTCGGGCAAACTAAAGAATTGTTTCCAAGAATCTAATCCTAAGTTCAATGACGGTTTACTAACTTTATGTTGAGAATAAAATTTTTAATAATTCTGAACGACTTGAAGTAGTTATAAGGAGCACTGATACACACACACACACACACACCTACCTCTTGTTGGAGCCCTCACTCATTTTTCCTTCCTTTCTCAGCAACTCTACGAGGTTCTCCTACAACTACTAAATTAATGTGTAGTTTTAAAAAAAAATCTTTTAACATGAATTAAACTTGTTCTTTCTCATTAAAAAAATCGTTTTTTCCCCACATTTCTGTTGTCTCACTATATTAAAATTACTAAAAACAAACAAACAAAAAAAAAAAAACACGGAAAATATGACGAGTTGCAAATTTCCACAGGAAAATAAATTTCCTTCAAGTTCATTTATATGCAATAAATAAGTCTATACTAAAATATAGTACCTTTGTCCCACTCAGCAAATGGACACATATATACAGAGTAAGATATGCTTAACAAAGTAAACTTATGCTACTAAGGACAACAGAGATTACTGTCACTAATACCACCACAGAGACAGATTTATAACATCGAACTATTTCAGATAAAACAGTAATTTTATTAACATGTTAAAAAATAACCTATCAAAAGAATCAAACTTTCCACGCAAGTATAATTAGTTCTAAAATACCAAAACAATTTCATCTGTATCTCGAGTTGGTGATATAATACTTGTCTAATTTGCATTCATATTCCATACACTGAACTTATATATTTATAAATAAAATGCCTCTAAGTGCATGTCCGTTTACAATAGAAAACACGTATTCCACATTAAAATACACATTAAATCAAGTAATAAAAATGTACGAAACTTGATAACAAAAATTTACAGGCTTATCAGTCCAGAGATACATTTTATTAATTTTTCCTATATTCTTCCATATATTTCAGCTGATAACTCCAAAAATAGCCCCATCAATTTATTTTCTATTTTTCTCTCAGATCTAAATTTATTTAATTCATTATTAAACTTATTTATACTTGTACAATATATATATATATATATATATATATATATATATATACATATATATATATATATATATATATATTAAAAGTAACAATTATCATGGGACAGTTTATAATTTTTGACGGGTATTATTTTAGTTGATAGAATTGACACGAATGAGACGAAGTGTTTCACACCGATTTGTTCGCTTGAATGAAAAGCTACCCCTCGTACCCGATCCCCACCTCGTGATAGTAAACACGAAACGGTTCACACCTAAACACTAACATTCTTGCCACCCCAAACATTCTTTTTTCTTCTTCTCTGGTAAGTGGCAGTCAAGCAGAGTCAGTCAGTGCGAGGAAGATTTTATTTATACACAGGAGGCCGTTTATTATATTCACGGATAGTGTAATCAAATAGTGATTGCTATTCAAGTCCGTCGGTCCCAAAGGCTCTATTTAAAACTAGGAAGCACTAAGAGAGCGCATACCTCTACCAACGCCATTGTCATCTGGGAGGGGGGGTAACAGTGCATGGATCCGCCCCTAAATTCAATCAGTTCTTCCGTTGACTATTGTCCATCCTTTCTCAAAATTTCATTGAAAGAAATTGATACTGTGTGGACAGACATGAATTTTTGGTGATATTATATGGTTTGGAATACAACTACGACGTATGGGAGATAATTGTGCATGGATTCGTTCCAAAATTTAATCATTTCTTCTGAGTCTACTGTCCAGTCTTCCTCCAAAAGATCATTGAAATTTATTAAGAACTTTTGGAGATATTGTGGACAAATATTGAATTTTATTGAACTGCATATAATCAAACATGGTTGTTAATAAAAATGACAGTAAATTCTTCAATGAATGGCTTCCTCTGTGTGTGTGAGGGAGAGAAATAAAATTAGTGTGTGTATATATATATATATATATATATATATATTATTCAATTGTAAATAAACGTCATCTTGCAAATAAGTTAATAGTAATTATCTACTATAAGTGGTACTTGAAAGGTTTGACTATGAATGTCAAGCTCTTTATCACTAACTTCAATTGTAGAAAAACTCTTTACTTTATCTCAAATTAGGTTCAAGCCTTCCCTCTCCCTAACAATCAGTAAAATCTACAATAGGTACAAAGAGAGATTTGAAACGAGTTAGGTAGTTCACAAAAGTATCACACCAGGTATGGCATTTAAACACTTATGCTCCAAGGACTCACACAAGTTGAAGTTTATTGCGATTCATTCATAAAGAAAGTCAAAGAAATCATTACACTGAGACCAGTTGTCCATTAGTTGAGCCTCGGCAGTTGCCTCTGGTACAAAGGTCTTTGGAGCAACACTCCAAACTGAAACAAATAGCCGTTATAATACAACCGCAGACACAAATTCCAAGTCTTCCCTGGGGTGCATGAAAATCTTGGTTCCATTCCTACTTCACGTTATCAGTTTTGGATGATTTGAAAAGTTTGTTCAGTTCAAGTAAAAATAAAAGAAATTTTTTATTCTATTTTTGACATTAGCTTTTTCAAACATATTTACCGTTTTGGTCGATTATCTTCAGCCATCTTCCAGGCCACTTCATAATTCAATCCTCCAATAATTTTTTTATCTCTATCAGCGAAGAACTGACAAGTTTGGAATCAGAGTTGTCTATCTCTTAGACTAGTTACTAACCATGGCCAGAGAGTTCAAACAGCCCTACTATTTATTCATAGCTGGTGAGAGAAAGGATGGATTCATGCCTGTATCAAGGGCATTAGTACAAAGAGAAAGCGAACTGTCTCAGGTGGAGTTGGAACTCAGCTTGCTCGATTCCATTCTCCATGTCCATATAGCCACCCGCAACCCCTCCCTATACTGATTATGTCACTGAGTGACCGACTGATTGATTAGTTCACTAATTGAAACGTTATTGTTTATGTTGCTCAAATCCATCCATTAGGGAATATGATTGCCTCCTGTTCATCAGAAATGGCTGCAAATCCCAACCCCCACACACCCCAACTCAGCTTCGTTGTTTGGCTCGATGAAAAGGATTAATAAGTTAGCAGCCGAGAGAGGTTTTTAAAGTGGGGTTAAAATGCAATTAACACTTGGGTCATTAAGTTGATTATGTTGAGCACTAATTAACACACTGCTTCAACAAGAGAAAGAGAAACAGCAAATTAGTGTGGCTTTTTATCCAGAGGAATGAAATAATTTTCAATGGATCAAAACAATGTACTGCCAACTACACTTGCGAATACAGCTCGGGGATTAAGGAAGGGGAGGTTCAGTTAACAGTGTTCAGGTCATGATACTTGGTAACAAATGTTCATGAAAAAGAGGGAAATACAGGTTTCACATCAGAACAGAGATCTCTTATTTGAAAACTCAAAGACCCTTTCTACAAAAGGAAATATTCAGGCAGACTCGAACTTTTAGCATTTAGTTTTTAGACTGATTATTGACTTACAATAAAAAGTAATTTTTGATCTTTAAAAATGATTTAATTCAGATAAGGTACATGTTTGTATACAATGATTAGGTTCTTAGAAAGTTGCGCAATAAATGATGTTATTTCTCCGCCACAATCTCAGGGAAGATTGCAGTGGACCCCCCTTAGCATTATTTAAAGAGCACCCAGAGGGCCAGAGACCCAGTTTTGAAATTACTACTCTATACCAATCGCTGTGGTCCAATGGTAGACTGCATGCCTCTGGTTTGGTAGGCCATGGTCAAATCCACCACAGAGTCATACCAAAGGCATTAAAAATGGTAACCAATGCCTGAAAAATCGGCACAAGGACTAGGATTGAGGAACCTCTCCCCAAAGCTAAAAAGTTATGGCTCAAGTCATGTTGGATACACTAGTTCTTGTGAGGTCATTAGAGTTGAGCAATGTTTAATCTGGTCAGTACCAAGATAGGGGAATATCAGGTGTTGTAATCATACAAATATGGATATTTCATTCAAATATATATTGTAGTGTAAATTTATTTATTGCAAACAAAAAACGCATACCTTGAATGAAGTTCATTTTTCTGTCTATTTTCTACAACTTCATATTTTTTGTTTTTTTATTAACTTAAAACAATGTGGCAACAAATTTGGGCAAAAACGAATTTCTTTTTTTTTCCCAGTATGAGAAAAACATTAGTTCTAATCAGTATACAAGGAAATGATTTCTATTCATGACTGAAAATACAAATAGAATTTGAAATACTCACATACATAGAGCATTTATGTATGCGTATGTTGATAAATTTACGCAAAACATAAAGCTTCAGTAAACCACAACAATTTCCCTCTAAAACTGCAAGCCTAGATAAAAGTCATGGCACATTCCTAACCTTTCAAAAGATTAGAGATCAGAAGTCAAGGCAAGTTAGAATCTTTGACTGGTTTTATTGACTATAATAGAATTAGAAAGAGGAGAAAATCAGGCTGTGTCATTCACCTCTAATCTATTAAAAAGCACCATTTCATGCTTTTTTTACACATATGTGAATTTGGGTTCATTTTCCATGGTGTGAAGGTGATTTTAACACAAAGTTTATACAGCATTTTTTCAAAATGTGGACAGTATGAATATCTGTTTATGCTCTATTGAACTTTCTAAGGATCACTTAAACATCCTCCTCTCTAGACTGATTGAGTATGTGTGTAAAAAGAATCTCTATCAGGAAAGAGGATGTTCAAGTGATCCCATTACTGACAACATGTTCAAGGGTCAGGCCATCATTTTTCCTTTATTTGTGGAGGCTGGTCACAACAAAACTACCTTTTTAATGTATAAGTATGACCTTAACCCTATCTCAAACCCTCTTTTGAAAGGGATACCCCACCACAATATATGTGACATGACAGATTTTCAGATTATGCTTTTAAAAGATTTCTAGTGGTGGTAGCGATACAACAACCCTGCAAAGTTTAATTAGAAACAACAATAGCTGACCCCATGGAAATCTCAAGGTTTAATTAGTAATAACTAACCAGACCAATGACATTTTTAATGCTTTATCTACAACTTACTTATATACAATGGGAAAAAATAAATCAGTAATTCAAACTAATAAACAAAACTACTGTTTGAATACATTTCAGTCTTCCACACTATCTTCTTACCGCACTCTCAGATCAAAGTATATTCCTTCCAACATCCAACCAACAGGCAAACTTATCTCCCTTTTGACCCCACTCTGTTACTAAAGTTGGTGTGTCACCATGACATAATCTTATTGGGTGGTAGCAGTTACACACTTTAACAATTGAAATGTATTGATGAGAGAATAATATCTTCATCGATTTTGTAAATAAAATAAAGCATTTAAAAATGAAAGAATCCATGAGTGTACTATTAATGATAATGAAACAATTAATTCCTATGTCCAAAGACTTGAAAAAATGATACTCAATGCCTCTCCATTAAGCACTAGGATTGGGGAAACCCTCTCTGAGGATAAAGGGTTATGGCCAAATACGTTGGATACATCGACTCTAGTAAAACCGCTAAAGTTAAGCAATGACAAACCTGGGCAGTACCTAGATGGGAAACCATTGGGGAATACCAGATGCTATAGGTAGAACAAAGCCGGGCAAGCTGGAAATGGATCTAACAAATAATTGCTCCTATACCAAACCCAGCAACATCCTTGACAAGGGTATAAGGAGAGGACAATGATACATACATGATACATGAAATTAAACAACCTCCCTTTGGACTACTTTAGAGGGGGAGGGTGTTTAAATGGTCATTCTATCTTGAATTTTAAGAGCAGAAACCAACTTCGAAATTTCAATGGTACCAAAATTTTAATAAGCGTTCTAACTTTAGGAAAATATGGAGTATTGCATACTTATAAAATCTGTAGCAGTTGACAATCGATTACACAGTATAATACAAATGTTTCAGTTTTGTCTTATTTTCAACTCATTCTAAATTTTAAAAAGTCTATTTTTTTTAAAAATTACTTTTGAATAAACTTTGAAAAAAAAAAAAATATTGCTAATCAACGTTTCAAATGAGACATTTTTTCAATAGGAAATTCGGTGAAGTTTTTTTCTTCCCTTCCCCCTTCCAATCAATCTTGGGAACATTGCAACCCACACACACTCAATTTCAAGCCTTCACTCCTGTAGGAACTTTTCAAAAATTTATTTATTTTTTAATTAAAATGGTAATAAACACTACAATGCTATTCTGTCATTTTTATTTCAATTGGATTTTTCCTCAACCCCCTCTCAACAATTTTCTTTTTCTTGATAAATGAAAACAAAAATATCAATTCTGGGGGGGAAATTTAGCCCTGAAGCTAAAAAAGAATTTCAATTTGCTTTCTGGAAGAAGCGTAGGAAGGACAGTGCAGGAAATAGAAAGGAGTTTTGGAATTGGTTGTTTGTTCATCTGTCTCTTTATACTTCCATTTATATATTAGCTTTAAGCAAAATAGGATTGAAATCTTCAGAACATGATTTGGAAATTAAAAAGAAATACAGAAAAGGAAGTGTTTGCATTTAAACTGAGGATAATGTCCAGGCACAAGCAAATATATCTGTACCTTGCATAAATGAATCACCATAGCCAGCATGTGTACCAACAGTAATTAGCTAAAATTATCTGAAAAGATAATGGGTTTTTTGACTAAAATTATCCAAGAAAAACAAAACAAAAAAAAACAAGCTAAAAACAGCACAAGATTTTGGCATCATTGGTCCAAAATCACCATAGAAATCCCTAAAACCACTTTTTTTTTTCAAAGAACGTTTTGAGATGGTGCCAAGTGGTGTACTCATAAAAATTATCAAGGTTGTAGACCCTAAATATGACCACTTGGTGGTTAATTGGGCCATTTTGTGGGGCTACAGGGATTCAATAAAGCATAGGAATGTATGTGTGAGCATATATATATATATATATATATATATATATATATATATATATATATATATAAAATAGAAAATAGAGAAAGTTGTTTATCATGATCACTTTAGGAAAGGACCTGTATAAAACAACCAGTTGATAGTATTAAGCAAAGAATGTAAAGATTTGGAGAAAAAAATCACATTGTCATAAATAACTTTACATTATGAAAAAAAATAATATGAACCTTATATAAAATTTTTAATCAATTCCAAGTAAATTCATCTAAAAAATGAATAAATAGAACAGTATTGTGTGTGTGTGTGTGTGTGAGAATTGCCAATTTAGTAATTTTGTTTTGTTTTTATTACAAATCTCAAAATCACTCATAGATCATGTTTTCAGTCATTGCTCTTGCCAGTCGATGATTTTATGTGATCACATGTGTTGTATGTTAAGTTATATTTTAGTGAACCTCATTGATGAAGCTACTGTGGGGTGGAGAAAATTTTGAGAACAAAGGAGATGAAGTGTACTTGTGTTCTAGAATTGTTTTTTTTCTAGATGAAATTTATTCTTTAATCTGAAACTACCAAAATACAACGGAAAAATTAAAAATACAACATTGAATTTGGCAACACTGACAAGTGAAAACAATACTGTTAGAAACTGTCACCATAGGTTTTTTCAGTTTTTAAGCCTGGCTGGCTGGCTGGCTATGTATGTATCATGCACTTGGGACATACCAATGGAGCTAATGGGCTGAAAATTAAAACTTTTACTTATTTTTGTTTTTAGACAAATTACCCACAATAGGTATTTAATGGGGAGAGATGCTCAATTTGTAACATGAGTTTATGCTAAATTGGTCCATTAGTCTATGTCCAGCAGTATTCATGCTTGTTTTTTGAAAATTCAGACTTTTTGATGATCACTATCAGACAAAAGCAAGATAAGTAACTTCATTGGTCAAACTCAATTCTGCATGCTACCAAAAGATATTGGTTGCATGATGGTTTCTATTAAGTGACTAACCAGACCTGGTTTTCTTTTTTTGATTATATTTCGTTTCTGACATCAAATTCACAGATGATGGCCATGGATGAATTTAGATTACATTAGTGTCTGGCAATTTTTTGCTGAAAATAATGTGTATAATACATATACAAATATATACACACACACACAAATATGTGGAGATATCACACACACACACACACACAAATAAAAAACAAAACATATCTACATGTTTTTTTGTTTCTATCCCTTTATAATTAGATTGTTTTGGTAGAGCTGAAGGTTGTTATTGTCTTTTGATAGAATCAACCCAGATGGAATAAGAATCAAGAAATTTATCAGCCATACAAACAACCAAACCAAAATGGAAGATGCTTATCATCGTGTGTGCCTGATGGACAGAGAGATCAATAGGGTTTCGCATATTGTCTATTTGGTTCTTCCTTCTTTCCTGGTTTTCAAATTAAAATTGCTTTGCAGCCCTTTGGCTACTGATATGATCACTCCTCTTGACCTCAACATTTTTGGGGGGTGGTGTACGTGTGTGGGAGAGGTGGTGGGTATTCAGTAATATAAACAGTTAATGGTAGCATAGGTTATAACTTTGGTAAATATGGCCACTGCTTTGAGCTTACAAGACAAATTCCAATATTCTTGGAAGCAAGACAAAGAAACGTATTTGGAATCAAGATGATATTTGAAGATCTCACCTGATCAGAAAAAGAAAATGCAAATCAATTTTTGAAAAAAATGTTTTCTTGCCAAACTCCAGTACAAAGTCTGAATTGACTATTTCCTACTGTAACAACAAGAACAAACCTCACCAAAACGAGAGGTGTTAACCAATATGTAAAACCCAGGAGCCTGACTTACTGACAGAGCGAGATTCGCAAGGCTTAGATACCAATGAAAATTTATCATATAGATATACGCAGATTCATTCCATTCTAATAAATACTTTTTTATAGAAAAATAATATAATTTTTTTAATCATGAATACAAAAATTGCAGTAATCATCTTCAGTCAGAAAAAGAAGTTGAAATGGAATTTCATCTTGCAGCAGCCAGTCTTGTTACGATTTAAAAAAATTTTTAACTGAAATATGTTTATTTCTATTGATATTTGGACCATCCTCATCTTTGTTGTTTTTCATACAACATTTCGGCCGTTGCACTCTACGGCCTTCGTCAGGTATCAATAGAAATAATAATAATACTGAAATATGTTTGTTAAAAAAATTGAAAAAAAAACCCAAATTCTGTCTATAAATTTGAGGGGACTCATTAATATAAAAAGTGTTTTTTGGAGGGGGGGAAAAACATCAAACAACTTTGTTGTTCTCATGACATTTCATCTGATCCATTCAATGGCCGCCTTCTATGATAATAATGTATGAATAAGAACTTCATAAACACTGCATTTCCTACACACATTTCCGTCTTTGTACTTTTGTAGGGAGATCATGAAATTGATCATCAACCAAAAATTTGATTCGCCCATACGAGATGTCACACACTAGCCTTCAATCAGGGGAGTAAACTTTATCTGAGTAAAGCAGTTAAAAAAAAAATTAAAGGAATGAAAAAAAAAAGAAAAGGAAAAAAGAAATCAAAAAAAAAAAAAAGAAGCTATAAGCGAATTGAAAACTAATACAAGTAATAACCCCCCCCCCAAAAAGAATTTCCATTTTGGGAGTGATTACCCCTACTTTGGGAATTCCTATAACTATTCGGAATCGCCAAAAGGAATAACAGTAATTTTATTCCTCTTAAATATTTATTAATTATTTACTTGCAGATGTGCAGTCTCGGTTACAGACATGTTTGTGTATTTATATATTTTACTTAGAGTGTCTGTGAGTGCACGAGTGCACTAGTTGACAGATAATCTCTCATTACTGACAGAACAACATTCAACTTCATTTTTGCTCTTTCAGAGTTGAAAACCACAAGAGACTAATTTATTTGATTCTCTATTACAAGTTTGTATTTTACAGTACATAAAATTTCCCCTTCCCTCAATAGGTAAGAGATTTATCTCTAATGACCTGGATAGTGGTAAATGAATTCAGACCACCACCACCACCACCACCAATCTATAAGTAGAGCATTTCTATAAAAAGCTGGGTCCAAGGAGGTTGGGCTGGTGGGAGCAGGATATAAAACAAGAAAAATTGATCACAGCACAATTTGTGGATCCTATGTTCTGGTCGTTGCTCACTCCAACAAGAGAAAAACCCACATTAGTGAAAATTGCAGCAAGTGTCATTTCTTATTGCACAAAATGAAGATGATTACTGCATATTTCAGGAAGATTACTGCACTTTCATACCCAGTGTAAGTGGTACAGGGAACTGGGATATTTCATCTACATGAACAGATTTTTTTTTTTCTTTAGATTTAATGACAGGCATATCTCAAACTAAAATTGGCATTTTACTTATGAATCTGTATATTCATTCTTTCAAAATATTAATATTTGTCTTGGAAAAAAAAACAAAAACAACACCTTAAATAATGATTTGGAGAAAACTTTTTCGATTTCAAGTTTTACTTTTAAATCTATATAATAATTGTCTCAAAATGATTATATTTCATATTGCTAAAAATTCAACTTGATCACATCTTGATTAATTAAGAAAAAAAAAAATAATCTAATTTAAAACTAACCAAAATAACCCATCCATAGTATGAGTATTTGACTAGTCTTATACCATTCATACATTTATGGATGACTGGAAGTGATGTTAAGGAAACTCATCCTAAAAGCCATTGTTTGTGAGTTCAATCTTCTCTGGAGAGCCAACTGTTATGCCTTTGTACAAGACTTATTTTCAGTCTAAGCTAATAATGAACGCAGTAAATATTTTACGATTACATACAATCCTCCCCGAAGGAATCTCTTCCCAGAGGTTGTGGAATCCCCCAAACAACGAGAGGAATGTTTGAAAGCAGTTCGGCAAGTTTTTTACCGAGATTCCAGTCAGTAGTAATGGAGAATTACTATTAATCCACATGGCTTACTGACAACCAACCATATTATCACAGCCTGAAAGTTTCAATAAAGAGGAATTGAAATTAAGATGAAGGAAATATTTGTTAATAATCTACATGCTTACACATTATTTCATAGATGACACTTGTGTGTGTGTGTGTGAGTGTGTGTGTATGTGTAACAAGCTCTGAAATCATTAGGGCTTTAAACCCCGCAAACAGGCAGCCCTGTATTCTTTCACTTCTTTTCTAAAACTGCACCACTGAGAATAACTTTCAAACACTAATTTTTTTATCAATAAAAAAATAAATCAAAAAACAAAATGAGTAATTTTCAATGAGCTTTTTATAAAGATACTTTACTTATCAGATAAATCTTATCAATAAAAAGATTTCCAGATTTAATTCAAGTCATTTTAAACATAAGGATCAATTAGAGATATAGCTCATTTGATAGAGTAATGATTCTCAAATTGTGTGCCATGGCTCACCTGCACAGTAAGACAGAATAGAGAAAGGAAAAAGTTTAGGAACCATTGGGTTAGAGTGCAAAATTTTCGGTTGTGAGATCATTGATTTTTTTTGTTTTCATTTATCTATTTATCAGAAGCCATCAAACAAAAATATCAACATAGGTTTCTTTAGTTTTCAAGTTTGGCTGGCTGCTATGTATCACACATACAGGCCATACGAATAGAGCTACATGGCTGAAATTTTCAATGTTTACTCCTCATTACATCGAGAGAATTGATTTCTAGTGTGGGGCTCAATTTGCAATGAAAGGTTATGCTAAATTGATGCTTCAGTTTGTATCCAGCAGCATTCATGTTTGTTTTTTTGAAAATTCACTTTTTAGTGATCACTACCCAACAAAAGGCAAGAGAAGTAACTTATCCATCGGTCACCCCCTAATCTCCACTTTTTAATTGATTACACAGCATGCAGCCAAAAGACATTGGTCATGTGGTGGTTTCAATTGAGTGACTAACCAGATCTGTTTGTTTATTTATTTGCAGCAAACTCCCATCCCTAAGTGTCCAGTACTGGTGCCAGATCTGTAACATTCCTTATCACATATTCAATAAAGAAAGAATTAAAACTGATTCCTATTCAATAAAATATGAGGAAAGAGAAGAAAGATTAAAAGGTGGTCGACAGTTATGGGATAATGTCATTTTTTCTCTTTCTCTCATTTCAACCTTTCAATAAACAGATGTCAACTGTTCCATTTTACTTCCTCAAGGAGAAAGGCCCAGAAAAGGCCCCACCCCTCTACATTCCACTTGGAGTGATCTGGGACCTTAAAGAACTTTAAAAAAATAAATCATTTGTAATACAATGCTTCAACTTTTTTCACAATAGCTATTGACATATAAAATAAGACCAAAATAAGAAAATTTATCCAGAGAAAGAGAAAAAACTGATCCAACATTTTTTTGGGGTTTTTTCACAGTGGATAAGTTTGATGTAGGCAAATTTCTTGGAGACTGTTCAAAGGGATTTGGGAAGTTAATCAAGACCAGAATATAGGTGATAAGTATTGGCATCCGTGGACACTTTTCTAGAGAGGGGGCAAAAAGGATAGGGGGGGGGGATGATATATCCAAAAGTTTGCTGTCAGGTAAAGGACTGAAGAGTGCCTAGGCCGTAACTCATCCTTAGCTGTCAGTGTTCATAGTAACCCATTGATCTCCAGCCTAAGGTTCCAACTTTCAACCCCCCCCCTTGCTCTTGGTGAGAAGCCCTGATCCGGGGGGGGGGGATACCCCGTTTGCACCCCAAGCAATGCCTATGGTGATGGGTTAACTATGTGTCTATCATAAGTGGCTAATTCACTCACTTTCATTTCTAAAGGGGCTTATTTAACGAATTTAATATCAAGATCGGAGAAAATGAATTGGTTTTCATTTCATAATGAAATATCGCCAAATCATATAGTTCTCTTGCTGGGGCTCAGTTGTACATGCTTTGTGGCTTAGTACTGATCTGTGGTTGGTTCGGACCACTGGGATATCTATTCAAAATATGGGGAGCAGGGGATTAGCTGGGAGCAGCTGACCAGATGGAAGCAATCAATATTTGCTGAGTTTTTTCAAGAGAATTCCAGAAGGTCAGGAATGGAATGTCACCTTCCAGTTGGGGGAGGGGAGTGAAAAATGAAGAATGCTCCAAATTCATTCTACTGTACCACCAACCTCCTGCTCCTTGGTGACTCTGAGTTTGTGTGTGTGTGTTTACCAAGTGGACCTTATTAAAACACAAAACAAAACAATGATTTTGAAATCCAAAAGACAAATAATGATAAAGTTGTATTTATATTTAATTCCCTGTTAATTTTGAGACAAAGTCAATGACAAAAGGGTTGGTAGCTTCATCAAGAAGTGGGACGAAAATACACAAAGAACAGGAAACGGGGGGAGGGGGCAAAGAGGTACTAACAAAGAGCCAGGTGAGATACGAAAATATAGTTTCAATGTCCATATAGACAACATAATGTTATAGTAGGCTCCAAAAATGTGAATTCCTTCAAGAACAGACTAAATAAAAATTGATATAAACAGGATGTTCTTTGAAAGAACAAATCCACAATAAACATTTGAAAACTGTTAATCTAAAATGATTACAGGAAGAAGAAGATTTACTATAAAACCTGTACCAGAGATCATCACTGAGCTAAAATGCTATAATTCAGTCACATAAAAGCCAATTAGAACTATGATTTCTGATGTTTTATCTCCTGAATACAGAGTTAAGCAGGCTCATTAAAACATATACACAAAAGTTAAAAAAACACTCGGTAAGTTACAACAAAACTATCAAACTTAATTTTCTTCTTAAATTTACATTAATTTTTTTTAGTCAGTATCAACAAATGTGTATTTTTATTCATATAAGAGTTTTTTCTCTAATATGAATAAAAATACACATATGCTGATACTGACTAAAAAAAATAATCATACCAGCTTTCACTTTAAAAAAAAGAGAGAGAGAGAGAAAAAAAAAAAAGAGAAGAATCTTTGTTCTACCCCAAACTACATTGTGAAATAAATACATTTCTAGTTAAAATAGCTGATGAAGTGTTAAGTTTTATTTCACTCCTGGATTTTTTTACTCTTTGTTTTTACTAAATGTGATTTCTGCTTGGTAGTATTTTATTGAAATTAAACCATGATAATCTATTAGGAATGCTAAACCACGAGATCGCCAGAAAAAACAAAACAAAAAAAGGTTTCATACAACAAAAATTTCTAACAGGTAGGTGATATTAATTAACAATAATTCAGTTGGAAAATAAAATAAAAACCAGATACTACAACCACAACAAATATTCTCTTATCAAACTTATGTAGTTAGAGGTATGATCATCTGATCATAAACCATACTGATAAAAAAACAGGAAAATCAATAAGTCTGCAGCCTAGTGATTGGAAAAAAAAAACAAAAAAAAACATTCTATACAACAAATATCTATTTTCAACATAATCCCCTTCTTTATCAATGGACTCGATTCAGTGATAAATATCAGTGTATATACCAGGCCATACAACAAATGATTTACAAGTATATTTGGAAGACTGCTATTCACTGCAACTCATCCAAGCCCTCTAACTGTCCATATCAAGCTTTGATAGACAGTTCTGAAGTAATAATACCACTACTGCACTGGACACAGCGTGATATTTGAATAGTTTAAAATATAAAACGTCCATCTTATATATGGGCTTACATGATAATCACAGAGATAAAACATAATACAGTAAATTCAGATCATGTCAGGTTATGGACTTATTGATCCACAATGTATAGTTAACATCTACCACATAGTATGTTTCTCTAATGCTTTTTTCTAAATCCTTGAAAATTTATAGTAAAATTAAAATCAAACAATTGCAATAGGATAAAGAGTAAGAAAAGAAATAAAACCACATTTAATACTTCAACATAAGAGACTTGACCAAATAATTTCAGTATAAATACGGTGATTTGTGACACTGAAAACCTCCTGCAACTTCAACTGATTGTGCTCCTTAGTCTTCCTATATCTGTTAACAGCTACGTATCCAACCACCATGCTTCTATTGATAAAAATGTACACAACTCAACTACAACACAAAATGTTATACACAAGAAGCTTATGTTCAAATCATGCTGAAAACAATGGTTCTTGTTCATCCACCAAACTTGAGCAATGTCAAGCCAGATCAGTACTTGGACGATGATTGGTTGGGTACACAAAGTACTGTAGGCATTTGCTTCCTGTACGTGAGCCCTCAGATAATACTGCCCCTGAGTCACATTTAGGATGTGGGGAGGTAGTCAAATAGATACACAGGTCAAGTGAATCACTCAAGAGAAACAGTCGTACGATTAACATTTGTTGGCAGTTTATTGTGTTGGGGGTGATCTATTAAAAAAAATGGATAAAGGGATGATCAATGAAAGTTACTTTTCTCTTTTCTCACCTTTTGTTGGACAGTTAACTAAAAAAGTAGAAAAATGAGCACAAATGCTGCCTGACACAAACAAAGGGGGTAAAAATTTGAAAATAAGAAGAAGTTTTTGTAGCAGTAATAAAGAGTAAATGTTCAAAATTTCAGCCCCCTAGCTTCATCGGCCCAAAGATGCACACCGAGACCAACTTAAAAACTGTCTTCAGTATTGGTTGTTTGGTTGACTGTAACTAATAGACGAGCAAGGATATTCAGTATGTTGTAAATGTCACACTATTCAACCACATTTAATACAGCCATTAAGTTTATATAAAAGGGTCAGGACAAATCTAATTAAGAAAATAGTTGTAAAGTGGTTGTGTTACTTGACAGAAGAAAATTAATTCTTTCTTGTCTTGTGTTTTGTTCATTAGAAATGATATAACAACATCACACAGTAACTTTTGTATGAAATTTCAAACAAAACCACTAGAATCACCATAAACATATCCAAAAAGACAGTGGTAACTAGGTGTTTTGGTGTGCAATTTGAAAAGAATCATGAGCCAATTCAACAAATTATTAGATAACATCATGTAACATTTATTTCGGAAGTGGTTCAAGACTGCCTAACTCATTCTTTTCATTGCTTTTATTACCACTGGTTTGTACTACCGAGAAAAAAAAAACAAAAAAAACAACACCCCTCTTTCCATAGAGATTGTACACCTGAAGAAGACCGCAGAGTAAATTGGCCGAAACATTGCAGCAAAAGGAAAGAGATCAATAGTCAAATCAACTCTTGCGATGATAATGACTCATCTAAAAATAATCATTTTTTTTCTCTTAGCAATTTTGTATTCCTAAAATGAATAATCCACCCTAGAACGTGTCCTGCCAGGAGTAATCAATACAGTAATTAAAGACTAAATGCCACAATCCAATTAATCTGTTGATGAAATATTTCTGATCAGGTCATGCGAGGGTTAACAAGCAAAACTCTCACTTCTTAGCAACAAGAGTAGTCAAAGATGCTCAACATCAAACTCACAAGTCTCTCTCATTCTAATCTATTTGTTCAGTTTTCCAAATGTTTTTGGACTACGAACCCCTTTTACAGCCTATATTCCATCAGTGCCTACCATAAAGTCAGTCAAAATCATACACTGAAAATTGAATTTTAGTAAAATTCCTTCGATTCAAGCATTTATTTCATGACCAAAAAATGTAATTGTACAATAGTATCTACAAGTACATGATTAATTAATGTGAAGGATGCCCACCCCCATGTGATTTTTATTCTTTGCCCTTTGCCCCCTAACCACTCTTTGTCTTCAAGTGTTCCCCCTGCACCATCCACTTGCCTTCCAGCTCCCCTACACCCAGTTTTCCAGCACTCCCACCTGTTGATTCTTATCTTTCCCTCAACACCTGTTCATTTCTGTTGTCATTAACAATTTGATTCAACTTGGACAAATGACAATACCACATTTCTCAAGATTATCTATTCTATTATAAAATTTATAATAGTAATAATAATACAGTGTGTGCCTAGAAATACGATGTCTGTGTAAATAAAGGCCAGCCTGATGTGAGTGTCATAAAAGTCATTTTTTGAATGACAATGGACTACTACTGTTCCAGTTTTATAAATAAGTGTCTTGTCTGAACAATCAGTCAACTTTTAAAGTCAGGAGTAACCATGAAACTTATGAAATTTGGTATGTCATCTTTGGTATCCATGTGTATGAAACATATTGTGTGTGTGTGTGTGTATATATATATATATATATATATATATATATATATATATATATATATATATATACACATACCATCATTATTGCGTTTGAGAGTAGTATTATTGATCAGAAAAGAATGTTTGATATCAGGGATAGAGCATATGTAAATATAAACAGTGTAGAAAGCGAAATCAACATTTCATAGCGACAGACAGTTTCATCCTTCTGTGGTCTTAAGACCATATGCCACTTCAAGAGTGGTATATGGTTTGAATATCACTTGAATATCACGAAAGGGTGAAGCTCAGTCGACATGAAGTGTTAATTCTTGTGTCTACACTGTCATTATTATTTTTTCGTTATTTGCAACGGGCACCATAGTTTTATCAGAATTTTAAGAAATTTCCTATTTGGACATTCTAACGCAAAAAAAAAAAAAAAAAAGCATCATATAGATCTTTTTAAAATTTATGCAGAAAGTAGCATTATATTTCACTAAAAAGATGAGATATCACACTTCCCTTTCCGGCAGCTGGGGAATGATAGAGAAAATATGTTTGACTGCACAGTTACAATTCAGAAGTTTATCAACTTATACCAGAGAAATGAAAAAAAAAAACAACAAAAAACCCAGGTGCTACACCATCATATAACATATTTTGCACATTATCTTTGATGAATATCTTAGTTTCTATTTCTTCATTACAAGTTGATAATTATCTTGCAGTCCATAAAAAAGTCAAAACAAACTGAACAGTATTGAAGACACCATCATCAAATATTGGCTCAGATACACAGGCCATATAAGTAACACCAGGCTTCCCTGAGAGTTCCTCTACAGCAGACTCAGTACCAGCAAAAGATACCCGAGTTGCCCTATGCACTGAGACAAAGATCAATTGAAACAGACTATAAAGAGAACCAACATTAACCTGGAAAGAACAAACGGCTGATCACAAACTCTGGCATCAAAACATCTTGACTGCTGCAGAACTGTTTGAACAAGAATGTTGCCGAATGAAGAGGACAAAGGACAAAATGAATGATTCGTCAACGATAATAGCCAACTATAATTCACTGTTTTTAAATGATTGCTTTATTAAAAAAATCTGATGAAAGGGTTTAGAATGATGATTAGCAAAGTAGTATGGCCAACAATTAACTACTGTAGTGAGTTCAAGCCATATGACAACCCTCTACTGTGACCCTGTGTCATATTAAACTGGAATCAGGAAGAGAAATAATGATTAAAAAGTAATAACAGTCGACAGTGTTTTACCTGATTATACAAAAGCCCCCCCCACCACCACCACCACTCCCCAATATATTCTGGTTCGCGATATAAGGCATCTAGAAAATCACAAATGAAATCAGAATTTCATCAACTTATTTAATATGTACTTTCTTGATTACTGCAAAAATATTTTT
Source organism: Thysanoteuthis rhombus (assembly GCA_963457665.1). Classification (NCBI taxonomy): domain Eukaryota; kingdom Metazoa; phylum Mollusca; class Cephalopoda; order Oegopsida; family Thysanoteuthidae; genus Thysanoteuthis; species Thysanoteuthis major. The sequence goes on along the minus strand of OY735219.1, from coordinate 48,341,808 downwards.
TTTCAATCTGCAATCAATTAACATATTACATGGTGTTTTACACATAATTTTTTTTGATTTTGAGATGAAAACACATTTGTTTTCAAATGAATTAGTAATTGACTCAATTATCCCAGGTCCAGTCATAAGGTGGCTGTCTTCCTTGGACCCCAACATCCGCATCATAAAGGGGGACTACAGTGAAAAAATGCAAGATAACACGAATAGACAATAGAAGATAAGAATAATCATAAGTATATCAGAAAAACTTCAAGCTTGTTCATTTGAAACAAAACGGTTATTTCACAGCAAAAACTGTTACAAGCTCAAATGGGTGATTTCTGAACAAACACTAAAGATATGCAAATACCATCAACAGCTCAAACCTGATTGATAGTTTGGGGGCAGGGGTAGGAATCAAGTAAGCAAGCGTTTGCCCCCGCCCATCTTCCCAGCGACACAAAAAGTTCATTTTTTTTCAAATTCAAACTGACCCCCGCGCCCCCAACACAGCTTTCTCCCACTGTTTATTTAATCCAAAGTAATTAATACAATTAGCTTCCGGTGTTGTTCTTTCAGGTGAGCTGGAGGTAGGGAAATCTATCTCTATCTCTCCATCTCTCTCTCGCCCTTACGCTGGCTACGACACTAGTCGTCCCTGTTTAGGCTTCACATATCACATGGCTACTTACTCGGCCCATTTGTTAGATGTGAAAGACTTAGAAGCGACAAGTATCCGAAGTGGCGTCACTCACTTCATGCTATTTTACCCGTAGATAGGGAAGAGACAGATTCATACTTTTCCCAAGAATATTCGTTGAATGCAAACAAACTGCCCACGACTAGATTTGAACTCATCCCTCCTATCTTCTGACACCCCCTTGACTCGGGCAGTAGGGGCCACTCTGGGTATCATTGATCTAAGTGTTAAAATTAATTTCTCCAGCTACAACAATACAGGTGTAGATAGTCACTCAATAGAAGCCATCACGTGAAAATATCTTTCTGTAACATGCTGTAATCAAAAGACAAATTGAACAAATAAGGGGGGATCAACGAACACAGCCTTTTGTTTGATAAAAATCACAAAAAAAGTTTGAATTTTTGAAATACTCGTATGATCACTGCGGGACACAGACTAAGTGACCAATTTAGCAGAAACGCACATTGCAAATTGACCACTCCTAACAATATACTTCGTTTGGATTAAAGACAAAACCAAAACATTTTTGCTAGACATAATGGGTAAATGTTTAAATTTCCAGCCTTGTAGCTCCATTCGTGCAGCCACTACGCATGATACAATTACGCAGTCAGTCAGACCAACTTACCAACTCACTAACTGAAGACAGTTATGGTTGACGGTCTCTGATTTCTTTAGCTAGTACAACATTAACAAGAGGCACTGTAAAATGTAAACGTCTTATCTTCTCTTTACTGCATGTTTTTCCGATCTGAAGAAAGACACAACGATACATTTTTTTTACAGGACTTTTTTGTAACAACGGGATTTCGTTTATATCAGGAGGGTGGGTAGCTATGAAAATGCAGTTTTTTCTTCTTTGGTCACAGCTGTTGGGATATGTTGGGAAAGATATTTTTCTTTTTCCTTTTTTTTATTATTTTGCAACCATGTAAAGAGATGTTGTGACAACGGTCCGAGTAGGTCTGTATAAACACAGAATGAGCCTTGGAATGAAGTTAAGGCAGCGGCGTTGGGGGGCGGGAGGTTCTTTCTTCCTCACACTTCTAAGTCATAAAAAAAAACAAAACAAAACAAACAACCTGGAGCCAATATTAAAACAATCATTATCAAGCAACTTAAATATTTTCACTGCTCAAATCTGAACATTTATCAGTGTTTGACGTTCTCCAGGGATTGGCTCAAGTCCAACCTTCATGAAAGAACAAGTACAATAGATAATTAAGGCCTATAAAAGCCTCTAGGCTGATTTTCCACAAATCTATTGACCACAGGACAAGTGATTTGTGAAAGATCTCATCAAGTTCTTGAATATCTACAATTCAGGTAGGTTGACTGTCTGAATCTCACCAAACTGAACATCTATCTGCTTACCATCTGTAAAATTGTAATGATAGTAATACTCACACATAAAATACACTTTTGGGTCTGGAAACGCTCACAAATTTTCCCCATATGAATTATATACATAAATAGAAATTACTCCTCAACTTTATGCCATTTCAGATTACGAAATGTCTTTAAAGGAACGATTTACTTTCGGATAATAAGGGGAAACGTGTATTTGATTACCAAACAAGTGTTGCTGATTCTGTCAATATATCAATAACTTTTGCAAAACAAGGTGTGATTGGCGTAACAATAACGGCACTGACAATGGAATCAGCGACCAGAGTTCAAACTCCGGTAGAGTCTGTGTATTTTCACTTTGCACTAATGGGAAAGGCACGAACTCATCTCTTTTGCAGCCCTAGCTATGGATAAAATAGCAAGACAGGTTGTGCTTAGTAGCCCTAGGGAAAACAAACAGTCTACGAGAAGGACACCTCTGATTCCAAACCAGGGAGTGGGGCCCCCTTAAGGTAGTCTGATGTCCAATTCGACGCCCTCCAGCTTATTAAAGTTAATCAAATATTGGTCACCTCAGAGCATGTTCATCAGTTATTTTCCCTTTTGTCATTTTTTTGTCGGATAAGGTAATTAATTTCAATAAATTATTTGAATTTTACATCTTCTGACTGAATTGTACATTGAAATTAGATACGTATAAACATGAATATCCTCGCATAAGTCAGCCTTTTTTCAACGAACAAATCTCCGACCTTCGCCAGGTGACAATAAATCCACAAAAGCATATTGTGCGAGTGTGTGTGGTCTTTAAAACACTATAGCCTGAGGGAAGCCAAGGTGACATGTTTTGAGAAGTATCAGATGATATCACCGACACAACATGAATAGATTGATCCCATAGATTTCAGAGGGAGAGTTATCGAAAGTCTATATCTCTATTACCGGGCTGGAAATTCGGACAACTATAGATAATTAAAGGATATGTTTCCATAGGGTAAGAGAGTGAGATTCCTATATTATTTATGAACTAACATAATACTCGTTAAAAATTAAGGGATTATTTACGTGTGGATCTGCAGCTTTGCCAAGGATCAGGGTATCTGTACACCTATGATCGAAGTGTTTCTCTGTGCACTGTCTAGATCAGAGTGTAGTATATGTGCGCTCATTAGAAAGTGTTACACTAAAAAAATAGTATATATATATATATATATATATATATATATATATATATATATATATATATACTATTTCTGACTATATAGATAGATAGATAGATAGATAGATACTGCTTTGTAGATTTGGGATTTTACAAGATTGACTGAAATAGGACAAATAAATACTTACCCGAAGGAGACTGCCTCTAACCCCACTTTTTTTTTTACAACTACAATCTCGATTATAAAAGTGCCCATTTACGTGATAGAAAAAAAATGAATTTTGCATGACTGGGAAGAAAAAGTGTCTTGGTTGGAAAATATACGGGATCAATTCAACATCCCTGACCTCCAATAGACCGGTTTAGGGTGATTATGTTGAAGTGACACCGTTAGGAGGAAGATGCTGGAGTGATTCCTTTCATCACCATGGAAAGGAAACAACCTTTTGACATATAAGTATAATCGTAACCCACTTCTGAATGGAATACCTACTAGAAGTTATGTCACGTGACACTTGTGGTGATAAAGCGATTGAAAAATTCATCTACTGAATGAACGATCGATTCTTTACTTTTATTGATAGGATAATAGGCATAACTTGCAAGAATGCAATTCTTGAACGGCTTTTTTTTTTAAAGGCTAATGTTGCCAGATTCGTCAAAATATGGCTGAAATCGGGTATTCCATTTGCAGGTGATATAACACACAAAGACTCCAAAACATAGATATATAAGGTATTGATAGGATATTAACGTCCACATACAACGTTATTTTTGATCTACAGATCTAAATTTGAAATAACAATAACATTATTCTAGATTGTATGATAGTTCTTCATATTTATATAAAAATATTAATTTTATTTATATTTATACATATATAGCATGATTATACAACGTAGTGATCAGCTTTAACAAAATATTGGAAATAAAACCTTCGTTCAAGACACCATTTTTCAAATCACGCTGTTGTTGATCATATTTTTGTACTTATTAACTCCCTTTTCTTAAATTTAGCCAATTTTAGCCGTTCAAAAAATGCGTTCTTGCAAAAATTGCCACAAAAATTAATTCCTATGTATTTCTTAGTTTCCTTAACTGCTCTAAAGCATGATGACTTTCAATACAACATCCTACCCCCACCCATGGACTGCTTTTTTTGGGGGGGAGGGATGTTCAATCGACCAAACTTAAGGGGGAGAATGTTCAAATATCCCCAACAATGGGGAGATGTAAAAATGATCCTCATTTTTCTCCCTATATACATGATTAGTGGATTATTTTTTCATAAATATATGATTAATGGAAGCCGCCGGGGAATAAAGACTGAAGGACAATAATAAATATATGAGATGGAATTAACTGATCACTTGCATCAGTGAGTGATCATTTGGTAAATGGAGACAGGACATGAGATGCCGTGCTCCCAGCATAAAGGAGAAGAAACGAGTTCGATTCTCGCCAGATCCAATGCTTTGCATGAAACTCGGAGATAAAAGAAATTTGAGAGAAAGAAGGGGCAAAACGGAGAGAGAGGGGTAATTGCAGGGGGGATAAAATGGAGGATACATGAGAGGGTGAGAAGGGGTGATACACATATGTAAACACACGTTATCCCGAGATAAACAATCCACTTGTTATGAGTAAGGGTGAAACAACGTAACAATATTGTTGTCTGACATGAAATCTAGTTCGTATTTTTTTTTTTTATATTTCCTCCGTTACGGAAAAAATATGATAATAATAATAGAAGTGAAATACAAGGCTTAGCCGAGCCATGGCATAATGGTCATGGAGTTGGAGGTTTGAAGGCTGTTAACAAATACGAAGAAAAAGAAAAAGAGAAAAAAAGAAGCCTTTTTTATAAGGCTTATAACGCTGGCTGCTTTACTGCGCTACCATAGTATAGAGATTGACGTGCCCCTTTAAGAAGTACTACAAACAGTCAGTCAGCAAGCGAGGCTGTCAGCTAACGTACTTCCCGCACTTGCAAGTAGCATTTATAAATCAACGTTTACGAACTCAACCTTATCGAAGGCTACAAAAATATACAAACAATAATAAACTAAATAAAGAGATTAAAAACAAAACAAAACAATAAACAACAAACAAAAACAACATCTACACACCTTATTATACGCTTCACAATCACACAAGTTTAACAATTGAATACGCATGCATTCATACATATACGATTGAATGAAAGGTACGAAGGTGGCTCCGATTAAAGAGTTTCATTCACACCCTCGCACACTCGATAAAAACGGTTGGCCCCCCCCCCCAAAAAAAACAATTGAACAGATAAATCTATTTAATACTAAAACAATGTAATTTATGAATTTACTTCCGTTTTTCTTTTGTGAATTCCCTCAATTTATTTTTGTTTTATTAGTGCGCCGTTTTTAACGTCGAGTGTGCAAGGATGTAATACTTTACAATCCGGACAACCTTCCTTACATTGTGTCAATTACCATAGGTTAGTTCCGCAAGGGGCCATGCGGAGCGATTTCGAGCCTCTGAATACCCCACCATAGTGGCCTTATGCCTAACTAAACTAAAATATTATACTACATGATTAGAGCATCGTACAGTCATTGAAAAACCGTCTTGCTTACTGAACCCACGAGCGGGGCATATAGTCCCTATACTCTCTTGTACAATGTATGTGCCCATCACACAAAACCATCGAAATATATGCCTAGACTTGAAATTACACACACGGACACACACACCGAAATGAGTTGTGGCTAAAAAATGTGTTCAATTTCATAGACAACGCACAAATATCTCTTTCAATGTATACGAATATATACACATACTTTCACAGGTACCGTAGAGAACAAAGTGGAAGTTACGATATACGTACAAATTTCAACACACATACAGAATTGTATTTAGGTACGAAATAACACATCGACTAATTCACACGCGAATAAAACACATCATTTACATTTATTTACTAAGCCTAATAGTATCACTGCATTTTGACTAATAAAAAAGGAAATGCAATCTTAGTGACAAAGATTATTATTTTAACTCCCTCAGAAAATAACAGGTAATCTTACAGGTCATGTCAACTTTAGGTTTCGAAAGGACTTATTTAATATTTTTTTTATACCTTTTCTGGTGTCCTCTGGTTAAAAGTAACAGGCTAAAGCATGGGGGCCCACGACGGGGTACAAACGGGGCGATTGACACCTCCCGGAGCAGGCCTTCTCACTAAGGACAAAGAGTTTTGGAAGTTGGAACCTTGTAGTCAATAAAGGATAATGGTGCAGTACAACTGATTTATGTAAATCCAACTTAATGTTTACAATAATAAATATATCCTTTTGCGCCCCCATACGCTCTATAACAGTGGTATTGGATGTCCATGGGTGGAGGTGTGAAATGGCACAGAAAACTGAATCAGTAGAGTTAAAGTTTCCTCCCCGGCTGTTTACATTCACTTAGCACAAATGATGAGAAAGGCATGAATCCACTCACGAGTGAATAGTAAGGCAGTTAGAGCCATTTAGCCCTGCAAAGTTGGTCTATCAAAGAGATGGTTACTCTGACAGAAAAAAAACCTACAGCTTGGCAATTGCTATAGCTGGTCCCAAGCTTGGGTGAAGGAGAGTTGGGCGTGGAGCTATCAACTCCATTCTGAAAAAACCTACTTGCTACTAGAACCACAGCACAGTGGTTGTCACCCTATGCTCCACAAGAAGTCTATAGGAATGAAGAAAGAAGAAAAAAAAAAAAAAAAAAAAAAAAACACGACTGGTTAGTCATTCAATAGAAACTGTTACATAACCAACGTTTTTTGGCTGTGAGCTGTATTGGGGATGATCAATGAATAAGTTATTTCTTTCGTATATTGTTCATCACTAAAGAATAGTCTGAATTTAAAACAAAAACAAGTGTGGATACTGTTGTACACAAACTACGGGACAAATTTAGCATAGATTTACATCATAAATTGAATTCACCACTAAAAACCCTACTGGGGGGGGGGATTGAAAAAAAAAAAAAGAAAAGATTTCCAGCATATCAAAAATACATGGTATTTATTCGAGGGCAAATTCGATACAATATTAGGGACAAGAATTGCAGATTCCCTTGGCAGTTGCCTTTTGGCATGCCTCAGGCAGTAGGGACTGACCCTGACCCAATACCTTCAACTACAATGTGGAGATGCAGCCTCTGGGGCACACCTTGGAACCAAACATTATACTTTTTCTTCCCTGGCCCGAGGATCCTGAATACATGTTTGGATCTGCTTAGATGACATGGGTTGATCTTTTTCTTATTTGCAGGGAATCTCTGAAATACTAAACACCAAAACATCTGAAAAGACTTGTGCTTCATAAAGTACCACAACTACCATTATTTTCAGATAATCACCCAAACAGAATCAAAAATACCATTTGAACAGCAATAAAGCTGTGAAATTCCCATTATATTTTGGTTACCATATATGATAGGTAACCAAGTCAATCACCAAACTAAGGTGTTAATTCAAGTTTATTCCAATATTTGCCAGGTAATATGACTCTCCAATATATGGCAGCATTGTGATTATCAGAGTGTCAAATTCATGAACAGACTACAATGATCCATTTTGGAAAATAGTGATGCTTAAAAAAGTCAACTTACACTACAACATATACAGTAATTCAAACAAATATCGTCTCAATTTCTTTTTTTATCATCACGTTCTCCCAGTTGTAACCTCCAGCATTCAAAGGTGTCTGCTCAACATTCGAAAACAAAACAGACACCAGGAGGAGGTCGGAGAATACAGCAGTCGAAACGTGACTTTCAAGAAAGAAAAGATGATGATATTAGTCTAAACTAATAAAAATACAATGATTAAAACATTTCGTCTAAAAAAAAAAAAAAAAAAAAAGATTATCTTTTGTGACTGATACATCAAAAAAAGCTTTTAATTTATATTTACAGGGGTGGATCAATATATCCATAGCCCAATACAGTTATTAGCTGAGTTTTGATCTGAAAATTTCAAATAATGTTTGATCTATGTGATTATCATTCACCATTGAATTAAATGCATTGACAAGGAAGGAAATCATGAGAAAAAAATGAACTTTTGTTGTGTGAAATAAAAAAAACAATGATTTACTGACTCATTGTGGTTATTTAGTAGTTCTCATTTCAGGATGAGATGAACATATCATTATATATAGATTATCATTATTACCTTTTATTTTGGAAGAGCAGAAGAGTGCAATTGCTTGAGCTGTGGTTCTCAGTCCCAAGTCACATCCCTCCCCTGGAGATCCACAGTTTCCGCTATCCCTCCACGATTTTGAATTGTCTACTAGTAATTTTTGTCACCATAATACTTTCCTCCCCAGACTGAAATCCCCCACCCCCGGGAGCCAAGCAGTAGCTCATGCAATAGGCACCACATTTTCCAGCCCCCCGACTCCCACTATGCTTGCAAGCTATCAATTCTGACTCAGTAATTCTACACTTGCACTATTACAATAGTACTAAACTGCCTTCAACTTTTGTGAACAACAGGGTGTTTAAGGTAAGTGATTTTAGTTTATGATCAACTTCTATTGGAGTTATTATTTCAATACAATAATTGAAGGGAGTATGGGTATCTATGTGATATATCTGCTATGCATAAATACAGAGGTATTTGAAACTGAAGTCATAGCCTCTACATAAAAATCAAAATGAAAACTAAGTAATACTATAAGCAAAATGTCAAACATTTGTCGTATTATCTGACTGTATCACATACAAAAAAAAAAATTACTTGACTATGCTAAAAAAAAAAAAAAAGAATGTTATAATACTTGAATGTATTCTTTCAAATTTAAGGCTCCTTTATAACATATGCAACCGTCCCCGCACAAGCTTAATCTGACCCTGGAGCCGAGTGCCTCTGGTTTGAGAACCATTAGGTTAGAGACTCGAAAAATGGTAATTGGTAAATGGAGTTCAAATTTGAGTAATGACATTTGCACTAATGCTCTCGAGAAAGGCATAAATCCCAACTCTCCCTGGTCACGTCCTTTTGATATTTACTAAGCTTGGTAATGCACAAGGCCTCAAGTGTGAGGTAGCTAAAGAGGTTCAAACTCATCAAAGTAGTAATGGTCTGCACAGTGGTGTGGCTAGAGATTTGAGGGGCCCAGGGGGGAGGGGTTGGCTTCTTGAGGAGCCTGCTCCAACATTTAGAAAGAGTCAACAAAAAAGAAAATTTGCAATAAATAGACATGTCCCATCAGTTTATTGGTAAAGATCAACACCAACGACTGAATAATTATTCATGCAATTCATGTATCTATAAACATATCTTTGTAATTGTACAAGATCAGTGGAAATGCAATAGATGAACAACTATTTCTAAAGCTAGGGGGGGGTCCATTGGAGGCCTGAGGGCCTTTTCAAATAGCCCCCTCCCTCAGTTACACCTCTGGGTCCAAAAAACTAGATTGCTAACCAATGCTCCACAGTGATGTACTCTAGTCAGTCATGTCATTTGCAATTTTATGTCAAAATAGTAGACAGAAAGAGAAAGGGTAATTAATTGACGGGGGAGAGGTAAACTAACTACTTAATTACCTACCCAGGCAATAACGGCAAAATTACAACTATATTGTTGTATGGTCAATGACATGGTTTGGGCAAGCTGAACTTAAATGCCTTTTAAAATATGGTATCATTCCCCAAAATATCCAACTTTACATCAACGAATTTTTTTTCATTTTGACTGTTTTTAATCCGTCTACTTAACTGAATTTCTCATTAGTATTAAGAAGGGGTCAACTTTCTGCCCCCTAGCACTTGAGCTCTTGGCGACTGCCCATGTGGCTGGTACCTTTGACCATGCCTGAGCGAAAAAGGAAAGTTGATGAACATGGACTGAACCAAGTGGGAGGAGAAGAGCTCAAAGTACTGATTGGGCTTACACTGAGAGAATCCAGACCACCAGGGAAGACAAACAGCCCTAGTAATGCAGCCTGGGAGGGAGGGGCGTTATCACCCAGGTATTTTTCCCATGCGGATGAAACAATCAGACGAAATTAAAGGAAACTTTGCCCCCAGTCCAAAGTTTCTTTCTCTAAAACCAAAATTCTAAATACAACGAAGATGTTAATGTCCGTCTACTGAGACAATAATCACTGGCCTCCAAAGATGTTTATTACATTGGCATCCTAAGATGGAAAAGGTAGTTTCTGATGATAGAGATGATGTGTTCTTGAAGAGTTTCAATTTATATCGATGTTTTTTCTTTACAACATCCATTGTCAGCCTCGACACACACACAGGTACTTCTTAACCTGGGAGAATGAGTTTTCATAGTAGACAGGTGCCACCCGTTTTTCGAAAGATCACCATATACCAATTTTTCACTTTTACGAAAATAGCGAAGAGTGAAAAGAGCGTTCAGAGTTCGTTTTGCTGAAATCCTGTATTTCCCATCACCCCAATCCTCAACGACTTAGCCCAACATACCATCATCACTAGTTTAAAAACAGATCCTTTATAAATAGATGGTGATTGCCTCTTCGCTTCACGCCATTTTGGTTTACGATTTTTATTTCATTTTATAGAAACGCTCTTATCTTTCGGACGGCGGGGGAGACCTGTCTTACCTTTTATATAATGATCATGTAATTAATGACAAGTCTGCTGTTAGTTTTTTCATGCATAGTTTTATATTAATGCCTGAAAGAGGTTGCAGGGTGGTACACTTTGCCCCAGGGTGAAGGGAAAGTGGCGAGACAGGAGCATTCAATTGTCGTAAATTTCTGCGTATCCCTTTTGTACAGCCCTTTATACATTGTTCTGTGGCCATTAACCTGTTAACCAGACAGAGGAATGTATTTATCCTTCAGGACGTAAATTATTTCTTTTTTTCTCTTTTAAGTTTCACGTCAACTTGAATACAAATATGACACCCTTTGATCTTATTATGAACCCCGGCGTAAATGTAATCTTGTTCGAGTTGGGATTTATTAAGTACCAGTATATATACCCCGTCATCAAAAATTACAGCTATCAATTATAGAATTTCAATTGCGGTGACCTTGAAGAATAGTATTCTATTGGCCACAAACAAATTTTTACTATTTTTTAAATTCCTTTTTGTATTTTCATACTGTTCTTAAAAATTCAGCATTTTTATTACATCATTAGAATAATGGAATTCTATTTTACTATGTCAAATGTATGAATGAAATTCCATCTTACTACGTCAATTGCGCCCCTTACCGAGACAGAAGACATTTGCACAATGCAAATTATATGCGAGGATGTGGATTATTTACCTGGTTGATCAGTTAACATAGCAGTAGACCCTAGAGCAGTGATTCTTGAATTAGAGGCACCTGACTCCCAGGGGAGGAACGTATAATGGTGAAAAAATGTACTGGGGGCACACATTAGTGATGCAAAACTCAATTTTGCAAATAGACGTAAAGAATGAACGGGCCTGATCATTCATTATAAACATGACAGACACACACTATACAAGCTCACTGAATGGCGTCTCTCTCCCGACCGTGTAATCCAACGGGAGAGTGCTTACGCATGTACTATAAAGTCCCTCTGATTGGTTGCCAAGTTACATCAACTTCGTGCAACCGGCTTTCGAGCCATTAGAAATGGCTGGATACTTTTACTTTGCATGTATGGTCTTCCAGATTTGCAAAATCCTTACAACAACAAAGGTATTTTGCTTTTAACACAACTAACTAACCACAATACAATGTGCTTTTCATGGACATATGAAAAATATATTTGGTTATGATAAGCTATAAACCTCGAATGAGTTTGGTTTTTATCGGGTTAGATTAAAGTTCAAAAGATCGGAAATGAAAAAAGAAAGTTATCTAGAACAACCAAACATGTCAGAACAACTACAACTTGAAAGAATGTACGTTTGAAAATATATCTCAATTGTTGAAGGAAACGAATGAAAGCTGATAAATCTGAGGGTCTCTCCCAGGTGTCAGATTGGTTGTTAGACTCTTTATACATAAGGGTTTATGGAATTGAATATGTATTTATCATCATACTCTGTTTATACTCTAATCGAGGGTGGGTTGGGGTTAGGTACACACAGGCAATAGTAGATATGATCCATTTCCAGTCTGTTGAAGCTTCGTTCGGCTTACTGCAACTAGTAGTCCCGAATAGTCACCCATCTATGTACTGACCAGGCTCGACGTTTCTTAGCTTTGGTGATCTTCCGAAAACCGATTCTTCAATCCTTGTGCTTGTGTTTGTGAGAGGCACTGAGTGCCATTTTTAAAGAGTAGGCAGTGGATTGAAACACGACCAACAGAACCGAGGGTGAGCACCCAACCACTGGGACACGGTGTTCGTTGTGGAACGGAACATATTTATTCAAAATCAGAGAAGTCCAATAATACTCGAAAGAACTGATCTCAGTCTTTTCTTTCGTTAGTCCTCCCACCAGACCAACATTTTCATAATCAGTGGAGATCGATATGCTAAGTTTATTCCGTTTGACGCTACGAAAATTCACAAAGGAATGAGCCAAACAATTCTCTTCAAGTACCAACGTATTCCCTTTTGTAGCGTATCTTCACGGCTGCCTCCATAGATTCCGCAGTCTTTCAGGTAAATAGGGAATATATACCCTTTTATAAGAACTCTACATATCAGATATAATAGTTGTAGCCGGCTCAATGCATTTCTGAATTATTAGCATGAGAGTTTCTGCATAACGTTCAGGAAGAGCGTAGAAAAAACAGTTCTTGTTTTCGACAGATGCTACCGATAAGATGAACTAAACACATCAATTTCCACCGATAATAAAAAGGTTGGTCTGGGAGAGATTAACGAAATAAACTCAACATATCTTCCACTAATGGAAAAGAGCCCAGAACTCCATAAGCTAAGGAGGATATTTATTAAAAATGAAACTCTTTTTTTCGGAATGAACCTTGGTAATATGAATTTGTCGATTATATATTTTGATTCAGAAGAAAGACTAGTTCTAAAAGTTTTGTAAGGAAGCGATATTTCACAAGACAAAAGATTTTGCTAAAATTAGGTTATTTTTTTCACCTTTTCGGATCCATACTTTTTTCAGCGAATTACTGATTATTGGTCACGTACTATGGATGAAAACTAGGGCTCACAGTTGGAATATGGGTAAATAAGTCAACTATAAATCTAAGCGTCTAATGCACTCAATTTCGCTTCTAAAATGGTTTACTAACGCAATGGTTTCGAAGCCGAGAGAACTCAAGGACCCCTTCTATAAAGGAAATATTCTGGCGAACCTCTATCTTTTAGACTATAATCAGCGAACGACAATTTTTTCATTTGCAAAAATCATATTAATTTAAACTTAAATTTATTTGAATTATTATATATAATACAGGTTTATGTACAATAATTGACGTTTCACGATCGTTGTGCAATGGATGAAGATGTTTCTCTGCCACAAGATTCTCGCCATGTCTGGTTTACTGCAGCGAACCCCCCCGAGCATTATCTGTCGGAGAGCTTTCCAACTAACTTATCTATGAAACGAATTTAACATTGATATCCAAAGAAATGAATTCGCCTTTTTACAAAAAAAAATATTGTACTTATTAATGATATCAGTATTTTGACATTTGTGTGTGTAAGTACAATCAGCAATGATGAAAATGAGGGTGAGAACTAGGTATACGGTAATGTCTCCATTTGTAGACATTGAATATACAAAACACTAGAAATTGAGAAGTGGGTATACGTCGCAATACGTCCCTCAATCCAATCACTGAATATCAAGTTCTGACTCCCATCGTCAAATTATATTTTTTCTTCGCGGCGTTTATATTTTTTTCAATGTATTTTCTCCGTAAGTATTGAGTCTTAGTTTCAATAGATGTATTTTTGCATCCGGAATCCAAGACAATGAAAGAAAAAGAAGAAGATTTTTTTAATAATAATAAAACAGGCATATCCATATTGAAACGGATAATGAAACATCGTAAATCTTCATCAAGCGTAGCGGGAGGCAGCGAGATGCTCCTAAACTGGTTACACAGTTCAAACATAAAGATATGGACTATATATATATATATATATATATATATATATATATATATATATATATATATATATATATATATATATATATATATAGGGAGGTATATATAAAGAGAGAGAGGGAGTAGAGATAAATATGGTGAGACATAGACAGACAGACAAACACGCACAGATAGATAATAGACGCAGAATATATATAAGAAGCATATCGAGACAGATGTTGTTTTTTTTCGTCACGAATAATATTATCAAACTTTTATAGTTATCTAAAACACTGGTCCGAAGTGATCACAATAAGCGTGTCGCCTGTTAATAGATAGTAAGATAGATATCGCGTTTGTACGTATAAGCAGCCGGCTGGTAGTAGCACAACAAGGTGTGGCCCCCTTAAGACGAAGCGTACTACCACTAACTGAAAAGCTACTCGCAGTGAAATGAATGACATCTAACAGCTGACGACTGTCTACCTGACTAGACTAGACGGATCACGAGACACACAATATACTTGTCTTATCGGCAAACACGCATCTCTGGCTCACAATCGCACAAAAGCTTCTTTTTTATTTCATTTATTTATTTACATGTGTAAGTAAAGGAATAAGCGAAACACACACAGAAACACTTACTTATGCGCTTCATCTAAAAATGTCGTTTATAAGCCTCCATAATTTCCACTTGTATTTTTCAGCTTTATCCTGGAACTGGAAGCGCTAATATACGATAGCGAAGATGATGAAAGGAGTTTGTAAGGTGCAAAATGAAATAAGGGTTATTATTCTTTTCTTCAAAAACTAAAGCACTGCGATTAGTTGAAGAAAAGAGCCCTAATTTTATGAGACCTTGCTTGTCAAATTAATTACAGGGCTCAATTCCCGGGGGTGCTCGGAGAAGGAACTGGAGGAGTTTTCAAATGAAAATGATGCCTCATTACACAACGGGTATGGAAAATATACACCATAACAACAGGAAACTTCAGTTTCCATGGTGAAAGAGGGAGATAGAGAGATGTGGCAGCGAGAGGGAGATACAGAGAAAGAGAGATGTGGCAGCAAGAGGGAGATAGAGAGAAAGAGAGATGTGGCAGCGAGAGGGAGATACAGAGAAAGAGAGATGTGGCAGCGAGAGGGAGATACAGAGAAAGAGAGATGTGGCGGCGAGAGGGAGATACAGAGAGAAAGAGAGATGTGGCAGCGAGAGGGAGATACAGAGAAAGAGAGATGTGGCGACGAGAGGGAGATACAGAGAAAGAGAGATGTGGCAGCGAGAGGGAGATAGAGAGAACGAGAGATGTGGCGGCGAGAGGGAGATAGAGAGAAAGAGAGATGTGGCGGCGAGAGGGAGATAGAGAGAAAGAGAGATGTGGCGGCGAGAGGGAGATAGAGAGAAAGAGAGATGTGGCAGCGAGAGGGAGATACAGAGAAAGAGAGATGTGGCAGCGAGAGGGAGATACAGAGAAAGAGAGATGTGGCGGCGAGAGGGAGATACAGAGAAAGAGAGATGTGGCGGCGAGAGGGAGATACAGAGAAAGAGAGATGTGGCAGCGAGAGGGAGATACTGAGAAAGAGAGATGTGGCAGCGAGAGGAAGATACAGAGAAAGAGAGATGTGGCAGCGAGAGGGAGATACAGAGAAAGACAGATGTGGCAGCGAGAGGGAGATACAGAGAAAGAGAGATGTGGCAGCGAGAGGGAGATAGAGAGAAAGAGAGATGTAGCGGCGAGAGGGAGATAGAGAGAAAGAGAGAAATGGCAGCGAGAGGGAGATACAGAGAAAGAGAGATGTGGCAGCGAGAGGGAGATACAGAGAAAGAGAGATGTGGCAGCGAGAGGGAGATACAGAGAAAGAGAGATGTGGCAGCGAGAGGGAGATACAGAGAAAGAGAGATGTGGCAGCGAGAGGGAGATACAGAGAAAGAGAGATGTGGCGGCGAGAGGGAGACAGAGAGAAAGAGAGATGTGGCGGCGTGAGGGAGATACAGAGAAAGAGAGATGTGGCGACGAGAGGGAGATACAGAGAAAGAGAGATGTGGTGGCGAGAGGGAGATGAAGAGACTGATTATATGATAAAGAGATGGATTACATTTCAAACACCGATGTACATTTTCACGAATCTTAGGAAATCGGTTGCATTATTTATCTATGTACCTCAATGAAAAAAGTATGAAGTCATGAAATGAAGAAAGAAATATGTTCTCAAATGTCAATGAAGACCACACGGAGACAAAAAATTGCACCTGTCAGATAATAATACCGATCGTAATTCAGAAGATTATTCATAACAATGCGAACCTTACAGGTGTTCCATGTTACAGCTGAATGGCGTTGGAGACACTGGTTCTTGCACGATCAGCGAAGTTAACCAACGTCGAGCCTGGTAAATACGTGGGTCTGTGACTCTGAAAATAATGCATGTTGTAAGTGGTTGTAGACTCTGCAGATAGCTCGTGGCGGTACCATTAATCCTCACAAAGAGGAAACAGATCTCTATACTTAACAATACAACCCAAAGGTCCCCTCACCTAGCCCCTGACCATCTGACTGGCCTTGCTGGCTATGAGTGACAAGGATGCAGTGTTCAATTACTTCTACCACTTGATCCATATCCGCAATTATTTGTTTTCTTGAAGATTACAGACGTTAATGTCGTTTTGTTTATTTCCCTGTTAAACATATGTTCAGAAATGCATTTACATCGATTCTTCTGTTAACAATGAGAATTATAAAACTTACAGATTATACTACATCAAATTTTGCGCGTAGAAAGAGACTTCAAAAGGTAAAAACACCCAACATAATGTCTTTAGTACCAGACCATTTATCAAGCTTCCAGAAATTTCCAGAAACTGGTGATTCGTTTTAATCTGACAGGATTCGTAATAGTTCACCACTCAACCGTTCTTTGTTTTAATTTTTGAGACTTGGTTGCATCGTCTTCAGCAGGAGAGTCTGGTGGATTATTACTGATTAAACAGACCTAATTTCTGAAGTTCATTAATTTTCATGTGTATAGATGTTTCGTTTTTCACTTTACATTGCATTGTTTATTCTATATTTCAAGTTTTGTATTAAACCTTGGTCTATAAATCCGGATCACCTCCGGTCTCAAACATGCCGGATAAATGGTCCGGATCTGTAGTAGGATCGTTGAGCTCAGAGTTTAACAATGTTCCTCCTCTCACTCTACTTGAGTGAAATACTACACCGAGTTCTGGCTAGTCATATTAAAATGTCAGGATGACATCTCAAGATAACAATTCTCATCCTTATTGCTACAACATCGTCTATTTTTTTTTTCTATGTTTGACTGATACCAGTCAAGAGGTGCACTTCCCCTTTTTTTATTACTGTGTCCCGAATATCTATGGTGGGGGCGTGAGTAATATCAAGAGGGGACACGAGTCCCAAGGAAGAAAGTAAAAAATTCTCTTAATTATTTTGGGAACTCTTTTTAGTGTTCGCATAATATCATACTGAACATAATATATCAAGGGGCTCAGAATCAAGTTCTAGCAACTAAAGTGGGGATGTGGTGGTAAAAAATATCAAAAACCACCGATCTATGGCGTGAAAATGAATCCAAAGCAATGATTATTAATTCATTTTTTTTAAAGATTCAAATTGAGATATTTTTGAAGGGGTATTATTTGTTGCTCTTGTGAGATGGGCCGTGCTGCATAAATCCTTGTCTACGTCCAGTCTTTACTTGATCAATCCATCACATGCACTACATCGAGGAATATCACGGCAAATAATACCTTTGGCATGGAAGAAGTCTTCGGCGGAGTCGGCACAATGCCGACACCAGTCAGTTATTTCCATGGAAGCACAAGGCGAGAAAAAGCAGCCGACATAACA
Source organism: Thysanoteuthis rhombus (assembly GCA_963457665.1). NCBI lineage: Eukaryota > Metazoa > Mollusca > Cephalopoda > Oegopsida > Thysanoteuthidae > Thysanoteuthis > Thysanoteuthis major. Next base: position 48,323,727 of record OY735219.1, on the reverse strand, counting down.
ATAAGAGATCTGTAGGACGGAATGCACATCTTGACTTGGCTTTAGTAAAGGGATTGTAATTCTCAATTTCTACCGTCGTAATCACTGGTGTTAAAAGCTGATTGGAGAATTAACTGAATTAACCCAACAAAAATTTAGACTTCGGATGATAAAAATATGCGCACGTTTTTCTGAATTTTTGAAAGGAGGTATTATTATTATTATTATTATTATTCGGACTATCCTCATCTTGGTTGTTTTTCATACATTTCGGCCGTTGTACTCTACGGCCTTCATCAAGTATCATCTGGTAGGTGTGGGGAAGTAACGAACCGAACCCTTTATTTAACCGACGGGGGTATATTGACCGCACTCCCCTCTTAGCATTAGTAGTATTATTATTGTCTCACACCGGGATTGAACCTAGAACCATTAGATTACTTGCAGTAATTCTGTCTGATTCTGTAACCACTACGCTATGTGCACGTTCGATTGATTTTATATCACGGCATCCACTGGTTGAAAATCAAATAATCACACTCATCCATATATGCTGCCGTCAATTTTCTTGCATTCTTACGCGTTTTTGTTCTATTAAAGCAGGGAATCGTCAAAAATTGCGAAGAAGTTATGATTGACTGTAAATACTACGCGATGAGAGACTGTTTCCTCAACCCAATATCCCCTACGGGGGGGGGGCTTGACTCCACTCCAGTCACAGGTAGGCTGTGATCCTCCTCCCCGTCACCATCCACCAGACTTTCCCAGCAGCTTTTATTTCGCCACTTGAACTACTTACCTACAAGGTCTACTTCACACATGATACTTAACTGCAGAAAGCTTCAAACCAGGTATATACATGTCTATGGTAGTGTGTACAAGGAAGGGCACGATTGTGTGTGTGTGTGTATTGATAGAGACCTTTTTTAGTGTAGTTGTACCGTCCAAAGGACATAACATCACTCACATGGAGGATGAGATTTAGATAACTAGTTTGAAGATAGGTGTTTGGTTTTCCTATCTTGTACCATTGATTTGAGTTCGCGATTTTTATCCAACAAATGGAGGTCATTTAAACGGGGTTTCTTAACTCTTATCTCATTAAATACATAAAAAATTAAGACTTCATTTTTTTCCAAAATTCATACCTCTATATTTTCCCATTGATCTTTTGTAGTTGTAGGGATAGGTGACCTACTGCCCGTGGATCAAATCATGCTCGCGAGCAAACATCAGATATTTTTTCTGTCTTTGTGATAGATTCAAAAGATGCCTTGATTGAAATAAATTGCAACTAAATCAAATTCTTTGATTTCTAATTGGCGTCCTTTGTTGAAGACAAATGATTTCCTCGTACGAGTCATTCATTGATTTAAGACAAAATAAAACTGAATGTATTTAAAATGGATAATTCCCACACTCGCAGTTTTTTATGGCCTATCGTCCGCTCATTAATACGCAACCCAGTCGACAGAAGCGGAAAGATCGGAACCCTGGTTAAGAGTATTAAAAAATTGCCCGAAACAATGTCGAGAGCAGTGGTGCCTAATCAGAGGGAATTCACCCCAAGGGGCGGTAAAGCTATTAGGTAAGAATAAAAGTTGTGGCGAATTTTTTTCGTTTGCTTTTTCTTTCAGTAACAAATACATAGCGAGAGCTGTACAATTATAAAATTGAACTAATTCTTACTATGAAGCCGTCTAATTACACACGAAACAAATGATTTGGAACAATTCTTTGTAGCAACTTACTTCGATGGAGGGGCGACTAGTCTTATTGACAAACGTGAGGTATGGCCACGAAAGGGTTGAGAACCGCTGGGCTAGAGACAAATATATCGATTATTGCCTAAACACACACACACACACACACACAGAGAAAAAGAGTATTGTTTTTTGGGAGGGGGTATTTTGTTTTTGCCTTTATTTATCTAATTACTTTATCGGTATTAATGGTGAAATTATATTTGTTGTGTGATTGAATATTCGTAGAGGCGTCTGTTTTTTTTATCCCCTTTACTGTTGAAAAACTAAATTGACAGGTGCCTTTTTAAAAAGTTTTAATGACCATATTATTAAACTATTTGAATACACATAGTTTATGTGTAAAAAAAACGTGTTCGATATTAAAAAAAGGCGTTTATTTAGATCACATAAAGTTATTTAAAACAAGCATTTCAAGTATAAAACCAATAATGAACTAAGACATTTTAAAAATACTGTGTGATAAATTTCGCCAACCAAGACTTATATTTTCAAAGTGAGAAAACTGCGAAGTAATGATACACCACGTGTATTTGCATATTTATTTTTGGTCTGTAACACTTTTTACTAAACATCACAGAAATATAATTTTATATTAGGTTGAACTTGATAAATTGAACGATATGATTATTCAATGGTGAATAGGATGTTATTCGTCAATTGGGTGGGGAGAAATTTTTATCTGTGTGAGTGAGTGTGAAACAGTAACCTTTTTCAGTATTTATACAAAAGAAGGTGACAATAAGTAATTCTCCCATCCCTACGAATTGGACTCTCCCAAAAATCTTTTCTTAACTTTACCTTCTGTTTACTTTTGATATTCAAGAAGTACTGATTGAGCTGTAAATAAAAAATACAAGGTCACACCCTCTTAGTTATAACACAAGAGGTCGCAATTTCAAATATATCACCATCAGATATCCACCACAAATTTCCAAGATGAAGATGGGTCACTTGGAGCTGCCAACACAGTAAATGCCTCAACTGTGAAATGATTTAAAGATTATTTGGGCAATGACCTCTCAATGCCATTTAAATACCCCTTCTACTAATAATATTATTTCCTTGCACAGAGGCACGGCAGGTTGAGAATACTCACAAAGCCATCAGACGGGACTAACATAAGCTCTATGCTAAACAGACGACCCCAACAAACAATGAATTACAAATGGTGAGTATCAACAAGATTGATACTTCTTAAGGACAATGTAATCGCAAAATCTTGAAGTTGTTATTGAGGGCATGGGTAAACTTGAATTAGTTAGAAATAAACGCCTCGATGTGTGGACGCATAGGCGAGGTGACCCCCGGGAACAAGTAGCCAAATAAGAAGTTCAGTCCATGCCCTTACTTTAAGGGTTAAAGGAGGAGAGACGGACTAATTTTTTTCCACCTAAATTGAAGGTCATGGAAAGAGTCAACATTGTTGGCAAGTGACCCTTAACTGATGCGGTAGATGTTTATTTTAGAATAAAAAAAAACCTTTCTCCCCTTATCAACATAATATCAGTGGGTGTAACTAAGTGCTTTACAAAATGGATATATCGAAGGTCAGGTGTAATCTGTTATATTTTAATTATGCTCTTCAATTTTAATAAATATTTACTAATATTACAGTAGAAATAGGATCGCCTAGATGAGGTGAGAATCTGCCACGGGCTTCTGCGAGGGAGGAGGGCACAAACAAAGCATTTGACACCCTCCCCGATTCAGGGTAGTAAATAAACGATAATGGTGTAGTACAAGTGTTTTTGTTTGTTTTTTTAAATTTAATTACTTATGTTCCTATATAAAATGACTATTACTCCCTGATAAGAGGGTTGCAACTAAGTAAAATTCCGAATTTATCCTTTTGTCCCCTCTCTCAGGAATATATCCTTTCCTACAATCACCCTGGAAAAGTGGCAGCAGACACTCATGGAGACTGCATATCAAGTGTCTAAAGAAGGAAAAAAAGAAGGGATGTTTCCCTGAAAAATCATTTCCTAAGCTGAAAGATATACTTTGAGGTACAGGTCAAGTAGTGCGGTCCCTGAAATGAAGTGCAGTTCCTCCCACAGAACTAGTAGTTTTGCTTCTTTTTTTTTTGTCTCAGAGCCAACATTTCTGACATTCCTATCTCATCAAGGAAAGGGGAAGGGTCAAGTAATTCAGGGGCCAGTCATTGGAGTAGGAAATCCAAAATTAGAACAATTACATGCTCTGCAGGAGGGACCACAGTTCTTGAGGGACCATAAAGAGAGGAGAGGGATAAGTGGAGAAGAGAGGGTAATGAGAGAGAGAGAGAAAAGGGGTAACAGAGTGGGGGAGAGAGAGAGAAAGGGGTAACAGAGTGGGGGAGAGAGAGAGAAAGAAAGGGGTAACAGAGTGGGGGAGAGAGAGAGAAAGAAAGGGGTAACAGAGTGGGGGAGAGAGAGAGAAAGAAAGGGGTAACAGAGTGGGGGAGAGAGAGAGAAAGAAAGGGGTAACAGAGTGGGGGAGAGAGAGAGAAAGAAAGGGGTAACAGAGTGGGGGAGAGAGAGAGAAAGAAAGGGGTAACAGAGTGGGGGAGAGAGAGAGAAAGAAAGGGGTAACAGAGTGGGGAGAAAGACGAAGGGTTAACGAGGGGGAAAAGGAGTGATGGAGAGAGGGGAGAAAGAGAGGGGTGTCTGGGGAAGAGGGAGAAAGCAAGGAGAAATATATGGAAAGAAAGAGAAGGCAACAGGGGAGAAGAAATTTAAAAAAAAAAAGACAGAAAGAAAAAACATTCATAAAACTTTGGGATTGAACACTTGTGTGTGTGTGTGTGTGGAGAGGAGTGGGGTGTAATATATCAAAAGTTGCAAATTAATTGATATATAAACTGTAGCCAGTAAGTGTGTATTGCACAATGAGACAAGTGCTTTTTTTCTCATCTCAACAAAAGAGACAAAACTCACATGCTCATGTAATGGCTAATAACACCAGCTGTTGTTTTAGCAACAAAGAAACAGTTGCTGAATTTTACACATTTAAGTAAAAATAAGTATTCATAAAACAAAACAGTTTGTTTGATTTTTAAGGTATCAATTAGTTAGAACATGGTTATTTTTTTTGTTTTTTTCTGTACATAGAAACCAATATTTCTATCAAATTGAAAATTCAAGTCAAAATTAAAACAAAACAATTGTAAGGAAAGATGAACATGGTGAATAAGTTTATACATTTTTGTTTTTATCACATTGATTTTCTACATATACAATGTATTCTTGTTCATCTTACTTTGCCATAGGTCTGTCTATCATCACATAAGTCAAGAACGGCTTTAGCCACCAAATTCTGTGTGGTTACTAATAGGACCCAAGAATATGTTCCTAGCATATTGGTTTTTAGAGATCAAAAAGCAAAGCTAATTGATAACAATGGTTTGAAATCTGTGTCCGCACTTGGAGGTATTAAATCTATGTACCTCTAGCTTCAAGAACTAGCAAAAAACCCGTGTGTAAGGCAAGATTTTCAGCTTGTTCTTATGATTCTGAAATAAAATAGTCAAACAAGAAATCATTTTCTATGATTTTAGGTAACTTATTCCAATGAAACGCTAAAGACAAATCTGAAGATTAAACAAACTTTGGAGAAAAGTTATCTTGGATGTGCTGTAATTTTGAGCAGGAGTTTTTAACATGCATTCAGATTAAACACTTGAGTGGCCAAGGGGTTTAAATTGACACCTTCATACTTTTCATGATATATTCTCAGTGTTATGCCTTCACTGTAGTACAATAAGTGTAGACCAATAACCTCTGTGTTAAATTCAATTTTTTCCACTGAGAACAGCAAGTCAAATCAGAATGGACATTTTCAATATTAGCTTGATAGATAGATGGAGATACTGCATATATTCATGTAAAAAGTCAACCTCTTTTTTTTTTTTTAGCCAAGAGAATCGACATTTCTTCATGATCAACAGATCAGCATTTGTGAATGAAGGAATTATCCTGAACCTAAATTTTACGATGAAATTATTTTTTTCTACACTATTATGTTCTGACGTACGCATCAACACACATGCCCTATTAAATGAGATAAATAAGAGTAGTGTTGGGTTTCCATAGTCTGCCATTTTAGTGTAACCTCAAACTGCACTGAATAAATAATAAATAAAAATGTTCCACTGATATACAATAACACAACTGTGAGGAGTGTGACTTAAACCACAAATATAAAAATGTTGTGGTTGGAGAATTGTGATGATGCCACGTCAAGCAACGGTCATACACTCAGAATTGTGGTAAGTAATGATAATATACTATATGTAATCATGAGCTTTGGATTTTCATTTAGCTAGTTTGCTGAGTTTAATGGAGTAAAAGAGCAAGTGTAAATATTTATAAGAACTACCCAGCCTTATTTATGTTTTTCGATCCATAGAAACATCAGTATTATTACTGCATTTCATCGTTTTTTGTTTTTATTTATTCGTTTAGAGATCATTTTGGTTTGAAAGTAGTGTTCTTGTAATAGTCCATACCATAAATTCAACCTCGAAAAATAGTCTTAAAAATTGGCTTTTACATGAGTATCAATGGTAGATAGATGGATATGAAATTCTTTAATCCAAAGGATGAAGTATATTCTTACATTAATCCTTCATGAGGGGCATATAGGGCATTCAATAATAATTGCACAAGGTACATCTCGATTCCAACTTAACAATTTCAAGTACAAGATCTATTCTTGGCCACATTTGATATACATCAAGAGTTGAGTGGATACTAGTCAAAGAACCTCATCAGTAGTAGCTTAGAAATCATACTTTCTACTCAAGAGTAATAGATGGGTCAAGAGCCCTAATGATATAGATACAAATCCTGTGCTCTAGCCACTACAGGCTGTCAGTCAGGGAGAGAATTCCCCAATGGGAGCAATTTTAAGGTTTCAGGTGGGGGATTGGGACCACAGATTGACAGATTAAAACTGTTGGGATATTGATTTTTCTATGAACTATGATTCAGGAAAGCACTTTTTTTAGTCAGGCAATCTTGCAAGTGGGGGGATGACAGCATTCTGAAATATGGTGAACAAGGTAAAGGTGCAACAAAAGGTTGAGAACTACTGTGTTATCACCAGCAGCATCTACATATATACTCTTACATGAATTCAAATTTGGACAAACAAAAAGAAATTACCTCCACTCAGGTTCATAATATGAGAAAAAAAAAAATGGAGATAAAAAGTGTTTTAAGGAGAAAAAAACGAAGATGAAAAGAGAAAAAAGTCTACGTAAAGAAATAAATCCACGAAGATCTCAGCCTTCATAACAACTGAAACATATCTGTCAAGCATATAAAGTGTATGTGTGTGCAAATGGTTACAGACATCTACATATTAATATTTACTCAAGTTGCATGAAAATATATGGGTGTGTCTGTTTGTATATCGGTGCGATTAGGTGTATGTGAGTCCCTATCATATACTGTCTATCTATTTCTCTATTTGAACAAGACATAAAATAAGGCAGACACTGAATATGTCACAAGCTATTTACATGTATGTAATAAATGATGGACATTTTGGGCATGTCACTGGAAGACATTGCATATGTAGAAGTTGAAAGATAAACACAATAACTCAAATCCAAAGAAACAGTCTTGGTAGTCGCTCATTATTTAATGCCAGTCATTTCCAATCACGGCAATATCATCCCCCGAATGGGTCAAAAGTGGAGCTGAAGCGGGGTGGTGGTGGTAGACTCTCACATATGAAAGGAGTTTCCTTGAACAAAATAGGTATATCCCGACCCACCAACCAAATGGGCCACAGACTCTTCTCTTAGTGATTATGTGTGTCTCCAGGCACTTCTGGTCATATTCTGGGGTCTACAATCTTGGATGATTGCTCCACTAAGCACCATCTGAAAACGTTTTTTTTCCTTCTCTAAAAGAAGTGTTTCTGGGGATCTCCATGATCATTCAAGACCAACAATGCTCAAATCTTGTGTCGGTATTTTTTTCAATTATTTGTTCTGGTACACATGTGAGCTATGGAAGTTTATTTAGACAGGGTATTTATATTTTTATGTCTCAAGTCAAGGAGCTACTTTTTCCACTCAAAAAATTCTTTTGATGATTTTCATAAACCATATGGGAGGGTCACATTAAAAAAACAATCAAAGTAGAACATCATTTTAGTTTCACCAAAAAAATCTTTTGTTTAAAAAAAAAAAAAATAACCAAAAGTGGGTGACAAGTAAAAAAAAGGTTGAGAAATTGCAGATAAAAAGCCAGGAACTGACCAGGGGAGACAAAGTGACATGATCATTCAAGATACTTGAAACCAATAGGTATGGCTGTATGAGGTCCTTCAACCACATGTCAGCATAGGTCTACACAGAAAGTATCCAGTCATTTAATGTTTACCAGGCACCCACAATATCGGCTCCACCTTGTTGTGGTAGTATCACTGCTCGTGAAATCAGTAAGCAAGCCATAGTTTTCAGTGAAATACAAATCAGTCAACGGCCTCATTTTGCTGAAACAAGGGCTTCAACTATTTTGCAGTTGCTAAAAACAGGGTTCAACTCTACTTATGAATGTGAATTACACTTCATTATATAGTATCAGTTCCATTCGTGGCGAAGAGGCATAGTCAACTGATTTGCATAAAGTTAACTTCTAGCCCCTATGATAAATTTTTCAAGGGGACATTTTTTTAATTATCCTTATAGATTTTTAGCACACTTAGAGCCAGTTGAAACTGTTTTAAAGTCTCTGCACTTTGAATGGTAGAGGATCATTTTTCTAAGCAGGAATGGCTGAAGCAGTTGCCAGCACAGGGGCACTTTTAATATTTTGAGTTGTGCCTTGGTATATTAAAGTTTTCTGAAGGTACACAGAGCTGTTTTGTTTTGGGTATCATTCCAAATTTATGTGGAGCCTTAAATTGGATGGAATTCCAACAATGTCGATTTAAATTTTTGTCAAACATACAGGGCTAAAAATGGATAATGTTCGAAATACAATGGCTTCCAAACAAAACAGTGGTATTGGTATCACTAAAAAATATGTCGTATTATCAGTAAATGAAATTATTCTAATTTCTTTATTCATAGTAATTTTATATTCTCTTGCAATGTTATTTGCATCTATTTACTGTGTAATGTATATACATTTGTATAATTTTCATGTTTTGGGACTACGTGGGCGGGGGGGAATGCTCTTCCCTATTAGTCAGTAAATAAAAAGATTTTTTAACAGTATTTCATTACAGTTCACAGCAATAAATGCAAATATTATTCCCTAATAATTCATTTGCAGAGTTAGAATTGATTCATGGCTTCAAAAGGAGAGAAAGTAAATAAACCTTATTCTGTGGTTGGCTAAGATCTGTCATGATTGGAGATTTTCCCAGCAAGATGTTCCCCCTCATCATTTGGCTCTCAGAGTTAGATATTGATTGACCTCTTGACCAGGGATATAATAGAATATTAGTCCGGTCAGATATTCGGCGTCAGATTTGCAGAAAAATATTTTCCTGAAAATCCAGTGCTGGATATCCCACCGAATTGACATTCCAGTACATCACTGTTTTTGACCAACACAGTCACCAGATTTGAGTACAGTTTTTTTTTTTTTTTCCTCCTAATTTAAGGGACATTTAAAGACATCTAGATTCTTCAGAATCTAGATGTGTTTTGATGTTCTTTTAATCTATTTTAGATGAATTCCAGTGGAAAACACCAGTGATGTCATAAGTAAAATTTATTCTGACCATATTTATTCTACAACAGAATTATTTTTACATGCCTTCAGATTTTTGACACAATGGTTGTTTAATCATTGACTGCAATGGTGAGTCTACTTTCATTGAATCTGAAAAAAAATTAATCAGTAAATCTTTATGTAATTCTCTACAATACCATAATAGATTCATGTTATGGTTCTTATCATATTCCAGATTGTTATGTGTTTTCATTCTCAAGTCCAAAATGATTCATTGCCCAAATAAAAAAGTGTACAAAACTATCTTTTTTATAAATTATAGACAATTAATCATAGTTTACCTTTCCAACAAACCAAATAATCTATTTTAAGAAGTGTCATCAGTCCCCTTTCCATCTTTTACATTGGGGGGTGCAGTGCTGGTGTGTGTATAGGGAGGGAATGATGTACAGAAGTGATTGTCTGGGGAGGGGGAAGGAAGTTGAAGAAGGAAATTTCAGGCTGTAAGAATGTTACATTCCTTTTGCTCTGTGACAGCTGGACCAACCAACATACACACTCTGTATAGAATAAACATAGCCCCAAAAATGGCCTGTCCGACCAACCAGCTAACTGGGCCACGGATACTTCTCACGTCGTTTGTCTGTATGTGAGTGTGGCTACTCCGCATCACGTTTTAAAAAAGTGCTTTTTTGGGGTCTAACATCATTTTGGACCAACAATGCCCAAATCTTGCATTGGTATTTTTTTAGAGAATTCAAAAGAAAAAAAAAAAAAAATTTCTACCATGCAGGCTACAATGATTCATTTATGTAGGGTATGGATGTCATTATTATACTTATATTAGCCATTGCATGTCTATGCATAATGCCAAATAAACAATCATGCCATTACAGCATGTGTATAAAGTAAGTCCCTAACCTGACTTGTATTTGTTAGTTGAATTTTTACTGTGATCTTCAGTATGTCACCAATATTTACCACTGAGCTGAGTAATTTGCAAGAAGGGAGATTATGTATACATGTTTCTCTTCCATGAATAGTGCGTTTAATACATTCCAAAATGTTCCATACTATTCAAAACTGCACTAAAGTCTTATCATAATTCAATGTGGGTTATTTTCCAGCTTATACTTAGTTACATTTATTTGTACAGAAATTCTTCAACCATACAACATCAAAACCGCACATTTAAGGCGTATATGTGTGTGTGTGTGTGTATATATATATATATATATATATATATACACAGTATATGTGGTACAAATCAGGCTAGTAGTATAACATAATATAAATGATATATCAATAATATAAAGCCACTTCTGAAATGTATTGGATTTATTTCATAGAGTGCTCGATACATACATTTTACTCATGGAGTTGAGTTGTTTTAGAGTAGACCTGGAAATGAATAGTAGATTGTGGAATCGCAACACAAACTAGCTCATGTTTCAGCCCTCTGTGGGCCTCTTCAGGTGAAGGCCCAGAGAGGGCTGAAACATAAGCTAGTTTGTATAGCGAATCCACAACCTACTATTCATATATATATATATATATGTGTATGTGTGTGTGTGTGTGTCTAGGAAGCTTCACAGATTTTACTAAACACATTAGAAAAAATGTTTTAGTCACTTCAGTCACTAATTTCCCAAAATGTAATTCATGTAATTTTTTATGTATATGTCTCGAATCATCATGGCCTCACAAATTGCTTGCCTGACCATCCAGTCAAGTGAGTAAGATTCTTCTCTCTTTGCTTGTCTGTATCTTCGGTTGTTCCAGGTCACATTTTGGAGGCTACAATTGGGAAATTTGCATGAGGCACTATCTAAAAACATTTTTTTTTCCCAAAACAGAGCTTCTTTAGGTCACTGTGGTCATTTCAGACCAACAATGTCCTAATCTTGGGCTGGTATTTTTTAAAAAGATAATTTTAGATAAAAGATCAATTGTCTTTAGATCATTTTAGATAATTAGTTCTGGTACACATGCAGCTTACATTGATTCATTTATGTGAGGTACATTATATACATATACATACACACACACGTTTGTATATGTACACATACTTATATAATACTCTCAATGCCCCCTGCCTCTTGTGTGTATGTTTTGACTAGAATTCTGGCTGAGTGCCAAAGAGTGGATCCGGTTACAAACACAAAGAAACTCTGAGTGAACCACAAGTGTAGAAAAAAATGTTAACAACACAAAGTTATTCACAAGGGAATGGAAAGAGGATCCACACTGCCACAGTCTTTTCTGAGGGATGTGCAATAAAAGGCCTCATGGGTTCTATTGAGGGAAGGGTTTTTTAAAGAGAGACATCAGAGAATGGAATACGTAATTACATCACATATATTCATGCAGGGATTGTGTGTGTAAGAGTCAACACACACATTTGCAAGTTTGCTTTATTGGCCAGAGCAATAGACTTGCTACCAAGAGGTCTCAATTTTCGTTTGTGGAATGAAGGGCGTAATTCTGTGAAGTTAAGCAACAGAAGGGAAACCACAACTAAGGCTTAAGAAGTGCCGTAAACTCATCATCACTGAGAATCTAAGCACTACAAAAGCTTCTTTGAAAATAAGTAATTGTTGGGTACTAAAAACGACTCATCATTCTTTGAGACAAAGTCATATATATAACACACGTGTAACCCTTAAAAATATACACTAACTTGAAGGCTATTTTGTGTACAGGTTCTGCTGTCTAAGGTCCAATAGTCATAGAAAAGCCAAGACATTCAAATATATATACATACATACGCACACACACAAATATACTAGCAGGGATATGTAGAAATGAAATTTGTCCAAATGCATGTGTATATTGACTCTGTGTGTATGTATAAATATATATAAATAGTAATGGCAGGATCAGCAACTTCTTATATCATATTTTATACATAAAAACTTGCCCTTGAAGTCTACAAATTTCAAATGTGGACATGCCTAGAGTAAAATTATACAATGTTTACGTAAGCAAAAATTAAACAAATCCAAATACAAAGGATTATTTAAAAGCCATCAACTGCTCAATGACACACAAATAGAAAAAAAAATTCAAATTTTTCAAAAAGTCTGATGCCCATAGAGAACATCTCAATGGCCCAGCTGGGTAAAATGTTACTTATTTGTAATGGGTAAAATGTTACTTATTTAATCCTCAAAAGGCCGTTGCCGCATGATAATAACTGGCTTTTATTCTATAATTATGGTTTTACTGACTGATAATTAAAAAAAAACAGCAACATCCATCTCCTTTCCTAGTGTATCTGCAGGATTTTATTGGAAAATCATCAGAGCATGTTCATTTGTACAAATGTGTCTTAGTGGGTGAGAGAGTTTCAAGGAGTTATGCCTTTTTCAAAGTCACTGGTGTGAAATAACATTGGTTTAACAATCTGGACTGAAGACACAGGGCTAATTCTATTGTCTGCTGTTATACTTTTCAAGACCATTTCATACGTTCTGTATACATTAAAATGTACTGCAATAATGAAGTTACAAGTGTTCATAGATGGAATTCCCAGTTACGTTAGAGAGGAAAGTTCATCAAAGAATATCCCCCCCCCCCGAAGTGTAACACAATATTCACTCAAAATTCTTATATAGATATCTGTACCTTGCATAAATGATTCAGCATAGCCTTTACCAGAAGTAATAATCTAAAAAAATAAAATGAATGAATAAATAAATCTATCTAAAATTATCTAGAAAAATAGATCTTTTATCTGAAATTATCTGAAAATTGGTCCAAAATGACTACAGAAACCCAAAAAAAAAATTGTTTTTAGATGGTCCCTAGTGACGTACTCATGTGAACTTTCAAGGTTGCAGTCCCAAAAATGTAACCAGGAGACACCAACAGACATTCAAAGAGAGGAGAAGAGTTTGTAGCCCTATTGGCTGGTTGGTCGGCTATTGTGATTCAATATCCCCTACTTCACAAAAGTTAGCTCTACACCAGTTTGTTTTCATGAAAGACCCTCGTCACCATAACTTTGAGCTGCCTCTGTGAGCATATATGCTTTATTATGATTTATTTTGTGTGCCTGATAGCAAGAGGTGTTATAAGGTAGCAGAAAAGCCTAAAAGAGCTTGTAAGGGTGTTACGCTTAGCATAAAATGTGCAGGCATAGAAAAAGATTACTTTCAGGTCTGGGAACGCTCAAAAGATCTTCCTATACAAATCAATTGTAATTACTTCACTTTATACAATTTCGGCTTTTTGAAGTCTGATAATAACAAGTTGAGGAAAAAAAAGGGATATTGAAAGCGTCATGCAAGCACACTTATTTTATGAATGTATGGAATGTGGAAGTAATTAGAGCAATAAAAAATCCTTTAATACCTGATACATATCCAAGCATATGAATGTAAAGGCATCTAAAAATACTTGCTCATATAGCCTTTGATTAACATATAAAGTATTACCATAGGATTAAAGTAAAATCTATTGTCATTTCAGATAGATCAAGTTGAAACAACAACCTGCTATCTAAATTATTCAAGTATGAGTAGAGTACAACCCATAAAAATGATGGGATCATTCATGTATGGAGCAGTATTTATGCCCAGGATCAGAGTGTAGTAGTAGTATCTCTGTGCCCATTGAGAGTGTAATGCACAAAATGGATACGTATTATGTTTTGTGTATGAGGATTGTAAATTTTATGAGAATATGAGGTTAAATATAGAGATCAGAAAGATTTTAATCAAATCACCATGATCCCACAAATAGCCCACCCAACCTAACAGTTAAGTGGGTAACAGATTGTTCTTTTGGCATGTCAGTGTGTGCATGTCACTGGAAAGCTCCTGGTCACACTTGGGAGGGGGGATGTTACAACCTTGAAAATTTGCAGGAGTACACTGCTAGGGACCACCTAAAAACGTTTTTTTTTTTTTTTAAAGATTACTCATAAAAGGGGTCTCTAGGGTCATTTTTGACCAACAATGTCCAAATCCTGAGCTTGTATTTTTTTTTAATAAATATATACAATTAGTTTTGGGTATATGCATGGGCTACGTCGATTCAGCAAAATAAACCGAATGAAATGAAAAATTTTGAAAACTCAAGAAATAATACTGATCTTTTGCTGTAATCTCTCATTACCAAAGTGCTATAAGTAGTATTTGAATGCTGTGGGTATTAAAGGTTTAACATCTGCCCCATAGGCTTGAACTCCCATCCATCTAGTTTGTAGCTGATTAACTAGGAAACTAATTCCATCCCCAAAAGAAATGAGTTACATTTTATCAATCTTCCAGTGGCTCAAATGAAAAGATGAAGAACATAGTTTAAAACCGGGAGCAAACTCAACTCTCGATAGTGTGAAGGAGAGTTTTTTTCAACGTTCAATATCAATTTGAAGAGAGAAAAGAGTCCATTGCACCTTAAAAAATATATTACGTCACTTAAATAATGATAATAATGATTAAAAAATTAAGTATCAAGAAATCCATGTATTCATATGAATTAACAGTAATTTTGAAAATAAAATATATTACAAAAAGCTTTGAGCAGGGGTGGGGGTGTTTAATTGGCTAAACTTTTGGGGGTAGGATTTCATATGGCCACTCTTAGCAGAGGGTTATTAACGATTAATACTACTATTATTAATACTAATACTACAACTAATAGTAATCATAATTAAATTTACCTCAGTTGCAGGAATAAATCAAGTGTCTTTCCACTGAGACATTTTGAAATACATGACCGGAGCCGGTATATTTTTAAATAAGTAGATAAATGTCTGTGTTTGTTATTGTTAAGTGGCTTAATCACTACAGCACAATAACATCGGGTTTTCAACCCATTTTTTTAGCCTGATAAATAAACTGTACATCTTTAAGAGGAAAAATAAGCGAATTATGTCTTCGGTTGTGAAATCCACACATCCCTTTCGTCAATACAAACTATCACTTAGGATATATACAGAGAGAGATTAATAATCTCTAAGTGCGCGTGCTAGAAGAGAAAATGAAAGATAGCGGCTCTTTCATTTATCAACCTTACACGGCCCTTAGGGTATTCTTTTTAGAACCCCTACCCGTCTGGTCGTGGTGGGGTCACTCACTATAGCCCTTCTTTTCACACGCACACAAATCTCTTCAATAGTACTGAATTAAACGTATAGGATTTCACACACAACTACTTCAATAAATGCTATTCCTCCCTATTCATCTTTGGTTGGGTAGGTCACACCTTCTTCCGTTAAGATCTTCATATTTCATAATGACAAAAAAATTTACCGCTTCGATCTTAAAACACGTCTTTTTTTATTTATATTACCCCCATCCCCAGCAGTGGAAAAGATGGGGTACCCACTTCTCTATTTCGAGGTTTCTTGCGTGTTCCAGGTCTACGAATAGATACATTAATATATACCTAGTGGTTCTCTAAACCAATTTTCATCACCGTCCCCTACTTATTCTAATAGATATCGGGTAACAAGTCCTTTTTCTCTACTTAGAGAGTTAAATCCGTACTAAAAAACCCTTAAAAATCAGCTTAAGAAATGGTATTATCATATCAACGTACTTACTAGCATTAGTAGCCGTATAAAAAAAAAGAGACATGCATAAGCAGGCACCTTTACAAATAATGTAATGAGAGATAATCATCGCTAGTAGCTCCCTAACGTTAGACAACATAACAAGTTTCCTAACAGTAATGTAATTAGTGAGAGTCCATCTATTTTAATTAGGAGTTAGCATCAACAGTGTAAAGCAAATGAGGGGTTAAGATATTAATTCAACACCAAACAAGCTAAGAAATGTTCAAAATAGAATTAAATAAAACAGGTCCGGTTAATCATTCATTAGAAACCGTCACGTAACCAACGTCTTCTAGCAGCATGCCGTGTTTTGGGTGATCAATCAAAATATTGGAAAATGGAGGCGGGGGTGATCGATGAGTAAGTTACTTTTCTCACCTTTTGTTTGGGCAATTATTAATTTTTTTTAGATGTCAGATTCTTCAAAAAACAACAATAAAAACAAGGGATCAATTTAGCATAAACTTACATCGCAAATAAAATCACTGCTACAAAAACATAGCGGGATTTTCAAAAAACAAAAACGCTTCTTTCTATACACAATAAGATGTAAATGTTGAAATTTTCAGCCCTCTAGCTTCATTGTTACGGCCTGTGCGTATGATATATACATAGATAGCCAGCCATATTAACTTAAAAACTGAAGAAACTTGTGATGACAGTTTTGGAGGGTGGTTTCTAATAAGTCTAAGGCAAGGAAGACGCTGATTATTATGAATGTTTATTCCTGTAGACACCTGCAGTCTTAGTTGCAAGCAGATTTTATGGGATGGAATTGCTAGCTCCACACCCATCCCTCATCCTTCAACTAGGCTTGGGACCAGCTATGACGACTGTCAAGGAATAGTATTTTTTCTCCTTCATGCCAGAGTAAGCTTTTAGATGGAATACCCAACAGGTCTAAAAGGCTGGGGAAGAAGTGGATTGGATTCACGTCTTTCCCAAGGACATTAACGCCAATATAATTCTCTCTCTCTCACTATACTAGGGTATGGGATATCGTGGACAAAAATCAAAACTTGACCTATCAATGTTGGTTCTTCGCCAATGATCATCTCTCATTACATGCATAGTTTCCTCTTCTGATTCCTTATGTTGAATTCAAAAGTGCACACGTACTTTTGTTGCTTCTATCACAAGATTTCTGCACACACTTAAAAAAAGTTAAAGGGAACATCTTCTATGATCATTACAGTTGGGTGAAAATTAGATTTCAAATCCATTTTATTGCTTCAACTTTGTTGTAACCTTTATTTTAAAAAGTTGTTATGACTTTCGTGATTAATCAAAAATTTAAAAAAAGAATTGAATTAAATGATCGAGAAGAGAGTGGGCATGAATGTTTTCCTCTTTTAAAGATATAAACATTTTTGTACATTAAAAGAGAGAAAGAAATGGTAAATCAAACCATTATATGTTGATTTGTATGTACAGCTGTTAAGCAAGTAGTTATTCATTTTCTTCTCCCGACCCACCTATCCTTTCAATGAACAAGGATGACAACGGAAGAAGGTGATTATGCTTGAAATTGAGCCAAAGGGACTCAACATTCACCGAACTGTCATTCATTCATTCTCCCCCCACTCCTCACAAATCTAAAGCCTGAAAATTGTTATAGTAGCAGCAGACCACAGGAATATAATTATATAGCCCAAGTTATCAATAATAATAACAACAGACACATTTCTCCCATCTGCCTTCGGGTGTTATAATTGTTGATATAGATACATTCCTTGAATAATAATCGAATAATAACAAAATCATAGATTTTGATTAATAGAAATAATATATATGCGAGAGTAATGGTGATCAACACCCATGTAATTTCAATGGGTCCAGAACAATCCTCACCAAAATTAGGTGTGTAAACTGATATGTAAAATCCACATTCCACTACTGTGATTTGAACTTACGATCAACTGATTGCCTGGAGGCTTACAGAGCCAAATTGACAATTTTAAGATATTAACGAAAATTTATACGAACACACCTCTTTTCCCTATTCTAATCAATAACTACATTTATACAAAAAAAATATATATTTATAATCTTTATTTATTATA
Source organism: Thysanoteuthis rhombus (assembly GCA_963457665.1). Classification (NCBI taxonomy): domain Eukaryota; kingdom Metazoa; phylum Mollusca; class Cephalopoda; order Oegopsida; family Thysanoteuthidae; genus Thysanoteuthis; species Thysanoteuthis major. The sequence continues at coordinate 48,305,678 of OY735219.1, read as the reverse complement.
TACAAAATTTTAAAAAAATGCAGTAATCATCTTCAGTCGGGATAAAAGTTGGAGTGGAGTTTGACGCTGCAGCAGACAGTCTTGTTCAAGGTATTAAATGACAATTTGAGTATCGCCGATTTTGCAAGTATATGACTGAATTAACCGAGAGGAAATGATTGTTTATAAAGATTATGATGCCCAGTTACAATTCTGATAAAGCCCAACCAAATTTATCATGGTTTAAAAAGGGTACGTGGAGCATATTCTGAACTTAAATTACCCGATAATTCGGAATCTGAATAAATTGTAGCAAATGAGAGATTGGGAAAAAACCGTTGGTAGCTCAAAATCCTTAGCCCAGTCACAGTGTTTGTTGTTTAATAACAATATAATGATTGTTCGAAATGCTATACTGATATATTTGATTACAATCTAAAAAATCAAATTTGAATTTCAGCAGTGGTTGGAAGCTGAATTTACAAAAATGTAACGTGATGAAAATTAGGGGTAAATCTAACAGAAGAGGTGTCATTATTATTACTATCATTCTATTGAACAGTGTGACTTTCTGTTTGTTTCTTTGTAACAATGGATTCCTACACTCAAAGGTAACAAATTTGCTGATGAAAATATCTCTCCTCCACCATTTGGAACATTGGACTCTTCCATTTAAATGAGTTCAGTTACTTTTTAATAAAACCTCATAGAATTGGCAAGATGTAAACTAAACATTTACACTATTAACAGCTTTGAAGTGGTGAACTTGAGAGAGAGAGAGAGAAACAGAGATAGATAAACAGGGATAGAGAGAAGGAGATAGTTTATTTACTAAAATAAAAACATTTCATAGAGATCCGTGATGTTTTCACGGGTAATAAACTAATTATTATCATTACTTAAAAGAAAGAATGAAAGAAAGAAAAAGAATGAGATCTGAACTGATATTTTGTATCATTATTCCATAGGAGTGTGTCATCTTCCTTCCCTTCATGTCTCTTGTCTTTTAATTTCATACCCCAATGAACACACAAGCCCAAACCATATTTCACCGATTCCTTTTTCCGTCTCATTTGCCTGTACAATAGGAAAAGCCTGTAACAACCAAATATGAATTGATTTAATAATAATCGCGGGTAGTCAGATCTCTTTAAATAATCGGGTTATTAAATTAAACACGTTAAAAGGGACGTTTCAATATTTATCTGAATCTAATTATCCACGTTAATACGGGACGATGAAAAAGTAAATGTATATCTTTGAAATTTACTCGAACAAATTAAAAGGAAAAACACTGATCTTTAATCTATTATTACTGGATGAAGTAATGTAACAAAATTTTATCAATTTTGAATATTTTTTACCTTCATCTTAATCATTTCTTTCGTGGCTTTTTATAACAACTTTGATTCAGGCCTGTCATTTCGATGATGATAGAAAAAACTAGTCAAAATTAATAAAAAAAACAACACCGCTTTTTTCATTTTCGTTAATAAGATCCCCTGTTGTGATGGGCATCGAACGATTAATTGGGTTTTTTTTTTATATAAAACCCACTTTTCACAGTTAATTTAAAACAATCTATTATCGTTAGAAGACTTACGATAATCACCATTTATGATCAATGCCATTTTTATTTTTAAACACAGATTATTTTTTGCAAAGGAGATTTGAAGATTTCGATATAGCTACATTTACGCAACGAAACGATCTTGCAAGACAGTGTTTTGTTTAAAACTGAGTTTAAGTCTAACTTTTTCCTATCCTTAAAGTGAATCTTTCATTATGAAACGAAATATCTGCCCCAGGGGAGAAATGTTCAGGGACTCCTTAACGACAGTACCAACACTAAGGGAGAAACCCAATTTTCTCTCTTGCTGTTGTTACGGGTGGCCAGCGGAGCGGTGACAATTTACAAATATCAAGCTATACACCTTACTTATTATTAACAAAATAACATATCAGTTAGACAAAATTAAATCTACACACCAATAAATTGTACAGACTATACAGAACAAGTTTTCCGTGAAGTAAACGAGTGCTTATTTATAAAATTATAGCTCCATTGTCGATCCATAGCACGGAGGAATGGCTTGATAAACGCATTTTTAGAGACCTAAATAGTACCCCTCTTTTTGTTTAATACGAGACACCAGCAAAGTGTATCATCACCATATTTCGTTTTTAACTGAAAATTAAGCATTTCAAATCTGACTGTGTAGTTATTAAACCTTTAAAATGCAAGAATCGAAATGAAGGAAGAAAAGCTAAACAAAGCGGGTCTCTGTGGTCTAATAAAAAAAATAAGCCCTATTTGATAAGGAAGGAAGTATGACAGAAAAAGAGGTTTGGATTTTCGGGTACACACTTATAAAAACCGGCAGCAGGAAGGATAATGATCGAAAAAGTTATTAAGATAGAGAAATAGACTTGAAAGTTGGAAAATATAGTCGTAATCACATCAAATATTTTGGTTTATAAAGAGAGAAAAAAATCCTCCGAGAAAGAAAGCATCGTGGTTGCAATTCCCAGTTTAATGTGTGCAGGAAACATTTCAAAAAAAGATTTCTTTTTTTTTAAACTGAAAATTCAAAAAGAGATTTGGTGAAAATTTCAAGACATGCTCGACTAGCGAGTATTTTCCAAGTGGATGTAATCATTTTTATTTCGCGATCAAAAAGTAACGTGGAAACAACAGAAGAGAAAAATAAAAACATCTGGTTTTTTCTTGGCTTGGGTATAAAACACAGAGCGGCCTAAAAGTGGGTGATCAATTAATAGAACAAATTCAATTACAAATTAATCCCCGACTTTTTAAAGCGGGTTGGCTAAAAAGTGGGGGATCGATTTATATGATGATTTTCATTACGAACAGAGCACCCCATATCCGGAACACCGAAGATGTGTTGTGGCTTTCGGCTAGTTCTTTCTCTTCTACAAACGGGAAATGGTTTTCCTGAGGGAAGCAGCGATTTGGGAAGGGATTTATCAGATAATTCCCCACTTTAAAGGGTTAATTTTGTCTTAGTTCTAATTAGGGAGACCAGAAAAAATCGAACCCGGGTGTTCGGAACAGAGTTTTATTTTTGTTTTGCGAAAAAAAAAGATTTTGCTTTTGCTTTAAAATCAGGACACGCCAATGATTACGTTAGACACAACAACGGAAAGAAGAGACAGTAGGGTTTGGTGGTGATAAAAATGAATACGATACGTTTTACACTGAGAGACCGACTGTATATCATTTGGTGGAGAAAAACTAAGGCCTGGAAATGGGGGATCAACTCACAATTGGCAAGTGATGATAAACAGATCCCCCACTTTTTAGCCTCCTTTTTTCTAACACATACATTTTAGGCTACGATGTGTGGTGTGCGAATCGAACGCACTCACGCATACATAGAATAGAGAGAGTGGCAGTGGCATAGACTGGAGACCCAAGATTTTCACGACGAGTCGTCGGTAATAAAGGGACAAGAACTTTCGGGGGCAGCCCACTAAAAACATAGAGAGATCGAGAAAGGTATTGGCAATCGCTGAGGTCTGCGAAAAATGACCAGGCGGGGAACTTACCTTGAAAACATCAAAAACATTCTGGATGAAGGTAAAACCATAACATCTGACGGCCATGTTCTTTACTGCTGGCAAAGTCCGACATTTTGATTGGACGTCGCTTTTGTTGTGGAGCCAATCAGAATGCTTGGCACAGAATGCGTTCGGCTATAGAAGATAAGACAACTCCAACTTTTGTAAAAAAAGACCCAACAAAAGATTTTTATTTCGTCACTTCCAGTCCGGTCACGTAAAACCACAAATATTGGCCGAGGCTTTTTTTAGAACTGCATACACGTTACTGACACATATTTACGACCAGATTATGCTAGTGCATGGCCTGTGTAGCATATGTTATAAAGGGGCTCTAACTTGAGGAAACACTCATAAATATTAAAACATATACATTTTCATTTGCATAGTATTAGCAAAATAATTTTTTTTTGAATAGCTATACAGCGAGATAATACGACTTAATTTGTCTGCCATTTCAGGAATAGTATTACCCTGTTTTCGTTCTGATCATTGTGCAGCGGCTATGACTTCAGTTTCAAATACTTCGCAGGCGTATGGATACTCTTTTGTTATGGATAGCACAGTGCTTTAAGCCAGTGCATGGCCTGTAGCATATGTTATGAAGGGACCCTAAATTGAGAAAATACACATAAATATCAAACTACATACATGTTTATTTGCATAGTATTAGCAAAGTATTTTTTAAATTGCTATACAGTGAGATAATAAGACTAATATGTCTGACATTATTTCAGGAATGATATTACTCTGTTTTTGTTTTGCTTATTATGAAGTGGCTGTGACTTCAGTTTCAAATACTTCGTATTCATGCGTCCTAAGTGTATGGGAACTCATTTGTTAGAGAAGGCAGGGAGTTTTATTTCCCTCAAATTGTACACGGGTTTGTCAGAATTACATGCGTTTAATGTATTATGTTGATACAACTCCCATTAATTACTGTCTTAAAATAGTAACCCAAATTAAAGATGATAATTGGCTGGAATCGCTAACCTTAAACAATCAGTCGTTCATAAAAGTTTGGGGCTGTATAGTACTATATAGTAATAGAGTAAGAGCAAAATCACTGAATTGGGATTGATAGCTTGCAAGCATTTGGTGTGGTCTATTTACAATGTAAGTTTATCCTAAATTGGTTCCTTCGTTCATGTTCTGCAGGGTTAACGCTTGTTTTTAGAAAATTTATACATTTTTAGTCATCACGATCCCACAACAGGTGAGCGAAATAATTTATTCATTGATCACCCCTTTTCCAATTTTTTTAGTTGATCACCCAAAGACATTGGTCACGTGATAGTTTCTTTTGAGTGAGTAACAAGACCTGCTATTCTTAATAAAAAGGACATCCCAGACCAGTGGTTCCTAACTTGGGGTTCTCAGACTCTTGAGAGGGAAAGGTTCTGAAAAGTATTACCGGGGGTTCGTGAGCTTGGTGAGTAGACCGAACTTTCACAATCGGCAACTACATTTAATAAAGATACTTATTCACATAACAAAGTCAAGTACATACGATAATGAAAATATATATATGTATATATATATATATATATATATATATATATATATATATATATATATATATATATATATATTAACGGTGGTATTATGTTCCTACTTTCTTAAAAGTATATCTGAAGTCATTAAACCAAAGGTGTCGAGGAGTTCGATCCCTTTTTATATGTTCGTGTGTTTGTATGTTCCAGCGCTCTTGGCCATACTGTTTAGTCTAAAGACTTGAAAATTGGCATCAGTACTCTACTAGACCAGTTTTTTTTTTCTTTTCTTTTTTTTCTATTAAGAAAAGCTTTTTTGGCGAGTTTATTGATAAGATTTAGATTATGGAGAATGTAGATGTCTCCAGATGTTCTTTACTCTAATTAGATATTTTACCATGGAAAACGTCAGTGACGTCATAAATGAAATTTATTTTGAAAATATTTATTCTTTGATAGAATATTTTTACATGAATTCAAATTTTGACGCTACGGCTATTCTATTAATGACTATGAAGGCGAGTTCGTATAAGTTTAAACAAACTCAGATCCTAAAGAAGGGGCCAAATTAACGTCCGGCTCGAGGTGGTAGTTGACGGAGAAGAGAGTGCTAAAAAGCCAGACAGTCGGACTTGAAGTCAGGCGTCTGTCCACCCTAATAACTATTCCTTTTCGCCACCCACCACAGTAAATGGGTGAGATAAGATTTAAAAAAATGCTCGGATTTGGAGCAAGCTGATATTTTACTTTAATCAATTACCTATTGTGAAAACAATTGGTGAAAATCAATTTTATGGTGGTTAATTCAAACAGCTTTTCGGTTGGCTATAAAATGGCTAACCCGATTACAAATGGCTACTCTGATCGTAAATGGCTATAAAATGGCTATCCCGATTGTGAATGGCAATAAAATGGTTACCCTGAATGTAAATGGCTATAAAATGGCTACCCGATTGTGAATGGCTGTAAATTGGCTACCCCGATTGTAAATGGCAATAAAATGGCTACCCCGATTGTAAATTGTCAAGTACCAAGCTCTTGCTCACTCTTTGTTAAAAACGACGCACAACTTTTGAGCGCAGTTTTTGATATTGAGTGAGCGAGTGTGTGGAAATTCACGGAAGGAAAACAGAAGTTGATGCATAGATTATATTGAATTATCCACGCAATCGCCCATTCGATGTTAAAAACGGTGCACAAAAGTTGTGTGCCCTTTTTCAACATCGAGTTAGCTAAAGGTCTGCTAGACTAGCTCGTTAACCATTACTCTACAGCAAGGCGTCCAGTAATTCCGTGCATATAAAATCCTCAATGCTCGTGCAGTGGCTTAATAAACTCGATGAGATTTTATGGTCAGGTCTTAGTCTAAATAAAAGTCTAATGGTGTGTGCTCGTACCACTGAAAAGGAAACCGTTCATAAGGTGGAAACCTCCGAGATGTAAACAACATTTGACAGCATTTGTCAACATTCGTTTCTGTAAAAAAATATTTATTTCCAGTTGAGTTTTCTAGTTGATTTACGTTAATATAAATAATCATTGCATCAAAAATGAAACGAAAAATATTGCCCAAAATGCAACATGATTAACGCAGTTAAAACAAAATCTCAATCTAAGCTTGAAAACGTTGGTGACGTAATTCTATAATTATTACGAGAAATGATTAAAAAAGAATAAATGACGTCAGTTAACAGAGACAGACAAAGTGAGATATAAAGATGTTGGACACGCCTGAAAAAATAACTAACAAATTGTGTTTTATTGATAATTTGGTCCTTCAGTTTCTCGAGTTATTAGTATTTTTTGTTTTACATAAGTATTATTTTTATTTATTGGTATGTTTTATTTAACAAAAGTTAATACTTGGATCACTTTAATATCCTCACTCTAGATTGGTTCGGATAGAGGCGGATAGTATAATAATCGCTTTCAGGGCGATTCACTCCTCTCATCATGATGACAGGGTGTCACTTTAACATCTTCCCTTAGACTGATTTAGGTGGGGGCATGTTTAAAATAAACTTACATTAGAACACTTAACTGGTATCAGTTATTCGCAGGTTACTACAAAATAGTCCTTTAAGTATAAGTATAAGTATAAGTATAACCGTAACTCTTTTTGTTCAAAGGAATACTTACAAGGATATATACACGACAGATTTGTTGATATGGGCATCGGCTGCAGGGGGTGCAAACAGGGTATTTGTACCCCCTGGATCGGGCTTTGTCGCTAAGGGCGGGGGGTTTGCAAGTTGGAACCTTATAGTCAATTAACGATAACAACGCAACAAAACTATCTTATGTAACCCTGACTTGATGTTCCCATATAAAAAGACTATTATTATTCGCTGGTGCTGATCGTGTCACCCTGGGGTCAAATCACGCGTCTCCGTCAACGTTCAAGTGTACCATCTGACTTCTAGATAATAAAGTGAGTCGTATTTGCTGACTCTGCAAAGGATGGGCAGAATGACCGTGGCTTATGAGGGTTGCCAATAAGAATTATTCTGAATATTTCCTTTAGCACCCAACCCCTCGAAGAGTGGCAGCGGACATCCATGTTCGGTGATGTAGCATTTATAATATCATGTATTGTCTAAGTCCTGTCCAACTATGAGTTGACTTTGATTTCCCACCGTAACATGAACAACAAAAACAATCCTCACCAAATTTAGGGGAGTAAACGCTTCACCGTTTGACTATCAATTCACGTTTGAAAAAATCTATGTATAAATTATATATCATTTCCCAACCGCGATTTGAAACTATCTCTCTCTCTCTCTCTCTCTCTCTCTCTCTCTCTCTCTCTCTATATATATATATATATATATATATATATATATATATATATATATATATATATATATTAGTAACCATCTTCAGTCGGAATAGAAGGAGTAGAGTTTGACCCTGCAACGGCCAGGTGTGATTAGGTAAGTGGACAATCAGATCGCTAACCGAGGTATTAACTGCATTGCTGGAATCTGCACCCAAAACAAAACAAAAGTAAACATCTATTTACCCTCTTCTCTCTTTCCGTTCGTGTGCGTGAGGGCAGGTTTGCGCACGTGTGCCTATGCATACACGAGCGTGCGTCCGGACGAGAGTAGGGTGGGAGAAGTGTCAGATGGAAAAGGTGTGAAGGGGTCGGGTAAGAAATTGACCGTAGCCCATATATATCACAGGTCCGCTCGAATAGTATAATGGTTAGCACGTCTGCCTCACACACAAATTTGAGTTCGATTTCCTGTTGGAGCGACGAGTGTGGAAAACTCTACATCAGCCGTTTATTTGAGTACACTTTAAGCTGTGTGATTAGGATGGAGTTATACCTTCACTTGATGGTCATTCAATATTGTAGGTTTAAAGTCTCGGTCTTGGTCAGATTTGAAACTTGTAAGTATCACTAAGATGAGGCACTCAACAGAAACTTGGACTTTGTCAACGGCCGCTAATACTCCAGTGGGGATGTTTTTGGAGAGATGCTTTACTTTTTATATGGGCGTCTTGGCTTCTCTATAAAAAAAACCTCTGTCAGTCCATTGTTTTGGCTGTTCCCATATTGTTTATCGGCTGTTTTAAGTCAGAATTACTTGAAATTTGTTAGAAAGGTGTCCGTTGATAAAAAAAACTTTCACTCAGTGCCAAGTGATCTGGCAATAATGGCATTTACATTTTATGTTTTAAAATAGATTTTTCCGGCTGTTTCGAGTCTGATTTATTTGAAACTTGATACATAAGATGCTTCTTCCCTAAAATTATCTTCTCAGGGTCATGTGATTTGCAATGATGGCGTTTATAGTGGATGCCCTATTGAACTTTTGGTTCTTGTTTATCGTATATATCACTATGATAATTTAATCCAAGTATAGCGTTTGTAATACAATCCTGCCTTCATTGGATCGTTCATGAGTATCAGAAAAATTTCTAATAAAAATCCAAACAGCCGATCCACCACAGAATAAAAAGGAATGGATGGAACAGAAACCCCATGGAAAGGTCTCTTCTATCCGTATTAGAGATAGGATTAGAGATGGGATAAAAGGTGAAAACACTCGATAAAACCGTCATGTGACCAACATGTTTTATCAGCATGCCGTGTTGGAGGTGATCAATCAAAAAATTAAGAAAAGGGGTGATCAATGAATGATTTATTTCTCTCGCCTTCTGTGGAATCAATAGAAAGTCTGAATTCTCAAAAACAAAAAACAAAAAAACAAAAAAAACAACAACAAACAAGCGGGCAAAAACTAGGGACCAACTTAGCATAAACTCAGATTGCAAATTGACCACCCTATAAAAACCCATTTCGGATGGAATTTAAAAAAGAAAGTTTGTGATGTTTAAATTTTAGCCGTCTAGTTCCATTGGTGCAGCCTGCAGGCGAGATGTATTTATACATACATACATACATACATACATACATACATACATACATACATACATACATAACCAGCCGGATCAATCTGAAAACTGAAGAAATCTATTTTGACATTTTCGGTTCACAGTTTCTAAGATAAAGATTTTAAAAACTAAAGTTATGGGGTGGAGTAAAGATCAGCACCACTTTTCCTCTCGGTGGTACTAATCTTTATTTGGTTCTGTTGGGTGGTACTAATCTTTACTTGGTCCGGTTGGGATTACTAATCTTTGCTTGGTCCGGTACTAATCTTGACTTGGTCCGATTGGGATTACTAATCTTGACTTGGTCCAATTGAATGGTTCTGATCTTTACTTGGAATGATTGAGTGGCACTGGTCTTTCCCAGAGAACCTCAGTTGTGTTGATCTTTATTTCATCTAAGTCATGTACAGGTATCATCAGGCCTTCTGAGGGGAATTTTATAAGACGGTGTTGAGCTTTTTTTCTGTCCCACACCATACACACTGCACAAACACCTTCACCAGTTGATCATCCTCTTTTGGCCCCTGAGTCTCTTTTGGTAAAATTTATCGTGTGAAATCCGAGATCACTTCTTATTTGGATGAGTTCAAGCGTTTCCTCACGAAGGCCCTATGTTCAATCATGGAAATCGAATGGCGTGAGGGAGTCATCAACCTGGAAGGCCTGGATATAACTCCCTCAGCAGTGCAGAAGTCATGATTTTGAAGACCCAGCTCCACTGGACAGGTTACATGATCCGCATGAACATCTCAGGTGTTCCCCTTCTAAAGAGCCCTCGTTGTATAGGGTGTCTTGAGAACCTTGATTTCTTATCCCCGTAATGCAGTGCCGCCACAGAAACAGAGGGTTTTCCAAGAAACGTTTCAAGAACTGCATCAAGGTCAGCCTAAAGCCCTACATCATCTCTGTAAATGAGCTGAAGTCTCGTGCAAAGGACAGGGCCAAATGGCACAGCATAACACATGTGGCCTGTGCCTCGTGTGAAAAAAAACCCGAAGTGTGCGGATCATTAGCACCTGAGAACGCCGAATGGACTCATCGTCCGAGCTCACAACACTATAGTACCCCCCACTGCCTTCGAGTGTGTGTAGGTCGGCCAGACGGCCTACCTTTTGATCACTCTGACTTTTGCAGTGCCACCTCGGGCGTTAGATTCTCCTCCTTTTTCGGACTTGACAAAAAAAAACAAAAAAAACTATGTAAATTACTTCAGATATACTTTCAAGAAAGGGGACTGAAAACAACTGTTGATGTATTTTAATCATATGTAGTTTCCATTGTCAAGTAAGTATCTTTATTATGATATGCGATTGCCGCTTTTGAAAGGTCTACCTACTCAACAAGCTCACGGACCCCAGTAATACCTTTGTAGACCTTTCACAGTCAGCAGACCCCAGGTTGGGAACGGCTAGTCTCGAATGTCCTTCTTTTTGAAAATTTTGAAATGACCAGTCTAAGGATTGGACTTGTCAGCCACTTTCGTGTGTGTGTGTGTGCGTGTGTGTGTTTGTGTGTGTGTGTGTGTGTGTGTGTAAATTAGAAAAAAGAGTTAACCTATAATCTTTTTGCCTTTTCTTGACTTCATTTACGTTTTACAATATATCAATTGATCAACTGGAGCCAAAGTTGTCGAAGGGTTTTATCCTTTTTAAAAAAATGTGTTCATATGTTTGTGTGTTCCAGCGCTTCTGGTCATACCGTTTTGTCCACAGACTTGGAAGTTGGCACCAGTATTCCACCTGACCCCTTCTGAAAAAAATATTTTTATTCCTGGGGACTTATTTTTATGTGCTTATCAATAACATCTAGATTATAGAGAATGTAGATGTCTCGAGATGTTTTTTTTTTACTTCTGATGTTTTTTTACTCCTTTTAAATGTTTTCCATTGAAAAATACCTACAACGTCATGAATAGAATTTATTCTGACCATATTGATTTTTCGATGGATTTTTTTTACACGACTTCAAATTTTGACGCAACGGTTGATCAATTACTGACTGTTATGGCGAGTATTGCTCAAATTTCTATTTATCTAACTTGTGTCCTATTTAAATCATAAAATTACAAAACTTATCAACACAATTATGAGCTGATAAAGACTGTGTATTTATTTTAGGACAACCCACTTATACATAAAGAGAGTGTGAAAATTATGTCGATTCTTACTAAACTCAATTTAGTCTGGCAATTATGTGTATGGTGTATGGTTAGTCACTAAATTTAGCTTTGTCTAGTGTAAGTTCAGATTGGGGGTGGGGGGTTCCAGTATGGAGTGAACTCGCGGATCGCTTTCATACCCACCCCACTAAGAAGGCCATTTGAACACCGTACCCCTTATGTTTCATCAATTGAACATCTTCCTGCCTAAAACTGTCTAAAGGGAGGATGTTTTATTGTAATCCACCGTCCTTTAGGGAAAGCTAACGAAACTAGGAAAGACATAAGAAATAGGAATTAATTCATTTATGTTATTGATACCTAAAAAGATCAGAAATGCAGATGTGTTTCCAGCCATTAAAATATAAAGTGATGCTTCCGGGGAAATCCTATTCTCAGCAATAATACAGGTTGACCAAGGAAGATAAAGCTCTCCTTACACTGGAGCAAATCCAAGTTCAAAAGATCGCTGAGTACACGTAGACAATAACTTCACATCTACAAAACAGTCAGATAAAATTAATCCACGCAAACTTCACCCTCGAATAAATCAGACATGCATTTGAACACCTAAGACCCAGATGGTTTCATTTTATTCTATAAGTCATTGGTCCGCCAACATTTAGAATTTGATTCAACCACATGGTCAGATATAAGTATAACATAGATTCAGTGGGACCTGTGCAACACAGGGCAACAACCCCCCCCCTCCCAATTCACCATCTAAATTACACTGACTGACTCGAAAAGTTGAACCTGGAAACTCTGAAGTACAGACGAACCCATGCTGATATTCTTGAGACATACTACATCATCTCGGGACATCACATTCTGAACAAATCCACATATTGCAGAGTATGTTCTAAGTCCATGCTACAACCAATCGTGGGGTCATAACAGTAAACTGCAAGTGCAGGAAGCGCAAGGACCAAGGAGATACTCAATGGACGCTAGAGTGACCACTCTGTGGGACAAACTCAGTTAAAACAACCGTTACATCAAAGAACATAACCTCCTCCAAATGTAACATTGAAATGGATATTGGTCAAGAAAAATTTAACGTTCTTTTCTCAAACTGAATGCAATAATAATTCATATCGATCAAAATCTGCAAAAGGTCATTAATACTCCTTCTATTGGAATTTAATCAAGACCAGGATACATTTCCATACATTACTCATTTATACGAATGCGTTAATTTTTAATTGCTTTATTGGCAAATCTGTTAAATCTTTGGATCTTGCGTTGATGCCTTTAAAGATGAATGTACGAGTGAACACTATCTTCTTTGAATTTATTAGAATCAGAAAGTTTATTCTATATGCGTTACCATGGGGTTAGGATTCCACTAATCCTAACCCCAGACTAACGCATAAAGCTTAACTTCAATCCTAAACAAATCAATTTTAATTTTGAATAATTTAGCTATAGTTCTTATCTCATCTTCATCGTAATGATGACACTGATAGAATTTGTGGTGATTTTTTTTATACAATTATGAAGGGTACAAGTTAACTATCGTCTGTCTCACGGCTGACATTGTTGCGTCGAGCCCTGGTTAGAAAAAGAAAAACATTATTCCAAATTCTGATTTTACAAGTGAGAAGGCTCTCCTTATTTAGAATATTGGCGTAACACAATCTTCCACCCTTTTGTATTTATGCTTAGTTAAACTTACTGAATATCGAGTACGCCTCTACCACCATATTGTAAAAAAACATTTATAATATTAATTTCTCATCTTGAAATTATAGTAACTCAAACTAACCGGATATTTAATCTAAATTAATTCTACAGGTAGTCCTACTGGCTTCGACGACCCACAATTATGACCGTCGTGTGATGGTATAGTAGATTAGAAACTGTCAACCAGAACTGTCACCAAAACTGTCAACATAGGTTTTTTTTTCAGTTTCCTAGTGGGTCTAGCTGTTTTGCGATGTATGTGTGTGTGCGTACACCGAGAAAAATGTTACTGGACCAACTTGAAAAATACTTTAATTTGTTACAATTAAATTTATTAGTTTATCTCTAAGTATACGAGTAAATATACTTCAAGACTAACAAATAAATCTAGGTGTAAGGAATTAGAGTAATTTTTAGAATTAGACTACATAACACTTTTCAAATGTATGTATGCATGCATGTATGTGCCGCACGTACAGGTCGCACTAATGGAGCTAAAGGGCTAAAAAAATTCGACATTTACTCTTTATTATATTATGTCTAGGAAATACTTTTTCTTATTTCCTTCCCAAATGGGTTTTTAGTGTGTGTGGGTTGATTTTCAATTTACGGTGTAACCTCATGCTAATCTGATCCCTTACTTTGTGTCCAGCAGCGTTCATGCTTGTTTCTTGAAAATTCGAACTTTTTCAGCAATGAAGAACTAGCAAAAGTGAGGAAAATAACTTATCTGGTGATCAACCATTTTTCTAAGTTTTTAAATTGATCACCCCCAACACTTAATGCTGCCAACAAACATTGGTCACGTGTCGGTTTCTATTGAGTGGCTAACAGACCTATGTGTACTAAAGATGTTATACTGGTTGGGAGACTGCCTGATAATAGATCGTTTCGCACGCACGTCAAGGATTCCCGGTCTTATCACTCGACAGCCACTTGAAGCGATATCCGATAAATAAACCTGTGGTCAGTCTGTATATTCATATGTTTGGCACCTTTTAAAACATTAAGACTACTAATTAGCGCCTCTACATACTTATGGCAACAAAGCTATATGTGCCGATAAAACGCCCGAAACTTGTAATCTGTTGATTTCATGGAAAAACAAAGAAAAGAAAAGTATTTTTAAGATACTGATGTTGAATTTCACTTCTGCTAAAACTCACTACAGGAGTTTATTCAGCTTACAACGAAGTGCTCAGAGACTGCATGCATTAAAAAAAAATTCTGCCTGGAAATTCAGAAATGCACTTCTGAAGTAATCTTTTTAAGCAATGCTCTTATTTAGAAAGGAAAAAGGTAGAAGGTCAATGGGTTTGGATTAAAGTTTATAGTGATCTTAAGCGCTGTGAGATAAGGGTTGCTCTTTACAAACCAAAAAGGTGATCTTTGAAAAGGATCTTCAAAAGAGTCCAGTAAATTAACACTTTTTCGTTTCCTCGGTATTTTCATTCATATCTTGTCGCTTTAATAACACAGCCAATCCAGTCAAAATGTGTTCGTGAGGGGTGGGAGACATCCTGTGGCTTGTGTTAATAAGTGTAGTGTAGAGATTGGTCTCCTCCCAGAAGGATTAACAGGGATTGCTACGGGAAGTCTCTCTATCTAATCCCCTTCTGGACACTGACCAAAGCTTTTAAACCTCAATGATCACACAGGAAATGTATTTGCCAAATGATCAATGTAGATTCTAATATGATCTGAGAAACAGGATTTTGATCAAAGTAACATATATCACAGGATTTTGATCAAAGTAACATATATGATAGGATATGACCAATAAACGTAGTGTAGTACTCTAAACTTCAATTTCTTCCACGCCACGTCAGTCATAGCGAGCAACATCAATTTATACGAAGTCTGTTTGGAAAGAAACCAGCTATTCGGAATATCTCGTGAATCGGTTGCGCAGCCTTGACGTGACTTAGCAACCAATCAAAAGGGACTTTAATATGTAAGTTTAAAAAAAAGCATTGCTGGGCCGTGGTTTATCAGCCTCTGCCTACCGTTCAGGTCTGTCTCCCCGCGACTTTTCGCTGTGGAAATTAATGGAAATTCAGACTATGGGAGAGATTAAGGAGAACACAACGAGGTCGCTGATGGCGATCCTGAAAGAGGACTGCAGACTGTTTGAAAAGAGGAAGGGGCGCTGAGATTAGTGGCGTAGTAAGGGTTCTAGGTACATAATGAAAATTAATGTGCGCACCAAAGTGAGTGCCCGGGGCAGTTGTGCTATATCTTCGAGGTAGGTGGGCATTATTGATTAAAACTCATTGTAGGCCAGAGGAACGTTTGTGCCCCTTCAAATGTGTACCCTAGGGCAGCTATCACCTCTTGTCCCCTCTTGCTGGGATAAGAGTGTTAGGTCCTGACACTCTAGGTTGGCCTTTTTCTCGTTAATATCAAATAGCTTGATACTTTCCGGACAGACATCGTATTTATCAAGTCTGTCACACGCTATGATATTACTTGCGATTATAAACAACCGCTCCACGATAGGCACCCAAGATGGGTATTGATATAGTATACACATGTAAACTAAGGGCACATGCCGTAGCACGTTGGTGCGCTCACGTGTTTCAGAATCAGTGCACAATGAAATTATTGTGCGCACAAAAGATGGTTACCTAAAATTACGTAATAATTGATAAACATAGGTATATTAATATTATGATTATCATTATTGAAAATGATATCCTTGCCAATGGTTTCCTTTAACTAGCTGGTTTTCCAAATACCTTGAAATAATTTGAGATATACATTTGCACAAGTATTCAGTACTTCTGTCATTGGAAAAAATGTACAACATGAGGTTTTTGCAAACATTGACAACTAAAATTTAGAAGGACCGTGGTTGGTAATTAGGTTTTTCACTTGACACTCGATGATTGTGACTGTGTACTGAAATTGTCTCAGTCGAACAAATAGTTGCACAAACAAACTTATCTTTATGTTCAGTTATTTTTCATTCCAACTTTATCTGCCAAGTTAATAGCGTAACCGAAGAAGTAGAATTAACCAATAAAAGTTACTGATGATCATAAAAGTTAATCTAGCAATTCTTGGCCTTTTTAAAGTTCGCACCCTTTCAACATCTTTCTCACAACCAGCGTTGCTACTGCTGTTTTTTTTTTTTACTCAATTCAGTGTTTTTCAAAGCCATGCCTGGTTTCTGGGCTTCTGGTTTTTTTTTTCTATAATCTTATGAAATCCGGTTTTTATTCGTACTTTGGCACATCTATCCCCCCAAATAAAAGTGTATGCATATACTTCGTTGATAGTTGGCAAGAGTTTGTTAAATGGGAGTTTTTACGTGGGGTGCATTTGTTAAGGTAGGGATTCATGTACATATTCAACCTATCAACTGATAACTATTGAGGGGGTCATACATTTTATGTACCATGTACGCCAATGAGGACAGAATTCTTGGGCTTATCTTCGACATTAATTGTACACGTTTCTATGACGTAAGCAACAGCCCAACTCGGACCGCTTAATTGAAGTAGTACTGCGTATATTGCGATGTAAGTATTGAATTGACGATTCGTTTAGTTTTCACGTTGTAGACGCTGAAATTACTTTGCAGCTTTTCTACAATCTTGTTTTGTTGTAGGTGGACCGTTAGTTTTTTCTTTATTGCTAGGTTAGTGGCGACACTGCTTGCAACCCTCAAACTTGAGGCTAAAAAATTGAATGCAAAAAATGAAAATTGAAAAGGTTAATATTAACGTATAAATGACAAAATGTGAAAATCTATTACATGTCAATATTAAAAGATTTTCACTATGAAAACCATTCAATGCACTGGCTGCTGTTCTTTCCCAATTGAGTTGTATACGTCAACAATAAAAGAAAAAATTGTTCGCCGCTCTATTCTCGCCCCCCTCTTCCAACTGCCTTAAATAACACTTGGGTGCATGCACCCCAGGTTAAGAACCACTTCTCTATAGCAACACCACTTAGCCCTTGAGAGTATTACGTAAGATGTAGTACCAATGAGTCCACAGCCTGACACGTAATTATGAGCTGAATTTTGAGCTAAAATTTTCTCTCTTTGATGTTTGAATACGGGATCAACATTAATTCCTAAATTAAGCATATTGACAAGAAAGAGGAATCTGCTGAAAATAAATGTCTGTTACGTAATGTTTTTTTCAACATTAAGCTATAGACTTATTGATATACCTACGTACATGCATATGCATAGATATTTACTGAACTAAGATTACCTTTTTTTCTGGCACAGGGCCATGGTAATTGGGTACTCAAAGAAGATCGAACTTACATCAACCATGGTTTATTACACTTGCTTACTAGACCATTGCTTCATGACCAGCACCTTTCGTGCACATACTTACCTTGTTTGTCAGGCATGGGCAACCCTTTTGATCTAACTGGTCACATAAAACATTTTCATCTTTATTAGAACCACACAATCTTTTAAAGAGGTTGAGTGTATTACAGAAAGCATACTTAATTCCTATTTTGAATAAACATGAGAATTACAATAATCATATTACTGATTTATGAAGCCAAAACAATAGTAATTGTACAATATAAAATGTAAAATCAACTTTCAGGGAAAAATTGAACAAGATTTCAAATAAATACTTAGATTAGCTGCGAGTCTATAATTGTCCTTATGTGTTGCATATGTTCGGCCAACAATTCGTCGTGTCGCTAAAGAAAATTAAATATGCCCAGTTCCGGGGGTCAGTTGTCTCGCGGCAGCACTTTCTCATTGCACTGAAAGGGATGGATCGAGCTCAACGCTACACATTCACAACATTGTTAGCTGGGACTGGACAATCTTTTTCTTGTCCACATTAAACTCGACTATGTGTAACATTACACCTTTGTAGGGAGACGAATAAATATCTTTACATGCAGATAGATACCACATTCGATAGAGGACAGAGGCGAATGCGTGAAATGAGCTTTTTTTCCAATACTGATGTTGCAAATTTGGCACTTTTCAATCGTTATTTGCATGGAAAGTGTCCAGACGAACTACTTCTCTAGCCTCTCTTGTCTGGGAATTTTCTGTTTAGCATAGTTTAGCACTCGGTCTGCAATTAAGGCACATCCATACTTTTTCGGTATAGGAAGTTCTACGCTTTTTCTTGAGAACATCTGCTGCGTAGGTTTGAGTCCCATTTGAATGTTTTCCCGACGAGTACAATTTCGACATCTTTGAATTGAGAGTGTATAAGTGTCAAGTCATGTTTCCAACTTGACAATTATAACATAAATAAGTTATTTTAACATTTTAGTGGTTTTAGTTCTGTGGCATAAATACCTCCTTTCTTATTAACCCTTTGATGTGAAAAGTGGCCGAAAGGTATTGCTTAGGTGGCCCAAAGTAAAAAAAACGAACAAACAAAAAAAACAAACAAACCGAAAACAACGTACGGTATGTAAAGAATGTTTGGTGAGACTCGAATGCTGCAACAAAGACACGCCCGAAACTAAGACAGGACCGTCTTCCCGATTAAAACAATTGAAAACAAGTTGCAGAAAAACTAAGTAGCCTAGCGTGACCTCTACCTCTGAGGTTTTCAAAGTGGTTTCTAGGTTGGGGTGAGAGGACGTGAACTCAACAAACTGATCACGAGTGATTTGTTAAGAAAGTCTCACCCATCTGACAAATATAGGTTTCCCTCTTCTAACTAAATCAAAATGACGTAAATCAAAGGAACAATCATCATTAATTCATACGAGGAAAAGTTTCGAGCATTTCTGAACCCCCTAAATGCTGATTGGATAATTCCGTATAATTTCGTTTATTCATTTTTATAAAGTTTCTATCGATAGTTATCATCTTTAAATTGAGAGTGTACAAGTGCCTTTCCCCAATCTTAGTTTTTCTAGTCTTCCTTTTACACATGGCAAGTTATCAACTTGACAATTATAACATCAATAAGCTATTTTTGCATTTTACTGGTTTTGACTCCGTGGCAAAAATACCCCTCCGGCTATCCAAAAGTATGGTGTTCCCACGAAAACCTTTTGCAGGCCGAAATGGTGTAAAGCGAAGAAATAATTACCATTTATGCGAGAGAATATTCAGAGCGTCCCCAGGCCCCAATCAATCATGCGATGATTGACAGTGCTGTAATGATTGCAAAAGAGTAATACACTTCGAAAAGGTACGTAGAATTGCGGGACATTTTGTATGTCTACAGAGTAACAGAGTGTAACAGACAAATGCATGTGACTAAGCAGATAAGCATATTATCGTATCTCAAGACTTCCACATCAGCCACGGCAGACGCCCAACCCAGGCCTTCGACACCGAGGCTGGCAGACATAGATTAAGGTTATTTGTGGGGTTTGGGAACGCTCAAAAGATTTCCCATGCAAATTAATGGCAATTGCTTCTTCGCTTTACATCATTTATTGCAGCTAAGAAATGTTTTTTATGTTTATATTTTATACATTGTTTTTTATAGGAACGCTTTACATTTTGATAGCGAGAGAAATCAGTATTTACTAAATTCAACTTGGATCCAGTACAAGGTCAAATAAGGATGAACGGGGATAAGAAGATTATATTGCACTAATCTTCCCAGTTTCATGCCTGTTGACCCCACTCTTTCTCTCTCTCCCTCTTTCTTTCTCAACCCCCTATCTAAATCTGAATATTTATTAAGTTTAGTTGAGCTCAGCATAAAGACACTGTAAGGAACTGCTCAGAGACGATAAAACTCACCACCAAGGGTACGCATGCTAACCATCGCACTACAATAGGAGTTGCAACGGAATTTCCGGTGGTGCAATGATTTGCAAGTCAACGTCGCAGACAATTAATAGTGAGTTTGATATTCATAGGGTATCTGCCAAATTTAGCTAACACATACACACACACACACACAAATACACACATACAAAAATATAAAGTCTCAGTTACCTGTGTAATATTGTTTATAACTCTATTTCTCTCTTTCTCCCTGTCTCTGTTCTCTCTCTCTCTCTTTCTCCCTGTCTCTGTTATCTCTTTCTCTCTCTCTCTTTCTCTCTCTCTGTATCTCTCTCTCTCTATCTATATATATATGTGTTTGTATGTGTGTGTGTATCATTAAAAAAAGATCTGTTCACTTGTGCGAACACAAGAAAAGGTTACAAAAATGCTCAACGTTTGTCATTAAAAAAAATAAAATTATATATATATATATATATATATATATATATATATATATATATATATATATAGAGAGAGAGAGAGAGAGAGAGAGAGAGTAAAATCTAAATAATTGGGTCACCAGTTAATCAAAGCATATGTTTATTTGAGCCAAATCTCGAAAAAAAAGCACAAAAAAACAAAAAACAAATCGAGTGTAATTTGTAATAATTGTATTTTCTTATTTGGGTCACTAAGCCATTTAATTGGGCCAATATGAACTGTTTGGTTAGTCATTGCTGACTCACAACTTAGCTTCAGTCAGGCAGTCACTGTTGTGCAGGGACGGCTTTAAGCCAATTAGACCAATTCCTCTCAATTGACCCCTATGTCGAAAGGAGGGAGAAAAAACAAAAACAGCTCTACTACATTTTCAAATGTATGTATTGATTCTCTTGGCAACCTCAGTGACCGTGACATTCGAAGAAAAGAGTTTTCTAAACAATCAAATATCAGAAATGTATTCAATTCAATAAGCAGTTTATATTAGATATAAGAGAAAAAACATGTATTACCAGAGTAAGATAAACAAAAAATGCTGTAAGCATCACTTATTTACAAATTCCAGAAAAGTCACTCTGTAAAAATAAATTTATGTCTTTGGAGAAACTCAACCTTTTACAGCATTCTAAAAATCGTCTAATTTGATCCCAATCGATGTCTCTTTATTCTGCCTCATCCTAGTTTGTATTATTTTGTATAAATATTGTTAATATCATAAGAAAGAAAAGAAACTAACTAAAATTAAATGCTCTAATTTAGAGTAATTCATCAAACAATGATTGGAAGACGTAGGCACTTGGTACTTTGAACTTATGAATTAAGTATTTGGTTAGATTATTTACCAGAAACAGATACACGTATGAAACATGTTGACATTCTCCAGTTGCTGTCTAAAAATAAAATTTTGCATTCAGGCAGTGCTGACCTGAAAAGCAAGAATATAAAATATTGAAAAAATAATCAAAACTGAAATGCGTGAAGACTATCTAGAACTGCTTTGTTTTTGTGATTCCGAACATTCTGACATGGAGAAATCTGATACACTTAAAATTGAAAACGATGTCGTTTTCAAGGTGCAATGTGCCAAGAACCCTGAAGAATTTGCAGGTATCGATAACAGCCTACGGTGCAACCACGAGAATGATGAATGTGAAGATGCAATTGTTGAACAATTTGCAGCAAAACATTGAAAACAAGAAAACTCTCTGAGAGCGTATACCTCTGTCAAAAACATTGTCTCTAAAAACTGAATGAAAATAAGTTCATATTAGGAACGATGTAGGGGAGGTAACTGTAAAAAATAAATCGATCCGTCCAAAAATTCAATCAATTCTTCCCTAACCCAAGGCCCGTCTATTCACAGGATGTCATTAAAATTCATTGAGGACTTTCGGAGATACTGTTTGGACAGACATGAATTTACGAATGAATGCATACACCCCTGTTGAACAACAGAAGAGCGGGGAGATGGTGAGGATGATGCACTCACTTAATAACCAGGATGCAATGAAATGTGCCGATAGGTTGTGACGTTTTTCATTGCGACGTAAGTTGACAGATCCAAGAACATCAGAAATATCATGTAAAGATCAGATTCAAATAGGTTAACAGCGTTTGTATGGAATTAAGTGACCCTCAGAGAGAGGGAGAGAGAGAGAGAGAGAGAGAGAGAGAGAGAGAGAGAGAGAGTGGTTAAAGATAGATAGACAACGTTTCTAAGAAAGAATGAAAGCTGCTACCTTGATAAGCAGAATTAATAAGAGAGAGATAGAGAGAGAGAGGGAGAGAGAGAGAGAGAGACGTTGGTAAAGATAGAAGTACATGATAGTGGGCAGAAGAGAACTTTTCCCTTTTGATGTCAAACTACGTCATTTAATTGCATTTTAAAAAATCAATACTCGAGATAAAGATATTTAAGTACAAGGAAGAAAGAAAGTAGACTATACAGTGTTTATAACTAATGTATACACTTCATACACACACACACATATATATGTATATGTGTGTGTGCGTGTGCGTATATATACATATATATATATATATATATATATATATATATATATATATATATATATATATATATATATATAATTTTTTCATTTTCCAATGAATTATGTTGCATTTTAGACGATATTTTTCGTGACATTTTTGATGCAATGATTATTCATTTTCGTTACGGATAACTTAGAAATTACTTGAAGAATTAGTTTTAATACACCAATACATGTTGATACATATTGCCAAATGCTGTAAAGTATATACAACGTCGCAGTTTTCGAACAGAATCTGTTTTATCTTGTTTATATAAGAAGGTAACAAAGGCAATTCAGAGACTACGACAAACATCCAAGAACATTAAGGAATACAATGATTCACTGTAATTGAAAAATATACAAAATATTTTACATATTTTGTCAAAATAATCAGTGAATTTATTTTAATCCCAGAAAAAGATTTGTTGTTTTTAACTAATGAGAAAGGAAAATCATTTAATTTGTGTTCCCAATGATACATGATTTCTACTAAAACTAAAATGTACGAATTTAATCGAATTTTTAATTTAATCTGTTTATATGTGGCAGTTGCTTAATTGGTCCTATTAGCTTCATTTTCGTTGTGTCATAATTAAACAGAATCAATCAGTGATCACCAGATCTGTCATCCCTACACTCCAAATTTGGCTCCGTGTGACTTCAGCTCTTGCAGAAGCTAAAATCGCTGTTGAAAGGGAGATTTGAGACTATGGATGAAATTAAGGAGAACGCAACCAGGCAACTGATGGTGATCCTGAAAGAAGACCTAACAGATGAATTCCACACTATCTTACTGTAACAACGCATACACATGTCCCGATCTTTAGTCGAGTTTATTCATCCTAAAAATTGTCCAGTTTGTTTCACAAAATTACATAAGTAGATTCACAATGAGTAAGAAAATATAAAATACAAGAAAACGTATAAATACAAATCTGTTCAAAGAAAATGTGCAAAATGTGGACAAATGAACAATCTGAATGTGACACAGGGTCAGAGGTGAGGAGGTTTGGGTCGTTGCTTGTCTCAATCATTAACCATTCACTTGATTTTATTTCATGGTAGTCCGATCATCCGTCAATTTCCATACTCCGTGCACTTTTTCTCTGAGGGGGTTTCTCCACCCAAAAATAATGGGGAGGTATTTGCAGGTGAGAATGATAAAGATGAAGATGGAGAAAGGGGATGGGAGAAAACTGGAGGGGAGGCGACCGTTGACTTCTGGGAGGCATAACGGCCTCACGCTCTCATGCCAGAAATCAGTGGTAGTCCATCAATAAGATGGAGGGTTGGGTCTTTTGGGGCGGAAGATTTGCCAGGATTGGGGGTTCTGGGAATGGTTGGTGATCTGGGAGCTACATTCATTCAACTAACTTGGGGTGTTTGCTTTTCTTTAGTTCACTAACGGGAAGGGTTGGATTACCCGAACGGAACTTTCGCTTCCTTCCGATACAAAGCCACTAGAAATGCCAGTCGAGTCCGAACCTTTTCACGTGTACCAGGTTTACGGCTTTCACCCATCTTTCGTGGAATTTGAATAGGCCCAATCTTTTTCTTTCGAACCTGCTCTTCACTCTAAGCTTATGCTTAAAGCATAAGATCAGCTGTTCGTGGGAAAAAGACACACCTTCATAAATTTCCTTCAGTCGTGTCTGCCGCACCACCATTCTTGCTACGGCTGGCAGCGTGCGAGAGACTTTTGTCAGAGACCATAAGGGTACCATGTTGTCGCAAATGTAACCGGCGTCTAGGGACAGGAAATGTGTGCTTGACTCCATGCAGGCTGCCACTTCCTTGACGTGCTTCCAGAACGGGTGCACCTTTACAATGGAGGAAAGACAAGTCGGGTAGGTCCGCTTTGCCCATCTCGAAAAGCAAGTTATTGAGAGGCAGTGCATTCTGAGTCAACCTCCGGCTGATAGAGAACTCGGGTTTGTTCAGGTAGTCTGCGCCTGGAGTTCCTCTGTCGACAGGCCATGCCGATTGACAAGTGGGTCCGAAGTGACTCTCTCCACTAACTCACGATATAGTATCAAACCAGAACGTGCGAGGCTGCTGACTGTGGGTACTTTTGACATTCGCTTAGGAATGGTTCCTCATCTATGGGCCTGCAACGACAGTCCGTTGGGATTGATGTGGGTGTGAGCGTAGGGAAGGCTTCCCTTATAGTCTGCTCTACACCGGTTCCTCTGTTAGCATTTGGCATAGTAAAGCAAATCTCGAGGAGTGTCGATGATTCGCCAGATCTGACATTCCTAGGCCTTTTTTTGAGGTGAGCTCCTCTCCGGGCACCTAACCGGGCTTGCCTTGGTTAATCATGGTCACCTGTTCATACCGTTCGGTCGTCTCGTGCTCCAGCTATATGTCCCAGTGATAGAACGTAAAGGCAGTGACGTCATCAGCGTACGTGGAGACCTTAGTCCGAGCCCCTCCGGGAAGGATCATTCCACACCGGCCCGGTTCTGTCGCCTTCGTTCTTTAGCCTGCGCAGGAAAGGGCGACAGAGGGCAGCACTGTCGAACTGATCGCGTGATCCCGACGAGCCTCGACTTCTTTCTGTTGACCTGTATCAATGTGCTGGGTGACTGATCCAGAAGACCGATACAGGTGCTAAATTCCGGTTCGAATCCAGCAGCCTCCAGTACAGTCAGGAATCGGTGGTCCACCCTATCGAACGTCTAGGAATGATCTAAATTGATCATCGCAGCTTCGGTGTCGTCTTCTACCCACTCTATGATCGTCCAAACTAGAAGCAGGTTGTTCTGAATTAATCTTCCCTTCACTGAACGGGTCTGTTCTGATCCAATCAGTCTATCGAGGACAATCTGCATTCGGTTCGATAAGATCCGGACAAAAAGTTTTAGCTCTGCGTTTAGCAGAGTTATAGGCCTGAAATTGTCTTTAATCTCCCCAGCCCGCTTGTCCTTCCTCAACAGTGTGATCACCCTCCCCCCCCCCGATTATTTTCTGGAGGATGCTCCCCTGGTTGAACCAGTGGTTGAACAGTGTTGTCAAAATTGGAACAAACATGACAGCCTCAAATACAATTCGTAGGGTAAACCATCTAGTCGTGGTGCTTTGTAACCACCGACCTACTTTAGTGCCTCCCAGGCCCCGTCTTCTTTAATTTGTCTCGCAGCTAGCCGATTCGAACGCCTCTAGGAGAGGAAAGTCGGCCAAGTAGTAGCGAAATTCTTATTCGGATAGTTCTGTATGGAAATGTTGCCGAAAGCCCTCGTAGATGTCGTGAACTGATTGCAGAGTGCGCGCGTTCGGTGTCCTGAGCTCGCGATTATGGCGGTCGGATCCCTGGCGCAGCTCTTTCCTGCCCAGTTACCTGCCCATGTTAATGACCTCGTTTGACACTTTCTTTAATGTATGTCAAACTATCTGACCTTGATTACGCTCGCTAGCCGAGTGCTCCAGGTCCTTCCTAGCTAACTCTATGGTTAGGGAATCTCCCCACCATCGACCAGGAAAGGGTCTCTTCTAGCGTTACTGCCGCCTCGGCTTTAGCTATGGCGAGCCTATATGCGCATTTGACGGCAAACGAATTAATCTTATCCTTAAGAGAAGAAGCCCACCACTTATTACTCACCACCAACCCCTCTATTTGAACAAACCCCTTTAGCTGTTAACGGAAATCCCACCGATCTAACTGGGATAGGTTCAGTTTCCAGTGACCATTCATCTTTAGTCGAGAATAGTTATACATATAAAAAGAACAGTTTTAGTATTTTGGATCTGCCAATGTAATGGACAAGTACTACATGGACAGAGAAGAGGTCAGGCCGTAAGTGTCAAGTTATTTGGTGGATATTTTTTAGTGGCTGACTAACCTATGCTTTACGTAAGTATTTTCTCATTTACAGTCACATTATATATATATATATATATATATATATATATATATATATATATATATATATATATATATATATATATATATATATATAAAGAGATTAAGATAGATATGAAGAGACTGTGATAGATAGATAGATAGATAGATAGATAATGAAGAGATATAGATAGATAGATAGATAGATAGATAATATGAACATACTGAGCTTGATCGAGAGTAGACTGAATTAGATTTTTAGTATCAGATTGGGCAAGCTAGTCAGAGATATATCAATAGAGAGTCAAAATAGCAAACGGAAAAAAATATTTGTGATATAAAAAAAGAGAAGCAGACAGGACAGCCGAAAGTGACCCTTACTTCCCTAGCCCCACCTTTTATCAGTGGACGCGGGTAGCAGCCGAAGGTCGTAAATAAGAAATAGCTCCTTCCCTATCACGCTAGATTTCGGTTGCGCTACTGCAGTCAGTAAAATGACAAACGCCGTGGATGAGAGTAAATGACAGACGTAATGACTCACCCATACCCTGACATATGTTGTAGGTGGGGGTACAGAGACCGTGAAGACCCTTCTCTTTCCTCTGCGGATTATCCCGTTAAATTTGACACGGTCATCAAATGATGTAGGCGCGCACAGACAGTGGCCTAGGAAGAGGTTTGGATCCAGTGGGGGCATGATTCCTTAAGGAGCCCCCCCCCCAACATCTACTAGGATTTGTCAGTAAAAATGCAATTGGTGAACTACTATTTATAAAGATTTTATGGAACCCCCTCTATTGAGGTTCCACAGGCCTTTTCAGAAACCCTCTTCAGCTACGCCTCTGTGCACAGAAGATATTTATCAGCAACCTGCGAATGGAATAAATAGATAGATAGATAGATAGATAGATGAATAGATAGATAGATAATAAAGACTTTGATATATATATATATATATATATATATATATATATATATATATATATATATATATATATATATATAAAGAAATTAAGATAGAAAGATATGAAGAGACTGAGAGAGACAGACAGATAGATAGATCGATAGATAGATGGATAATGAAGACTTTCATGAATATATATATATATATATATATATATACATACATGCATACATATATATATATATATATATATATATATATATATATATAGAGAGAGAGAGAGAGAGAGAGAGAGAGAGAGAGAGAGATTAAGATAGATAGATGTGAAGAGACCGATAGATTGATATGAGATTAAGATAGATAGATGCAAATATGCAATAATTATAGATATACATAAACACGTATATATACGAATTTAAGTATGTATTGATACGTAAATGGATAATCACACAAACATACACGCTCATATACATACATATATGTGCTTGTGTGGATATATAAATACAGATATATAAATACGTTGAGAGTACTGGACCGAAAGACGATCAGAATATGAGTTGAGGTATAAGCTGTTATTTCACTCTTCATAGCACTAAGTCTACTCAATATATCACTTTACAATGCACTTATAGCTTATTACACACTTATCACTTATCAGACTATTTATTAAACAATTTATGTCTATTATGAGGCCAAAGAGACTTACGGTGCATTAATAATCGATTTATCCTGTTACTTACTGAATGAATGGGATACTTATACAATTTGCCACTTATGTAAACGAATTTAAAAGAAATCAACGTTGAAATATCGAATCACGAAAGCCTCACAGATGACCTAACCAACCAAGCGGACTTCAGATTTTTTTTTCTCTTTGATTGTCTGTATCTATGTATTTGTGTATGTGTTCGTTTCTGTGTTCCAGCGCTTATGGCCATAACGTCTGGTCTACTATCTTGATCATTAGCAGCAGCACTCAACTAAACCACTTCTAATTTTTATTATTTTGTTCTTGAGAAAAAAACTTTTTTGCCCTTTTGTTAGGTCTTATTCTGATGGATCAGGTTTATTAATAACATTTAGATTCTCCAGAACCTGGTTATTTCTATTTTATATTTTTTCAAGCGGAAAACGCCAGTGATGTCATGATTAGAATTTATTCAAACCATATTTATCCTTCGGAAGAATCTTTGTAAATGACTTGAAATGTTGACGCTACAATCGTTCAATTATTGACTGCAATGCGTGAGTGTGCGTGTGCGTCTGTATGTGTCAGGGTACTCATGGTCACGTTGTGGGGGTTACGACCTTGAAAATTTGCTAGTGTATACCACTAAACACCATCTAAAAACGTTTCTTCGTTTTTTCCAAAAAATTGCTCGTGCTGGTAATTTTTAAAAATAATTATTTTAGATGTAAGATCTATTTTCCGATAATTTTCGATAATTAGTTCAGCTACACGTGCGTGCTATGGTGATGCATTTATGCGAGGTATGGATATCCTCTTCATCATTATCATTATCATCATCAGCCATCACGAGACCACCGCTGGACAAAAGCCTTTCACAGCTCCTTCCTTGTCGAACATGACTACACAAACTGACGCCATGTTTTACGGGCAAACCTTACCATCTCATCTCTTCATCTTACGTCTGGTTTTCTCCTACATCTTCCGCCATCTTTAGGGCACCAATCTGTTAATCTTTTGTGCCATTTGTTATTCTTTCGTCTTGCTAATGTCCAGCCCTTCTCCATTTTTTTGGTCACTGAATTATTTTATGATATGTTTTACGTTGGTCCGTTCTCAGATCCATTTAGATTGTTTCCATATGTGACTCTCCATATTGCTCTTAGAGTGGTTCCGAATTGGTTTTTTAAGTGATTTTGTCACTTTCCGTGTTTCACATCTGTACGTCATGACTGGTTTAATACATTCTTTGTACATTTTACTGCAGAAAGCCTGTCTATGTACAACTACTGCTTGATCTATTTGAAATTTACAGAGAGTAAAAATTCAAATCTAGAACTAACTCTTTATTCTCCTCAATCGCTCGCCGTCACCATAGAAAATATTGGTTTTACGTACTCTTGTTATATTAGAAGTAGTAATATAATGTTGAATTTGTAGTAAGATTAAAAATGAAAGAAATGTTAGCCAAAAATTAATTATGGTAGACAATGCTTCATTTAATTAAAAAATAATCACTGTAACACTGCATGAAACCAAATTAAGTTATAGCGAGTAAATTAGACACATATTTATGCTTATAGATCGCCTGTGCACTTTTTGTCCCTGGTGGGAAAAAGCTGGGTTCTATCATTCGCTATGGATGCCCGTTGTCGTCGTCATTGTCTCCTTTTTCTCAATTGAATCACTTCGTTACTCCTTAAAATATTTCAATGAATTTTTTCTGTGTGCTTATGAGGAGATTCTACCTGGGGGAGGGTGAATTATCATTTGATAACATTTTATAAGAAAACTGTTGTTTTTGTTTACAATTGGGAAAATTTCCCAAATCTTGACCGGCTTTGCTGAAATTTGCCTGTTACGTTGATAAAACTCACGAATTGAAAAATGATGAGTTACGGTCAATCCAATTGTTTGTTTACAATTTATGTGTAAATGATCACAGGTCAACAATCAAACAAACATTACCCCCCACTCTCTTTATCTCTCAATCTAAAGATTTTCAAAGAGTTGTCTCCTTTTTGTTTTGTGCCGAGTACATGTCATATTTATTCTTGAAATTGTTAACTGCAGTGTCGGCTCAACATACATTCATACATAGGCAGCCAGCCGGGCCAACTTGAAAACTAAAAAAACCTATTTTGTCAGTATTGGTGACAGTTCTAATTTTTAAAAAAGAAGCCTGGTTGATGCGTAAGGAGATCCTGACATCCAATCGACAGAATACCTCCCTTTAAGACTCACAAATTTAGTCCAATGGAAAGCAGAGCACCATGGGTTTCGCACCACCTTGTCTGCAGGAGTTGTCAAAGGGAAGTCGAAGCTAGTATCCACGGGACTCCACTCCCTGGTTTAGATTCAGACCTGTCCTTCTCCCTAATGAAAAAATAAATAAACAAATAGGTGAAACTTTTTTGCGGTGGTCAAATCATCATAGCCCTGCAAATGGCCCGCCCGAACAACCAGTCAAATGTGCTATAGATTCTCCTCTCTTTCATCATCTGTGTATCCGTCTGTCTGTGTCTCTTGGTGGCCCTTGTCACATTTTTGAAGCTACAGCACTGAAAATTTGCATGAGTTCATCATTAACCATTATCTTGAAACGTTTTTTTGTTGTTGATTTTTTTTTTCAAAAATGTTTTGGGGGTTTCTATGGTAATTTTGGACAAACAATGCCCAAATCTGGTGCAGGTATTTTTAAGATAATTTCAGATAATAGATCTATGTTTTCGATTTTTTTTTTAGATAATTAGTTCTGGTGCACACGCAGGTTATGGTGATTCATATTTGCGAGGTATGGATATTTCCCTAATTTCAAACCATTTGGTGAAGTGTTGATTTTGAGGGAAATAATTTATTGAATTTACTTGACACGAGCGCCAAAATTTGACCAAATTTAAGGTGCCTTAAAAATGGCATGAATCCCAATATGCTCTTAGTCTTAACTTCTTTCCATGTCCAGGGTCGACTTTAAGTCAATTGGGCGAATTGCTTCCAATTAGGCCCGGTGCCTAAGGGCCCTGCGTTTGGGTAATCTACTCTACTCTTGTCAAATAGACACAACAACCCATTGCAACGTACACCTTATACCAGTTACATTGCAGATTTTACGAAGGACAACGGTTTTGATTTTCTTTTGAATTCTTAACAAGTCTCTTGGGTTTGTTTATACCGTTTGTATTTTGGTCTTTTCCTATTGTACTTGAATTAAATTAATCCATTCGTCATCATCATCATCATCATTATTATTATATGAAGTATTGTAACTAAATTTCTATTAGTTTTGACCTCTTTTTCATCTTCATCTTGTATAAAGACAATTAAAATCGAAATAAACATAACAAATGGTCAAAATTGATAAAAAAGTGACTTAAATGATGTTTATCTATTATAAAACAGCGTAAAAATTAATTCCTTTGAATTTTTCAAACGTACATTTTGATTGTTTTCCGCAATACTCGGTACTTAATTCTTTCAGACCTTAACTGTTAACCTGGGTCCCGCCAAAATGTTCCCAATTGGGTCCTGGACTGGTCATAACTATGTCCATAGTATTCACTTTTATTTTAATATTTCTCGTTCAAAATATTTATTATTTGAATCTGAAACGTTTTTATATTGGACGGAATTTGTCTTTCGCGTTAAAAAAGATCTCTTTTGTATTTCTGTCTCATGTTTATCGATCAGATGAATAAGTAATTTTGTACAAAAGAAAGACACAGGAGACACAGAAAGGGATGCAGTGGACGTATAGGTGTCTTAATAGGTAGTAGGATTTTACGTCTATATGTATATATATACGCCTATACACTTTGGTGTATAAAATTGAATGATTCTTGGTGCCAAGCCCGTCGTCAAGGGAGAGCCAGGAAGAGCCTGGCCTGTCTAGGAAATCACTCTCCCCGGTGAATGTGAGGCTCAAATATTTTGGCCATTTTTGGAACTTGTTTTTGACCATTTTGGTTATTTTCATGGTGGGTTTTGACCATTTTCAAGGATTTTTAAAAATAATTTAGCCCCCCATTTTTTTTAGCAATTCGCACCCTCCGATGCCCCCACCCACTAAATGTATTCTGGCGACGGGCCAGCTTTGTGCGTACGTATGCGCATGCCCGTTGATGTTCATGTGCAAATGTGTCCACGCATGCGTCTGTCTGTCACTGGACTTGTTCATCAAACAGCGGGAAAATAAGATATCTTGCCTGCCGCCGGCTATTCCCATAACGAAAATAAGAAATTGGGGAATCCGTCCATACACAAATTCGTTTTTTTTCCTTCTGTTTTTTTCTTCTCTTTTTTTTATTTTTGTTTTCTCCTCGAGATTTCTTGTGGAATCTTCAACCGCAATAATTTCAGACTCAAAGACCCAAAACATGGACGTGCAATCAATCGGAGAATATCATCTATAGAATATAGAATGAATGAGAAAAGGCGAGTGTTGTGGGTGTGAGTGTGTGTGGGCGCATGCGTTGGGTGCGTGTGTAAGAGAGTGAGAGTGAGGGGGAGAGAGAGAACAGAAAAGATATTGTAATTTTTCCCCTGGAGTATCTGGAATTATATATATATATATATTTGATATATATATATATATATATATATATATATATATATATATATATATATATATATATATATAATGCAGAGGAGAAAAGGAATGCAGATCTGAAAGAATCTTATTAAAAAGTTGGCAATGTGGAAAAGTAAAAAGACTCAGTATTTTGTGTACTGCAATTTTGTTATTAAAAAGTGTGAGTACTTAATGCGTTTCACCTGTTGAGCAGGGCTTCCTCAGAGCTTTGAAAGCGAAAGTTTATTCGGAAAAACTGTAAAAACTACCCGAATGCCCAGGTTGTAGTTGGGATAGAGAAATTTTTGGGTATAGGTGGAGAAATGTGGGGTCCTATTTCAGTATATGAGAGGGAAAGTCTATATATATATATATATATATATATATATATATATATATACATAAGCGTGGTCTCTAGACAAGTGGAAGTCATTTCTAACAGATAAAATTGTTTTTTTTTGGGGGGGGGGGTATGAGAGTGACCTGATGATATTGTTGGCGTGGCAAGGGTTGTTTATTTTTAGGAAGTTAGAAAAATCATTGAGTGTTAAAGGGGTCTATAAAAATGTGTTTATAAGGGGAAAAGAGGGTTTAGAATTATATCTTGAGGTGTGAGTTTATTAGCCAGCATCAAATGTGTTACCGCCATTTGAATTTTTTTCGCTTGACAGTGAATTTTTTCTTCTAGTTGGGTGAATTGGAAATTACCTTGACGTTGGATGATGGTGTTACTGATCAATATGAGGGAAGATCAATTGCACCTCCGCCTTTTGCAGATGTGTCCATATTTGATTATTTGTACTTTTTTTAAGTCGAGATTATGGTGTTAGATGTTTCGATGTTGGACCAAAGCATTAAGGTGATTATCCAGTATTAAGGCCCTTCGGTGTTCGTACATTCGCCTCTTGAGACATCTGGCTGTTTATCCTATGTATCCTGCAGATGCCTGCTTCAGAGGGGGTTAGTGTATGTTTCTATAATGTTTTTGACAGTGGTGGATGTTTTTGCTACGTGTATACCCGGATCTTTTAAATTTCTGTTGAGCTGTGCAGTTATTGAGTTGGTGAGTAATGTAATACGTCTTTTTGTTATCTATTTTTGGACCTGTGTATTTTATGTGCTTTTATTCGTGCGTTATGTATGAAAAAATGTACATATATATATACATTGAATCGCCAAATGAACAACGAATTCTGCTCTCTTTGAGTATCTGAGTGTGTACGTCTCCAGGCACCCCTGATCACATTTTTGGGGGCAACAAGATTGAAAATGTGCACGAAAAAGTTGTGTTTGTTTTTACAAAAAATGCTTTTCTGGGTCTTTTCGGTTATTTTGAACCAACAATGCTCAAATCTCGTTTTGGTATTTTTTAAATAAAGAATATTTACATAAAGATGATTTCAAACAGGAGTTCTATTTTTTTTAAAGATAATTTCAGAGTTTATTAGGTCTGGTACACCCACGGGCTATGACGATTCATTTATACAAGCTACGTATGAGCGTGCCCGTGTAGCAAATCTATTATTTCACCATATATATATAATTATAAATTCGTTATATTACTTTGAAACTATTTGATCTGCCGTTACTATACGGTGAATGTATATCATAGACAAGGTAAATAAGGATAAACAAGAAAATGGGGTTCCTGAAGAAATCGAACCCACCACCAAGAGACAGTCGCTTTAACGTAGCGTTACTCTTACCATTGAGCTAAACAGATGCTGGCAATGGAAAGGCCTAAATAACTGATGTTTTGGGGCGGCTGTTTATTCCTGTCGGATTATATATTCATTTCTTGATAAAATATATGTTTTCTCCAACTGTCTGCTCTACTCGTTGCCTTTAAATGATGATAAGAGTCGTGTCTGTCACAATTATAGTAGCAGCTTTCAACCCCTCTCCCTTTTTTCCCTCTTTTTGAATGACCCAATTTTCTTTTCTCCTCTCTCTCTCTCCCTACCCTTTTCTCAGACTACCTTATGTTTTTTCTCTCCTCCCTTCCTATCGTATATGTCACACTCATATTATCAGTAGCAGCGATCAGCTGAGCCTGTCGCTGAACATCTACGATAATCGTCAGCGAAGCGACGGGTCATGGACGAGTTATTTATAAAGATTTAACTCATTATCCCCCTTTTATCTTATCAAGGCTACAGTACAAGTATTTCAGACCAATTTTTGATGCTGAACACAAATCATGAGTTTGTTTCACTCTAGCTCATGTCATCTTTTTGCTATAGAGGTGTTGTTTCCAGTTCCACAATATAGGAGGCAAAGATCAGATGGTCAGTTGACCATCGACTTTTGGCAATATGACATGGTAGAGGTGATCAATTGAATTACTGGAAAGAAGGGTGATCAATTAATTTACTTCACATTTTGTTGGGCAGTGAAAAGTTTGAATTCATAAACAAGTGAGGGATCAATTCAACATCAAACCTTCATTGCGAATTGAACTTCCAACCAGAAACCTATTTAGGAGAGGAATAAGAAAAAAGCAAAAAAAAAAAAAAAAATTTTGTAGACATAATAAGGAGAAAATGTCTGAATTTTTAGCCCTTTGGCTACATTGGTGCGGTGGATATGAGATACATGCATAGCTGGGCTTACTTGAAAACTGATAGAATCCTACGTTGACAATTTTGGTGACAGTTTTGCTTGAAGGTTTCTAATTTCTATCAGTCAGAACTTCTCAACGCAGAAAATCAAAATGATTATGTAAACAAAAGAGATATTATGCAGGAGGGTAAGCTAAAAACGTTGAGGTTTGGACCCCCTCTATGGTGCTCCATATGGGTTATATCCTAAAATACAGCTTTCGTCTCATCATGAAATCTAGTCGTGATACAAGAAAAACAGATTGCATTCTCAGAATCGGCATCCAAAAATTCAAAGAGTTCACAAAAACACATACCTGATGAAAATATGCTGTTGAGCAGTCTTATCATTCTATAACTTGTATTTCAAGAATAAGCTGACACATTCAAGAGCAGAGAAACATGTGACTGTTTAGAAGAGAATAATGGAGCGGCAAAGTCTGACGTCATGACCCGTCTTCAGGCTCCACCAGTTAAAAATTACTACTTGAATAATACTAAGGGAATCTTTTCTTTTGTTGTCTTTTTTTTTTTTTTTTTTTTTGTTATTCCGTCAAGTAGATTATCCAGTTTATATTTGGTTAAAATTTTGACAAGTTGTCGTCATTTTATCGATTTTGTACCCGTTTTTTTCCCCCGGAAAGTCGAGCAGACGATAAACATAAGCAAAGTGGCTTTACTTAGAAGCATCTTGTTACAGACAAAAATGAATGTACGTGAGAGCAGAATGGTGAATTCGAGTGATGATGTTTTGTTCCCGATTGCAATCATCGATCAGATTGGCACTGTTGCAGCTATTAAAGATTCCCTAAAAATGAGAGACGCATCTGGTGTTGGAAAACACTGATAAAGCAAATATCGTACATCCTTATAACTTTGAAGGAACATTTTTTAGGCTTAACTTAATCACATAACGGTCTTCCGGGTCTGTTGAGTATTATCAAGGTAGATTGCGTAACCTGTGTTTGATATGTTATATAAAAAAACGTAACGATGACCTGGGGTCTTTTTATAAGTAGTTCTCACATGGTGTCTGCAGAATCTGTAGACACCGTTAGATGACTTATAAGAAGACGAATTGTCCATCCCTGTATGGGCTCCACGTACCATATTGCTTCTTACTCGACCTTTTCGATACGTGAAACAGACTGAGAGGTAACAAGCACCAGAAATGGTGTCACTCACTTCACCATGCGCCTTATCACCAATAGCTGGGGAAGGAAGAGATAGATTCATACCTTCCGGGGTGGGGGGATTCGAAGTGAACATAAACTGTCCCCAGGAGTCTGAACACGATTGAGCCCTTGCAGTTGTTTGCACCGCTGACCAGACAAGGAGAGTCAAGTGACAATGTGAAAGTGACAAACCTGAAATACGAACCGCATGTGGGAGAACTCCCACCATAACTTCATAATCATTTGATGGGTTTTTAATAAGCAAACTGGCGCTGTCATGCAGCTAAGCCGCCTCTCAAATTCTTTGTCTAGAAAAGGGTCTTCTTTTTCTCAACACGTCTTTCGAACAAGCCAATTACTCATTATGACGTTGTGCATCAACACATCTTCGAGGTTCAAGCAATTCATAATGAAGAATCATATCTAAATCCTACCAGACACGGAGAGAATTTTTTTCTTCGTAGATTCCATTTGAATTGAGATATTAATGGCTGATCTGGATCTAGTTAGAATGTTTTTCAGAGATGCCCATATTTAATGAATTTGTTTTCCGTGTTACTACTCAGACGTCTGCAGTAGTAGTAGTTGTTGTAAGGGCAGAAGTAGTAATAGTTATGAAGACGTGAATAAAAAGATACTGGAGAGCCATACTTCAGCTCCTTCATCTCATTCAGTTTGCTTTAGCGCAACAGAAACCAACAGACAGGGGCTTTTTTACTAAAAATGTATTTTGTCACTTATTTTGAACCAGTCGTTTCAATCTTATCTGTTTGTAAAAATTACTTTTATCATTTGACTTCCAGTTTACGAAGAGTGAAGACTATCACTACAAATACTTATAAGCATTTTATTACTTTATTATTATTTTATTACTGACAATAATGAATGTACGGGAGAACGAAAAAGCGATTTCGAGTGTTGATTACGGAAATTGTTTCGTACGAGATACCACCGATTCACAGAAAATTTACTAACAACAATTGAAGAAATCTCCATCCGTATCTTTGTGTGTTCAACTATGATTAAACTGACCATTGTACGAAGTTGACATTAGCTGATATATTTTCCTGTACATAAGGCAGTGGAGTGCTGAGTTTGAATTTTTTTTGTTCTCTTGAAATCTAACAAAAAATAAGTAAAATATCAATGATTATTGATCATTCTCCTTAACTTCTATGATTTACCTCCCTTGACTTCCGCTCATTAGAATTATCTAAATTTAGTTATAAAATATCTAAATTGGCAACACTGGAGTGGAGTAACCGGAATATTTCGAAGCCGGGAAATTATATTGCATGACAATTAGAGCAAGCATGATTCAGACACCATCGTCCAGCCACCTCCAAATATGCACCTTTTGAACAGGCACTGCCTTGAAGAACGACTGCCATAGAACAATATTTAATGTTCGATTCTCAGGAGGCGATTTTTAAAAATCTTTTTTTAGTTGTGATTTAACCTTGTTGCCGAGATTCTTCTGCCGAATGTTGCCTCAAAAATGTGTCAGAAACCGATGTATGAAGTGATGTGTATCTAATCTTGTGGCTACTTTCAGGAAGTGGTGAAATATCAGTAGGTATCGATGTGTATCGCCACACGATGAATTATGGTATGTGTTTATTCCTATTCACATGACACATTAAACCAAATCTGTTCTTATTGGTGAAGAATTAACAACATTGACCAACGACTTACGAATAACGGCCTGAGCACTTTCTGAAAATTTTACGACTTTAACTGCAACTTTGGAGACTGTCCATAATACAATCATTCTTTATTTATTTTGGGAATTTGACCAGCAATGTAAGAACCACGGGGGCAGCTGCACCCCTACCTTCTTGCACAGGATCAGTGGGGGCAGCTGCTCTCTTCAAAGCAAAGGTAGATATCTTTTCTCATTTTATCCATCTCCACTCGTTGCATCTATCACACACTATTTTAGAACTATTTTAAAACGTATTGTTATAATTAAGCATCTTTTTGCGTCTTTCACTTCAAGATCAGAGGGTAGTATCCGCTCTTCTCAAGTCAACGAAACATAGCAATAATGTCACATTTTCAATGTTAGATTTTATTATCGTTGTAATAACTTTATAGACAATCGGAAGTCCAAGCCCCCCTGGTTGGGAACCATCTCACGTTTTTTTTTTTGCCTTAACCTTGCGATCTCACAATAAAAATACATGTCATAAAATGTCCTGTCAGAAAATTGCCGAATTTAACACTACTAAATTTAATACAAAAGTATTTGAAAAAAAGAGTGCCGTGGCGATTCAGCCTTAAACAGGCTTGTGTTAAGCGTAATATTACTGTATTCAAATCTCAGCATTTTTTACCACAAAAACACATCTGTGAATTTCCTGATTGAATCTACAGTTCATTAATCAACTAAACAAAAGAAAATCTGTCGTTAACATCTGTTGAACATCTGACTACCCACGTGTTGAAACTGATTCTATTCTTCTGATTGGAATGGATATAAGGAAGTACCTCGGTATAGCACGGTTCACGATATCATTTAGCCCAGTTTGCGATATAAGGCGGGTGCTTAGTGGACCAAAACACTTTTACCAACACGTATGATTGCACACTGGTTCAGAAAACCGTGATTCAAAGTAGAATTTGATAAAAAGACTTATTAATATGACTAAAATATAACTCTTCAATTTGCAATCATTTAACATGAAATTTCATATACACCTAATTCCTTTGATTTTGTGGTGAAAACAACACTTTTGTTCACCGATGAACTTGTTATTGACTTTATCTGATCCATGGTTCAATCATAACGAGGTTTTCTTTCTTGGGCCTTAACAGTCGCGTTTTCAAGAAGTACTATTCTATTGGGTTTTTACACTTGAATTGTTGTTATTTAGATGTGTCCACACATCTCTATTAGACGCCTTTCGGTCGGACTGTCAGTCGATCTATCTGTCTGTCTGTTGGTCGGGCTAAGTTACGTCAAGCGACAAAAATAGGAAGAAAGGATGAGTTGTCATGCTATTAAAAGGTGTGACGTCTTTTAAAAGAAATCTACACCAATCAATTTTTTTACCAGCTGCTAATGATGTCATAATACAATATCTGAGTTCCAGATTTTTGTTTAAAAAAGAGCCCAAAATGGCCAAGAAATGCTAAAAATGGCCATCTATGATTTGTATTGAAAATAATACTTGCAGAATATTTCTATACCGCAATGTTTTACAAGTATGAGAATCAATTGACCTAACGAGAGACTACTAGCTCTTCAACCTCTTTCTCCTACTCCCCCTCTTCCTCCTACCGCTATAACTGCTACCATGGACTCATCGTTGAACTTATGGTTCTTGTTTTTATCAGGGGGGAAAATGTTGAAAGTGAAAGATTGAGTAATATACCGTAATTGCATTTTTTTCAAGATATCCAGGCTCCAAAAAATTAGGACCAGTTGTCCACATAGACACATAGCGCAGTGGTTACAGCATCAGACAAATTACTGTTAAGTAATCTGATGGTACTAGGTTCGATCCTAGTGTGAGACAGTGTATCAATACTACGAACGCTAAAAGAGGGGAGTACGGTCGATATACCCCCATCGGATAAATAAAGGGTTCGGTTCGTTACTTCCCAAAAATCTCCCTGATGTTACCTGACGAAGGCCGTAGAGTGCAACGGCCAAAACGTTGTATGAGAAACAACAAAGATGAGGATGGTCCGAATATTAATGGAAATAATAATAATACCTCATCTCAAAAATTCCAAAATATAATATCTACTTGTATAATACGTCACGTGTATGTCCATTTTTTGTCTGTAACTTTTGTCAAGGGAGATAACTCTGGAATGCTAATTATAGAGTAATCTCCCTCATCTATCTATTTTTTGCAAATGCGTAAAAGTTCCAGGTTAATTCTGCTTGAGCATAAACAAGAAAATGCAGAGCAACATAATGATTTTCGATATTTTTAATTACAGTGCATTTGAAAAATGATTAAAGTACAGTCGCCATTCTTTGAAGGCTAGTAGAGATTTAATTCATTATTTTTGAAGGTTTTTGAGTCCTTAACATTTATGGTGTCTACCCAAGAAGTTACACCATTTTCCAAGAAGGATTTCAAATTAGGATATCATGTCACCCAAGTAGCTGATGATTTTAACAAAGTATTTTGAATAAAACACTACTTCGGTACAAACTGTTCAGCGTTGGTTTACTATGCACAGGTCTGGATATATATATATATCCATAGGAATAGAGCACTCTGGTGGATGAGGAGTTCTGCGTAAAAGGAATATATCGCTTAAATTCAGCCTTACTGACCACCCAGTTCCGGATATCAGCCTCTGGGTCCGATATGAGGGTTTCAATTCTGCCT
This sequence comes from Thysanoteuthis rhombus, assembly GCA_963457665.1. Taxonomy (NCBI): domain Eukaryota; kingdom Metazoa; phylum Mollusca; class Cephalopoda; order Oegopsida; family Thysanoteuthidae; genus Thysanoteuthis; species Thysanoteuthis major. The sequence goes on along the minus strand of OY735219.1, from coordinate 48,265,036 downwards.
TGCAGTACTGGATGGGATAAAGTCTATAGCCACACTGAAGAGATGTAATACATCGAAACAGCTGTCTGCGGATGACACAATAATTATATATATATATATATATATATATATATATATTAAGACCAGAGTGAAGCGCAAACTTGTTCTTTATGATAAAGAATTATCAACAGGTCAACGATATACGAAGAACGGTTTGGGCACTTTCTGGAGGTTTTAAAACTTTAACAGCAACTATATCAAGTCATCTTGAGGTTACAAGAAAAGTTGGAAACATTGGTCCTATGTAAACTGAATGAAAAGCTCCTTGACGGTTCCAGAGCCCACACATCTCAACTGACTGAAGCTTGGAGAATTGGGATGTGAAGTTTTGCATGATTTTACATATTCACCAAACATTTCTCCTACAGATAATCATCTTTTCAGGCATTTTTGATATCATGTTCTTCATAAAAAGTTCAATTATATGGAATCCATGATTCATGCTTTACCGGATTTGAAACCACTAAATTTTAAGAATTTTACTGAAATGGCATATTATCGCTAGAGGATCGTTGAAAAAAAAATTCGTCGAGTGGGTCTTATTTTGATAAAACATTCATAGTTTTCTATTGTTTATATCATCCTTCATCTTTCTATTCCGAAAACGGCATTCCCTATGTAACAACATAATACTCATATGTTTAATTTTGGTGGTACGTCGTGGAACAGAGGCTTGCTGGTAAGTCTCAGGAATCACTTCTCGTAAGTTAGTTTCTTGTTGGATACTCTCCGATTGCGCTCCTTTGACTGACATGACCCAGTTGGAGTAAAAACAGGTCAGGTTAGTTACTCAATAGAAACCATCACGTGACCAGCATCTTTTGGCAACACGCTGTGTCGGAGGCGATCAATTAAAAAACAGCGAAAAATGATGATCAATGGATAAGTTACTGTTCGCGCCTTTTGTTGGCCAGTGATCACTAGAAAAAGTTTGAACTTTTGAAAAACATACATTACTCAAACTAAGGCATCAATCTTTCATAAACATACATTGCAAATAAAAACCCTCCAAATGAAAACCTATTTAGAAGGGGTGCAGACTATACACAGCCAGCCAGCAGGACTAGTTCAAAAACTGAAGACACCCATGTTAGCATTTTTGTGTGGAAGTTTGGGTTAACAGTTTCCAACAGACACGCCACCAATATTCCGGCAACTGATGACACGGCAGCTCTTTTAATCTGCACAAAATTAAGAGTCCACTTCTGAATTTCTCGCAGTTTTCTCATTTTTTTTACAGAGCGGCCATTGGTGACATTGTGAATGGGACTATTTCTTAACTGTTTAGGCTGCGATGGTTGATACTGCTCCACCAATTTCATAAAATTTATCGACTAATTTACTTACACTTACACCCACTGATGGTATTCAAGCCAAGTGCAAATGTCATTGATGGTATAATGTGCAAACCCTAATTCATATCGATGCAAAAATGGTAGAAATGTTTAGGAAGTTTGACCGCGACGTTCCAGCGCAAAGGCTGTGTGAGATGTATGTTATTGACTCATCAACTATGATATTCGTATCGGCTTCATTCATATTGATAAACTATTCTATTGTTTTTAATGTATTGCATTTCATCCATTAATTCATATCACGAACTGTCAACCAAAACTATCTAAATAGGTTTGTTCAGTTTTCAAGTTTAAAGATATGAAATGTGCTGAGTTAGCAATTCAAAGCCGAATTATTATGTGATCCCTGTTGGTCCGGCAGAATACATAAGCAGGCGCCGTTCTGGAACCACTGGTGCCGGGAAATCGGTGGTGCACCTGTATCTTTATATAGAGGCACCGAACGTAGAATAATGGCTACCAAGCAAGTCTACTTTTTTTTTTTTGAGTGTCCCCAAAAGTTTGTACGGTTTTATTTTTAGATGACTTCATAGGTCAGTAAGAAAATAACTTGACCTCTCACAAATAGTAACAGACAGAAATCTACGGATTTTGAATCCTCCATATATTCTGAATGAGACAAAAAATGACTACAAGGAAAACCCTGAAATTCAAAATAATCTCGAGAACCGGGCACTGTACCAAGTTGAAATTTGATAAGTGTATCGATTAGGGTCTGAAGAAGTGCAGTTCTAATTTTGAAGTTATTTGAATAAGTGATTCAGGAGGAGAAAGTTGCAATTAATCGGTGGACGGGGCAGTCCAATGAACAATCCCTTACAAATTGCTATCCAAATGAAAATTCGTTCATAGTCCGATTCCGATTTTGGGACTAACTATGTAGTCAATTTGTGTGAGGTTGGCCCCCATTCTTGCATAAAACGTCAGCGTTTATTTTTTAAACAGTCAAAATCAGCATGGTTTATTGATTCTATCACTGAAGATGAAAGGAAATGAGCAACATTTTCGACATTTCATGCTTTTTATTTCAAGAAAGGCAAAAATTCGACTCAAACTAGAAAAAAAAGTAGTTGATGATCGAACGTGTCAAAAGTGGTTTGTGGAGTTTCGTTGTGAGGTCGAGATTTCTTGTCGAACGATGCTCCATGGTTATGTAGAACAGTCAAGGTTGAAAGCGATCAAATCAAAACATTAAAATTATCAGCTTTATACGACACGGAAGATACTCCAATAGTCCGAATCAAGCGTTGGAAATTGTTTACACCAGCTCGGTTATGTTAGTCACTTTGATGTGTGACTTCCATAAAAATTAAGCGAAAAAACACTTACTGGACTGTATGTAAATGATCTGTTTTCTGATGATGAAAAGTTGATCATTTACAACAACGCGGAATGCAAGAGATCGAGAGTCAACTAACTGTACTAAAAGTCACCCTTCATCGGAACAATGCCATGTATGAGGCGAAATAAGAAAGGCGTCCTCTTCTATAAGATCTTTCTGGAGAAACAAACGATTGATTCGAACAAGTACTGGTCCCAATTAAACCAATAGGAGTTAGCGATCGACAAAAGCACCTAGAATTAGTTAACAACAGAAAAGGTTCAATATTTCAAGTCAGACCACATGTTTCTTTAGTGACCAAGAACAAATGTTGTTACCCCGTAACAAAAATAAGAACAATCCTCACCAAATTTAGATAGTAACATCGTCATTCTTTGTCTGTTCCGCCACGTTAAACTAAACTGAAATATAAAATCAACATTTCCTTTTCGTGATTTGAAATCATGGCAAAGGAATTGGTAGCCAAACTGATACCAACGAGTCAATTCATTATTAAGAGAATCCTCTTCCTTGTTAATGCACTTGATTCAGGGATGATTATTGTTTACACATATACAATACAAAATTTGCCATAATCATTTTCAATCGGAATAAAAGAAAGAGTTGAGTTTGACCCTGCAGCAGCCAGGTTTGTTACAAATTGTTTCCAATCATCCACTGTATTCATTATATATTATAAAGTTACCTGAATGATGATAGAAAATAGTGAAATAAAACGGTGAATAGGCTGTTCAATAAAATAACCGCCAAAGGGTTCCATCATTTCTTTAGATGTGTGTGTGTTTGTTTGAGTGTTCCAGCGGTCCTGGCCATAACGTTTTGTCTATAGACATTAAAATTGGCATCAGTACTCAGCTAGACCCCTTCTAAAAATAATCTATGGGGGTGTCGGAAAAATTTTTTTTTCACATTTTCAGGACGTCATTTTAACGGGTTTAATAATGACATCTAGATTCTCCATAATCTAAATGTTGTTGTACTCTATTTTAAATGCTTTCCAGGAGAAAACACCAGTGGTGTCAGAAAAAGAATTTATTATGACCATATGTTCTTCGATGGAATTTCTTTTACATGACTTTAAATTTTGACGCTAGGTTTGTTCAATTATTGACTGTGATGGCGAGTTTCTTTATTGTAAACCTTCTTCGTTACTCAATATTTCGCAACATTAAAACTTGACGAAAATTTCGTACATGAAAATTAAACTTTACGATAAAGCATTTAAGGGAAATCTTTGCATTCCAGACTATACGCTTTAAGCGCACAGGTCAGTCGCAAGTTTTTGACTACAATCAGGACCGGCGCAAGGTTTTAATACACTCTAAACGGGACTTGAAATTCGCGCTTCGGTTGTGTTCTAACGACTATTTTTCAATTTAGAGTGCGCTTCCAAGATCTTAGCGCCTTACACGATTGCCTAGGCTCGACACATAGACGAACTGCCCCTGACTGCCGTGCCTCCAAGTAGCATGTGTATACCACAAAGCAATATCCAGACTTCGGCCTATTTGTTTTCAACGATAAGCTTTTCCCAGGGCAAATTCTCCACTCACACGAGAACGACATTTTCCACCGGGCATTTCCCAGTCCTAGTTTAAACAAATTTTGTGCTTATTTCATCAAAAATAAAAAATTGATTGCATCTAGGAAGGCAGACAAGGCGCGCACTCTTGTCTGCAGATATTCAGTTGAAAATAGTGATTTACATATGATTATTAGGCAACCTAATTCAGACTTATTATCTGTTTATCTTCTCCTAAATCAAAATTAGGATAACCACATTTGATGACACCAAAGATTCGTATACAGGAAAGATGCACCCTCATGTCAATAGGAAAAAAATATAACAGATCTGTTTAATCACTCAGTAAAAACCGTCACAAGCCTTAAGTATTTTAGCAGCATGCCGTGTTGTTGCCGATGAATAGAAAAAATATTTAAAAAAAAAAACGGGTGATCAATCAATAAGTTATTCTTCCTGCCTTTTGTGGATAGTGATCAGCAAAAAAAGTCTGGTTTTCCGAAAAACAAGCATGGATGCTGCTGGACACGTACTAGTGTACAAATTTAGCATAAACTTACATTGTGAATGGAACCCCTCACTAAAACCCTATTACGGGGAGGAGGATCAAAAATTTTTTTTAAATCGTTCTTGTAGACATAAGTGGTAAATGTTTAAATTTTCAGCCCTCTAGCTTCATTGGTGATCCATTTGAAACTGAAGAAACCTGTGATGCCTGTTTTGGTTGATGGTCTCTCGTATATCTAGTTTACCAAAAGTTGCGATGAAAAAACAAAAAAATAAGATAGTGACAAGTTGGGGTAAAAGAAGAATGATAGTTCATCTGATGGAAAAACAAAACATGATAAAACAGGTCTGGTTAGTCACTCAATAGAAACCGTAACGTCTTTTAGCAGGATGCCGTGTTGGGGATGATAAAAAGTGGATGAAATATGAATAAGTTACTTCTCCCGCCTCTTGTAGGGTAGTGATCACCAAAAAGTCTGAATTGTCAAAAAACAAGCATGAATGCCGCCCAACTTGAAAAAAGTGGCCATTTTAGCATAAATTTAGATTGCAAATTACACCCAATCAACCTTACTAACGAGTACAATTTTTTAAAAAGCAAACATTTTTCGTTGACACTAGGAGTGAATGCTTAAATTTTCAGTCCTATAGCTTAATAAGTGCGGCCTGCATGCGTGATACATAGCCAGTCAGCCAGCCAGCCAGCCAGCCAGCCGGGCTAACCTTAAAACTGAAGAAACCTATGTTGACGGATTGGTTTGGGTTGACGGTTCCTAATAAAGTCCGTCCTATTCAACAAAATGGGAAGGAAAAATGAAAAAAAACACTAAACAATAAAAACTGATAAGCCTATTAAGATGTTCTTCCCCTTCCCAACCGGACCTCATATAAATTTTCCCGTGACACGTCCTGGGGTGCTGTGGGGAGAGGACCTGGGGAGCTGTGGGCCAGTTTCAATTACAGCTTCCTCCACACACTGTTAATGACAAGCTAACAGAGGGAAAAAACTAAAATAAAATAAAAAGATAAACCGAGAATAGAAATTGTAACGGAGCTAAAAGTAATTTTCCCGGTGATGTGTTGCTGAAAAAATCTGTCTTTTGCAGCGTCCGATAACGGATAGAAGAAAAAAAAATGATATACGCTTTTTTTAAGACCTTTTTTTTCTGTTTTGTTTTGGGGTTTTTGTATTTTTTTTCCTCCCTGTGGTTCTTTCAAATTTTCATTATCTACGTCTTTCTTTCTCTCTTTGCCTGCGTTTTATCGAAGCCCCCTTTCTCTTTTTTCTAAGTTCTCTATTTCATACACTTTCTTTCCGTGCTCTTTCTTCCCTTCTTTCTCTTTTCTTTATTCACTCCTTCATTTTTAAACACATTCACCCCTTGTTTCTTTCTTGCTTCCTTTCTTTCTTTCTTTCCACGCTTTTTTCTAGGCTCTCTCTTTCTTTTTCTAAGCTCATAATTCCATGCACTTTCTTTCAATGCTCTTTCTTCCTTCCTTCCTTTTTTCTTTCTGTCTTTCCAACTTCTCTCATTCATTTTTCAATACATTCTTTCTTTCGCTCTTTCTTCCCAAGCTTTCTCTTTCTCTTTTCACACTATTTCTTCCTTTCTTTGTAAACCCTCCTCTTTTTTTTATTTCATTTTTTCACATTCTTTCTTTCTTTCGTCTATTTTTCTTCGATGTGTTTCATACTATTTCATTTTTTCATGCGCTTAACCTTAATTCCTGTCTCCATTTTTCTTAGTTCTTTCTATCAGTCTAAACGTTTTCTTTTTTTCGTTCGTTTTTTTCTTTCGTTTTTCCCTCTAAGTTCGCTCTGGTCTTCCTTTTAAACTATAACGTAAGTCGACAGTTCTAAGAACGGGAAAAATCATGTTAAGATCAGATTTGAATAGGTTAACGGCGTTTGTAGGGAATTAAGTAACCCGAAGAGAGAGTAGTTAAAGGGAGATAGAATACGTTCGCACCAAAGAAAAAAAGCTGTCATCTTAATAGAAAGGGGATAATGAGAGAAAGAGAGAAAAATAATTATTCCTTTCTCATGTCGTGGTACGTTGTATTCCTTTTTTTAGAAATCAATTCTCGAGATTAAAAAAAGAATAAAAGAAATAAACAAGTGTTTATAACAAATGTATATTCATAACTTTTCCTTTGCCAATCATATTGAATTTAGGACGACATTTTTCCTTTTATCAATGATGCAATGATTAATTTTTTTTATTTCGGGTACTTTAACCGGGATTAACTTGAAAATCAATCTGAAACAAATGTTTTTTATATCATTAATATTTCTATTACAGACACAAATGTTGCTTAATGTTGTCAAAAGTTATATGTACACTGTCGCAGGTTTTGAACAGATTCTCTTTTCTTCCTTGATCTTCCGTCCTTTGTTTGCTTTCATATTTCTTTACTTCCTTTTCCTCCATTCATCTAATCCTTCTTTTCTTTTCTTTTTTCTATGATTTCTTTCTGAATCTTGCTGACTGACGCTTTTTTAAAGAAATCTCTAAAACCCCACAAAACCAAAATGGCTTCCCCGTACTGATTTTGTTCATCGTTCGTCGATAAACTCTCCTTTTAAATTCTGTAGCACAAAATATATCACCAACAACGGAATGTCGCCTTGAATTTTGTGTCCCATGATACAAACCGCAGCTCCTCCTGTCACATTACTGCTTTTATCAATCTTTATAATACTTTCTTTATTAGGAGAATCTTTGGAAAAAGACGTTGTCCATTACGTCTTGGGCTTCTTAGATTTGATGGAATTTAGATCGGCAATGGCGACACAAAATGTCATTGCGTTAGATAATCCTATAATATAAAAGCCTATGTCACTTTTTTGTCTGTTTGTTAGTTCGTCTCTATCACTTTAAAGCCCGAATTTCACACATCACAAATTCCTTTTGTCTCAGCTTACGATATGTGAAATAGACGTAGAGGCGATAAGCAACCAAAGTGGCGTCTCTTACTTCACTATAATCGCTTAAGGCACCTGGTATTTATTCCTAAGCGGTCGCCCATCTAATTACTGACCAGACTTGACGTTGCGTAACTTCTGCAATTGCATGAGAACCGCTGTATTCAACGTGATAAGGCCGTAGGTTGTTTGAAATATGGTTCGTCGTTGTTTTCACAAAAATGTGGAGGTCATTTGATATTCATATTTATATAGCAACAAAAATAGAAACATGAATCCGTCTCTGTCTAGACGAACTAACTCTGAACACAACGATTTTATGTGAATGGAGAATGATAAATGAGTTTTTTGGATGAACAGAATAATACTGAAAAGAAGGGAAGCAATTGTTGGTTACGAGGCAAAGTATCAAGATGGATTTTTCTCACAGAAGCAAGAAGCATAGCAAATTATTCGACTTTGCATCTGCTGAATTGTATAATCAAAATTTGACAATATTTTAGATATTGTCAGACAGGTTAATTTTTATCCAGAGAATTGCATGTCAGATTTAGTTAGTTCGGCGTATGACTTGATGGGCCTGGGCAAAAACCTAGCCATCCTGTTTTTTATGTATGCATGCATCAATGGCATGTAGTGCTTTGTATCTTGGGTGTGCTGTTTGCTACGGATGCACAAAAACGCAAAAATATTTTTTTGTCTGTCAAAAGCAACAGACAACAATAGTCTTTTTGGTACAGTGTAGGAAAGGTGACTGCGATTGTAAATTGTGAAACTTCACAACCCCACTCATTCGATTACACAAATGGCGAACAAATAAAAGAAATACGAGAATAAATGGAAGAAAAAAAAGAAAATTTGGATTTACAATCTGCTGATAATAGTGCCCGGTGCAAATTCTGTTTTCCATTATTTCTCTAAATTCAACAATCGCACCTTCCCTACATTGTGCCAAAAAGGCTTCAACTCTCCCATACTTTTTACGGACACAAATATGTATGCAAGTATGTCTGTATTGATTTGCTTAATACAAGACCACAAGTACGAAGTTGTTAGCGAGGATCGAACTCAGTACGGTCGTATATACGCAATGAGATTTAAAAAAAATATCCCAATACACGCACATAGAAATTTACGTTTTTTCTTTCAAAGCCGGCGGACGACGATTACATTGAAAGACTGCATTCTGTGAACTTGACTGTCCGAGGAGTTTTCAAAGAGGTAAGAATCTTTGGAAATGAGGCAAAGATTTCCATGGATCGTAGAATCCAGATCCTCTACGTGATCCTCATACGTTGACAGACGCAGTACATATCCATTCATCCTAGCACATGCAGCTCAAATACTAACCAACGTTGCGTGATGCATGGAGTCACTGCTATACAGCATAGTAGTAGAGAGCGCTCTAGAACATCTCATTGGTGCGCTGTTTTAAAAGTTCAATTTCTTTTTGGATAGCCCTCGTATTTTCAGGGATACCCGGCGTTGCCTAGTTGGAAACTAATTTTTGTCTCAGTGCAGCACAACTTTTCACAAACAAAAGAGGAAAAAATCAATTTTATTAGCCCTTAAAATTGTTTCATTTGGCTCTAAAAAGCTATTTTATTCCCAAATTGACCTTTGCTGGCCCCCAATCATCTTGGAGGTCAGCACCATCTATCACATCATCTTTATCTGTCCAAATTGACTCGACGATTCAATTTACCTCTAGAAATTGGATTCTTTCGCTGCAATATGGCCAACAGGTGCAATTTTAATCCAGTATATGCTTTTGTAGACCTCGCACATATCTATCTACTGTCAAGGATGATATTGTTTGGCTGCAAAATGTGAGGAAGAAGTTATTTGAATCTCAGTTCGACCTTTGGGCGATTCGAAATATATCACCCATCTAATTGAATTTGACCTTATTCATTCGACCATTTGTGGATACAAAAACTTTTTTCTATTCTATAGCAAACTCTATATCATGCTATAGATTGCTTTAGGTAGAAATCACAAGAAATGACCAAAGGTGACCTTTACTGACCTCTAGCATCAATCTCACATTGCCTATGATTTTTGTCGTGTATCCCTCTGCACAATGTCTGCATTTTAGGTGCAAAATTGTGGCCAAGAACTTAGGGAATTTGTTAGAAATGACATGTGGTGACCTCGAATGACCCTGATGTAAAAATCACATTTATAGATGTTTTGGCTGTGAAAGATCTATTTACCTATACACCAAATTTCAGTTACATCGGTGCAAAATTGTAACTGATAAGTAGGAAAATTGACTAGAAATGACCAGAAATGACCTCAAATGACTATTGGGGTCAGTCTCGCAATGCCTCCAACCTTCGCAAAGACAATGTTTACCCCTATGCCAAATTTCATTTCCGTTGGTGCGAAATTATTGGGAAAAATGAGAAGAAATGACCAGATAAGAATGACTTCTACGGTCAACCTCGCTTAGACTGTTATCTTCGATGTCAGAAGATGTACCAAGACACCCAATTCCGGCATTCTTAGTTCAAAATTGTAATTCAATTTGAAAATGTATTAGAAATGACTACTAGTAACCCCAAATAACGCCTAAAGTCAACTTCACATTTACTATTACCTTCACCACAAGGCCAAATTTCAGTTTTATTGGTCCAAAATTGAGGTTAGCAACTTTCAAAATTGGGTACAAATGACCTGTGGTGACTTCAAATGAGCTCAGGGATCAATCTGCATTGCATATGACCTTCGCCATGGGAAGATATCTATGCCTAATTTCAGGCCCCAAACTGGAAAGCTGTGGAAAACTTGATCAGAAATTGCGCCATTGCACTTAACGGGGCAGGTTGGGACTTGTCCTGACGCTTTCGTGGTGGAGGTTGCTTTGGTTGCTTAGCAAACCAAAGCCTCGACCTTGTGTTACATTTTGCTGTAAGGTTGAATTTACTTGCGCACAATTCCCCATCCACCAGAGTACTCTATTCGAAAGTTGGAAAAGCATTATATATATATACACACACAACCATATATATATATATATATATATATATATATATATATATATGATCCACAGTCTACTGTTTCGATGTATTACATCTCTTCAGTGTGGCTATAGACTTTCCATTATCCCATCTAATACTGCGAGGCAGAATTGAAACCTTCACTTCAGACCCGCAGACCTCTGGAATACGGAACTGGACAGTCAGTAAGGCTGAATTTAAGCGATATATCTATTTACACAGAAATCACTCATCCACCAGAGTGCTCTATTATATATTAAAATAATATTTGTATGTATGTATGTATCATGTGTACAAGCAGCATGAATGAAGCTAGAGGGCTGATTTCTTTCCCATCATTTACAACTTATTATCTAAAGGGAAAGCATTGTTTTGAATTCCGAAAATTTGACCCCCTACGTAGGTATTTAGTGTGTGTAGGGTTCATTTGAGAATCTATTTTCATGCTAAATTGATCCTTTAGTTGTGTTTGTGCCTATCACTGAAGATTCAGACTTGTTTATATTGATCATGACCTTATTTATGTATATATATATATATATATATATATATATATATATATATATATATATATATATATAAATATATATATATATATATATATATATATAAATATATATATATATATATATATAAACAGATGCATGCAGTTGCCAGGAGTCATTTGTCTGAAAAATATCAGACTGGACAAAGAAAATATCTCTACCTGCAAATAAGATATGAAGGTTTTACGAATGAATTTTGAATAAGATATCAAGTTTCTTTCAACGTTGCAGCTGCTTTTTGTTGTGCAGGGGGAAATACAATACACACATACACAGGGATGCGCATGAATGCACACAGACCCCACACATACACACTTGGCACATACATTCAAGTTCAAACATTTGTATCAGTGATTTATTGCACCAACACATGACACCGAATTACAAAATGCTCACCTTACACCACGCGCCAATTCCTGTGTCAAAAGTTCGTCTCGGGTGCGAACTGTATACCTCGACAAAACCATACATAGAAAAACTGAAAAAAGTGCCCTAAATTTACTTATATAGTTGACTTATCGATATATGCATAGACGAGCCAACTTAAAATTCATTTTGATAAGCCTGAATGAACAATCAATATATCAAGTAGTATGCGGCGGTGGAGACGGAGATGTATTTTTTATTTCTATTTTTATTTCATTTCCGCCATTTTGATTGTTGTCTGGAACTGACTTCACTCCGTGGAAAAAAGCCAAAAAAAGAACGAAAATGAAAGTGAAAAATACGTTTTAAATCATATAAAACCCATAGGACCGTTCTAGATCATCTAGAATACATTTTAAATGATATAACATACGTCGGACCGGCCTGTATGAAATAAAATACGTTTTAAACTATCTAAAACCCAGTGGACTGTTCTACATAATGTAAAATATCTTTTAAACTATGTAACATCTAGATGACTCTCCTAGTGGTTTTGAAACTTTGGAAATTCAAGGACCCCTTCTGTAAAGGTAATATTCTGACGAATCCCTATTTTTAGACTGTAATCAATGAACTACAATAATAAACAATTTTGACCAATCTTATTTCTAAATAGATTACATTTATTTGAATTCTAATTTTAGGTTCAGGTCTGAGTAGAATAATCATGTTTTCCAATGGCTGTGCTTGTTCCTTTGCTACAAGCAGCGAAGTCATCTTCAGAGTGAACATTGCTGCAAACCCTTTATTTGCCGGAACCTCAGCGGTCTAATGACCCTAGTTTAGAAATTATTGTTTTGTAGAAGAGATGATATAAAAATGAATAATAATGCAAAATACATTTTAAACGACAAAAACCAGAGGACCGTTTTAGATTATGTGAAATACGTTTTTAATCATTAAAAACCCTGAGGAACGTTTTAGGTGATGTAAAATTCATTTTAATCAGCATGAAATACAAAATACAAACGGAATAATAGAATTGAGGAGAGAAACATCTTTCACTTATTCGCCAATTATATCCAGGTCAATGATCTAAAATGAAAATGGTTTCCTCGTCGTTGCGTTATCGTTGGCGAGCTAATATGGAAAACAATAACTACACTAATGAGTTCGACCCACACTGGGTGCCCAACACCCATTACTTTGTACCGTACTAAACCAACCTTAGTAAAAAATGGTTAAAACTGTTGATTGTCTAGAATGGCCACACTTTATCAACTAACACGAGGAGAACAATTGAGTGAGGCAGTTCGAGCCTTCGGGAAACAGATACAAGACAATTTACGACAACCTATGCGGATTATGTATGAAGTAAAGACCCCCCCCCCAAAAAAAAACAAACTAGAAAGCAACCAAAGAGCACATACCTCTTCCAACTCTGTACAGTAACTAAAATCTGAAAATAAATAAATAAATAAAATAAGGGAAAGACTTTTAAATGTACAATTATTGCGTTACTTCCCTTAACATTTAAATCTAGCATTTCTATTAATTGTTCGTTGATGAACTCTTTCCCGGTAGAATTTTTTAACATATCACTCGATCGAAAACAAATCCCTGCATCTGTCCCAAAATCTAATAAAATCTTCTGTAGTCCACGCCACACTCTCCGACAGAATTTCATTGATATTCATTGAAAAATTCTGGAGATATCGTGTGGACAAGCAAGAGACAGACAAGACAGATGCAAGTAAACATATACATCGTCCAACTTCGTTGTCCGAGGCGAAAAAGAAAGAGAATATGCGTATTAATCGAATAAGAACTGGAACAGACCGTTGAGTGAAAAGTGTGAACCTGTTGACACGTGCAATAACCGGCGACACATGTTGCTCTCGACAAACAAGAGCAGATGTATTAAACGCCTGTGCCACGTGAACAAACACCCGTCAGCCGAAATAATTCTCTCTCCATTACGGCATGAAATTTATAAAAGGAATTTATTTAAGCCCGAGTAGATATTCACAGAGAACGATAGGTGCCACGCAGGGCCGGGTTTGAAAAACAATTGGACCAATTGCTCCCAATTGGGCCCTGCTCCAAAGGGGGCACTAGATTTTACAGAGAACTGAAACGATTTTAATTTTCTTTCGAATTCTCAACTTCTTGGGGTCAGTAGTGTTTGCTTATATTGTTAATATTTTGATTTTCTTTTTACTGTATTTGAATTAAATCTAACTGGGGTATAACCACTCAAAAGGTGCATCAGATTTCACGAAAATCGTCTGGAGGGCTAAAACTGAAAAAATGAGATCCTGTTTTGTATTTATTTATGATGTCGTTAATAACAACAATCAAAAAAAAATATCGTTAATCTTAATAAGAATCAAAAAAGTATTTTCAAAAATATGCTAATTCGTCATTTAAGATCTAATTTGGTCTTGCACTATAGAAAATTTCGACTAATCTGATTCTCCCTCTCTCTCTCTATCTATTTCTCTCTTTCTTTCTTCCCTTTCTCCCCCTCTCTCACTCAATTCCATTCCGAAACCACTTTGAAATGATCAGAGATGCATATTGCATCATAAAAGCGTCACTTTTTACTGTCGCAAAATGTGTTCATCTCAAAGTAGATTTTTTTTTATTGCATATCTTGCACGCCTCATGTATCGAAAACCGCTGACCCAAACGACTTCTAACTTGACACAACAATGTCCACTGCACAGATCACCATATCTGGCAAATATCAACTTAGTAAAGCTCAGTTATCGAATTGTATCGGTGTATTCACGCAGAGATTTCTCAAATCATAATTGACGTGAATCGATTATAAAACAGCGTCAACGTTTGCTTCCCTGAAATCTTTGAGTGTGAATTTTGATTGCTTTTATCCTATCATAGAGATATAAAGTCTACAAGAAACTTTATTTACATCTCTGGAAGTCTATAGACCTTAGTAGTAAACCTTGAGCCCTGCAGAAAATGTTTCCAATTGCCCCCCTGCGGCTCCTAAAACCAGCTCAGATGCCACGTGTATGTACAAATCTGTTGACACAGGACCGTCGTTGGGAGAGACATGTGAGAACGCCGTAGCTGTGACATGACTTTTAACACAGCTTATTGCCTATAGTCTTCTCTTTTTTACAGTTAGAATCGTAGCTTAGGGAACCGAGAGCTATTTGAAAACGCCTTAGGCCCTTATTAGAGGGGGCCCCCAATGGACTGGGGGCCAAGAGCTTTATAAATTACAGTTCACTTACTGCATTTCTACTGACATCTGATTACAACCGAGTCCGCTGCGTTTCCCGTTTCATTATCTGTTTTCGGTCAGCCTTCACCATTGGGCGCCTTTGTTTCTATCTAAATGTTAAACAAACATAGCGTAGTGGCCTATGCGAAAAGAAGAAAAGAAAATGAGAAGCACAAACATTTTCTCGCACGAAATTACAACATTCATGGCCGTACCGTTTACGAATCAGAATCAGAAGTCAAAAACCCTTCCATAGTATACACTTTTTAAAATTCCTGCTTACCAAAAATTGACTGACCGATGTCACTGAAGAAACCCGAACATGGATCCCCTTTGTAAAACAAGTACAATTTACGCAAAATCACAGAAGTAAATTACAAGTGCCTGATTAGCACATGCTACAGGTTCCTCAATCAAAAAGAGGCCCCTCGCTAAATGCTTGAAAGCTATCAATTCCGATCCAATGATTCTAGACTTGCTCCAGAACTATAGTACTAAATAGTCCTCAACTTTTATGAATGACTGGGTGTTCAAGGTTAGCGATTTTGACCAATTATCACCTTTAATTGGGGTTATTATTTTAATATAGTAATTAATGGGAGGGTATTTGAAACTGATACCATAGCCACAGAAAAAAGAGTATTATCACAATGTCAGACACTTTTTTCGTGTTATCTGGCTGTTTAGCAAATATTTTAAAAAATAATGAATTTACTATGCAAACAGTGAATGTATGTGCTTTAATATTTATGCTAATTTTCTGAAATTACAGCCCTTTTGTAACACATACCACAGTCCCTGCCCTATCCTGTAAATTGTGGGTGTCGTTTCCTCTTCAAAGCTAGCATATGGCGGCAAACAGGACAAGACTCGATAATTGTTACTCAACCGTCACTACAGAAGTGTCTGTCGCCAGAGTGTCTCAGCGATCTTTTGTTGTACAATCTCTGTTGGTGTGCTATTTTATGCTAAGAAAACCTTTCTATTCATCATGTCGCCAGATATTTATTTTCCCACCATCATAGTTTTACTTTGCAATAACTTTTTGACAATTTGCTACGTAGCTATCATTGAAATATGGCGTGAACCAGGAGGTTTGAAACTGGGTTTACATCCTGCAGGTAGAGTGATGTATTCTATAAAAGGGTCACCATTGTTATCATAAGATATTGATCTTTGAGCTTAAATATACATTATGTTTTGAGGTTTAGTTTAATTTTATTGTAATAAGATTCAATACTTTAGTTGATGTTGACAGCAATTGACCCTTCGATTTCGTTACTCATTTTGTAAGCGATGAAACATCAAAGGTGAAAGGGGTAATACAACTGAAGAACACCAGTGAAGAAATGGATGCTCGGCTAGAAAGTTAGAGGTCGTATATACAAAAAAAAAAAAAACAACTGAAATATAGTATTGATTCATAAAAAGGAAAATATCCATAGCTTCAACCCAGAGTTGAACCTTTAATCTTGGCCTACTGCTAGTTATCATATAAGTTGTTTTCTCTATTAAATGGAAACAACAACAACAACAACAACAACAAAAAAAAAACAACAACAAAAAAGTTATTCTAAATAATCAGAAAAAAAGTTTTTATCCGAATGATATAGAATTAGGGAGTAATTACCATTATTTTATATTGGGAACATTTTTGAGTGTCAACAGACCAAAAATGTTGATCATATGTTAGGCTGAGTCATCGGAGGTTGGAATGGTGTTAAGCACAGGGATTTGGAGAGAGAGAGAGAGAGAGAGAGAGAGAGAGAGAGAGAGAGAGAGAGAGAGAGAGAGTGGAAGAGGGTTCATGTTGTCTTTATATTGGATCGCAGCTTCTGAATTTTCGTTTTTCGCCTTCTTTTTCGTAAAAGCGAAAAGGTGACGTAAAGCGAGCTTTCGAAAAAAACCGGGGAATAGCTGCATTGGATTTTCAATAAAAATTATATCAAATGCCAGGTTGTTTGTGTTTGTCAGAGAACGATTCAATTGTTTACTAATCAAAGGTTAATAGGTTGCTGAATCGCGAGCTCAGAAAACGGAATGTTTCAGACCCTACCCCCGCCCCCCCCCACACAAACCACGCAGATAAATGACAAACGTTGTGTCAATTTGTAACAACTAGCTAAGAAGCCACCCAACGGGTAAGATTTTTTCCTAGTTGAAGGCCCAAATGGGGTCTAAGGTCCCAATAAGAGATGAGAATTGAATGGGGGGGGGGATACCTCAACTCAAAACCTCTGGCTCCATCCTTCCGACTATCTAAAGGTCATATGCAAGTAAGAGGGATTCTAATTTTGATTGAAAGAAAACAGATCGATGTTATCGGTATTAGCTTAAACGCAAATTTCACAACTTTTTTGCATTCTATAAGCTAGTGCATTTTAGGAGTACTTTCATTCAAAACGTCTTGCTACAAAGCAACGGTTTGGGTACTAAGAGGTCATACACAGATAAATAGAATCTGACGTTGTATTCAGATAAATGGAAATTAGATTTGTATTATGGGGACGAGAGTGAACGCAGACACAACATGATTATTTCTTTTATGTTTGAATCTTCAAAAATTAATGTTAGAACCTAGCTACGCCCCTGGTTTGAATCCTATCTTAAAAAATCCAACTCGATACGGTCCAATTATTATCTATAGTTCACTTACAATACCTATACCTTTTCAAGTACAAACATACCTTGAAAAACCATTACTATGCACAAAGAATTTTATAAATGACGCTGTCACATCTGGATGGATAGTTGGTGAATTATAGCAGGAGAATAGTAAAAACTGGAGTGATTAATAATTAACATATGGTCAGATTGAGACCATTTTCACGCTTTCAAAGAAATCAATAAAAACATCTGCGCCGTCCGGGAATCGAACCCGGGTCGCAAGAATGGGAATCTTGCATGATACCACTACACTAACGGCGCGGTCATAGATGTCGGTCATTTTAATTATTATATAGCATATCTGACTAGATCGTTGGTATCAATTGACGAATTGTTTTGCTAATCTTTAGTGAGATTACAGTAAGGGAGGGGGTTAGGCTCTGTCACTCTCCCTTGCCCAAGACACACCCGTGTGTGCTACTACGACCAGTGGCGTAGAAGGGGTTCTCAGTTCCCCGGGGTAAAAACAGCACTTGGGGGACGAGGGTATTATTAAGTCGCGCAATATCCTAGGAGAGGGCATAATTACTAATTAACAACGGGCATTATAGGCCTGAGCTTCATCCCTGCCCCCGACTGATCCCCATCGCCATTCTCATGCTACGCTTGTGCTTACGAGTCGGTACAAGGGACGGAAAACCCTATAGTGAGTTAGAGAACCAAGAAGGACCATGGAGATTTCATCTTGAGATATTCAAGTCTAAACCCTGACCAAAACTTATCAAATCCTACTCGATACACTCTAATTGTTATCCATACGTGTCTTTCGACAGATACTTCATCTCAAATAATACAAACTACTTTAATTTTTCATTTTTTGAACATTTTCAAAGATATATTTTAAAAAAAGAAGATAAAATAAGATAAAACAGGTCTGGTTAGTCACCTAATAGAAACCATAACGTTACCAACGTCATTTGGCATCATGCCGTGTTGGGGGTGATCAATTGTAAACAATTC